>OZ023191.1:286058-1486058 GCA_963995505.1 Hypericum androsaemum
TAATCTCGCCCCAGCCCCATGGAAAAATTTTAGGCCGTTTTCAAACAGGAAACTTAACATAGCCTCGGCCTAATAAGGAAAATTTAAACTGCCCAAAACTTCCAACCCAAGTTTGGCCCTCTTATGTGCCAAATTGGAAAAGTCATAAACTACAACATTGTAGATCTTTGTCTTCTCTTTCTGAAACTTTTAGAATCACATCAATCCGATACTTGAACCGAAAGATACAGCCTTTTTACCAAAATATGTTCACCAGATCTACGGCCTAATAAGGAAAAATGCAAATTACCCTCACATCCCTGAGGTTTGGTCACCCTCCTCCTAGGGTCCCTGACTTTTGGAAAATGATTATCCCGTCCCTAAGTTTTGATGATAATAGACTCTCGGGTCTCTGGAGCCAGAATATTCTATATTCTCAGACAATTCTCTACTTGAAAAGACTAAAATGCCCCTTGTACTTAAAAAATAAAAAAAATTATTTCCATCCCTTTACTTCTCCCTCCCACTTCATCTTCTACCTCCTTCCTTCAATCACAACACAAACACAAACCTTTTTAGTTTACAACATGGATTTCAACAGCAAAACCTAATCAATAAATTCACACTACTAAATAATATGGCACAATCAACACAACAACGAAACCAAAACCCAATTCTAATCAAACAAAATAATAATTAATTAAAAAATAGAAAAAGGCAGCAAACTTTCATCTTCTTCCTTTGAACCAGGAACCCAGCACCACAATGAACATACAACAACATCCTTTGAAACAGGAACCCAATACCACAATGAACATACAACAACATCCAATCAATTAAAACCTTCTCTTTGCATCATCCAATCGCAGAAATTAGGGTTCGAGAGAGAGTTCCCGTCCCGGCAGCGGGAGAGAGCAGCAAAGATGATGCCGAGGCGAACGTCGACCTCAGCCTGCTAGTAGTCAAGAGAGAATCCCCTTCCCCATCGACCCGCCAAAAAAGCCCAACCTTTGTCTCAATGCCCCACTGTCGTAAAGAAAAGGAACCAACTATGGCTGGTCTGAGATCCACTATACGGACATCACCGTCGCCGCCAAGCACCACCCTCGTTGCAAAAGGTCCTCGCCAAGCACCATCCTCAGTGGGGAAGATGCATGAAATGGTCTGGTCGAAGAGGATGAAGGTGTTTGATGGAAGAACAGGTCCGGTGGGGTTTGACGGGTTTTGGGGTGGAGGTCGATGCTAATTAACTAATAGAATATGGCTTAATTAAGAAATTAAAAAATCAAGAACAAGCTTGTGTATTATTATTGTTGGGTTCTCTATATTTGGGTTTCATTGAGAGGTAATTAATTTATTCTTGTCTACTTGAGTTCTTGGTTTGTTGCGTTCCTTTTTTATATTTTTTTTGTTGGTGGTGGTGGATGAGAGAGAGGATGAAGAAGAAGAGGAGGAGAGGGAGAGGATGAGAGGGATGATTTATTTATTTTTTTATGTGAGGGTATTTTTGTCTTTTCAAGTAGGAATTCACCGGAGAATATAGAATATTCTAGCTCCAAGGACCCGATAGTCTATTATCATCAAAACTTAGGGACGGGATAATCTTTTTCCAAAATCTAGGGACCCTAGGGGGAGGATGACCAAAGTACAGGGACGTAAGAGTAATTTGCCCTAAGGAAAACCTACTGCCAAAACTTCCAACCCAAGTCTGACTTCCTTTTGCGTTGAATTTAGAGAAGTCACAAACTAGAAAATTCTAGATCTTTGTTTTATCTTTTTATATCTTTTGGAATCGTATCAATGAGATACACGAGTAGGAAGATACATCTATTTTACCGAGATATACTCAAATAAATCTGCGAATTAATTTTCCGCTCCAACAATGCCCCCCACACGTCAATGTTTTGACGATAGGAAAAGTGTTGACGGGTATCCGTCCTTAAACATGCAAAAAATTAACTTCACTCAAAAAATAATTGGCTTAGGCAAGACCGTAAATATGTAGAAAATGTACCATCAAATCGGTCGAGACATAGCCGTTGTAGGCGTACAGTTGATCACTCATTTCGAGATATTCGTGTGCTCACGAATTTCTCGCAAAAACTTGATTTAGGTCTACATGGTTGAGTGGGAGCTCTATGTCCTTCGTCAAAACGACCATACAATTGTTGTTGAAGGTCTCTAAGCTTTTTCCTTTGCTTTTGAATTTTTCGCTCCAACCTTCTTCGTTGAGTCTTCGTGAGAGTCGGTCGATGAGACTCCGAACACTTGCCTCCCGAGTGTAGATTCAGCCTTCTTGGCATCTCCTTACGCATAGGCTTTGTATGATAACTTGAAGACCTTGTAGGTCGATCACTCCTTGTGGGTTGTGTCTCACATGGTTTTTTCTCGGACTGCAAAAGTTCTTCCTTAGGCACCCAAACCTTGAAGGGCTTCTTTCTCTAGAGAACTCCTTGCTCAGTCGCCAATCGAGTGACCACATCCCTCTTAACCCACGCGTACTTAGGCGGCCTCTTGCCATTGCTGGCTAATTTTGGCCGTGTGACTTGAGGACACTCCTTGTAATTTAAAACTTTTAACGGTTGAGGTTGAACTGACACGTTAGGTTGTTACTTTCGCGTACTCTTTCTTGAATGAGGAGGAGTTGAATACTTGTCTTTATCATCTTTCACCTTCTTTTTTATGTACACATCTTGCCTTCTGGCCAGAATAATTTTGACCGATGTAGGAGCTTCGATTACAATGTTGCAGCATTCTTCATGCCCCCCGGGTGAGATTAAATTCTCTTTGATATTCTGAGGACATGCTTGCCCCCCAGTGTCTCATTGTTGAGTTGAGACAGAATTGGGCAAGCGAAGGTGGCTCACTACTCGTGGAACGAAGTGTGACTCAGATCTCCGCAACAGATGACTCGGCGGAGGCCCCAAAATTCTCTTTGCTGGTGAAGGCCCAAAGATTTCCTTAGTCGACGGAGGCCCTAGAATGCCTTTCATATTTGAAACAGCACTTAGGTTTGTCTCAGTCGTTGATGGAACTTGTCTCAATCATAGCTCCTCCTTTTCCTCGAATTCGGGCTTTGCAAGCTTGATGGTCGTGATGTCGACCAACTGTGTACTAGTAGTTTGTTCAACCTCTTGGACAACGGGAACATAAAATTGTATAAATTCATCTGATTCATGTACGACCATCTCAATACTTCTCTCAGAATCATGAGATTCATAATCTATTTGGTCTTCAACTTTGCGTATGCGACTTGATGCTTCCTCAGTTGCTGATGTAGTTCTTGAATCCTTATTCTTGAAGTTCTCGTGTCTCATTGCTTGGATTTCAGCATGAAATTTCTCCATAGATTTCGTATATTCCTCTACAATTTTTATAATTTGCATGCAGTATGCTTGGAATTCCTCAAGATAACCATTGCTCCTCATAGATCCCTCATAACTGATCATAGTTGGACAAGATAAATTAACAATTTCAGAACCAACTTACAGTATGACCTATCTTTGATATTTTAGTTGTAACTTCTTCGTTCGAACTCCTATTATAGCGATCTTGGTGTCTATGAAAAGCTGAGAGACAGATCTTCAATATTTATAGAAATAGCTGTCTCCAAATTTGGCAGATAAAAAGACCAAAATACCCTTCAAATTTACTAGATTTGTAATCAACTTACAGATCGAGCAGTCTGTAGTATTTTGGATATATTATCCTGGTACGAACTCTAATTTCGAAGTTCTTAGTATCCACAGGAAGAGGAAACAATGATCTTCAATTTTAAAGAAATTTTCTTCAAATTCGGCTCCAAAAAGGGCTGAAACACTCTCCAAAGCTGACTAACTTTGCTAGATGTCTTCTTTCAGTACAACCTTTGACCGGTTTCGTCTCTTTTGAGGAAGGACTCGAGACCGTATGTGAAAGCTCATGTGTTTGGATGCAACAATTGCTCTTCTTAGATGCCCTCCTTAGTCCAACCAGACATGCCAAAAATATGTTGCTGATAAATTGTGGTAGAATATCAGAAATGATCTTTAGAACGGGTTCGGAGTGGTCATCTCAAGAGTGATTCCAACGAAAGGAAAAAAAGATGAAATATGGGGTAAGAGAGAAGAAGAGAGAGAGTGGGGAGGAGAGATTTTTATTGATAGGGATAGGAGAAAAATATGTAAAATAGGAAAGATAAAAGCTACGAAGCTACATAAGATAAAAGCTACGATAAAAGCTATGAAGCTAAAAGTTTGATGTGTTGTTTTGTGGGTGTCCTTCATGCCTGTACCTAGCTCTCCTTATATAGAATAAGCTCGCCCCAGCCCCAAAGAAAAACCCTAGACTATTTTCAGACAGAAAAACTTAACATAGCCTCAGCCTAATAAGGAAAATTTAAACTGCCCAAAACTTCTAACCTAAGTTTGACCCCCTTATGTACCGAATTTGAAAAAGTCATAAACTACAAAGTTGTATATCTCTGTCTTCTCTTTCTGTGACTTTTAGAATCATATCAATCCGATACTTGAGCCAGCCTTTTTACTAAAATAGGTTTAGCATATCTGCGGCCTAATAAGGAAGACCTAATGCCAAAACTTCCAACCCAAGTCTGACCTTCTTCTGCGTCGAATTTGGAGAAATCACAAACTAGAAAGTTCTAGATCTTTGTTTTATCTTTTTTTTGCTTTTAGAATTGTATCAATCGGATACACGAGTAGGAAGGTACATCTATTTTACTGAGACATAGTCAAACAAATCCGCGAATTAATTTTCTGCTCTAACACTATTGAGAAATGTTCAGTCAGTCCCATTCCCTCAAACGAGACACTTTCTCATCATGTAGAGGAGCGGTGGACTTTTTTTATAAATAGTTTTTTTTAAATTGCCGTATTCTAAAAAACTCGAATTTAAAATTTTAGTTAAAGTTGAGCAACTCTATTCTTCATTGAGTAATTGTTTGATGGTATCCAATTAAAAACATAGCAACACTCGCCAACGCAACATATTTATTTCCTGGGTCGGTCTTAATAAATCCATCTTTTTTTATTTTAATAAACTTAATTGTCATCTTTTTAAGCGAGCACTATCTAATCCAAGTGAACCATCTCACCTCGATGACAGATGGAAATGAAATTTGGCAAGATTTGTATTTTTATATCCAAAACAGGTATGAATTAACTATGGACAAAACAGGTATAAGTAAAAAAAATTTAAAAAATATGGGCAAAACAATTATATAGATTATAGCGCAGGAAAATAAATTAAGCAGAGGCTGAACATTTTGAAAGGGAGTGAGGAGGAGGTGGGCACATGCCATGACCGTTGAGGGCACATACACGGAAGCACGCGACTTTTCGATCTGCAAAAAGATCCAACGGTCACAATTTACTAGCCGTTGGGTTTGAAAAAACTCTAAAAGAAGCCTCAAGAGAAGGAAAGAAGGATAGTAGTGAAAAAAGGGGGACGGGCGTCGGGACATATATCCGCTGTTTCCGGTCTTAATCAATCCCTCACACAAATTCATAAACTTCTAGAGAGAGGAGAGAGATTTTCAAAAGGGTCCCCTCTCCTCCTTCCTCCTCCTCCTCCTCCTCCTCCTCCATATGTGGGATCGCTGGAGTTCTTCTACAACTGACCCGTCTCTCTATTCCGCAATCGGGGTTTGAGGGTTCTCTCTTTGATCGGGAATTTGGAGAAAGGGGGAGACTTTATTGGTTCGTTTTCTCTTCTTTATTCCCACAATGTAGGTGGAGGAATTGGAGGGATTTAAAAAACGGGATTCTTTATTTTTTTTAAATATTATAATTACTAATTGGCATAGCTGTTTTGTGTTGTTGATTAGATCATGATGTCTTCATCGGAAGGGAACAGGCCGGGCGTGATCGGACCCGTCAAGAACATGGCCGGTAAGCTATCTTGTCTTCTTTTCGATTAGAACTAAACCCAGTTCAGTTTTTAGTTTGGAATGGAAAAGATCAAATCTTTGGGCCAAATGCGCAGGTGGTCCACGTGGCAACGGAGCTGGGAAGTACGCGGCGGCTGGGAACCGGAGGGTGTTAGGCGACATTGACAGGAACATCATGGGAGCTCCAGCACCATACCCTTGCGTCGTCAACAAGAGAGTCGTATCTGGGTAATGCTTCCTATTCTCTTTCACGTTTTCTGTTTAATCTTGATGGATAAGTGGAGTCTTTATTTTATTGTGATCTTGAAATTTGGATCAAGTTGTTCCCTTGAATCTAGTAGAGGCATCAATTTGGTTTCTTTCTGGTGCCTTTCCGAGTGAAAAGAATCCGACTCTTGTGTTTTTTTTCCCTAGAACTACTCGTGAGAACCTGGTACCTATTCCGATCCATCGACCAGTGACTAGGTCAGGCACCAAAACCCTTGTTTTTTGTAGTGAGTGAGTAATGTCCTAAGAGCTGGATCTTTATCTGGAGGTACTTCTTTTCTGGTGTTCAGGAAGTTCGCTGCCCAACTTGTCAACAACAAGAAGAAAGTACAACAAGAGGTACTTCTTCCTAACTGATTTTACTTGATTACCAACTTCTGGTCAAAGAATTTGTTGTATAAAAAATTTCTAGAGCTGAAAGTGCAAGTACATATCAGGAGACCAAGAAGTCAGTTCATCAAGGGGAATGCAATGATGATTACACAATCGTAGATGCAGAAGACTATTGTGATGTCACTGCTAGTGATTTCTCTGCACCGATGTTTGTGCAGCACACGGAGGCTATGCTGGAAGAGATTGACAGGATGGTACTATATAGGAAAAACTTGACTTTTATCTACGTTATTCTGTTGTTTCACTCCCTGATCTTGCACACATTTTAGGGCATAAAATGATGTAATGGTTTCTTGTAGGAGGTTGAAATGGAAGACATAGCTGATGAGGCGGCAATTGTGGACATTGACAGCGGTGACAAGAAGGACCCTCTTGCAGTGGTTGAGTATGTTGATGAATTATACTCTTTCTACAAGAAAGCGGAGGTGAGATTACGCTTCCGGAGATCTCATGTAAATTTAGATGGGTTTTGGTCAATTCTGCGATGCTAAATTGTATCTGTATGGGCATTAAGTAGAACTAGATTGAATCCTTTTGCCTGTGTGGTTACATTATGCATTGGTTTACTTGTCAGAGTGCTACCTGTGTCCCACCAAACTACATGGAGCATCAGTCTGACATCAACGACAGGATGAGGGGCATTCTAATTGACTGGTTGATTGAGGTATGTGAATCTCATATGGCTACACCAGCACAGTGTCTGAACATTTGGGGGCTGCTTGAATCCCTGACAAACTGATTGAATTGACAGGTCCACTACAAGTTCGAGCTGATGGATGAAACTCTGTATCTTACGGTCAATCTGATAGACAGATTCTTAGCAGTCCATAAGGCAGTAAGGAAGAAACTTCAGCTGGTTGGCATAACGGCGATGCTTCTAGCCTGCAAATACGAGGAAGTATCGGTTCCGGTAGTGGAGGACCTTATCCTGATTTCTGACAGGGCTTACAGCAGACAAGAAGTGCTTGATATGGTGATCTCCTAATCCAAATCAGCAACAATATACTACTATCTGGTACTTGGTTTTGGTCTGAGACTAATTTTGGATGCTGTTTGTGCCTGCAGGAGAAGTTGATGGTCAATACCTTACAGTTCAATCTGTCTGTTCCTACTCCATATGTTTTTATGAGGAGGTTTCTCAAAGCTGCTCAATCCGACAAGAAGGTCCCTTTTCACGTGCTCTTTTCTCTGCCTTACTATTCGATGTTGGATGTTGTTGTTAGTGTTCATCAGACTGATTCTGTGTGTGGTGGTTTTACTTTTTACAATCAGCTTGATCTCCTATCTTTCTTCATGATCGAGCTTTGCCTGGTGGAGTATGAGATGCTCAGGTTTCCTCCCTCTTTGCTAGCTGCCGCTGCGGTTTACACGTCTCAATGTGCTCTGACTGGTTACAAGCAATGGAGCAAGACTAGTGAGTGGCACACAAACTACTCAGAAGAGCAGCTCCAGTAAGTGGCTCATATTGTTTTCAAGAGTTCATATAATCTTACTTCCCTGTCTATTAATTATACGCTAATAATGATCCCCCTTTGCTTGGTTGATTTCTGCTCAGCGAGTGCTCAATGCTTATGGTTAAGTACCATAAGAATGCAGCAACAGGGAAGCTGACCGGTGTGCATAGGAAGTACAGCACTTCCAAGTTTGGCTACGCTGCTAGAGCCGAGCCTGCTCACTTTCTCTTGGAGGGCAGATCTTAGAGCTCAATGGATCTTTCCCTAGAGATTAAGATTCCAACTTTATCAAAAGGGTGGGGGGCGACGAGGGGTTGGGGAAGATGACGACTACTACGTCAGCAACTAAAGTTGCCTTGCTGCACCCTTCCATGAGGGGAAAAAACAACGTTGTCTTATATTTCTCTGTTACCGATCCCTTCTTCTTCTGTAATAATCTCTAAAAAAACTCTTCTGTATTGGAACAACGAGTCTGTCCTTCAGAGATCTTTCAGATAACAACAACGTATCATTGCTGTTCTTCAATATAATATATAGCCTACTTCTATATTCTCTTCTTCTATTTAAAGTTTGCAGTTTGGTAATCGGTTTGTCTCAATTCAAAGTTACAGTGAAACCACGTTGCTGCTCTTCTATTTAAAGATAGCAGTTTGGTTTTGCTTGTCTACGGACTAGACCAGGTCAACGATGGTGTCGTCTCAGGATCAGGATTCAATGAAAGTTTTGACATCATACATGAAATTGTGTGTACGGTCACTAAAACTAATTTGGTTAATCTAGTGGAGAGTATAAGTCCCCCGGATAGCGAGGCAACAAAAGCATTGGCAGCCTACCAATGATTGTTCGGATGCCAATAGAAAACATCCTAATACCCTGAGAATCATTCTGCAGACAATCAATGGAGGGTAATGAGTAACGATGGTCCTCTATCCATGTGGAGGAAGAAAATGCTAAGTCACACAATTAGTTTGAGGTGGTTTCTTAGAGAAGCATGCATTGTTGTCAGCAGATGAAAACAAAGCCGCAATTGCGTCATTACTAAAATTTTATCCGAACCAAATACACACAAGAGAACCCCCTCTTAACTCTAGAAAAAAGATCCAATTTCCTTTCATCAACAACAGTCATATTTCTACATCATAAGACCGGGTCTAATGCGGAACTTCCTTACAAGCAGCACATGGTCGAATCTGCTGGAATGAGGTTACCTCCTAACAGGAGGCACAGCACCTCTACCTGGTGGTGCTCCACGGCCAGCTGCTTGAGCCTACACAACAGCGAACTTAGATAAGAACCTAGGACATTAACCTGCACACCACTAGAAGATCAAGTGGCTCAAAGTACAAAACTCACTTTCGCGCGCATTGCCACAGATCTGCCCCTGCCGACACCCAGTGATGCACTTTTACCCTACAAAGAATTCAAAATACCAGAACTTAGAACTGCGGAATGAAGCATGAGACAATGGGAAGATTGACCAGATAAAGAGAAGCATACTTTGATTCTAGCATCAAGACGCTTGAACATGGGAGCATTCTTCAACATATCTGGTATGACCATAAACCTGTCAAATGCATCATTCGTTAGAGAAACTTGCAGTCACTTAATAAACAAGCCAGTAAAAACTATCCCAAGCTACATGCGATACCTGACTTTACTGCCTCGAATGAACACATGCTCAAGCTGCGAGATTTTTCCATCCTGAGCATGACAAAGCAAAATAAGCACCGATATAATGCCAAAGCACAGATCTCTAGAAAAATATTGTGTAGACCAGTAACAGAGTGATGTGCAGAGACGAACCTCAACAATCCCTATATAAATCACCAGACAAGAAACAGACCAAATGCTTAGCAATCATCCACAAATCCAACTAAAAAAGCCGAGAACATCACTACATGACGGAACTGCTAAAGCTGTCAGCCAGAGACATAGGTCTGGCATGAACCCGACCAGTTAGCGAAGACAACACCAACAGCCATCCCAGACAGGGAAAAGCAACGCACTAAAGTAACACCCTAAACACAAATCTGGAACAACCGGGACTATTGGATCACCACAATACATCAACCCTAAGGCTTCTTTCTTATACAAAACAGGCATCCCCTCAGAACCCCGCATTAGGGCTCACAATCCCGGAAACGCTAGAATACATTAATCCTAGGGCTTCTTCTCTAATTAGCTTTCGTACGGAACAAAAAGGAAATTAAATTGGGGGAAAGGGGGACCTTGGCAGTGTAAGTGATGTTCTCGAGCTGGCAGTTCCAGTTATCCTCGCACTCGAGCATACTCCCCCTGTAGAGCTCCCCGCTCTTGAGCTCCACCGTCACCACGTGTCCCGACGCCTCGTGCAGCAGCTTCACCGGTATCCCCAAGCTCCTGCTCATCTTCTTCTTCTTCTTCTTCTTCTTCTTCTCCTCCTCCTCCTTCTTAACACTAAAACCCTAATTCACACCTCTAAACCCTATTTTACCCCGCTCCGATTCGTACCGTTTTGGCTCGTTTTCCCCTCTCTTTCTCTCTCTATCCCCGTTTTCTGCTCTCCTATTTATTTATTAATTTGTGTATATATAGAAACACACCCAGTACGAGAGTTTGCAGAAGTTCTCATTTCGGTTCAATATCTTTTACAAAGTTCGATATCCGTCCGAGATGTGTTTTTCTCCCGAGAAAAAAAAAATGCCACTAGTTTTCTTTTCCCTAATGTAAAACTAATTCCAGTTTCATGCAGTTTAGCCCTTGATATTTATTTAAAAAATCATTAAAATCTTGAAAACTGAGAGAATTCAATTAGTAGTGCGAACTTCAGAAGAGTATGTTAAAAATTCTCTCTCAAATTTTGACATAAAATGAGAAGTCAATTAGACAAAGTTCTTCCAACAATCAAGGTTGTCAGGATCGCGATTATAATCATAAGATCACATGATTTTACGAATCGCTATTGCTCCACCGTGCTGGATCACATGCAAGATCTTAATATTGAACGGATTGGTGGGATCGTCGAGTATAATCGTAAGATCACAAGATCTGCGATTAAAATCACAAGAATTTTTTCAACTAATTTCCTCCCTGTACTTGCAAGAAATTTAGTGAATATTTTTTGTGTTTCTTTTTTAAAATCATATTTGGTGTTTCTTAGAAGTTTTCTGATATTTAAAGATATGTGGTATTTCTTTAATAGTTTAAATCAGTGTAACTCTAACCCTAATAGTGTGCACTATAAATATAAGGTCTTTGGTCGTATTCCAAAAGAAAAATAAGAAAGAATTAAATAAGATCGAGAGAGGGATCATCGAATACGACGTAAGTCGGTCTCCGTCTTTGGTTCTCGTGATTTTGTAATCTAAAGCAAATATTTTAATGAACTTCATCGCATGATTTAATAGAGCACTATTTTTGTAGTTCACTGCTTACTAAGATTACAATCATTTTTGTTCATGGTTTTGTAGTTTTACGATAGGAATTAAATAATACCCAAGGTAAGAGGTGAAGATGGAGATGTTGGGTTCGATGAATAGACTGACTTGAATGCTTTGTTGAATTATAATTTTTTAGATGATGGTTGAGAAAATTATATTTTTAGATTATGTTTGAGAGAATGAGTGTTTATGATTTATGATTAATGAATGAAAGTCTATTTTTCTTAGTTATTTTTATAATTTTGTCTATTTGGTAGGATCTTGTAATCCGTATTACGATCCTCCGATCTACGATTTTTTTATACCCAAATGATCTTAAGTGAGATCCCGATTTTGACAACCTTGCCAACAATAACTCGAACATAACACCCAAGTTATGTGACGGTCGTCCGGGTGCCACTTGCCAGCAATGCCGTGGAGAAAGAGAAAAGGACTTCACGTGGACTACAGAGGAGATGGCATATACTTTGCTTTTCCGTTTGTCTCCTTCCAATTCGCCAAGCAATCAAATCACAATCTAATACGGATTAACATGCAATCTCTACTTAATTACAAGGAAGAATCCAACGCCACCCCCACAAAGTATCCAACGCCAAGCAATCAAAGTGCAGTCTCTACTTAATCAAAAGTTGTAAACTTGCTGGTCTGGGTCGGAGGGAAGTAGAAGCAAAGACATGTTTGGTTCACGAGGCCTGGCTTCATCTACTGCAGTTCCCTTTTCAGGGAACGATAACGCCAACAATTGGGTAATTTATTCATCCATCATGATTTCGATTGTTTCCCTTTCTCCAAGTCCAAGTCACTTTTTTTTTTCCTTCCTTGTCTAAATCACCGAACTGGATAATCCAAGTTGGATCTGGCGATACACGCCGCCCGGTGGGCAAAGCACTTGTCTTTGAGCTCACTGGAAAGAGTGAAGTTGGGTCCTTCGCCCAAGAATGCTTGCTTTGTTTAGCAACTATATGGGGGTTTGCTTTAATAGTACAATTTAGTGTGGAATTTTCTGTCTTGGAGGTTTCAATGTTGGAAAATGCATGACATGACAGGTTGTGAGTGGGAAAGCTTCTACTATTGCCAGGTACAAGCACACCGTAGTGGCTTTGAGGTGTACACTGTCGCCCAGATATCTCACTCCTAATTCCTTATCCAGCTACTCTGTTAAGAAGGTATTATATCGGACGGAACGATGTTCCCCTTAAAGTCTACAACTTTTGTTCCTTTCGAATAGCTAGCCTAAACAACTCCTTTAATGTTCTCTATGGTTGTTGTTGTTGTTGCTGTGTTTGAGAATCGATCGCCCTTGCTAAAAATAACGTGCTTTTTGCTGTGGCAGCGTTGTGGAGTGATCTCAGCTATTCTGACTGACGACAAATCAACCCCTTCGATGATTGAAGACAATGGTGAAAACCTCGGCGTTCTCGGGCTTGATCCTGGCCTGGAACCATTCAAGGGCCACTTCAAGTACAGAATGAGGAGATATTTGGAACAGAAAAGTCTCATCGAGAAACACGAAGGTGGTCTTGAGGAGTTTTCAAAAGGTGATGTCGAGCACTTCAGATCTTTTGTCTCAGTGGCAAGCTTTTTTTTTTCCTATTTAACAAATGGGAATTGGCAATGCTCTTGACCTTACATTCAACGTGACACTTTTTTTAGGAAGTTCTCATCTCTAACTCGCTGATTTCATCTACCATCTCTTAGGTTACCTCAAATTTGGGTTTAACAGAGAAGAAGATGGAATTCTTTACCGTGAGTGGGCCCCTGCAGCTCAGTGAGTTATCTAATACTGCATATATTCAACTTGTAATCTTTCTCGGCCTTTATCTAACCAGTAATTTGATGGATGTTCTCATGTAATTCAGGGAGGCACAGCTGATTGGAGACTTTAATGGATGGGATGGCTCCAACCACGCGATGGAGAAGAATCAATTCGGTGTTTGGAGCATCAAAGTGCCCGATTGCAATGGTGAACCAGCCATCCCTCACAATTCTAGGGTGAAGTTCAGATTCAAGCACAATAATGGAGTTTGGGTTGACCGAATCCCTGCTTGGATCAGATATGCCACTGTGGAACCTTCAAGTTTTGGGGCGGCTTATGACGGTGTGTACTGGGAACCACCAACTTCGGAAAGGTGCTACTTATGCAACTTTATATCTTCTCTAAAACTACCCTCATATTTTCTGTCTGGAAGATGCAATCAAGATGATGTTGTGCCAGTGCTCTGGATGATTTCACTTATCTATGTTTCTTACATGTGATTGTCTGCATTCTTGTTTGATGGCCCTCAAGTCACTGTGTTGTTCTAGAATCATGTAGCTCAAAGTCACTCGTTCTATCTTTACATCATTGCCGATTCAACTAGTGGATTTTATCTTGAGCTATCCTGATTGTAGAATGGAGGGAACTACGTCCTCTCTTGAACTTACTTTTGACTGCATATGCAGGTACCAATTCAAGTACTCTCGGCCTCCGAAACCATTGGCCCCACGCATATATGAGGCCCATGTGGGAATGAGTAGCTCAGAACCCTGCATTAGTTCTTATCGAGAGTTTGCTGACAATGTGTTGCCTCATATACGGGCAAACAACTATAACACAGTCCAACTGATGGCCGTGATGGAGCACTCTTATTATGCGTCGTTTGGATATCATGTTACCAATTTTTTCGCTGTTAGTAGTAGATCAGGAACACCCGAGGACCTCAAATACTTGATTGATAAAGCTCACAGCTTGGGTCTACGTGTCCTGATGGATGTCGTTCACAGCCATGCTAGTAACAATGTGACTGATGGGCTGAATGGTTTTGACGTTGGGCAAAGCTCACATGAGTCTTATTTTCACACCGGAGAAGGAGGGTACCATAAGTTGTGGGATAGTAGGCTCTTTAATTATGCCAATTGGGAAGTTCTTCGTTTCCTATTATCCAACTTGAGGTGGTGGCTGGAGGAGTTTAAATTTGATGGTTTTCGATTTGATGGAGTAACTTCAATGTTATATCATCACCATGGAATCAGTATGGCATTCACAGGGAACTATAACGAGTATTTTAGCGAAGCAACAGATGTTGATGCTGTCGTCTATATGATGCTTGGCAATAGTCTGATTCATAGTATACTACATGACGCAACTGTGATAGCTGAAGATGTTTCTGGTATGCCTGGACTTGGTCGTCCTGTTTCTGAAGGGGGAATCGGTTTTGACTACCGCCTTGCCATGGGCATCCCTGACAAATGGATAGATTACTTGAAAAATAAAACTGATGCAGAATGGTCAATGAATGAAATCTCTTGGACTTTAACTAATAGAAGATACACAGAGAAATGTGTTGCATATGCAGAGAGCCATGATCAAGTATGAGATCTTCATTTCTGAAACATCATTACAATATCGCTTGATTCTGTCAGAAGTTCGATGAAGAAGGGTTATGTAGTCTTTCTTTTACACTGTTGGTAAAAGCTGGAAAATATTTCTCTGCAGGCCATTGTTGGTGACAAAACAATAGCATTTTCCCTGATGGACAAAGAAATGTACTCTGGCATGTCGTGCTTAACAGACCCTCCTCCCACAGTGGAGCGAGGCATTGCCCTTCACAAGGTATCATGGATGATTCCTTAGTTAAAAGTAATGTAATTTCCCCATTTGGGGCAGATCTTCTGTTACATACTTCCTATCCTTTTGGTCATAAAATCACCTTCTCATATTCTTGCTATGTAGTAAGCTACCAAGCACATTTCACTGTTTTCCATCTGATCATCCATATTCTGGCATTTTCCAGATGATACACTTCATAACTATGGCTTTAGGAGGTGAGGGCTACCTTAACTTCATGGGGAACGAGGTAAGCATGGCCGCCTATAGTCCTTTACCCATTTGACTAGTATAATGCTGGTGCTGGTCGCCTTTCAGTGGAAAACCATAGCACAGCCATTAAAATACCTTTCAAAATAGCTCTATGGGCTACGATTTTTCATTTGTTAAGTGGTAGAATCTTCTAACGCTTTGTAGTTGTTATAGTTTGGTCATCCTGAGTGGATTGATTTTCCAAGAGAAGGCAACGGATGGAGTTACGAAAAATGCAGAAGACAGTGGAATCTACTGGACTCTGAACACTTGAGATACAAGGTCTATACAATTCTGCTTCATCAACTTCAGTTTTTATTTGATTGTGCCCCCTTGTGCTAGTGAAGCTTCCATTGTGAGTACCTTTCATTTCCTCTAACTCAGACTGTGCAACAACAATCTCTAGGCTAAAACACAATGTTGATGTTTTCCCGGTGGTTAGAACAATGTTTTCAGTGAGTGACGTGTATCTTTTTCGTGTTTCACATTATGCAGGTCAACTAGTGATCAGTTAGGAACAATATAAAAATTTAATATTCTTTGATGCACAGCTTCTTCAATTTTAGATTTTTTCTTACCTTTTTATAGTTTTGAAAAGCCATCATCAGAAAACTTCATATATATTTGTCTCCTGTTTTGTTAATTGTTTCTATATTAAATTGCTTCATACTTAATTTTATTGAATGTTTGTGACTTTCTCAAATATAACTTGAGCTTTGCAGTTCATGAATGCATTCGATAGAGGGATGAACGAATTGGATGAGAGATTTTCGTTCCTTGCTTCAAACAAGCAGATTGTTAGTAGCAACAATGAAGAAGATAAGGTACAGATGTTGCGATCTCTTACTTGCTGTCCTTTCCGGTACTTATGTTTCTAAAGCAAGTCACAAGCTCTTGAGGCTTTGAGTTGACTCCACATGCCATGTTGCTAAGCATACCAATGGACTTTATATCGGATGCATTAGAAGTAGAAAAGTTAGCCTAAGGTATTTAAGTATCCAAGTTCGTGACTATGACTCAATTTAGGATTGGAATAGTAGTAGGAATCTGGCAAGGGTTTGGATAGAAATAGTGCAGGAAATTCCCACGACTCAATTCGTCAATGCAAAAGAAAATTAACCGGTGTGAAAGTTAAGCCTTTTAAACTAAAGCACCAACTGCCAGTTCAAGCCTCGTGCTGCTGTTTGCTTATCCATTTGACATTGCAGGTTATTGTCTTTGAGCGAGAAGATCTTGTTTTTGTTTTCAACTTCCATCCAGAGAATACGTATGACGGGTACGCCATTTTCTTTATAAAGTGATGTAGCTACTTTCTATAAAGTGATGTAGCTACTTCGGTTTGCTTTCAGTCCTTCTGGATGATGCTGATTGCGATTTGTAGTGATACATACCTATCGTCAAGTTTAGCCTCAGTTTGGATCTGCATGTCCAGGTACAAAGTTGGATGCAACTTGCCGGGGAAGTATAGAGTTGCTTTGGACAGCGACGCCTGGGAATTCGGTGGACGTGGACGGGTAAGGAATCCAATACACAGTTATCAGTAATCTTTTTTTGCGGGGGCAGTTATCAATCATCTTTTTTTGCGGGGAAGTTTATATCTGTTGATCTGGCAGGTGGGCCATGACGCAGACCATTTCACGTCTCCTGAAGGGATACCCGGAGTGCCTGAGACTAACTTCAACAACCGTCCGAATTCCTTCAAAGTACTTTCGCCATCTCGCACATGTGTGGTGAGTATCATCCCATTTTGAGACCACAATCGTATCACCTGATTGCTGCTCTAGGACTCGCATCACAACATCTAGGAGTTGCTCCATTCACAGATAATCAACACGTCGGTCTAGCTTCAACTGAATTTTCTCGTGCTGTGCTCCAGGTATACTACAGGGTGGACGAAGATGAAGAAGGAAACAGCGACGATCTGGAGAGTTTGAACGGGACAGTGGAAATAGGCGCCACAATGCAGTTGCTGGATACTGATGCTGAAGGGCTTTCTACCTCTAAGAAGGTGGTAGCAGCAACAGAAGGACCAACAGATGAAAAGGATGGTACCTCCACAACATCGAACAGGGAAAGCATCATCGAACCAGAAGAGACGGTGGACGACGACGACGACTTCGACGATTGACAATGTTAGATATGTGTATAGTGAGCATCCCATACCATATGATGTGTGCATATGCTAATGCTTGGCCTTGTTTCTATGTTGAAGAGACGGTGGACGACTTCGACGATTGACGATGTTAGATATGTGTATAGTGAGCATCCCATACCATATGATATGTGTATATGCTAATGCTTGGCCTTGTTTTGTGAGAAACTCCCATGTGAGAATGATGCGGCTCTTTCTATGTTGATATCATACATACATACTACTAGATGTTCAATAGAGTATAATAAAGAAGGAACCTCTAGTTCAATGGCAAAGAGAAAATGTAACAAATGATACAAGGCTTCTATAATAACTCGTCGGAAGTACTTGTATCGTGGATGCGGCAGCTAGCTGACTTTGTCATGCTGAATATTTATGGCGCCTCAACAGGCAATCCTGGACCATCGAGGGCTGGAGGGATCATTCGCGATGTGACAGGATATTGGCTTTGGGGCTTTGCCAATGGCATTGGTCATTGCAATTCCCTCGTGGCTGAGCTCTGGTGTTGGAATTTGAGTTGGCACGGGATCATGATTATCGACAGATCATTATTGAGGTCGATTCCTCCCTAGGTCTTCTATGTGTTGATCGTGATGTTGGACGTGAGCATCCATTGACCAACCTGATCCATCGGACACAAGGACTTCTTAGTCGAGATTCCCTGACTCATATGCAGCATACATGGAGAAAAGAGAATCGGGTGGCGAATTCCCTCTCCAAAACCATAAGGTTTGATTTCGTCATGTCTGATATTCCGTTTACTTTTTGGCTTGATACGTATTTAGATAATCTGAAAGAGGGTTAACCTCTCTTGTTGTATTCATACTAGTGCGCTATCATGTGTTTAATAAAGATTAGTGGGCATCTGCTCTCTACTTTTACCAAAAAAATATCAATAAATTGTCGGAAGTCGGGAATGAAACAAGCCAATATAAAGATGCCAATTCAATGGAAAAAGGGGCTCAGCCCGGTCTGCCTTGCTCATATTTATTTTCAGGCCTTGAAAAATGGGCCTATAAAAGCCCAAAGTTGTAAAATCGGGGACGGAGGCGAATGGCGGGGCCACCAGGGGCGGTTACTTTCGGGGAGGACTAAGGAGGAGGGAGAGAGAAATGGAAGCGCGCAAGTAATGACGGTTATGGAGGAAGAGACGAAGGCGACGACGAAGGGGAAAGAGGAGATGAACAAGTACAGTATAATAATCCCTACCTACAACGAGCGTCTCAATATCGCCCTCATCGTCTTCCTCGTCTTCAAGCACCTCCCGTAATCAATCCCCCTACCCTTTCTATTAACTAAATTCGAGTATTATGATTTCTCCCGAGACAAGGAATTAAGATGAATCTTCCGTCTCTTATGCTCCGGTTTGTTTTGCCTAAAACGTTTTCTTCCATAAATAAGCTGCTTTTTTTGTCGGATAAAGTAAACGGAGCCCAAGAGAGGGAAGTGTAGGATCCGAGGTTGTTGTAATTGTGGGGATTTTTGTTTGTTAGGGATGTGGATTTCGAGATCATTGTGGTGGACGACGGTAGTCCTGATGGCACTCAGGATATTGTAAAGCAGTTGCAGCAAGTCTATGGAGAAGATCGCATTGTATGTCGTTTCTTGCTCCATCGCTTCTTTTCTGTCTCTTTTCTTTCCTCGGGGTTGAAGCTCTGACTCGTTGCGCACTTGCATATTGATTGATGCAGTTGTTGAGACCGAGACCTAGGAAGCTTGGTTTAGGTAAGTGGCTGTGTATTTGAGTTGATTGTGGCGGGGAGTAAAGCGGTGGAGTTCCTGATGTCTTTCACGGTTTGCAGGGACGGCTTATGTCCATGGCTTGAAGCACGCCTCTGGAAATTTCGTTGTGATCATGGACGCTGATTTGTCCCACCATGTAAGAATATATTGTTGTACGTGTGGATTTCTACTGCTTCAGTCCTGCTCTCGTGGCGGGGACATGGAATGAGATAGTTCCTTGCTCTTCCATACTTTCTTCCCCCACCATTGGCAGAAAGTCACCACACTAACCTTTTTATAGAAAACTCTGCCAAAGTTATCCTATGATCAAGATCAGTTGGTTGAAAGTCTTGTGCTGATCTGTTTTTGTTTCTTTTGCAGCCAAAGTACTTGCCAAGATTCATCAAGTAAGTTTGTTCTTATCTGGCTGTACGTTTGGCAAAATTTTCATCATTTACATGCTAGATGACCGACTAATCAAGTTTTTTGGAACTTCTTGCCTATCTTCTTCAGGAAACAAGCAGAGACTGGTGCAAGCATTGTTACTGGGACTCGTTATGTTAAAGGCGGTGGAGTACACGGATGGAATTTAATGCGTAAGCTGACAAGCAGGGGAGCCAATGTCCTTGCACAGACATTCTTATGGCCTGGTGTATCTGATTTGACTGGATCTTTCCGGTATGTGTGTGAGATTTTGTTTCTGTCCACTCAGTATTTTGAGGTTGGTGATTGTGAGTGGTGATAACTGTGTTCCATTTCTCTCTGTAGGCTTTACAAGAAATCAGCACTTGAAGATGTCATAAGTTCTGTTGTTAGCAAGGGGTATGTCTTTCAAATGGAGATGATTGTCCGGGCTTCTAGGAAAGGCTACCACATTGAGGAGGTACCAATTATGCAACCTTCTCTTTTCACTAAATACGCATAGAATCATCAAGCAAAACACAGCCGAGTATGCTGTCCTAGTGTGTGCTGATCTTAACTGAATATTTTGATAAAATGATTGCTTCATTTCCCACATGTAAAATGACTGCTTCTTTCTTTCTATACTACTGTTCAATATTGCTCCATTTCTGTTACTACCAGATATATCTTGAAGCCATTTTCAAGTATTAAGTTACGCCTCTGGCATGTTTGTAGCATCTTCCAATTGATTCTGCTCGTCGTTGTTGCAGGTTCCAATAACATTTGTTGACCGAGTATATGGTAGTTCAAAGCTTGGGGGATCTGAGATAGTTGAATATTTGAAAGGCCTAGCATATCTTCTGGTTACTACATAGGGTTGGCGACCAATTTGGCAAATTTTGTACACTTGGCGTCTACGGGTTGAACGTTGTATCGGGTGGATATTGCTTTTACTTTTCCAGCATGGAATAGGCGTCTTCATTAGCATTTACGAGGCATGTGTTGAAAGTATGCACAAATATAAATAGCTTACTGTTTGGTTTTGCAATTAGGAAAGCTCTTGCTTGTACCATTGATGAAGTCTATTTTTAGCCCGTACCATTGCCACAAATGAAGTAATAAATAGTTTCCACAAGGCAAATTTTAATAACCAACTACACCAATAGTGTAGTACTAAATCCAATGTGATGTGTTTTTACTCCATTAATGGAGAGAGCCAAAACCAAAAGAAAACCAACTGTTCTAAAACAAACACTATCAGAACACTAAGAACTCTCCAATCACATTCACTTCCTCTATCAAATCAAACTCATGGAGTGCTTTAGATCCTCCTAGTCCTCCGAGTACTATTAGCAGCCACCGCACTAGGAAGAGGAATAGCGGTTGCAGTAGCGGGCTTCCTGCTCTCTTTGCTCATACTCCTAAGCATATACCTCGGAGCACTATTAGCAGCCGCGGAGGTAGCAGCAGCAGCAGCAGCGGGGGTCCCCTGCAGAGCAGAAGAACAATAGGCAGCAGACACCGACTTCCGAAAACTCTCCGCAATCTTTGTCTTAGATTCCCTGCCCTTCTTGGACGACTCAACTGTCACCCCCAGTCCTGCCTTATACGACGGCGTCTTCAACTCCCTCAACGCCTCACTGCTCATCTTGTTGTTCCCACACCTCCTTTTGCTATTCAGCCTCTCGTTCCTCCTGGCCGAGTACTCCTCGTACAGCCTTCCCCTTTCAAATAAAGATGAGTTGGACCGGCTGGTCGACTTCACACCCGCCACAGTATGGCTCAGAGCTGACTCTCCATTGTCGAGTCCATCGTTCACCATCCTGGCCAGAGCGCGCAACTCGTACGATATGGATTGGTATTCTGGTCGCAGCATTCCCGTTTCCTCCTCGCTCCAAGTAGGGTTCAACTGCTTCTCCAATTTTGTCAGAGAACCTACAATGGTCGAGTTTTAATTAATCAGAATCAACCCCTAATTAATCTCTACTATGAATCGTATAATAAACCACATCCTCCATAAATTATTAGGCTTAATCGGGTCATTAACTACCGGGCCATTAAAACTAACTGGGCACTTGATCGGGTCAACGTGGATCTTGACAGGAGTAGAAAAGGATAAAGAAATAGCAACCTGGAGGAGTTTGGAGGGAGGCCGAGGCATTGGACCGGATGACGCGACGGGGCCGGAGCCGAACCGGCGACTTGGCGAGCGGCGGCTTCCCGAGGGTTCTCATCCTCGACATTTATTATCAGATCGAAATTGAAATAAGCTGCAAAAAACGAAGACAACAGAAGAAGATGACGGCGGTTAACAAGAGCGGAGATGAGATGGGATTTTCCTGGAGGAAGAAGAAGAAGAATGAATAATTCACCTTTCTGGGTTTAGGTTTGAACTTGGGCGAGGCTCCGTTGGTTTTGTCTTCTTGTTTCTTCGGTCCCGTGCTATTCTATATTGGGGTTTTAAATGGGAGGGGGGAGCCGCTAACGGTAACTTTCTACCATCTAACGGTCCTCGATGGCCCATGGGTTTTTATCCTAAATAGTCAGCTTAATTGTTTTTGGAAATAATGGTCAAGTTAATTAATGTGGGTTAAAGTTAAACCATAACGCCTGATTCATTCCTCAATAAAATGGAGCTGGTCCGATTTCGCTTTGATTAGTGAGATTTTGTTATGATCCTTTTCTTTTGTTAAGATAATCATGCTTATCAACCAATAATCACTCATATCAACTGATAAAAATTATTCTAACTTAACTGTCTCGAATTCAGTTTATTGAAAATGTAACAATATTAAAAATTTAGTTATTTTTTTTATCATTATTCAAAATATCATACACGAAATTAATCATATTATCTCTACAACCAGATTATTTTTTATTTTATTTTATTTGCGTGATAGCAATAGGGAGACTTGGCCAATTTTTGGTAATAAGAAAGCAAAATTAAATGTGGACCGGCGTCTCCTTGGGTTGGTAGAGACGAGAGAGATTGGAGGAATGTTGAAATTAAAACAAGAGACGTACAAAGATCGGCTAAGTCAGTGAGATAATTATTTATTTACATTATTTTTTTGGGGATTGCATACCATATGACAGCTTAAATAGGTTCACCCACTGTATTTGTCTATGGACAATACAATGTTTTACGACTGGTTTCTTTTTTCATGAAAAAATAATATATCGATTTTCTCTGTCTAAATTAGATGTCCACTAGTTAAAACAACCGACTCCGTCCAAACTTAGCAAAAAATGTTATAGGTAAAATTTTGTATTAATTCAAATAACGCCTACACCAAATTTGCACTAGGTGTCCGAATTCAGCAATTCAATCATTATAATAATGAAATCTGCTAATCTTGCTTTCAGAATCTCAGATGTCGAATAGGAATTTTATTTGGTAGAAAATATAAAATATAATTTCATTCCTTTAGTACTGTTTCCATTTCAGGGGCAGAGAGAGAGAGAGAGAGGAGGCATCCTTACCGAAACTGAAGTCAAATGATGACATAAAACGGAACTTCTGGTTATTCGTGAAAGCAGATTTATGGCCTTATTTTTTGAGAAGATTTATGGCCTTATTTTTTGAGAAGATTTATGGCCTTATTGGGACCTCAAGAGTCCAGACTTTATGATGTGTGCAAGAGAAACGTGGGAGGCAGACCTAATGTTTGGATGCATCTCCTAATCATGTCCATCTCTCCATTCGTTGTGCTCTCGGTTATGTGACGATTGACTCATTAATAATTGGGCGCTTTTGTAACTTTTTCTTTCGAGACCATAAGTTCGAACTTGAAACTTATATTTTAACTAGAAGATCACATGCGGCTGCAACTCTTGTATGGTACCTCCTAGCTCAGCTTTCCTCCCAGCATTGTCCAGCCACGAGGCGGATCCACCGCCAACTTATTACTTGCTATTATGAGGAACTTTGAATATGTGATCAAAGCTAAACCCAACAACCGAAGCAACTAGGTCTTTTAAGTTTCCGTGAGCACATTAAAACATTACAAGACAAAGGACCATACACACGGGGTTAGATTAAGTAGGGACAACACTTATCTCCATTGAAATGAATTAAGTAATTATACCTATAGATACAGTTTTTTATAATTTTCAAATCTCTAGACACGATTTTTAATAAAATCTGATGGTTCAAACGAAATCCCCTCTGTAGGGACGACTTTTATGTTGTCCCTACTCAATCCAAACCCCCATACACCCACTACATGGGTGGGGTGTGCGCTCTATGAACAGAACAACATATCACACTTCCTACCACATACAACATAAAACTGCCATGCTTGTTAGGTCTACGGTCTCAATCCCGAAAGAGGATGTTGAGAATACTACATTGCTTAATGCAAGAGTGATAAACTTGTTTATAAATGCAAGAAATTTACCTACTCATTGTCTTAAAATTTTCAGTTGAATATAGAGATTCTAACATGATATCAGAGCGGGTTGATCCCTAGCTCATTATTGTGCTCGCACAACTCCCATTTCCCGTACGTTGACGAATTCAAAGCCCTTGCAATCTTCGTTCTAATGGGTTGAGAATACCACATTACTTGGTACAAGAGTAATAAACTTGTTTAACATTTTGTATTGGATATGAAGATTCTACAGAAGAGTACATTATTAATAAAATTTACCTATTCATAAAAAAAAAAACTGCCATGCTCGTTCTTGCTGGCGGTAGGTATATGTACTGGCAAAAATTGGTGAGGGAGTAAATAGCATTAGTTCTGCTTTTAAAAAGGAAATTTTTTGAGCTACACATGGACCAAAGTTTCACAAAAAGGTGCATTGTACAAGAGCTCATTTCATCAGTTCTACCTGTCTTAGCTTTTTGACCAAGATGGGAAAAAGAATTGGGATAGTTGGTGCAGGAATAAGCGGCCTTCTTGCTTGCAAGCACACAATGGAGATGGGTTTCGACCCTATTGTGTTCGAGGCCAAGGGAAGCGTGGGAGGAGTTTGGTCTCAAACTATAGAGTCCACCAAGCTCCAAACACCCAAGTTTTTCTACCAGTTCTCCGACTTCCCCTGGCCTAAATCCGTCAAAGAGACGTTCCCTGATCATGACCAAGTCCTGAACTACCTCAGATCCTATGCCATTCATTTCAACATCATTCCGCGGGTGAAATTCGGCTGCAAAGTTTCGGCCATAGAGTATGTTAATGCTTCTGAAGGAGAGATGGTCTCTTGGGACCTTTGGGGTGGCAACGATGATCCATTTTCCCCTGTTGGAATATGGAATGTCACAGTAGAGAATTCCCTTGATCCCTCTGCACCAGCTGAGGTACTACAGTTTCTCAATACATTATTCCTCTTTTGTTGCATCTAACAGTGCAGCTTGGGATTTTCTGATACCAGGTGCACGAGCTCGACTTTGTGATCCTCTGCATTGGAAAGTTTAGCGATCTACCAAACGTACCGGACTTCCCGTTGAACAAAGGGCCTGAAGTATTTGACGGGAAGGTCTTGCATTCCATGGATTACGCTGCAATGGACGATGTTTCAGCCGCGGAGTTGGTGAGGAACAAAAGGGTAGCAGTCGTTGGTTTTCAGAAATCAGCGGTAGATTTAGCCGCAGAAATTTCTGGCAGAAATGGTACGACCACTTTCCAATTTGGAATCTGCCCATTCTCTTGAATTCCTCCTCATCAGTCCTTTTCTTACTTCCCCTATCATTCTCTCTTATCACCTTTTTGTTGAAACCATCTTTTTGTTGGAATCATTGGTTAGGGGTAGTTTGCAAACATTGGCAATTAATTTTATTAGATTTTAAGGCAGAACATCTATTCAGCTAATTAATTATCCGGTTTGGTACTTAACTTTAGCATCTCTTGACATCTGACTTATTGTGATCACAAGGAAAAAACCACCCATGTACGCTGCTATTTAGGACAGTACACTGGACTGTCCCTAATTACTTGCTGAAGCAAAACATCAAGAGCTTAAACCGCTTCTCTGAGCTCATGGTTCACAAGCCCGGGGAAGGATTCTTCACTTGGTTGTTGGCTCTCCTCCTTACACCTCTGGTAATTAACTTTTCTCATCCCATTAAAAAGCTACACCAACTGTGCATAAATGCACTTACACTTCTGGTGGTGCCGTTAGATACTATAACCTAAAAATGGCTAAAGATATACGACTATCTAAGTAACAAATGTCACTAGATAGGCCATATCTTTGGCACATATCTCCTTTTTTAATAAGTAAAGTTTGGCACATATTTCTTAAACCTCATCGTTACATTCTTCTATTATTTGGCGCCAATCTACTTTAAGAAATCCCAAAACATCTTCATCCCATACCAAAAAACAAATTTTCCGCTATAATCTTGACCTCCGTTTGAGTAATCTCATCCAATTTCTGCGGCCTCTCCTGTTTCGCCTTGGACAAAACATCGATATAACTTTGTACATTTGATAGTTAGTGAGCAGCTTGTCATTTCGTATATTGTGAATGCCTTAAGATTTATGATTGTACGTCGTAGTAATAACTCCCAATTCACCTACTCCCAAACCAAACCCAGCCCTAATTGATAGCGGTCATAATTGTTTAAACGTACTATGTAACTTTTTTTTTTCAGCTCTGGATTTTCGCAATATTTATTGAGTCGTACCTCAAGTGGACCTATCCCCTGCGCAAGTACGACATGGTCCCGTCACATGGCTACTTGAAGCAGATATTTTCTTGCATGGTAACAATATTGCCAGCCAATTTCTATGACAAAGTTAAAGAAGGGAGCATTGTCCTGAAGAAGATGAGTAGCTTCAGTTTTTCCAAAGATGGTCTTGTCATACACGGCAGGAAGGAGGACGACCGTGTGCCGACGGATGTCGTTATATTTGCCACTGGTTACAAGAGCGACCAGAAGCTCATGAATGTCTTCAGATCTTCCTATTTCAAGAAATGCATCATTGGCTCATCAGCTCCCTTGTACAGGTATTACTGTCACTTCATTTATTGGCCGTTTTATTAGATCCTGCAGATAAAATATCCAATTTTTTTAGAATTTTTGGTTTCGGTTCGGATAACAACTCAAATCTTTTTATCAATGATTTCTTTAAATATCTTGGGTCCATTATGGCTTAGTTTATTTAATTGTTGTAAGTTTAGCAATTTTCAATCTATGGGCAATCTTATAAAATTTGTAGTTCGTACTTTTGGGTTATATTAAATTTGTATCGGTCCAAATTTTTTCTAATTAAGTTGTTGTGAAGACCATAAAATTGATAAATATCTCTAGTAATTGATTCGAGTGGTACCAACAAGCACTTAGATCAACTGGTGAAGGAGTTTTTCTAGCTTAACCAAGGTCTCGGGTTCGAGTCCTTGGGAACGCAGCAGTGTTAAATACTTATTGAGAGAGCTTTGCCACCTTTCAAAGGTCCTATCCGGCTCGAACTTGAATTAGTCGACCCAATAAATCGGATACCAAATAGTTCTAAACAAAAAAATTGATTCGAGTGGTGACTAGTTAAGCATAAATATTGCCCCTGATTGCGTGTGAAGTGATTGATTTAGTTGTACGAGGAAACCCGTGGGCGAGGTGGGATTTGAACCGCTTGCTTTAATTGTACGAGGAAAACCCATTCTTGTTTTTGATTGGCGATTGCTGTCACACTCACCCATGCCCTTTTCATTATAACTGGTTAAAAGACTGATCGTTGCGAAAAACAATCCTATGTTTTGACTAGCAAAATAAAAGTAATGAACACTTCTTAGTTACCAAATTTTAAAGTAACCTACGTCTCTGGATCGACTAATCTGAATACATGATATTTGGTTTAACAAAAAATTGTATGTGTTTTTAGGGAGTGTATTCATCCGCGGATACCGCAAGTAGCCATACTTGGCTACGCGGATAGTCCATCTATACTGTATACCACCGAGATGAGGAGC
This sequence comes from Hypericum androsaemum, assembly GCA_963995505.1. NCBI lineage: Eukaryota > Viridiplantae > Streptophyta > Magnoliopsida > Malpighiales > Hypericaceae > Hypericum > Hypericum androsaemum. Next base: position 313,486 of record OZ023191.1, read on the forward strand.
AAGTGGGTAGCTCATTTTCTGGCGGCCAAGTTCAAGCTGCCACCAATCCAAAAGATGGTAGAGGAAATGTCGAGGTGGGAGAAGACTATGAGGAGGTACGATGGGGGAAGCTACAGAAGATCTTGCGTTAGTGTGATGCTGCAAATCCATTTCAACGACCAGCTCTGCAAGGACATGGGTTATTCTCCAAAGAGAAAGAGTTGGTTTCTTCCTGAGCTGTTTGATCCTTACACTCCTGCTGATTACAAAAATCTGTCTCCACAACCACACTTTCAGTTTGAGCGAGGCCTCAAGGACTAGTTGTTGCATGAATCTTATGCTCTATGTGGGTACTTACTATTTTTTTTGGGGGAAGGATTATGTGGTTGTAATGTTGGATGTGATTAATTAACAATTATTAAGAATAAATTTGTATTTTGTTTCGTTAAAAAAGTGCACTGCTCTCTAATTTTGAGATCGAACTAGACCATTGTAATCATTCACGAACATAGAAAATGGCAAAATGAAAGAGAAATTCTCTCTTACAAGTGTTAGATATATTTCATATCTATAACCCAAGATCATCATCATGTTGAATAGTTAAGGATTCATAGGAATATCTGGATCCATCGCGAATGATCGCCAACTGTTGCGAATCTCTAGGACGATCGGGAACAACAAAACGTGCACGAATACGGTAGTTTGTGGTCTTCCTCAACTAAATCTCCTTAGACCTTCAAGGGCATCCGTCGCTCTTCCCGATAGAGAGAAGAGATCGTAATCAATTTATTCTGTTGGAGACCATAACCTAGGAGTATTTATATATTAACTAAGTAGAATTTCCATAATCTCCTTAATTGGACCAATAACTGGTTTCTGTTCATTGAGCCCATATTCTATTAGAAGTTAAGTAGTCTTGGACTTCTTAAACTATTGATCACCTTATAATAGTCTAATTAGTCAAATAGCCAATATAACTGATAAATAAATATGTGGCCCATAATATAATTCGGAAATAAATTTTCTAACAATCTCCTAGATGGGCTATATAGTCTTCCGAAAATAGTTATATCACAAATTTCGTAGGCGCGCATTCATATGCTATTTATTTTTAGACTACTTCTGAAACAATCTAGTACATCTCATGTATAGATATAGAACTATTGTGGCATTTTGTCACATTAGAATCGTGACTAATCCTCGATGATCACAATACTAATACACTCAATGACATAGATTAAATATGGATGAGCAGCATGGAAATTACATGAAATGTGATCTCTGGCATGTCTATTTTTAACTGGTCCTACTTTAGCGAGATAAAATTTTTAATGCAACACAAACATTGCATATATCAAAACATACTTCATATTCAAATATAGAATCAAAAAGTATCATTATTCTTTAATTGAACAAATAGTTCACAAGTCATAGAACATCAAAATGACTCCTACTAAACTAAGGCATCAACTGAAAGAACACCTATATGAGCAGTGTGCTCGTGAAAGACCTTAGGTATTAAGCCTTTAGTTAGTGGGTCTGCTAGCATAAATATTATCTCTATATGCTCTATGGAAATATTTTTTTTCTGAACTCTATCTTTAACAACTAGGAACTTGATATCAATAAACTTTGACTTTGTCGAACTGTTGTTGTTGTTAGAGTAGAGCACCGCAGAGTTGTTGTCACAGTAAATCCTCAATGGCCTATCAATGCCATCTACCACACGTAGTCTAGTGATAAAGTTTCATATCCATATTCCTTCATTGGATGCCTCATAACAGGTTATGAACTCCGCGGCCATAGTTGAAGGAGATATTAAAGTCTGTTTAGATGACTTCCATGAAATAGTCCCTCCAACCAACAAGAAAATTATCACGACCCAAACTCAAGTCGATGATCGGTACTAGACCATAATTCTTTTACAAAACCTAACGAGTCTAGGCAGCCTCAAACGTATTTTGACTTTACAAAATCATACATGTTTTAAAACCAAAAAAAATTATAATAATTCTTTACATTTCTCCCAGGATCAAAGTGAACGTTGTGACTACGGAGCTACTAGACAAAAGAGCAAAATGGACGCCGGAGACTCAATGCAAGTCTTGAAGAATCAAATAGACTTGACACCAATAAAGCTATCTCTGGACGGATACAAGGCCAAAGCCATTTAAATGAACCTGCAAACTGGTGAGAGGAGGTGAGTATTTTGGAACACTTGTAAGCAAATATAACATAACATATCAGTTATGTCAGATACATGTAAGGGAGACAGAACTTAACTATGTCTCACTTCATTCAAGACAATACTAAAATGCATACTAATCATATGACCACACGCGCGCGCGCGCACACACACACACAGAAATATGGACAAACTACGTGACGTCCCATACCATTACGCAACTGTCTAACAAACACATAATTACATAGTCAACAAATGGTGAGCTCTAAACTGGTTTAAATCGTGTAACTGCCTCTCTACATAGGAATATCAGCATGGCCATCCAATCTCTATCATCAGAATCACATACTAAGTATACAGTAGTAAACTAGGATATTCCCAAACTATGTACATATAGGCTAACATCCCCGGTTAGCACGAGAAAATCTGTTCATTTCTCACCACAAATAAACTTAACATATCTATCACACAACCAAAGGTCTAAGACCATATCAAAGGGAATTGGAGATGTCATACCCTCACAAACTGGTCCCAAGCTAGGAAATACATATTCTCTAGTTGGCCACACACATATACCACATATATCACCCACCAATACAAATATGACCAAACATATCACATAAGCACATGACCACTTCATAACCAATACTCATATGCATGAGATGCACATACTTAAGATATAAAACATATACATGTACCAAACAAACTAAAGTTTTCATGATCTATATGCTTATATATTTGAAGACCGCTCGACGAATGCTTATTCTCGATTTAATTCTCCTTTCACTTTGGACCTTCGTCCAACCGTTATTTCTAAGATTATTTTTTCCACCAAGAACCTTGAGGAAGCCTCATATAATCTGTATAACAATCCCAATATACAAAATGAGGTCAGTTCCTCACTTCCCAAAGTAAATTACTTTCAACACTTGAAAATAACCAACTAGGTATAATTGAGAACCAACTTCTGACATAGCTCGAAGTCATCAAAGTAGCTCAATTTCTTTCATTACTTGGTCTATTATTCGATTATTCATATATAAATAATCTATACAACATTCTGGCCAGAAGTTCTCAAAAGAATCTATTTTGGCCAACCCAATTCACAACGAGCACAAGATAAGCCCAATCACTTCTAACTTCGATAAGCAGCCCATATAACTCAAGATCACACAAAACCAAGTACATATCTTCATAAATATACCATTGTTCTATTCTTTAATCATCACACAAAGTCCAAAAATCAACTTACCATATAGTTCTTCTTCAACTACCTCAATTTCAATACCCACAAATTTGTTCGTACTTAAATAGGTTGTCCAGGACAACTCCTTTTTTTGAACAAGACATACGATATAGTTTTAGAAAGCTATTGAAGTTCTCTACAACTTTTATATTTCATGGAAATACAATTCTGAACAGAAATATACTTACTAGCCCTTTTCTCATGAACATCGCTCAATTCTTAACCCAGCCAATTAGTCTGTCTTTCAATCAAATTTTCACAAAGATTCTTTAATCCAAACAAGACATATAATATATACTTATAAATGTCTTTAAGTCCTCTAAAATCGGTATCAAGATACCAAAGTTCGATTCAGAGTTAAAATAGACTTACCAAGTATTTCTTCTTCAACCAGTTCAATTATATCTCTAGCAGACAGTGACTCCTTGATCAAAATAGAATATATAATATATCTTTAGAAAGCCTTTTAAGTCCTCTACAACTTTCATGAAGAAATAAAAGTGAAAATTGAAGCAGAAGATAGCTTACCAAGCCATTCTTTTTTCACCTGCTTCTTTCTCTTTCTTCTAGCTATCTCTCCTCTTTCTTCAATTTCGGTTTCTAACTCTTTGCCTTTTGTTTTCTTTATTTTTTTGTAAACTTTCCTAGCTTATAAGGTCTTTGGAAGGATAAGACGCCACATATATTTTCTCCTTGAGTCACTTTAGATGTTTGGCAATTGTTAACTTGTGATTGGTTCCACCTCTCATATGGTCCAATCAGAATGTAGCAATTTATAACATATTTTTCACCTATTTCTGTTACTTATTTCCCAAAACTGTTTTCTGGTCAATAGTAGCTCTATATGTTTAGTTTCCAAATCATATTTATTTATCAAATTTGGAGAATATTGAGAAAGTTGTGCCCAATTTACCAAGTAGTATTACTGCTGTCTGAATTTACCCAACTTTCTTCATAATACTTGTGAATTAATTGAGTAGGCTTTGTTGAACTTGATCTAGAATCCTTAGAAGACCAAATTATGTCTATACACACTTCATAAAGGTGTAGAAACATGAATTCTTATTGAATTAAAGACCGAGAAGTCCAACTGAAGTACTTTAAGAATCGACAATACAAGTGAGTTGTTAACCACTTGCTAGAGTTGATCCAAATTACTAGCATGATAAATCTATGTCTTTCAAAGCTTATAAATCTATTTCTTACCTTATCATACTATTTTTAGTAATTTTATTTGGGATCTCGGATGAATAACTTGCTAGCAGCTTCTCACGTCATGCTTGGAACTGTCTGAGGTAGTCTGATATAATAATCCTTCTCTTCCAACTATCTTTGGCACTCTATTTACATAACAATCTTACTTCAAATATTAATCTAATATGTCCTTACGATTAAGTATACTTCACTTAAGTCTGACTAATATAATTAATAGTGTAGGGTATTACAAAACGTATCCTGATGTGAAGCAAACATCATCCTCACACCCCCGCAAAATCAGAGTCAGAATACCCGATGACCTCTAAGCTGTCTGACCTCCGATAAGTGAGCATATAGTCCATTGTTCTCCTCAAATAACAGATCACGCGTTTAGCTCCCTTCTAGTGTTGCATACCGGAGTTACTGGAATATCTTCCCAAAACTCCCATTGTGATACCCCGTAAATGATATGTACTATCTCAAACGGTTAAGTGATTTGATTTGGCTATCCATATCAACAAGGTGTACCTTCTTTTCTGGCACACATCTTGAGAGAATTCCAAGGTTAAATGCGTTTGGTTGAGAGTAGGATCAGGATGGTTGACCTCCTAGGAAGTTTTCTGGGATTCATGTGAGTAGGATAAAGCACGCTGGAAAAGACTCGTGTTAGTCTGTGGAGATAGTCGGTCAGATCACGGGGCATTACATTTGGTATCAGAGCATCACCTCGACTAGTACGATATAGTTCGGGGATCGAACGCACCGAAAGACGAGAGATTCTGGGACTAACTGATTCTGGCACGACGAGATCGTCGCGTATTTAAGGAGTGGTGAATGTGGTACCCCGTATATGATATGTACTGTGTGAAATACTTAAGTGATTTGATTTGGCTATCCATATCAACAAAGTGTACCTTCTTTTCTGGCATACATCTTGAGAGACCTCCAAGGTTAAATGCGTTTTGTCGAGAGTAGGATCATGATGGGTGACCTCCTGGGAAGTTTTCTGGGATGCGTGCGAGTGAGGATAAAATACGCTAGAAAAGACTCGTGTTGGTCTGTGGAGACAGTCGGTCGGATCACAGGGCGTTACACCCATTATGAATGCTATATCCAGATATGTAAGACTTGAGCATACATTAGACTCCCTATTGCTAATGTATAAGGAATCTTCTACATTTCTTTTCTTTCAAGATCATTTTTGGTACATTGCTTGAGGCAAAACTTGTCTCCTTTAGCAACATGCGTATCTCCTTTATGAATATATTTCTTGGTAAATCCAAATCTACTCAAAACGTTATCGATATAGCTCTTTTATGATAACCTAAGGATACCGTGGGAGCGATCCCTCAGTCTTCATATCCATCTGGTGCAGCTCCAAATCAAAATGAGCCTCTAGTGCCATAATCATTCTAAAAGAGTCTTTAAAAGATACTGGAGAGAAAGTCTCTTTATAATCTATGCCTTTCTTTTGAGTAAAGCCTCGTGCAACTAGACGAGCTTTATATCTCTCGATATTGCCAATAGAATCTCTCTAGGTTTTGAATATCCATTTACAACCAATAGATTTCTTACCTTCAGACAAGTCAATGAGATCCCAAATATCATTGTCTTTCATAGACTTCATCTTATCATTCATGGCATCGATCTATTTTAAAGAGTCAGAACTTTGCATAGCTTCAGAAAAGTCTTCAAGGTCATATTCTGTCAAGCCAATGCCATCCTCATGTTCTTGAAGAAAGACAATATAATCATCTAAATTGCACTTCTTTTTTCTCAAATAGATCTCCTTAATGGCACTTCTTAAGTTTGTTGAGTTTGCTCCATAAGTGGTGTTTGAGAAAGGATCTCATTATTGTCTTAATCTAGAATTGTGTCATGAACAACGGTAGGTACTATGACTTGTTCATTTTCAACAACAGATTCTTCTTCAAAGACATCATTCCTTATGTTTTCTTCCCCCCAAAACTCAACATCCTCAAGGAATCTCACATTTTTCGTCTCAAAGAAGGATCTAATGTGGGATTGTAAAACTTATAGCCCCTAGAGCATTCAGCATAACCAACAAAGTAACAGCTAACTGTTCTTGAGTCTAGTTTTATTTCATGTGGACAATAAGGCCTTGCCTCAACTGGACAATCCCAAATATTCAAATGCCCAATACTAAGCTTTTTACCTGTCCATATTTCATGAGGAGTTTTGGTAACTGCTTTACCGGGTACCCTGTTAAGGATGTATAATGCAGTCTTTAAAGCTTCTCCCCAAAGTGACTCTAGTAAGGTTGAATGACTGATCATACTCCTCACTATATTCTTAAGAGTCTTGTTCCTACGTTCTATAACACTGTCCATATTGGGTTTCCCCGGCATGGTGTATTGCAGAATAATTCCATACTCATTGAGAAAAAAGTGCGAAGAGTCTTGGACATTGTTCTTCTGATCCATCATACCTACTGTAATATTCACCACCATGGTCAGATTTGACATCATTTATTTTCTTTCCAAGTTGAAGTTCAACTTCAGCTTTGAAAGACTTAAAAATATCCAAGGATTGAGACTTCTCATGTATTAAATATAGATAACCGAATCTAGAGTAATCATCTATGAAAATAATGAAATATTATTGTCCATTCCAAGAAGCCATATGGAATGGACCACATATATCGGTATGTATAAGTTCTAAGACATTTGTAGCTCTTTTGGCACCTAAGTTCCCAACGTTTGTTCTTTTTTCTTTTATGCACCTAAGACAAACTTCATAATCTGTCAAATCAAGGGGTTCAAGACTTCTGTCTGACACAAGCCTTTGAATTCTCTATTTAGAAATATGACCTAATCGCTGATGCCATAAAGCAGCAGAATTCTCACTTAATTTTTACTTTGTACCATGTGAACTTGTTTGCAGTATTTTATTATGGGAGCTAACAATATCAAGCTTGTATAGATTATCAACTAAAGAGGCAGAACCAAGAAAATTTAAATTTTGGTAGAGACTAACTTTATTATTTCTAAATGAACAAGAAAAACCTGACTTGCCCAACTCAAAATAGAAATCAAATTTTGTCTAAAAGATGGTACAACGAATGTCTCAAATAAATCCAAATAAAATCCAGCCTTTGACCGTAATCTGAAAGTTTCTATAGCCTCCACTGTAACTTCATTCCCGTCGCCCACGTAGATGAATTTTTTAGATTCACTTGGTGGCCGGCTCGACATGCAATCTTGCATGGACATACTTATGTGAGTAGTAGCACCAGAATCTACCCACCAATTATCCTTAGGTATAATATCCAAATTAACTTCAGAACAAACCAAAGTTAGAAGCATAACCTTCTTTACACCCAATTGGCGTACTTGGGACACTCCTTCTTCATGTGTCCTTGCTTTTTGCAGAAGAAGCAAGTATGAACTTAATCTTGCATCTTTTGTTTCTTTTGCTGAGAAATTTTTTTTTTTGCAACATCCTTAGCTCTCTTCTTTCCCTTTGACTGAGAGTTTGATACCAAGTGAGTATTTTCAATCCTATCTCGCAACTGTCTATCTTCTTCTTGTACACAATAAGATATGAGCTCATTTAGAGTGCATTTAACTTTCTGAGTATTATAACTTACCTTGAATTGTCCAAAGTGTGCAGGAAGAGATATCAAAATCAAGTACACGAGTAAGTCTTCCGATAACTCTAACTTTAGTGACTTGAGTTTTGAAGCGAGATGAGACATCTTCATAATGTGGTTGTAATGTTGGATGTGATTAATTAATAATTATTAAGAATAAAATTACATTTTATTTTGTTAAAAAAGGTCATTGCTCTCTAATTTCGAGATCGAACTAGACCGTTGTAATCATTCATAAACATAGAAAATGGAAAAATGAAAGAAAAATTTTATCTTACAAATGTTAGATATATTTCATATCTACCTGGATCCATCGTGAATGATCATCAACTGTTGCGGTATATCTAGGACGATCAGGAACAACAGAACGTGCACGAATACGGTAGATTGTGGTCTTCCTCAACTAAATCTCCTTAGACCCTCGAGGGCAACCGTCACTCTTCCTGGTGGGGAAAAGAGAATGTAATTGATTTAGTATGTTGGGACCATAACCTAGGGGTCTTTATATATTGGCCAAGTAGGGTTACGATAATCCCCTTAATTGGGCCAATAATTAGTTTCTGCTCGTTGAGCCCATATTCCGTTAGAAGTCAAGTAGTCTTGGACTTCCTAAACTATGGATCACCTTATAATAGTTCAATTAGTCAAATAGCTAATATAACTGATAAATAAATATGTGGCCCATAATATAATTAGGAAATAAATTTTCTAACATGTGGTACTTATTATTTTTTTTGGGAAGGATTATGTGGTTGTAATTTGGATGTGATTAATTAACAATTATTAATAATAAAATTGTGTTTTGTTTCTTTAAAAAAGGGCACTGTTTTCTAGTTTCAAGATCAATCTAGACCGCTGTAATTATTTACGAACATAGAAAATGGCAAAATGAAAGAGAAATTCTCTCTTACTTAAAAGAGAAATTGTACCGTAGAAGAATATAGCAATTTATGTGGATCCATATACCTTACGGTACCGCACCATTCAACTCAACCTTCTTTTAAGTACAATGGGAAAGGAAAACAATTACAAATCTCTGGGTGATTAACACAGCTAGATGCGGCATGGCTTTAAGGTTTGTATTGGCTCTTTGTTATCTTCCAATTACAAATCTCTTGTAATCAGGTAGGGGATACGAGTTTGTACGTGGGGCAGTCATGTATGAGGTTGGAAAGATTTGGATTGAGTGGAGACTTCATAAAAATTATTTCTATAGAATGGATTAAATCTAGTCCTTTAGATTCTATTAAAATTAAAAAATTTCAGATCTAACGGTCCAAATTTGTTAGAGGATATTTTGGGGTTTCAACCCAAAAATTGCTAGATGGGTTTCCAAATCATATACTCCACCATTCCCGTAATTTTCTCTCCCATCATTCCCTTAATTTAGATTTTCTATTTTGGCTCTAAAAATACCTCCCTCTCTCTCTTCATCACCGCCAACCTAAAAACCTAAAAGAATTCACGAACTTGCGATCTGCCTCCATAAACATCCACTAAATTTTCAATTCTACTTTGGGTTCTTTTTTTCCTGAAGTTATGGTGAGATACGAGTGGTTGACGACGTTGTTTCTTCCGTCAATGACCAGGGCTAGTGCGGTCGTTTCTTCTTTTGTTTCTTCCTCAATCCGCTCGACTGTCCAATGTCAGCCCTCTCCTTGGCCGCCACTCGTTTCGAGAAGGAGAAGAGTCGCGATCCCGAGTCTTTGTCCGTCTTTCCCGAGTCTCTGACCAGCGGCGCCGTCGCCTGGACCTCTAGTCTCCGACCCACGTCGCCGTCGCCTAGGTTTACTGTATCCTTTTGCCTTTCGCCGATTCTGTACCTTCAATGTTGTCAATTGGTCTTCCCGACCTTGATTTTGTTAGGTTTTGAATGAAAGTTCAATGCAAGCCCACAAATGGTAAGGCCCAAAATGGAGGCCCAAAGGGAAATGGGAAAGTGCAATCCCACATTGATTAGAGCAAGGAGGATTTTCTTGTTTATAAGGAATTTCCCTCCTTGCCTATCAACTTGATTGGCTACCCAAAAGGCTGACCCACCGCTAGCTGCCTGCGAGGACGGTGCGAAGCACTGTTCGAGCACGAGCACGCGCTCGCGCACGTGCATGTGCGTATGGCGCATTGGACGCAGGTCGCAATGGGCGCTTTGTGGCGCACTTGGCACTTCGCACGTGCGCATCGTCTGGAGGAGCCTTAAGTATTTTGCCCAGGCCCGGAGGCAGCTGCGCAGCTACCTAAGCGACGAGGAGCTGCGAGCGCCTTCAGGTTGGCCGCCGAAGAGGCACGACGGACTGGAACGTCCAGGAGGCTTCCAGAAGGCCGAAGGAGTGCGAGATCTCCCGCGAAAGGGCGCGAGCGCAGTCTGGCGCACCTGGAAGGATCCAGAAGCCACCGAAGGGCCACAAGCGCAGCCAGTCAGCCTGTTGGCCGAGCGGACGCGTCTCTTCGGGGTGGCTGGCTGCCTGCCTCCTCCAGCCTATAAATAGGCCTGTCCCCCTGCCAGAATTCTCATCCCAGCAGCACATGCACCTTCTAGCATTGTTGTCTTCTCCTCTTCCCCCGTTCTTCATCTAGAAAAGAGTCCCGAAAGTTCTGGGTATATAAGGGTTCGCCCGAAAGTTTCGAGATACGTGTGCAACGTTCTTGGAAACGCCCTAAACAGTCGTTGTATCTTGGGGACGATTGCCGAAGCCCGTACATCACTAAAATATACGGGGCAATCTCGTCTTACGGAGAAAGTGTCCAACACTTGCCTCGACTGAACTGATCCTAATCAAGTACAACAACTCCGACAAACAACAATCGTAAGACGAGATTGTGTACTTGAAGATGGCATCAACAAGCTCAGCACCAGTGCCAGCGGTCCCGGGAACTGCCCACGCCGAAAGGCCGGCTAAGTTCAACGGTACCGAATTCAAGAGGTGGCAACAGAAGATGTTGTTCTACCTGACAACGCTCAACCTGGTCCGATTCTTGAAGGAAGAGGCTCCGAAGGTGGCGGAAAATGAGGCAGATCAACAGAAGATCAACGCCCTCGATGCATGGAATCACAGCGACTTCCTATGCCAGAACTACGTCTTGAATGGACTAGACGACACGCTCTACAATGTCTACGCGGAAGCTAAGACCGCTAAAGAGCTGTGGAGTTCACTCGAGAAGAAGTACAAAACAGAGGATGCCGGGACGAAGAAATTCATCGTCGGACGATTCCTCGACTTCAAGATGGTGGACTCCAAGAAGGTCATCGACCAAGTGCAAGAGTTGCAGCTGATCCTTCACGAGATCCAAGCCGAAGGGATGCAACTCAGCGAGTCCTTCCAAGTAGCTGCAATGATCGAGAAGCTCCCCCCACTGTGGAAGGATTTCAAGAGCTACCTCAAGCACAAGAGGAAGGACATAGGCCTAGAAGACCTAATAGTGAGACTAAGGATCGAGGAAGACAACCGAAAATCCGAAGTCAAGCAAGGCAAGGCCAACTCTGAGACCACCGTGCACCTCGCTGAGGGAAAAAGTGGCAAGAAGAGGAAGAAGTCCGAGGATAAGCAGAAGGAGCAAAAGCCCAAGAAGAAAAAGATCAAGGGCGACTGCTACAACTGCGGGAAACCCGGACATATGGCTAAGGACTGTCGCCAGCCGAAGAAGGACGACCAAGGAAAGGCTAACCTGGCTGAAGACTTATCCTAGATGGATCTGTCAGCCGTAGTGTTTGAAGCCAACCTGGTGGACAATCTGAGAGAGTGGTTCGTGGACACTGGAGCTGCCCGCCACGTCTGCTCGGACAAGGAGATGTTCTCGAACTATATCCCGATCACCGGCCGAAAGCTGTTCATGGGAAACTCCGCAACGTCCAAGATCGTTGGTCTGGGAAAGGTGGTCCTGAAGCTGACCTCAGGAAAGGAGCTGACCCTCAAGGATGTGCTGCATGTCCCAGACATCCGCAAGAACTTAGTCTCTGGCTCACTGTTAAGCAAAGCCGGTCTTAAGCTTGTATTTGAGGCTGATAAGTTTGTACTGACTAAAGCGGGTCAATTCATAGGAAAGGGTTAGCTAGAGAGGGGGCTCTTTAAGATGAATGTAATAACTGTACATCGCACCTTTAATGGTGAAAATAAAGTTAATGCTTCTTCTTATTTGGCCGAGTGTTCTAATTTATGGCATGGTAGATTAGGACACGTAAATCTAAACTCGCTAAGAAAGTTAGTAAGTTTAAATTTATTACCGAATCTAGAGTTCAACCCGTCCGATAAATGTGAAGTATGTGTGGAGGCTAAAATGACCAAAGCACCTTTCCATTCAGTGGAAAGAAGTACTACGCCTTTAGAATTAATTCATACGGACACTTGCGATATGAAACACGTGCAAACTAAAGGCGGGAAGAAATACTTCATCACATTTATCGATGATTGCACGAGATACTGTTACGTATATCTCCTAAAGGGCAAAGACGAAGCTCTTGATGCTTTTAAGAGATATAAGAATGAGGTTGAAAATCAACTCAGCGTGAAAATCAAAATGATCCGAAGTGATCGAGGAGGAGAATATGTAGCTCCGTTTGAGGAACTCTGTCAAGAACATGGCATTATTCATCAGACGACTGCTCCATACTCACCTCAATCGAATGGCGTAGCTGAACGCAAAAATCAAACTCTTAAGGAGATGATGAACGCTATGTTGATTAGCTCGGGCTTACCCCATAACATGTGGGGGGAAGCTGTGCTCTCAGCTAACCACATTCTAAACAAATTGCCACACAAGAAAAGGGATAAAACCCCATATGAACTATGGAAAGGAAGGAAGCCTTCCTACGGTTACCTTAAAGTGTGGGGGTGCCTAGCAAAGGTCGAAGTACCTAAGCCTAAGCAGGTGCGCATAGAACCCAAGACCATTGATTCCATCTTTATCGGATATGCGCAAAATAGCAGTGCTTATCGATTCTTGGTGCATAAATCTGAAAACCCTGAGATAAACACGGGAATGGTCATAGAATCAAGGAACGCAACATTTTTTGAAGAAAGCTTTCCTAATAAGGAAAGAAAGGAAGCAAGTCCAAAGAAAAGGACTCACGAGACTACGCAAGGGTCAAATCAGGAAGATGATGAACCTAGACGTAGTAAACGGACGAAGGTGGCCAAATCTTTCGGTCCGGACTGTCTAACCTATGCGTTAGAAGATGAGCCTAGGATAATCCAAGAGGCATTGTCCAGTCCAGATGCTCCTCTCTGGAAGGAAGCTATCAATAGTGAGATAGAATCCATTATGCAAAACCACACGTGGGAAATCGTGGATCTCCCACCGGGCTGTAAACCTTTGGGATGCAGGTGGATCCTAAAAAGGAAATACAAAGCTGATGGATCAATCGACAAGTACAAAGCTCGATTGGTAGCTAAGGGGTTCAAGCAGAAGGAGGGATATGATTTCTTTGACACGTATTCGCCTGCCACAAGAATCACATCGATTAGAGTACTCATAGCTATTGCAGCACTCTATAACCTCGAGATCCATCAAATGGACGTAAAAACAGCTTTCCTAAATGGAGAACTGGAAGAGGAGATATACATGGAGCAACCTGAAGGGTTTGTGGCTCCCGGACAAGAGCATAAAGTGTGTCGACTAGTCAAGTCACTATACGGGCTAAAACAAGAGCCGAAACAGTGGCACGAGAAATTTGACGGAACAATGCTGTCAAATGGATTTAAGATCAATGAGTGCGATAAATGTGTTTACATTAAGGGCACACCTGAAGCTTACGTAATTGTATGTCTCTATGTAGATGACTTACTAATTATGGGAAGCAATAAAGAGGTTATTGTGAAAACTAAGAACATGTTAAAGAGCCACTTTGACATGAAAGATATGGGTCTGGCAGACGTCATACTAGGAATAAAAATTTCTAGGAAAGCTGACGAAATTATCTTGACACAATCTCACTACGTGGAAAACGTGCTCAAGAAGTTTGAAGCTTTCGACAAACCTCCGGTTAAAACTCCAGTAGATTTGAATCTACACTTAGCCAAGAATCGAGGGGACCCAGTATCGCAACTGAAGTATGTGCAAATTATCGGGAGCTTGATGTATTTAACAAACTGCACTCGTCCCGATATTGCGTACTCGGTTAGTAAACTTAGTAGATTCACAAGTAATCCAGGAAAGGATCACTGGCTAGCTCTAGAAAGGGTTTTACGGTATTTAAAACATACCATAAACTATGGCATACATTATGCTAAATATCCAGCTGTATTAGAAGGATACAGTGATGCAAATTGGATATCGGACACTAAGGACTCCAAATCTACGAGTGGATACGTATTCACCATAGGAGGAGGAGCTGTGTCTTGGAAGTCCTCTAAACAAACGTGCATAGCTCGATCCACCATGGAGTCGGAGTTTATAGCGCTAGATAAAGCTGGGGAAGAAGCTAAATGGCTCAGAAACTTCCTAGAGGATATTCCATGCTGGAGTAAACCAGTGCCTCCCGTATTGATACACTGTGATAGCATGTCTGCAATCGGGAGAGCACAAAGTACGTTGTACAATGGAAAGTCTCGACATATCCGTCGGAGACACAATACCGTTAGACAGTTGATCTCTAGTGGGGTGATCACCATTAACTATGTCAAGTCCAAGGATAACTTAGCTGATCCTTTTACGAAAGGAATCAATAGAGATCAAATGTACAACGCAGTAAGGGGAATGGGATTAAAATCCACACAATAAAGAACGTCCATAGCGGTAACTCAACCATGATGAGTGGAGATCCCACAAACTTGGTTCAATGAGACAACTAAGTTATGGAGGGTTCAGTGAATCACTTGGAACCTATCTCATTCTCAGAAGCTGCCCAGGTATTAACCTGCAGAGGTGTGGTAAGGATAAGCATTACGCTTTTAATGATTCCTATACCTTGATTAAGGTGGAGTATGGCAGGATACTCCTGATAGGAGATCACCTATGTAAGTGTGAAGTGAGGCCGCTTCAAATGGGAAAAACACTTATGAATCCAAGATACGGTCCATGGCCGAAACGGACACAACGTGAGAACCTAAATATACTAGGGTTATTATTGTGTAAATGTTATTGTCTTGGTTTACACCAAAAGCTGACGGTTCAAGACATCATGTTCACCGAGCAGCGAGTAAATCCGATAACATATTACTAGAGAAGGTTCAAAGCCGCAAGCTACCTATCTCGATGCAATAATAACACGTCAGAACTTTCGATTAGAGTCTGCATGCATTAATCATCATTCATGTGGGGGATTGTTGGGTTTTGAATGAAAGTTCAATGTAAGCCCACAAATGGTAAGACCCAAAATGGAGGCCCAAAGGGAAATGGGAAAGTGCAATCCCACATTGATTAGAGCAAGGAGGATTTCCTTGTTTATAAGGAATTTCCCTCCTTGCCTATCAACTTGATTGGCTACCCAAAAGGCTGACCCACCGCTAGCTGCCTGCGAGGACGGTGCGAAGCACCGTCCGAGCACGAGCACGAGCACGAGCACGAGCACGAGCACGAGCACGAGCACGAGCACGAGCACGAGCACGAGCACGAGCACGAGCACGAGCACGAGCACGAGCACGAGCACGAGCACGCGCTCGCGCACGTGCATGTGCGTATGGCGCATTGGACGCAGGTCGCAATGGGCGCTTTGTGGCGCACTTGGCACTTCGCACGTGCGCATCGTCTGGAGGAGCCTTAAGTATTTTGCCCGGGCCCGGAGGCAGCTGCGCAGCTACCTAAGCGACGAGGAGCTGCGAGCGCCTTCAGGTTGGCCGCCGAAGAGGCACGACGGACTGGAACGTCCAGGAGGCTTTCAGAAGGCCGAAGGAGTGCGAGATCTCCCGCGAAAGGGCACGAGCGCAGCCTGGCACGCCTGGAAGGATCCAGAAGCCACCGAAGGGCCACGAGCGCAGCCAGTCAGCTTGTTGGCCGAGCGGACGCGTCTCTTCGGGGTGGCTGGCTGCCTGCCTCCTCCAGCCTATAAATAGGCCTGTCCCCCTGCCAGAATTCTCATCCCAGCAGCACATGCACCTTCTAGCATTGTTGTCTTCTCCTCTTCCCCCGTTCTTCATCTAGAAAAGAGTCCCGAGCGGGCCACGAGCGCAGCCAGTCAGCTTGTTGGCCGAGCGGACGCGTCTCTTCGGGGTGGCTGGCTGCCTGCCTCCTCCAGCCTATAAATAGGCCTGTCCCCCTGCCAGAATTCTCATCCCAGCAGCACATGCACCTTCTAGCATTGTTGTCTTCTCCTCTTCCCCCGTTCTTCATCTAGAAAAGAGTCCCGAAAGTTCTGGGTATATAAGGGTTCACTCGAAAGTTTCGAGATACGTGTGCAATGTTCTTGGAAACGCCCTAAACAGTCGTTGTATCTTGGGGACGATTGCCGAAGCCCGTACAGCACTGAAATATACGGGGCAATCTCGTCTTACGGAGAAAGTGTCCAACACTTGCCTCGACTGAAGTGATCCTAATCAAGTACAACAACTCCGACAAACAACAGATTTACCATCTTTGTCCGCCTTTCCCCGAGTTCTCGACGTATACCAATATCAGAGAAGACCTATACCAATATCAAAGAATAAGTATATCAATATCAGAGTGGATGGATATCAATATCAGCAAAGAAGGAAACCAATATTAGAAAATAAGTATACCAATATAATATAATAAGTATACCAATATCAGAGAAGACGTATACCAATATCAGAGAATAAGTATACCAATATAATATAATAAGTATACGTATATCAGAGAAGATGTATACCAATATCAGAGAAGACGTATACCAATATCAGAAGAACTATCAGAAGAAGAAGTATACCAATATCAGAGAATAAGTATACCAATTTTATATAATAAGTATACCAATATCAAACTAGATAGATATCAATATCACAGTAGAATGAAACAAATAATGTGAATATTTAAATTCGATAAATAATATGTGTTTTTGCATTTTTTTCTATCAATTTTAATGTATTTAACGTGATTTTTGGTTTGGGATAATTGACTAGAATTTTCTTTCCTTTTTAAATATTTTCATAACTATATTATCCATAATTTGTAGGTTGGTTTAGTTAAAAGTGATTTGTCAATATTGTTCCTCCTTGCTACTGAATCCCCTTTGATCCCTTTGAATGGGTATTACTCATATCCCTACTGAAATTGAGCCCTGATTGGAAGGCCTAAAGGTCTATAATTAGCATGGAGTTTTGACGCCCTGTAATCATAATTAGCGGTATTCAATATCAAGATAGGTTCTGACCATATTTTCTACCACGATTTTTTTTCAATAAATTTTATCGTAGTAGGTTTTTGACGAGGTCAATGTTGCAACATTGTTTAGAAAAAATTTCACATCGAGTATATTGTAAATAATAATATTAACAAAATTAACTTATAAAAAAAGGAAAGGAAAACAACATAGAAGTTAACTTATTTTCCATACAAGTAAAAATAAAATATGGTTTTAGCTGTCATCCGCAATCAGGATTCTCTCGAGCCGTTTCAACGGAAGGTAACAAAATGCTTAACTGTGTTATTTGCAACACTCATGTGGATTATATGGAATCATCTTCCGGCAAATCCAATTAGATTGCCAAAAGGTTTTCGATTCGGCATAAAAATACTACAGTGACCACGATGGTTACCTATTATTGTAAAATCTTAGTTAACATTGTATTAAAAATGAAAATTCCGAAATTTATGTAGTTTGAGTTGATAATTTCGTATAGAACTAATATTTTCTTTTTTAACTATATTACCCATGGATTTAAAAATTATTATTTTTTATTATTTTTTATTTTGCCGTAAACCAGATCATAATTTGTACAGCTTTCCTTGACCTTAACCATATCCCCTCCTCTTGCGACGGTCCTTACGAGAAATCATGTCGTTACTTTTTTTGTAAGTATCAATATCGTTATTCTCCATTGCTTTTTTTAAGGGAATATATTACTCTCCATTGCTGAATAGCTAATATGTGAGCTTATATAATATAATATACTAATACGTCAATTTATTAAATTGAATTATTTTATTCCAAACATAGAAAACTATATTCCAAGTCAATAAAATCTATATATTCCGCAAAACAAACAACAGCCTAGTTGGGTCTAATTACTTGTTCTCTCACATCCGGTTACCTTGTCAGAACATGTATGATTTTGAGATTGTTAGATCCAAAAGACTTTACTAATTAATGAGATGCATGTATACGCACACATCCCTAAGTCAACCCTGCAAGGCTGGCCGAAGAATGTGCATACTCATAAATATGTAAATTACCCGGTAATTGTATATCTCTTTTCTCGGAACTCGATAGATGTTAATAATTTATAATGTCAATTTGATAATAATTCAGAAAATCTTGTTGCTTAGGTTGTCCTGATCTAAAACCTTACTACTATAACTAATGGCCATCACACTATGCACCTTTCCAAATCAAATCAACGGCACAAAAAACTGCAACCGGCTTGATAAAACCCTAGAAGAAGAAAAAAAAAGGAGAGGATGAAAATGGAAGTGCATGTCATGTCCAGAGAAACTGTGAAACCGTCCTCCTCGTACCCAAATCCACACCCTAAAACTTACAAGCTTTCCATGTTGGATCAGTTCTTCGGGGATGTCCCTTACGCTCCAATTACACTCTTCTACCGACCACCAACAGAACCCAACAGCAACGTTGATGATGATGTCCCACGGAAGCTAGACCTCCTCAAGAAGTCGCTGTCCGAAACGCTGGCTCGCTTCTACCCGCTCGCCGGGAAGCTCAAAGATGGCCTCGTCATAGATTGCACCGACCAAGGAGCCTATTTCGTTGAAACCCAGGTCAACGTTCAACTAAACAAGTTACTTGGGAGCCGGCTTGATGATAACCTTCTCTTCCTGTACCGATTCCTTCCCTGTCATTTGGGCCCAAAGGCCAAGGAAGAAGAAAAAGAACGATCACCGGAAGATCAAAGCTATTTGACCAACGTCCAAGTGAACGTGTTCAAGTGTGGAGGTATTGCTATTGGCCTTTGCATATCCCATAGGATCGTTGACGGCGCAGCTTTGAGCATGTTCCTCCATGGCTGGGCTTCTATTGCCCGTGGGAGCTACAAGGTACTGTAAAAGTATTTTTATTATTAAGGCGGCCTTAGTGTATAGTCAGAATGTATTATTGTTTCCTTTTACCCTTGGAGATTTAGAATATCCGTATCTAAAAAAAGCCTTTAAAATAATGAACCTGTAAATTTTTACATTCATAAAAAATCGTATTTGATTTTATTATTTGCTCTAATATTATATTAAATTTTTTATATCTAGACCAAAAAATTTTAAGGTAATGAATTGATAAATTTTTTACACTTATAAACAAATACACCACTCTTTTACTCGGGAATATGAAATTGTACCAAAACACACTTGATCTAATGTTATAACGAAAGAATGAGTTGAGGTGGGAAATAACAAGATTCAAATCATAGTCACGCAAAAATCTGCTTATAATTTGACAAAAAATTTCTGCTTATAAAAAAAGCAACGTGGAATTGTCAAGAAAGTCTTGCGTGACAGACGTCCAGTCTGATACTTGATCGCCTTTACAGTAAAACCACAGAGCATTAATTGTTTTGGTAGAATCTTATCAATTTAAGTATATATTAATTAATTGATAAATAAAAACTAGACTATAATGTGCTGATTCTCTGAGCTTCAACCAATTTACTACCCTTTCGTTAATACCTATGTAATCTTCCAGGTACATCCGAAATTTATAGGCAGTTCCTTGTTTCCGGCTCATGGTTTTTGGCTCAGGGACACGTTGCGTGAGATAATGGGTCCCACCATTAAGCTCGGGAATTGCATTACCAAGAGATTCGTATTCGACGGTTGCTCGATATCCAATCTCAAGGCCCAGGCGGCCAGCTTGGGCGTGGAATATCCCACGCGCGTAGAAGCCGTCTCGGCTTTGTTGTGGAAATCTATGATGGCTGCTTCCGGCGACCGGCTCTGTGGGTCCCCAAGGAAGCCATCTTTACTTCATCTCGCCGTCAATCTTCGCCGGAGGGTGGTCGGCGACAACTGGGACGCTTCAATGGGGAACATGTTGTGGATGGCTGCTGCAAAGTCAACCACGTCGGAGACAAGTCTAGAGGAATTGGCGGGAGAAACAAGGAAAGCCACTTCGAAAGTCAACGATGGGCTTATAAGAGAGATGATGGGTGAGGAAGGGAGATTAGCGATGTCCAAGTCCATCAACGAGGTGGTGAGTGGGTTACCCAACTTGGGCTCCGTTGACTGTTATGGGTTCTCTAGTTGGTGCAAGATGGGGTATTACGATACTGATTTTGGGTGGGGGAAGCCTGTTTGGGTGGCTCCAATTCCTTTGACGGGTTCGGTGTTTCCGAATTTGGTTATGTTGGTTGATACGAGATGTGGCCATGGGATTGAAGCTTGGGTGAGCTTGGACCAGGAGGAGATGTCTCTGTTGCTCAAGGACCCTGAGTTACTCAAATGTGTGTCTATCGACCCAAGTCCTCTCCTGTAGTTCATGTTTTTTAACAACACTAAATGCGTAAATTAATTAGTATTATCAAGTTTTTTTTTGTTGAAATTAGTATTATCGAGTTTAAAAATATAATTGCGTTAAAATTTGGTAGATAAATATTACCATCTTTTTAAGTCATTTTTAACTATTAACTGACCTAGTAAATATAGGTAGCTTCCAAAAAAAATTTATATAATTAGTGGCAGGTCAGTTTCTTACGCGTTAAACACCACTCCCAAGATAGAAGCGGCCTACCAATTCGAAACAAAAATAAATATAATCTGAGTTCTAATAAAAGGAACTCGTGTCTAGAATTCAAGTTTATACGTTAAAAACAAGTTGGCTATCTCCTGTTTAAGAGAGAATCAAAACTCGAGGGCAATTTCTTGTTTTTGATAAGTTGGACCAAATTAGTTGTTGGGCCAAGGTGAGATAGCCCATCTGAAGTTGTTGCTAATGTTAGTTTATTCTTTTTCCCACCCATGATCCAACAACTCCAGTATCAAATTCCCCTTATGTATGTGTCTTATGGTGGGGGCCATTGCTGTTGTCAAACTTGATTGCGCAGGCTCCCTTTAAATTATCACCAGCCAATGCCAGTGGTCGCACCACTGACCGACGAATCACATCAACTATTTTAGCCACACTCACAATTTTCCTCCACTAAAAAGATACGAGACAAATTCTAAAAAAAAAAGATACGAGACAATGTTTTACATCGCAAGAAAACTAATATTCTCTTCAAAAATAAGAAAAACTAATACAACTTACTCTGTAATAATAAGATGTAGAGTGGTAGAATATTTAAATATTTTAAATAAAATTGGGACAATAGTAAATATTTGTTTCATTATAAATACTATTATGTTTTTTTGAAATGACTAGTAGTACGCAGCATCAACTAATTTATATTTGCGCGTTGAATCACAAATAAAAAGAAAACCCGGCAGGCTCCAATGTCCTATCCTAGCTGAACACGGAGAATCCCAGGGGTCAAATTGATAATTCGCTCCTAAAAGCAAAATCCTCAATTCCTCATCACCTCCTCGTTAAACAGAAAAAAAGAAGAAAAAATAATAAAGAAAGGAGGTTAACAAAGAGGGGGAGCAAGTGCAGTGGTGGCCCCACCAATCAACCGACGGAGGGAACACTTGCCGTCGTCCTTATACTCGCTTCCTCCGGGATAGAAACGAGGGACAGGAGGATGAAAACATGAAAAAACACAAGATTCGCCTATTAAATATTATCGATACATTTATATTTAATTAATATTAATATATAATACAAACTTTTTTTAGGGGTAGATAGGAACAGTTAAGATAGAATTCGCAACGAACTCTGACCAATTCCTGGAATGGCTTCTTGTGTACCTCTCCTCGTTTTGTTCGCGGCGGCCGTCTCCATGGTGGTGCGAGGAGTAAACGGCCAAGCCGGCGATGATTCGACTTCTCCTACCCCTATCAACCGCGATCTATACCACTCCAGGTAACCGCCATTCCTTCTTTTTGAGATTCTTCTATATTATCTGTATAGCAGATCGTAGATTTCGCGGCCGGTGAATTTAGCGACTTGGGATTTTCGCTTCCTTGCTTAAATCTGCAAGTAACCTAAGAAGCGGTTTTATTTTTCTTTGTTTGCAGTGTTCATTTGTTGGGACAGATAGAAGCATTGATACACCGGCACCCGGCCACACTCAGTGTACTGGTTTTCATTTTTCTTCTACTTGCTTAGTTTCATTAGGTTTGGGAGTTGCTGTGGAGGGATTAGAGCTTTAAGTTCCGATTCCTTGGGTTACAGGTGGAGACTGTTGATGCCAGGAGCGGGGGTTACCTTGCGAACGTTACTGTTGTTACTTATTGTCGGAATATGACCGAGTGGGACGACAGGTCGAAGTTTCGGATCCTCCTTGTAAGATTGGTAGTTCGATTCCCAGTTTAATTGGATGTTTTGTGGCTGTCAGCTGATTAGACTTTCCCAGATTTGTAATTGCTGGCTTTCTTGACAGATGATTCCTTGTCTTCCAGAGTTTTGGGCAGCACGGGCGGGAGCTTATTACGTCAGAACTTGCTCTTCGAATATTGTCTATCCTGAGTGAAGAGCAGTTTCTACCAAAAGTGGACGCTAACGCATTGCGCAGGACCCTCGATGATCTTGTTATAAAGGTAACGACAGCTCAGGTTACAGGTTATGTCATTACAAATTACCTGTTCTGGCTCAGTCTATTTTTAATGTGACATTGGTATCTTAAACCTGCTAGGTGGTGCCAATGGAAAATTTGAATGGCAGGAAACTTGTGGAAGAAGGGGATCTCTGTGAGAGGAGAAATGGTAATCTAGTTGATTTCATTGATTAATTTGGTTGCCTGGGAAAATCAAAATTCTGAAAACTTCCCTTTTTGTTGCAGGAAGAGGAGTTGATCTCAACCGTAACTGGAGTGTGGACTGGGGAAAGAAGGAGAAGGTATGCTTCCACCATTTTGTAATTTCTTGTGCCTGCTTTGCTTTGCAGCAATGACGATCTTGACTCTCCTAAGATCGCCGAATTATTATCCACTTGCTATGACCTTGACCTGAATTTTCTCTAATAGCATGATGTCTCATTTTCCTTTTGCATTTCGAACATCAGGATTATGATCCATATGAAGAGAATCCTGGTACCGCTCCCTTCAGCGAACCAGAAACTCAGATAATGCGGAAACTGGCACTATCATTTGATCCTCACATATGGGTGAACGTGCACTCTGGAATGGAGGTGATGGGATTTTAACAACATCAATCTCCTTGGCCAATTATGTTGGAAATAGTTTTTGAAATTATCTGTAATACCCTGGTATCAGATGAGTGGAGTTTGCTTAATAAAGTTGAAAGCTGACGGTTGCAGATTGCTGGTGGTTTTGACTTTAAGGAACATTGTTTATTGTTTCTATTTGTGCAGGCTCTATTTATGCCATACGATCACAAGAATACAACTCCTGATGGAACACTCTCGGAGAAAATGAGGTCTTTGCTGGATAAAATAAACCGGATCCATTGCCATAACCGTTGCATGACTGGATCCGGAGGAGGATCTGTGGGGTTTGTGCTTCTTGTTCCAGGATCATCTTATACTTTCTATATGATGTATTTTCCTTTAGGAATAATTGTATTTAACTTGCTCAAAATACTAGGTCAGTAAATCCAAGGTTCTGCCTGAGTCTTAAAATAAAAAAAATTTAAGCTTTCTTGCTAGTCAATTAGCGTGTGCACGACCTCAGTTGCTAGGGTGCTCCAAGGTCGGGAATGTGCGTGCTTGTCTTTTGTGGGGATGATATGAGATAAATTGCAGGACATGCTCTTTTAAGCTTAAAGTAACCGTGATTGCAAACTTGTGCCATCTGAAACTTTATACTAATTGGAAATATTACTTTTCTGGTTAATGTTGCATTTTAGGTACCTCGCACATGGAACAGCCACGGATTACATGTATGACATTGCAAAAGTGCCAATGGCTTTCACCTTTGAGGTTTGTGATGGAAATGCCTTTTTAAGTATCCCGGTGTGGCGTTTTCTTCTTACGTCTTGTTTGATTTCCTCAATTCAATGGCCGCAGATATATGGGGATCCTGCAGCCTCATCAAAGGACTGCTTTAAGATGTTCAATCCCGTTGATCATGCTACATTTAATGTAAGTTAGATGCGCCATCTTGCTAATGGAGCTTCTATTTGCATTTGTGGTCAAAGATTTAAGTACACTTATGATACTTTTAATCTTGTCGCAGAGAGTTCTTAACGACTGGTCCGCTGCCTTTTTCGCAATTTTCCAATTGGGACCACGCCAAGTGGATGAAACTCTTGCCAACGCCTCGTCAGCCACTTTAGACAAATGGGTTTCAATTGATGAGTATCTTGATGGATATTTGGTGGAGAGGAAGAATAGATACGGTAAGAAGATAGAGGTTCTTGATTTCGGTATGCAGGAGATGAGAACGTACTTTAGGCTCTTCTTATTATCCTCTGCCTTGTTGTTATTCATGTTCTGTTCAAGGATTGCAAAGGCCAAGTCTAGTAGATCGACTGTTCCCACCATTCCACTGTAATTTGTTCATGATTTGGGTGGCCATTACTTACCAGGAACTACGTGTATCTCACATTCTTTAGGTTAGAAGAAAGTTTGATATCTTTCAATTTATCTTAGTGAACAGTTTTTCACTAAATTGTTGACTATACATGATTGGGTTTGACAAATTGAAATGTAAACAGTTTGATCTGACTTTCTAGGTGTACCCGTTTTTATACAAGAAGAGAATTACAATACATGTTCACTGCTTATAAATGATGATATTGATTTGACATCAGAAAATTAGAAATTTCAAAAGCAGAATGCGAAAAGACCAAATTTTCTGTAGTCCTTGACGGGGTGACATCAAGTTCCGAATCATCTTCCATCCCAAAAGATCAAGTTTCCAAGTAAGACATAAGACCTGTGAAGTCGCATTATTATTTTCTTGAATACTTCAATTTTAAGATATGGTCAATGAGCTGGAAGTTGGGATCACATACCTTCATTCGGCGAGTAAGGGCACCGAGGCTGATCCAGATCTCGGGTTGTGTTTGTATGTATTGGATGATGCTTCTGAACTGTAATCTTAGAGCTTCTTCATGTAATTAAGAGCAGAACGGAGCATTGCTCTAGCCTTGTGATCAGGAGTGTACCCAGATGAAACCATTTCTTCATACACAGAAGGCACCTGAAACCAGTAACACGTGCTTCAATTTTTCCGGGGTCTGCTGTTAAAACAAGAGAGTTTAAGCAGTAACAGCAGACAACTAGATATTTCGCTAGTTCGAATTGATTGAATGCCGTGTGAAGCTGGTTTTAAGTCGTCAGGGTTAGATGACAGTCTTCTTACTCATTGAGCGATAAGACAAGAACTGTACCTGATCAAATTTATCAACACGAACCAGAGCCTTCATTAATGTAGTATAAGTAATGACATCCGGCTTCAAGCCCTGCAATTTCAAAGAACTGCAATTAGAAACATTCATGTTTTCGTAAAAGCAGAGAATGGAACTGTCACGTCATTGGTGCTAACATTTTCTTTCATGTACTGCAAAACTGAAAAGGCTTCGGCATCTCTCCTATCTTCACCAAATGCATTGACCAATGAATTGAGTGAAATAATACTCGGTCTGTGGCCGTCTGTTGTCATCAACTTGAATGCATTGACTGCTTGCTCAGACAATCCCTGGCAGGATATGAAAACAGAAAAATACCGACTCGAAATCAATACCGTTTACAGATTATTAGCAAGTAATCACATAGGATCCTAAGATCAGAAGAAACATACCCTCTGTGCATAGGCATTTATCAGCGCATTATACATGGTAGAGGATGGTATCAACCCCTCAGACTTCATATTCTCCAAGCACTCAACTGCTTCACTGAACCTTCCCGATTTACCGTAAATATCAATAAGCGTTGTATACGTTACAATTGTTGGCAAGAGTCCCCGACTTCGCATATTATTCAACAAGCTCTTCACATCATCCCATCGCTGCTGCACCCCGTAGGAATTAATCATTATATTGAAGGTAATGGCGCAAGGCGAGAACCCTTGTTCTATCATCTCATGGAACAACTCCTCTGCTCTGGCGTGCTTTTCCGCCTTACAGTGGCAAGAAATCAGTGTGTTCCATGTAACAGTATCAGGCCGTATCCCCTCCGAAACCATTTTATCAAAAGTCTCCATCGCAAGATCGAGGCAATTGTACTTGCCAAAAGTATCAATCATAACATTATAAAAGTTCCTATCAGGTTTGACCCCACAGCTCTCCATTTCCTCCAACACCTGAAACGTCATCTGCCACTCCCCCTTATCTCTATACCAAGTCAAGATCCGACAGAAAACGAATGAATTAGGTTGCACCTTCCCAACCTCCATCTCCTTGAGAACGACCCTCGCACTCTCCCACCGCCCCGCATTCGCATATGCATCTATCAATAAGCTATATGTAAACTCATCGGGCTGCACCCCCTGCTTCTCCATCTCGGAGACAACAAATTCAGCATCCTTGAGCTGTCCCGCTTTCACATAACCTCTAAGCAAGCCGTTGTAAGCCCTAGTCCGGGGCTTGATCCCATTATCCTTCATCTCCTCAAAAACCGCCTCAGCCTCCTCAACCCGCCCCTCTCCCCCCAATGCCGAAACAACCGCCACCAAAGTTGCAGTCTTGAGGCTCAACCCATCCCCCTGGACCGTCCCCAGCACCTCCATGGCGCTGGTGGGGTCCCCGGCCATCGCGAACCCCGCAATCATATCATTAAACAACTGGATATCCAACTCCAGCCTGTCCATCCTAATCTCCCTATAAAGCTTCTGAAGCAGAACGGTATCAATAGTCTTGGCCCTAATCAGGGAGCGTATAATGAGGCTGTAGTTATTAAAATCCGAAGGGTAACCGTCGACACGCATGCGGGAGATCAAGTTGAGGGCCTTGTCGAAGTCGCGGTTGCGGACACACGCGCTGATGAGCGCGTTGTAGGTGAGGGGGCTGAGCGGGAGGCGGCTCGACAGGAGGAACGCCTCGTAGAGCTTCTCGGACTTGCCCAGCGCGTGGACCAGGATGGAGTAGAGCAGCTCGTACGAGAAGCAGAGGCGGTGCCGCTGCAG
The DNA here is from genome assembly GCA_963995505.1 of Hypericum androsaemum. Classification (NCBI taxonomy): domain Eukaryota; kingdom Viridiplantae; phylum Streptophyta; class Magnoliopsida; order Malpighiales; family Hypericaceae; genus Hypericum; species Hypericum androsaemum. The sequence goes on from OZ023191.1 coordinate 340,881, forward strand.
CCACTCCACCACCGCACAGGCCACCCTAACCGATCCCTCCGCCCCGTCCGAGCACAGGGTCTTCAGCAGGGAGTGCCAGAGTGGGCCCGGAACGGACCGGTACGACTCCACCAGTTGGAACTCTTCGGGGTCCAGGGACTCCGGTGACGGTGGTCCGGAGGACTCGGACCTGCAGTAGCGGAGCGAAAAAAAAGATTACTTTTTTTGAAAAAAATGCGAAACTTTTATAACTATCTCATGATTTATTTTATTATAATGTGGGTGGGGCGGGGGACCTGGTGGAGAGGAAGGAGAGGAGAGGGGCGAAGTCGTAGCGGGCGGCGTGGAGGGGGAGGACGTCGGCGTGGCCGGGGAGGGGCTTAATAGAGGGGTATAGGTCCAGGCCGGCTGATGAGCTGGTGGCGGAGGCGGCGACGGATACGGCGGCTGGGGGGTGGGGCCCGGCGGGGGAGGGCAGGCAAGGGAACCGAGTTGGGATTGGGCGAGGAAGAACCAGCATCGTTACTTTACTGGTAATAGTGGAGGGTAGCGGGAAGAAGAAGAGTGGGAGTGTTATCCGGTCGGTGTCTGTGTCTGGTTATTACTAAGGAGACGTGTACGGTGCCGTTTTATTGTTCGTGTTTGGCCGCCAAAAGATATTTTTTCAAGTGCGACGACAAAGATTAAGGCGCGCGTACGGCCCCGACTAACTTAAATGAGCACCGATTTAAATTAATCGGTATAATAAATATTTGAGTATTATTATGAATTAATTAATTATAGAAGCCAATTTTTCTCTGTTTTCCATTCGTTTTTTTCAAGTTAGAAGGCGCCTCTCACAACTATCTCCTCAACTTCATCAATTCTCTGTAAAACAAGTTTAGTGGGTAATCAGTTGATTAATGTCTTATCCTATAAATAAAACTCATGACATTACCATTTGATTATTAATGAAAAGTTTATTTTTTTTCTCAAAAAAATGAGAAGTTCATATTATTCTCTCTTACTCTTTTTTCTTTTACTTGTGACTATTACTTTATTTCCAATAAAGTTTATAACGTGTTATCAACACGAGATTCTACCGTATTCTCAACATCTTTTTCAGAAGGCCGAGCTATTAATTCTGACGATTTCTATTTATTTATACTAATCATAATCATGCATTATAAAGTTCTGTTTGTGGGCTGGATTGACGATTTGTTTATGTAAAAAATTGGATACGTTTTCTTTGTTTCATTGAGTTGGTATCTCGTCATCATGAAAACCAGTAAGGCTATTATTTGAGATTCACTTTGTGATTATTCAAAAAAAGAAAAAAAAATCAAAATCATGTTTTATTAATTTGAAATTGTCTATTAAATTCATGCATGATACTATATATTAACTTGTTCATTTAAAATTATTAGTAGATGACATTAGTAAATTATAATGTTCACACGAAGAGATGATATGTAATTTATTTTAAACATTAACCTAAAAGAATAATCGGCGACTGTTGACTTGGTAACATCTGCACGAGGTGATTGTAGAGCAGGCTGCCGTTATACAGATACTCGGCGACTGTTCGATCTGCTGGGGCCAACAAACTTCAACCAATGATAGGTGCAGAGCAGAGGACGTCTCTCATTTTATTCAGAGATGATCTCGGCAGCCTTGTACTACATTGGCATCAGGAACGAGACTTTGGGGTCAGTCCACACAGGCCATTCGCCTCACTACATGATCTCGGCGAGGAGGTTCTCGCTGCAACTCATGCTTCTATAGCACAGATTGATACCTCATTGAGCATGGACGATCTTTGATAATCAATGTCCTTGTGCTCAATTACAAATTAAAATACCTTCGTATCTCACTCGGCGACAATATGAGGAGGAAATCAACCCGGTCATCGAGGCAATTGATAGGAGATTAGGGAGTTGGAAAGGGCACCTACTTTCTTTCGGGGGGCGCATCACCTTGGTTAAATCCCTTCTTTCGTGTCTCCCAATTTATTAACTTTCCATGTTCAAGCTTACGAAATTGAAAGGCGGATGAGGCGGTTTCTTTGGTCAGGTGATGCAGAAATTACCAAGGCGTCTATGATCAAATGGGAGGCGGTTTGTAATCCTAAAGACATGGGTGGCCTCGGTTTTGAATCAATGTCCCCCGTGAATCTTTTAGAGTTTACGAGGAGGAGATGCTTGCAAGTTTAATGGAGCTTCTGGACGATGATCATCTAAGCAGGGATGATGAGGATAACCTACAATGGCGTTGGGATGATCATGGTTTTCGGCAAACTCCTGGAGAAGACAGGTGCATGAGAATGGCTTCGCCTCGCCCCCGGTCATTATCGAGCTTCAGAAAATTTGGAAGGGCTTCATTTCCCATAAAGTGGAATGATTCTTATGGCTTTCGATCCAAAACAGAATTCAGACTAGGGATGTGATGATCCGAATGAAGCGACTTCAGGCATGGGAGGGGTCCTTTCTCTTTGGAGGAAGATGAGGCTACGACCCACCTTCTTCTTCAATGCTCCTTCTCAAGGCCGATTTTGGATCATTTTGTTAAGCATATTGGTATATCTTGGAGTGGATTCTCCTCTATGGAATTGGAGCGCGTTGACTAGTGGTGGTATGTCTAGGAAAGTTTGGTATACGCTTTTTGGAGCTATCGTTTAGGACATTTGGAATTATCAAAACTGGGTAATTTTTTACGAAAAATAATGCGACCATGAACTTCTTAAGCATTCTATCTACTACCACACTCGAGAATGGCTCCTTTGGTCTAAAATCCTGAAGGACATTGGTAATCAGGAGCTTGAGCTTTTCTGGAACTCTTCCAAGGTCCGATAGTATGGGGATTGGGTGTTTTTGGTTCATTTGTAAATAGCAAACTTGTTCGCCATTAATTTTGCCGCTTGGTGGGTTGTGATCGCACGGGGTTGCCTCCATCGGATTTTTGGGGCGCTTTGGGTTTAGGTTGGGGGTTTGTTGTATGTAGCTTTGGTTTTCCTTGTTCTATCATTTCCTGTTTACTTTTCTCTTATTATTAATAAATCATATTTACCTACCGAAAAAACATGCGAGCTTGAGCTTCCTCTATAACTAAAGAGGCAGAACAATGGCAAAAATATCCCGGATCCTGTTTGCAACAAGCTAGGGAATGTAATAGAAAGAGGGATGCACCAAGGTTTTTCTGTTGTAACTACAGTATTTTTCAGAAGGGTTAGTGATGCCCTCTATTTTTTTTTTTCTGCTAGAAGCAATGTATGTTGTGTTTATAAAATCCAAAAAATTATATATTAAAGTTAGGTGAAAACAAGATAACCCCAAAAAGAAGTGGTTGGAGAAGATAAATTAAAATCAAGTACCTCGTGTACTAATCAATGAGGAATTGTAGCTCGAGATGTTATGGTTTCAACCGTCTTCGTATCCCTACACATTATTCAGCAACGGCATTATTTGAGCACCGTCCTCATTTTAAAATATTTCCGCATCGAACTCTAAGCTAAATCTCCTCAACCGGCTATGAACAGGTAACAATGACTTGATTCGTAACAGCGGATCTCACCTCTTCTTCCCGCACAAACATCTTGCAGCTTGTAGAGCAAAATATGTCAAAATAATGTCAGCACCAGAACGACGGAGACGCATAAGGGACTCCATCATTACCCTTTCTTCATCAATCATCTTGAAGACCCCGCCAGCCTTTATCATCAACGATTCTCCAGAGACCTGCGTAATGAAGTTCATCTTTTAACTTCTGCTTGCAAAATGAAACGACAGCGCTATTCAAGTGTACTGATCCAAGAAGGTAGATAAAGGTCTGGGCCGTTAGATGCTTCGTTATATTTGTGAAATATTTTACCAAGAAGATATCTGATAAGCAGTAATTAACAAAGGACTTTTGTCCCTGAGGAGCCTTGTAATATCCAAATAGGGAAGACCGGGTTTCACCTGTGTCAAAATCCAAAAAACTTTAGTGTGAGAGGAACATCCGACTATTAGTGAAAACTTTTCAAAAATAACATCAAGGGAGCAGTTATTAACACCTATTTGAGCTATATTAGTATCATCTTTTTTCTTCTAGTAGACAATTGCAACCTTGTAAATTGTTGGTACTAGCAAATTGTCTAACAATTGTGATTCTTCCGACTTATTTTGTGGTTTCACTTTTCTTGCATACTGCTATTCTCTTGACATGTTGCTCCTAAAGAATATTTAGAATGGGCGTTGAAAGAATGAAAATTTCATTAGAATCTTAAAATTTGCTACCAGAAATAGTAAGTTTATGGTCAAAATGGCAATTTATGTTAAAAAACCAGAATGTCAAGTTGAAGAACTAAAGAAGAACAACAGGAGAGCCGAGTGCTAGACGAATTATAAGGCAAAATAACATCCATCAAAATGGAACCAGAAACTAAAAATCTCATGGTAAGAAATGAAGTTAATGGCAGTGTAACGGTAAAATTGTCCACTACCACAGAAGAAAGCACCAACCATAAGAATATCAGCTCCGTCAGATTCATATGCCTGAGCCTCAACCAGAGCTTCTCTGTAATTTGCTAGATTCATCTGATACCTATTATGTGGAAAAACACATTAAAGTCGGAAAGAGAAACTGTACAGCTGTATCATTTAACAAGTTATACATACTTTTGAAAAACTACTTGCATCTTCTTGTTCCCAAAACGTGGGTTCGAGTGTAGTGCTTCTCTGAAAGGACCGTAGAATGAACTTGCATACCTATTTGCAAGATAAGAAAGTTTTTTGAACAAGACAAGATAAGAAAGTTTGGTAATTCATGTAGAGAATGGTTCTCTTGTATTAATTATGTGCAGTGCAGATACATTAAATAGGCACGTAGCCTGTACAAGATAATGACATATGAACTTAAAGATAAATACAACAGAAGATAGGTTCTACAGCTAACTCTATCATGTTGTTACAGAGGACTTATATCAGGTTGTCACAGAGAGTTGTTGGTGAGTTCAAATGATCTCTATCTTTATCCTTATCATGCCCCCGCAAGCTGATGGGGGTTGACAACCGTCAGCTTGGAACGCAATGTTTGAAACCGTGCACGAGGAAGAGGTTTCGTTAGAACATCTGCAATCTGATCCCTCCCCGAGATGTAGCATACACGGAGTCTGCCATCAGCAACACGCTCTCTAACAAAATGAAAGTCGATCTCCATGTGTTTGGAGCGACGATGAAAAATCGGATTGGCTGCCAGGTAGGTGGCTCCCAAATTGTCACACTACAGCATAGGAGATTGAGTACAGGGAAAGCCAATTTCACGTAGCAGGGACTGAACCCAAATGATCTCGGAAGCCACGGTGGCCAAGGCCCGATATTCGGCTTCGGTGGACGAGCGAGAAACTGAACGCTGCTTGCGGGATGTCCAAGATACGAGGTTTGGTCCAAGAAAGACTGCATAACCAGTTGTCGAACGACGATCAAGCGGACAACTCGCCCAATCCGCATCGGAATAACCAGAGAGGCGTTGATCACGTGAGGGGCGAAGAAGCAAGCCCATCATCGGAGTACCTTGTAGGTACCTCAGAATTCTCTTGACAGCGGCCCACCTGGCTGGAGTTGGACTATGCATAAACTGGGAGGCACGACCGACGGCGAATGCGATCTCTGGTCGAGTGACCCCAAGGTACTGTAATGAACCAACGATTTGTCAGTAGAGTTCCGGATCGCAATTATCGCCTGAGGGTGGAGGACTACTAGATGCCGAAGCTGGTGTGTCCATAGAATTGCACTCGCGCATTTTTGCACGACCAAGGATGTCATGTACATACTTATTTTGATTGAGAACAAGACCATATGGCGTATAACTGGCTTCAATGCCGAGAAAATAATTAAGTTTTCCCAGATCTTTCAATGAAAACTTGGACTGCAAATAAGACATAAGCCTGGAAAGAGCGTCCGAGTTGTTGCCGGTAACAAGGATGTCGTCAACATAGATAAGAACAAAGATGCATGTGCCTCCCCGATTGTAGTAAAACAGTGAGGTATCAGTGTGCGAACCTTGGAACCCAAAGGAGCATAAGGCTGTACGCAAGCACTGAAACCATGCTCGGGGTGCCTGCTTTAGCCCATACAACGATTTCTTCAAGCAGCAAACATAAGAAGGGCGGTCTGGATCCACGAAGCCTGGTGGTTGTTTCATGTAGACCCGTTCAGTGAGAGACCCATGAAGAAACGCGTTCGAGACGTCTAATTGACGAATCGACCAGTTGCCAGAGATAGCAATCGAGAGAATAATGCGGACTGTAGCAGGCTTAATAACAGGGCTAAATGTCTCATTGTAGTCGACCCCCGGGCGTTGCTGAAACCCTTTAGCTACAAGTCGAGCCTTGTAACGAGCCACGGACCCATCAGCGTGCTGTTTAATGCGGAACACCCACTTGTTGCCGAGGACATTGTAACGGGGATGTGGAGGAACAAGAACCCAGGTGCCATTTCGAATCAAGGCATTAATTTCATCAGCCATCGCATTCCGCCAATTGGGATCCGTGATGGCTTTAGAGTGACAAGTCGGAACGTCTGGCAGAGAGGCTACAAGAGCTTTCGGTGGCAGCTTGCCAGTTTGTAACCGAGTAGACATCGGGTGGCTCCTCTTAGGCAGCGGAGCAGCTGTCGGTGGCGGGTTAGCAGCCGCTACTGGAGAGGAAACCGATTGCTCGGCCAGGGGACCAGAGGGTGAGATGGCCTTGTGTCGTCGGGAATAGACTTGAAGGTCCCTGACTGTAGTGGGCGGATCAAGTGACGGGCCAGATGGAGTAGGACCAGATGATGAAGGCCTAGCTGGCGAGTTCGTGGGATTGGGCCCAGACAAAGAAGGCCCAGTAGGTTGGTCCGTAGGGGAAGTGAACGGTCCAAAAGCTGGAGGCGTGGAAGAGGCAGAGTTGGGCTGAACAAATGTGAAGCCCAATGGGCCCACCACGTTGGTGGAGTCTGCATGGGTATTGGATTCAGGAACACGGGCAGCCACGGACTTCGAATCCTTTAACGGAAAGATCGACTCATCAAAAAGAACATGACGACTGACATAAATACGATGAGAACTAAGATCGAGACACCGATAGCCTTTGTGCTGCCTGCTGTAACCAAGAAAGACACAGGGTGAGGAGCGGGGTTGAAGTTTGTGCTTGACAGTGGGGCGAAGCCAGGGGTAACAAAGACATCCAATTATTCGTAAGTGATCAACCGATGGTACTGTGGAATATAGTTTTTCATATGGGGTAATATGGTCAAGGAGGGCTGTGGGTAGTCGATTTATGATATAGGTTGCAGAATCGAAGATCAGAGGCCAGTATTTGAGGGGAATGGCGGCTTGATGCATGATAGCAAGGCTGGTCTCTACTATGTGTCGGTGTCGGCGTTCGGCACACCCATTTTGTTCAGGTGTGTAGGGACAGGATACGCGATGGGTGATTCCATGTTGCGACAGGTATTTGTTTAGGGCTTGGTACTCCCCACCCCAGTCAGACTGAAAACACTTAATTGGTCTGCCAAAGAATTTTTCGACATTAGCACGAAACTTGGTAAAGACAGCAAGCAGCTCAGACTTATGACGAAGGAAATAAATCCAAAGGAATTTACTATAATGATCAAAAAATATAACATAGTAAGCAAATCCATCAAAAGAACGGACAGGAGACGGGCCCCAAACATCACTACAAATAAGATCGAGGGGACCCGTCGTTTGAACAGACGAAACAGGGAATGGCAACTTGTGGATTTTGCCGACACTGCACCCATGACAAATACGTGTTAAGTGCTTATTGGAAAATGGAAGAGACTGGGCACGAAGGGCGTGTGCTTGACTGCGGATAGACCGGCGTGACCAAAGCGCTGGTGTCAGACATCAAGGGACGGGACAGAAGACGCAAAATGAACTCGAACTGGACTGGGCTGAATGGAGTAAAGACCGCCCTTACTCCGGCCTTGATGAAGAACCTTCTTCGTAACCTGATCCTTTACAAAGAAACAGTCACCAACAAACTCAACAATGACGGGGTTATCACGAGTTAACGCGCTTAAAGAGACTAGATTAGTATTTGCGTTAGGAACATGAAGGACATTAGATAAAGAGAGACTCGAATTAGACAGAGACAAAGAACTATGACCAGTAGATGAGATGGGTAAGGATTGGCCGTTACCAAAAGTGACTTCATCGGGGCCAGTATATTCAGAGTGAATGGCTAGGTTGCCAAGATCCGATGTCAGGTGGTGCGTGGTTCCGGAATCCAATACCCAGGGAGAACTTTGTGGAGAAGTGGTGTGGTGGGCCTGAGGATGGGAGCGAGCTGAGCCAGGTCGTCGGGCCGAGGAACAGTCACGAGCTAAATGGCCAAAGCCTCGACAATTATGACATTGAATATCTGAGATGTTTCGTGGGCTTACTTCTGAACGGCCTGGTCCAGAATAATGACGGGCTTCAGAATTATTATTGTAGCGGGCCTCTTTATTTCCATATCCTTGTGGGTGGCTGCCAAGGAGCCCAGGCCCACTGGTGAAGGAAGGGGAGCCTCCAAAAGAGGATCCAGAAAAGCCTCCAAGGCCGCCATTGGAGCGACCATTACCGCGGCCACCTCGACCGCCACGAGAGGTTGAGCGAGCGCCATAATTGGCGGAAGGGACAAGGTCAGCCACGGTAGATTCGGACCGCTGTAGGTTCATCTCCTCACTAAGGAGTTGGGCGTGAAGATCTTGGAGAGCAACAGGATCGATGCGGGATTCAACATTCCGGATGAACGGACGGTACTCCTCGGGCAGTCCGGCCAACACCTTGTCGACGAGGTCGTCTGCAGCAGTGACATGACCCAAGGCGGCCAATTGATCCACTAGGGTTTTTGCTTTTAGAAGGTACTTGTCAATGGAATCTGACCCCTTCTTGATATGATCGAGAGACGTCTTGAGACACTTGATCTTTGCCCGGGAGGTGGAAGCGTACACTCGAGCAAGCCGCTGCCAGGCTTCTCGAGCAGTGAGACAGCCGACAAGCTGAGGTAGAAGCTCACTGGAGACGGAGAACGTGATTAAGGACAGAATTATCTGATCCTGTTGATACCAAGACTCATACTCCGGATTGGGAGTAGCATCAGTGGAACCCGCATCGGCATCATCAACCGAGGAAGTGGGAGTTCCATCACGAATGGGAGACGGCGGTGGGATGTTGCCTTCAACATGGTGAAATAAACCATGCCCACGAAGCATCGGCTCTAACTGGAGCCGCCAGAGAAGGTAGTTTCCCGCAGTTAACTTCTGTGAGAACTGAGGGATCGAGGCCAGCATCTGTGCTTGCTTGGCAGCAGGAGGTGCAGCAGAAGAAGACATGAGTACGGCAGAGAGACAAGGCAAAAAGCAGCCACGAATATCAGAAAGAGGAAGAGGATTTTCAGCTCGACTAGAGCAAATTTAGCTCTGATACCATGTAGAGAATGGTTCTCTTGTATTAATTATGTGCAGTGCAGATACATTAAATAGGCACGTAGCCTGTACAAGATAATGACATATGAACTTAAAGATAAATACAACAGAAGATAGGTTCTACAGCTAACTCTATCATGTTGTTACAGAGGACTTATATCAGGTTGTCACAGAGAGTTGTTGGTGAGTTCAAATGATCTCTATCTTTATCCTTATCAATAAACAGACAATTCGCTTTTCTACAAGGAAAGGACGACCACACATCAAACAAGTCTGCTCATAGAGAGAATTTACTACACAAAAGCAAGACCTGAACTAATGGTCCTAGGTAGCAATATTGGTTGGTCATAGATAATGAAAACACAAAATGGGCGTCCCTAGTGCAAAAGAACTCCCTGCCGGTGCTGTCGGGGTAGGGGGAGGATCTGAGCGTTCCTTTGCAGCCTTACCCGTGTATATGTCGCAAAGAGGCTGTTTTCACGCTTCAAATCTGTGACCAACAGGTCACGAAAAAAGCCATTTACTGTTGCACCTAGGATTCCCTTCTAATAAAAACATAGATGCATCGGTTTATTTTATATAAAAAAACATAAATGCATTGGAAAAATGGTAATGAAAACATGGATTATGTAGCTTCTAAATGCATAATTCAATTCATAAAGATGAATCAGCATATCGGATAAAAAGTTACCTTCAACCAAGCAAAAGCAAGAGGGAGGCGGCAAAGGAAAGCTTACTTAGCTGTATTTTTTTTAGTTGTATGGGACATGATAGAAACATGCTGAAATCCTCCTACACGACCATCCATCATGTCACTTGGACTAACAACATCTGCTCCAGCTCTGGCATGTTTTAAAAAGAATACTCAGATACTCCAGTGTCAACACATATTGGAGATCTAGGCTATGCAGAAAACTGCGCAGATTAAATCGCCACCGATCACCTGAACCACATAATTCAAGCATATAACTCATTTCCTACTCCAATAACAGCAACACTAGACAAAATTGAGAGAATCAATGACCAAATCCAATGCCTCCACATTGTATTTTTTTCCCCTTGTGAAGAACTTCATTTTTGTCAGCAAGGAACACGGTGATTTTTGGAACATAAAAGCACCTGAAGACTTGAAAAAGAAAAGAAGGAACAGAAAAGGAAAAGCAGCGGCCAATAGTAAGTCAAGGTTACCAGAGACACGGCTTGTCTGCACAGTTGGTGGACAGTCTCATCGTTCATTATAACTCCTACATGGAAAAGGTGATACCATAGTGAGCAACTTCACACCAGCATGGAGACAGGACTCAAATGTTACAAATGCATCAAAAAATTAATTCGAGCAGAGAAAGTGCAGTTCATATTCATTTAATAAGCTACATAGGTCATCGAAATAATAACTCCCAAGTATAGGCATGCTTATTCATTACCCCGTAACTGGTCCTTTGTGATCAACATTAGCAGAAGGAACTTCATACACATGTGCAGTAACCAAAACATTCAAACATCACAAGTTTGCTCCAGATGAAAGAATAAATAATTTATGTCGTACCATCTTCTCCAACAATGCCATCGTGTCCATCAGATGAGTATGGATCCAGAGCGATGTCAGTGTATATAATCGGGACAAAAAAACGACACCGAAAAAACCAAGTTGAGTTGCTAGTCTGAGATTCCAGCTACTGGGTGAAGATTAACATGCCAAGAGCTTTGACTTACAAGGTCGGTGAACTTATCCTTGAGTAGCCTAATTGATCGAGGGACCAGACCGTTGTCATTGTATGCTTCATCTCCGGTGGGAGTCTGGCAAACAAAAGAATCAATAGCAAAGCAGGAATTATATGAACATGAGAGGAAGGCATGACACTGTCTGAAGTTTTTTCCAAGAAAATCATAAGAAAGCAAGCAAGCAAGCACCTTCAGGGGGTCGGGGAAGAGCACAATGCTGTTTACACCACCATCACGAGCTTTTGCAACCTACAATAAAGAAGGCCGTGACATATGAAAAAACAAGTAGGTTTTACTGGCCAAATGCAAGGACCAAGTAGAACAAATCATGCACCTCTTCGACAAGTCCATGTCTCCATCCGAGCCTGTAACACCCGGGCATCGCCCCAATACACTAGGGGAATCCTCCTCACCTGCAAGCATCACAGAATGCAGCACCCAATGCCTTGTCACAAGCTTCACAATCATACTGTCAAACTCTAATTGGCTGATGAGGAAAGAAAAACTATACATCAAACTCATATTCCAACTGATTTCCTTCCCCCATCCTCCCTTCCAGATTCTGAACCAACCAACCACACCTTAATCATGTCAACTATCGAACTCATTTTCTTTTCTTCTTTTTTTAACTCATAATTAACAACTTACTTGAACACAAAGTATTAGCTGAAACCACAAAAACTATGCATCAATCACAGAGCTCAAGATTTGGACACTAACACACTGAAACTATCACCATCCTAAGTTCCAACTTCGAACCATCCATTTCTACAACTCGAATAGTGGCTGATAGTGCTCGATTCTCAACTTATCATATAACGTACGGTCATAGAAAACAATAAGTACATTACAAGAAGCGTCATTTGGAGACGTACAATAGAAGCGACGAGAGGAGAGGCGTCCAACAAGTACATTTACTAATAGATTATACCCAACAACAAGTACATTTACTAATTTGCCCTGTCGTCTAGACTATCACCTAAACATCTGTCGTCTGCATATGAGTCTCGTGACAGTGGGAAAGGGGTTGAATAGGGTGGTGGAAGCCATGAGGAGCGAAACGACAGCGGAAAAGGGAAAGGGAGAGATGGAGCTTATCAGGATAGGGAGAGGGGAAGGAAGTAGCCAACGGGATTAGTACTTCCTCCTCACCTCCAACTCCAAGCCGCGACAACGAGTAGAAATCCCAAGGCCGAACCAACCGGAGCGGCTCACCATTAAGAACCTACCCAGTTCCAAGCTTGGGAAAGCGGATTGCAAGTCTCACCCTTGAAGCCCGTCTGGATCCTCTCCTCCTCCTGTTTTCCAAGTGTTTCGATCTAAACTTTTGTTTTTAGATTTAACTTGCTTAATTAATTAACCTAATTAGTTTTGTAATAGAGTCTTAAAGTACGTTAAATTCGTGTTGCAGATGAGCCGCGAGGAGCCCCATTAAGATCAAGGACATTTTCATGTAGCTTTCATAATAAATATTTTTTGGGCGCATCTAATTAATTACAAGAAATTAAGTTGAAGTTTGGTAAAATATTGAGGTGGGCCTTGTGGTCCTTCTCAAATATTTTTTAGACAATTATGATCGATTAATATAGGATCTTATTTGCAATTCTACACATGGTTATATTAGATATTAACTATTAACTAGTTTCTAAAAAAATATATTCATATTAACTAGATCAGAAAATGGTAAATGACTGTCCTTTTTTTGGACTTTACCAAATTACACTTATCTTCTTAATTTTATTGAAAATTTAGTAGTCTAAATATTTGCTTCTTATTGTGTAGATATTAAGATAAAATTACTATAATAGATCATGGTGGACCTTATTCTCTCTCGTTACTATTTAATTGGATAATTCCATGGATAGTTTTCCCCTATGAGTTACTCTGGACACATTTTCCCTAAATTTTAGGGCTTAAGTTATAGTTTTTGGATCCACCCGCACAATGACCAATTTGATCCTACTAGTTTGTTTTCAAATTTGAAAATTTTATTAAATTTATTGAAGGTAATTTTCGGCAGGTAGTTGCCCGTGTCTATGTCAACCTCGAAGCTCAAACTTTGGTTACCCAAAGTTATTTTTATGGTTGTCCAGAAGAGCATTAAATTCGTTCACAAATGAATAATCATTTAATTATTTTTTTGACTTGGTAGAATTTTTTTAAACTAAACTATTCATCTTAATGAAATATGTCACTAAGCCAAGTTATGTTTATTAACCAACTTGGTCGAAATAAAACTTATGATAGAGAAAGAGTTAGTTACCCTTTGGGATGGACGTTCCGTCATTCCCTCTGAATTTTGACATAAAAACTGAGAAATTCTATGGTGGTTCTTCCATACCAAGTCATTTGGTGACTTGGTATATATCTACCAATTCACAATTGCCAAGTGAATTTGGGACAAATTAATTAATTAGATAACTAGGATATATAATTATGGTAAGGAAATCAACTCATTGTTGTAGCATCCGTTAAAAACAAATTGTTTCCCAAACAATAGAATAAAATCATAAATGAAAAGAATAAGTTGAAGTTTTGTTATATTATAATTTTCTTAAGTACGTAAAAGATTTTAGTTTTAGTTTTACGAAAAGTTACAGATAAGTTGATGAAAAAAATTAAGTATTATATTTTAATTTTAATTTCAAGAAGATAGAACTAAGTCCAGCTACTTAAAGTAAAATGCTTACCGGGAAACTTGCAAAGCAATATAACAATTGTTCACGAAAAATGTTCAAGAAATCAAGCATTCTATTTTAATTTGCATGATTAAAATAATAATTATTCTTCCATCTCTTAAACCTGCATCTTCAGGAAAAGGTTTGCTAACTTTCTTTTTGCAGGATGCAACATTCTTAACAACCACGACCTTGCGTTGTTCTCAAAATTATTAAAATGTTATAATAGTATAAAATAATCCAATACCAAATAATATTTGTCAACATATTCGTCACACGATATATTATTGTTCATAATACTATTTTGTCGTGCGTGGAGTTTTGAAAAATTTATACTCTCAAATTCTTCTCGAGTGCATAGTTGGTGTCACCGGTAATTTATTATTTTTTAATCATAAAAATTACTTTCAAAAATCATATATTGGTCAATTTATTATAACTAATTGTTATATTGATTTGCAAGTTCCTTTGAAGTGTGTGAACTTAGTTCTATTTCTTTGAAATTAAAATTAAAATGGAATACTTGATTTTATTTTTATCAACTTTTTTGTAACTTTTCCTAAAATTAAAAAAATATTTTTTACGTAACTTTTCCCTACTAAGGAAAATTAAAATATAACAAAAAATTGAAAATATTATTTTCATTAATCATTTAGTTCTATTTTCTTAAAATAGAATACTTTGTTTAGGAAATAGTTTATTTTTAACCTATGTCAGAATAATGGCTTGATTTCGTTTCCATAATTACATATCATAATTATCTAATTAATTAATTTGTCCCAAATTTATTTGGTAATTGTGGATTGGTGGATACATACCAAGTCACCAAATGACTTGGTACAATCACCAAAGAATTTCTCATAAAAACCAGGTGAATGAGTGAATAAGGAAAGAAATAGTAAGAGTCCTCCTAGTGTGGTCCATGCCGAAGCTAGTGATTTTGCATGGGAAATAGACTTTGCATGGGAAAGGATGATGCTTCAACGGCACTATATTAAATTATCGTCCAAATCCCTAACAACTGCTTTTTCTTTTTTTGGTTACACAAGTTTCTAAATTTGGCCACAAAATTTTTAAAAATGAAATGGAGCTGCAGAAGTTTCTTTTTTTGGTCCATCTGCTTCCGCTTTATTATTTATAGGGAAAGTACCGGTCATAATCAAATGGAGTTTTTAAATCTTAACAATTATTTTTAAGTTGGAGTATTTAAAAATGTAACAGAGTTAAATATTTGTTAGAAAAGTTTTATCATTATTTCTTAATCCTATTCAATTTGAACATAAATTAGTGGATACAATTAATATCTAAATACCTTGTGTTATCAAGGAAAAAATAGTGTGAAGGTTATCGAGAGAATGGCTTAGTGAATAACTGTGTTTGGCTTTAATTAAGCGGGTGGTCAACGAATCGGTAGAGCGCAAATTCATATTCATGGTAATTAAGCGGGTGAATAACTGTGTTTGGCTTTTTTTTCCCCTCAGAATAAGTTCGCTTCAATATTGGTTTTACGCGTTTTTTATTAAATATTTTGTAGTTTAATTTTGTGTATTTTGGTTATGAGAATTTCTGAATTTTACAGTATGGTGACAAAATTCTTACTAGGATTATCTTTTTCTTGTTGATCTTTTCATAGTTTTCCACATCAACGTCTTTCGAATTTTTTTTAAAAATTTCTATGTGACATGAGATTTTACTAATTTAAATTCCTAAATACTCGAATCCATCAAATTTTCCAATCCCTAGTTAAATGATTATTCATTTGTGAACGAATTTAAGGTTCTTATGAACAACCATAAAAATAGTTTTGGGTGACCAAAAGTTGAGCTTCGAGGTTGACATAGACAAGGGCAACGACCTTAAGTTACTATTTAATTGGTTAATTTCATGGATAATTTACCCCCATGAGTTACTCTTGGACACATTCTCCCATTTTTCCTAAATTTTGGGGCTTAAGTTATAGGTTTTTGATCCACCCGCCCAATGACCAATTTGATCCTACTACTTTGTTTTCAAATTCGAAAAATTGATTAAATTCATTAAAGGTAATTTTGGAAAGGTAAGTCCGTGAGGATTGGAAGATATGAACATCATTGGAGGAGGATGGGAAGACATGAACATCGTTGAAGGTATTCATATTGTATGCTCATATAATATTAATTAATTAGAGCCCAATCTCTTTTAAGATATTTTCTTTTTAAACCATAATTTGCAGATATCTCAATGTTGGATAAATTGGTCGTATATGACAACGACCCTAGGATGATCGAATGGAAGGATGAGCAATGTCATTATTAATATCACACCTAAGGATCATTTAAATTTAAGTGATCCGTTCTAATGCCAATAATAAGTAATAATAATTAGGACGAGTATTATCATAAATTACGAGATTCTGCTTCTTCCTAGTCGTTACTTGTCGACTGCTATTGCATAATAGAACAAGTTTTTTTTAAGGTTCAAAGCCTAGGATCTTCATTAATCTTGAGAATCATTCAAAAGATACCTTGCATAAAAATAAACTCAAAAGAGAAATTTGCACTTCTAAAGCTAAGAATTAAATATCCCAATTGATAATTGATGACGATGAGTTGAGATAATCAACTAAACTGAAAGCTTGTTGTCTGATTCTTATATATGCTACATGAAAATTGGATTAATTGATCTGGACAAAACATTGACTTCCTACAATTTACGTAATTAAATGAATATCTAGTTTGGCGATATAAACACCTGCCCGGATACCAATTCCAGAGAAAGCTAATGTGGTATTTATTATTCTGTAGTGTATACCAACCAAGGTATTTCTTATTTTATCATAATTAATTTAAATAATAAGAGACTTGAATTTCTATAATAAGATAGTTTAAACTTTATGAATATAAAATTCATTATTGAAATAACGACTCTGAAATAAGTTCTGACTTCCGGTCATTCCTACTTCATCAAACGAAAATGTTCATAAAGGCATATATATAATAATATGGGATTGATAACATATATTATATACACTCGATCGCTTTCCCTAAACAAATGAAAAAGTACCAAGTAAAAATGGGATTGATAATTAAATTGCTTGTACCTTTCGGTTGCTGCTGGGATTGATAATTAAATTAATTTAATTCATTAAAGGTAATTTTGGAATCTACTGTGGGGTTTTGAGTTTTGACCTCTGAACCACGTGAATGAGCGAATTAGGAAAGAAAGAGTAAGAGTTCCTACTGTGGTCCATACTGAATCTAGTGATTTTGCATGGGAAAGAGAGACTGCATATTAAAGAAACGTCCAAATCCCCAACAACTGCTTTTTCTTTTCTTGGTTACACAAGTTTCCAAATTTGGCCACAAAATTTTAAAAAATGAAAATTTTTGTCATTATTTCATAAATCCTATTCAGTTTCAACATATATTAGTGAGTATAATTACTTAACTAAATACCATGTGTTATCAAGGAAAAATAGTGTGAAGGTAATCGAGAGAATGGCTTAGTGAATAACTGTGTTTGGCTTTAATTAAGCGGGTGGTCAACGAATTGGTAGCGTCCAAGTAAAAAAAAAAAAGACATAGAACCATCTGATTTGATTCATTTAAGTATAACATCTTTTTAACTAAGTATTTTATGATTAAAAAATCAAGTATTTTGTGTTTTGGCTTTGCCTATTTTGGTTAAGAAGTTTCTAAATTTCACACGAAAAATTCTAACCAGGGATTGGAAATTTTGATGGATTCGAGTATTTAGGATTTCAAATTAGTAAAATGTCAGTGTCACATAGAAAAACTAAAAAAAATACGAAAGAACTTGATGTCGAAAACTATGAAAAAATCAACAAGAAAAAAGACAATCCTAGTAAGAATTGTCACCATACTGTAAATTTCAGAAATTCTCATAACCAAAATAGACAATATTAAACTACAAAATATTTAATAAGAAACGCGTAAAATCAATATTGAAGCGAACTTATTCCGTGGAAAAAGAAAAAGCCAAACACAGTTATTTACCCGCTTAATTACTATGAATATGAATTTGTGCTAACCTTGTACGGAACCAAGTGAATTCATATTACATACAACCTAAAACGAGTCGTGGTCTTTCTTGTTGAACCATCAAGCTCCCCTTCGTCTCTCCCTAAAAACCCCGTTGCAGCAAACACCAACAGCAGCATTCGTGAAATGGAGGTGGCTCAAGCAATGGAGGTGCCTGTGGCGGTGGAATCTCAAGAAATAGAGGAGGTGGCTGTGGCAATGGAGGAGGAGGTGCCTGTGGCAATGGAGGAGGAGGTGCCTGTGGCAATGGAGGAGGAGGTGGCTGACAGAAGCCGGCTCGACGACGACGGTCGCCCCAAGAGAACCGGTAAGTCACCAACTGTAGAATATGATAGTTTGATGGTTTGTTAATTTGTGATTTCAAAGTATACTTGAGAAGATGATCAGTAATCCAAGATTTGATTGGAGCAATTTGATATCAGAATTGAGGAAGTAGTTGCAGGTTTGGTTGAGGATGAGGGCTGTGTAGATGGTTTTAGACCAGTTGGGGTTAATGTCGAAGAGGATGTGGGCTCGTGTAGTTAAGTTGAAGGGTTGCAGCTAGAAGATTATCATTTCGACGAAGCTGGAAGCCTGTGTTTGAAGTGGATACTGCTTCTGATAAGGTTGTGTTGGATGTTTCATCTCAAGTTGATGCTGCTGCTTGTGAAGTGGTTGTGGAGGATGTGGTTGCCGCTGGAATGGTTGTTGATTCTCAGCCTGATGTTGCTCTTTTGGTCGAGGATGCCATGTTGCATCTCCCTGTCTGTTCTGCAGTTAATATGCAACTTCATGTTGCTGTCGAATTTTCAGAAGCGCAGGCTACCTGCTGCAGCATTAGTTGAGGAAGTGGCTGTAGTCTTGGTTGGGGACCAACTTGTTTATGCAGATGCTTTGAAACTCCATGGTGTTGCTGATGCAGAGCAGCTTATAGCTGCTGCGGTTTCTTCAGAAGTGCAGCCACCTTCGGTGTTCTCGGTTGGTCCGCAACATCCTGCTGCAGTTGTGGTGCCTTTGGACAGAGTGCAGGCTCTCGCTGCAGTTGTTTTGTCTGCAGATCAGCAGGCCCGCTCTGTTGCTGCTGTCAATTCTTTTTGTCTGCTGCCTTCTAATGATGATCTTGCTGCAGTGCACTCTCTCACTGGTGCAGTGGATGTTGTTGTTGCTTCGGTCTGCTTTGAGGAGGGAGCAACTGTGTTGGAGGGAGAGCAGCTCCCTGCTACTGTCGAGATTGAATTTTTGCAGCCACCAGCTGCTGTTCCTGAAGATGGTTTGTTGTCCTCTGTTGAAGCGGTGATTCTGGACGAACCTCTGCCTTCTGCTGGTTTGGAATGTGCAACTAATATGGTGACTGAGGAGGAAGTGCTGCATTATGCAGCTGAATTGTTTGATCCTGTGGCTGATTCCTGCCTACTTTGGTCTTATGCTTTTGGTCTCTTGCTTTCTGTTTCATACGTATTGGTGGTTTAGTTACCAAACTCATGTAACCATCCCGCGATATTTTTCGAATAAAATTCAACTTATCGAAAAAATTCAAGACTTTATTTTTATCTGGAGTAGCTAAAACTCTATTGGCTTTAACCAGAGCCTCTATTGACTTTATTTTCATCAATCAGAGATCAATTCATGGTTAGCATTTGAATCCAAATTCAAATTCCGTGTTTCAGGGACTTTTTGGACAGCCACAGCCCACATCATCACCGCCGTGATTGGCTCTGGGGTGCTGGCTCTACCGTGGGCAGTAGCTCAACTCGGATGGATTGCCGGGCCGGTGGCAATGCTCCTATTCGCATCCGTGACATACTATACTTCCACTCTCCTCTCCGCTTGCTATCGCGTCAACGGGAATAGAAACTACAACTACACGGATGCGGTGAGAATAACCCTCGGTAAGAAGACCAACAAGACCCATCTCATCTTTGTCTCTGTGTTTTTCTTACATTAGTTGTGCGTGTGATAAAATACCCCCAAATACCTGATGTTATAACAAAGATGAGATTAATCCAATTACACTTATGCATGCTAGATGGCAAACTGGATTAATTGATCTCCAAGCATGCCCTGAGCTGAACTTCACTGTCATATATATATATATATATATATATATATATATATATATATATATGTATGTATATTCTTTCTATAATACCTGATGCTTAGATGAGGGCCCGTTGCCAGTTCAAGAATTATGTGCCAGGCCAGGACAACTATTGCTCTCTTACCAGAGAGTTTGTAGCTAAATGGAAATTGTCATGCGTACTATAGTAACTGCTCAATATAGAAGATTTTTGTAGAGTAAGCTTTAGGGACTACACCTTACATTGACCACCCACGTCTGTCCTGTGTGTTTTTCTTGCACTACTTATGTGTGTTTTTCTTAAGCTGCTAATGTGTGTTTTAGAGGTGTTGGTCGATTTGTGTTTAGTTCTTTCAAGATTTGGATCGATCATTCTTGGTTGTTGGTGCTACTTTCAGGACGTGGATATGCTCAAGCTTGCGGATGGCTACAGTACGCCAACTTGATTGGTGTGGCTATCAGTTTCACCATATCATCCGCTATCAGTATGATGTAAGTTTCCTGTAACTCAGACTAGTGATTAATTCATTTTTTTCCGTGCCTGATATTGTATTTATCACTATGTCAACTAACTAAGTCTATCAACTAACTAATTGTTTGTTGGTTGGTGTGTGTGTTTGGTTTCTATATAACAGGGCTATAACAAGGGCCAATTGCATCCACTCGAACAGACTGACTTGCCGCATAAATGGTATCCCATACGTGATATTATTTGGAGCCATACAAACAATCTTCTCCTTGATTCCAGATTTCACCCAGCTACGTTGGGTGTCTCCAATTGCCGCAGCGATGAGTTTCACGTATTCGTTTATCAGCCTCTTCTATGGGATCAGTCAAATCGTGAGGAACAAGGCTATCCATGGGAGCCTTACCGGGATGAGCGTTGGACCAAGGCTGACAGAGATAGTCAAGATCTGGAGGATCCTCCAAGCTCTAGGAGATATTGCATTTGCTTACTCATTTTCAGTGATCCTCATTGAGATCCAGGTACTTACCTATATTCATCCAATGTGATGCTCATATGATAAAACAAGTTAAGTTGGATGTAGTTTTGATGAATCACTTACAGAAGCATTGGTGTCGCTATTTCGCTTTTAAGTGGCGGACATCTCATGTGATTAATTATTTAACTACTGGAAATGATGAAAAGAACTTCACCCAACTTGAAGGATTGTTTTGATGACTCCCACTAAACAGATAGACCTCTCTTCCTTTTAATTAAAAATGCATCAGAAGGAATAATCATACTTTAGCGAATGTAGCTTTGTGCTCTCTAATTGCCTTATCTTGCCATTTCATGTCATTTCATGCATTTTCTTTCCTTTTCTTTCATTTTCTTGCCTTATCTTCCTTTTCTTTTCCTCTCTTACCTTTTTTTGCCTTATCTTACTTTTTTTTCATTTTCTAGCCTTTTCCTTCCTTGTCTTGTCTTTTTCTTTCCTTATCTTTCCTTATCTTTTCTTATCTTACATTTTCTTGATTTATCTTGCATTTTCTCGCATTTTCTTGCATTTTCTTGTCTTATCTATCCTTATCTTGCATTTTCTTGCTTTATCTTGCCTTTTCTTTCCTTATCTTACATTTTTTTACTTTATCTCGCATTTTCTCACATTTTCTTGCCTTTTCTTTCCTTTTCTTGCCTTATCTTGCCTTTTCTTGCCTTATCTTACTTTTTTCTTGCCTTTTCTTTCCTTATCATGTCTTTTCTTGCATTTTCTTGCCTTTTTCTTACCTTATTTTGCCTTGGCTTTTCTTGGCCTTTTTTTAAACCTTTTTCTTGTATTTTCTTTCTTTTTCTTGCCTTATCTTGCCCTCTCTTGCCCTTATCTTGCCTTATTTTGCTTTTTCTTTTCTTTTCTTTTCTTTTCTTTTCTTATCTTGCCTTTTCTTTCCTTTTCTTGTCTTTTCTTTCCTTTTCTTACCTTATCTTGCCTTTTCTTTCCTTATCTTGCATTTTCTTGCCTTATATTATATTTTCTTGTTTTTTCTTTCATTTTCTTGCCTTTTCTTTCTTATCTTACCTTTTCTTGAATTTTTGAGCATTTTCTTGCCTTTTCTTGACTTCTTCTTGTCTTCTTCTTGCCTTTTCAAGTATTTTCTTGCCTTTTCAAGTATTTTCTTGCCTTATCTTACCTTTTCTTTCATTATCTTATCTTTTTTTTGTATTTTTCTTGCATTTTCTTGACTTTTTATGCCTTTTCTTTCCTTCTCTCATCTTTTCTTGAATTATCTAGCATTTTCTTGCCTTATCTTGCCTTATCTTGTATTTTCTTGCATTTTCTTACCTTTTCTTTCCTTACCTTTCCTTTTCTTTCCTTACCTTTCCTTTTCTGTCCTAAACTTGCATTTTCTTACCTTATCTTGCCCTTTCTTGCCTTATCTTGCCTTATCATGCCTTTTCTTTCCTTATCTTGTCTTATCTTGCATTTTCTTGTCTTATCTTGCATTTTCTTGCTTTTTCATTCCTCTTCTTACCTTATCTTGCATTTTCTTATCTTAACTTTTCTTAACTTTTCTTTCCTTATCTTACATTTTCTTTCCTTTCCTTGCATTTTCTTTCCTTATCTTGCCTTTTCTTTCCTTATCTTGCATTTTCTTGCCTTTTATTTCCTTATCTTGCCTTTTCTTTCCTTATGATGTCTTTTCTTGCTTTATTTTACCTTTTCTTTCCTTTACTTGCCATTTTCTTGCACTTTCTTTTTTTTTCTTGCCTTTTTTTTCCTTTTCATGTCTTTTCTTCCCCTATCTTGCATTTTCTTACCTTATCTTGCCTTTTCTAATTTTTCTTGCCTTATCTAGCATTTTCTTTTATTTTGTGGCCTTTTCTTGCCTTATTTGCCTTTTTCTTGTATTTTCTTGACTTTTTATGCCTTTTCTTTCCTTCTCTTGTCTTTTATGGAATTATCTAGTATTTTCTTGTCTTATCTTGCTTTATCTCACCTTATCTTTCCTTATCTTGCCTTTTCTTGCCTTCTCTTGCCTTTTCTTTCCTTACCATGCATTTCCTTGCCTTTTCTTGCATTTTTTTTGCCTTTTCAAGCCTTATCTTGCATTTTCTTTTCTTATCTAACATTTTATTGCCTTATCTTATCTTTTCTTTCCTTACCATGTCTTTTCTTGCCTTATCATGTCTTTTCTTGTATTTTCTTTCCTTTTCATGCATTTTCTTGACTTATCCTTCCTATTCTTTCCTTATCTTGTTTTTTCTTTCCTTATCTTGCTTTCTATTTCCTTTTCTTGTATTTTTTTTGCCTTGTCTTGCATTTTCTTGTCTTTTCTTTCTTTTTCTTACCTTTTATTACCTTTTCTTTCCTTATCTTGTCTTTTTTTGTATTTTCTTGCCTTTTCTTGTATTATCTTGCCTTTTTCTTGTCTTTTCTTTCCTTTTCATGCCTTTTCTTGTCTTATCTTACGTTTTCTTTTCTTATCTTGCAATTTCTTGTCTTATCTTGCCTTTTCTTTATCTAATGAACTTTTAACTGATTACAGGATACGATCAGATCTCCACCTGCAGAGTCCACGACGATGAAGAAAGCATCATTGGTGAGCTTATGCGTGACGACCGTCTTCTATTTGATGTGCGGTTGTTTCGGGTATGGTGCTTCTGGAGACCAGGTCACTAGAAACATACTTACCGAGTTCGGCTTCTACGATCAGTTTTGGCTGCTCGACCTCGCCAATGCTGCCACCGTGGTCCACCACATTGGTGCGTACCAACTCTACTGCCAACCTTTCTTTGGCTTTGTTGAGAAATTAGCCATGGAGAGGTACCCGGAGAGTAGATTCGTCACCAGGGATATCAATGTCTCTATCCTGGGCCACAGAACTTTTAGTCTGAACCTTTTCAGATTAGTCGGGAGGACGACATTTGTGGTCATCACCACCTTCGTCTCCATGCTATTCCCGTTCTTCAACGACATAGTAGGCCTACTCGGGGCAATCGAATTCTGGTCTCTGACAGTCTACTTCCCCGTGGAGATGTACATCTCCCAGAGTAATGTGGCCAAGTGGAGCGCCAAATGGCTCAGGCTCCAAATGCTTAGCATCATGTGTTTCGTGATCGCTGTAGGTGCTGTTGTTGCCTCTATCGCCTCGATCATTGGCGATTTCAAGGGTGTCAAGCCCTTCCACTTCATCTATTAGCTAGCTAGCTCATGAGTTTGGTCGATTTTTATGTACTTGATTAGCGTGCAGCTCATTTTGGAAGTATTGAACAAGATAACAATGTAATGATCTGTATGCGAATGCTTTTTAAATTGATATGCTGGTCGTTTCTTTGCTTTCTCTGTTTTCTTGTTATGTGTTGGTAAATCTGTCACGATCATTTTTACGGTGGAAGTTGCCACAATTATTTGAATCTGCATTGCTGCTGCTAACAGGACCCTGAGTGAGATGGTTGATGTTAGACCTGCAGATAGTAAAGTCCTCAGGGGTCGAGCAACAAAGTGAATGTTTGAATGACATACTTAACTTGGCTTAATGATGATCCATGTAAATCTCTGTCTGCTCTTGGAACTGTATTACATTTTTAACTGTATGGTTGATTGATTTAGGGGAATTCACTGATATGGTTGGTGTTGGCTCTATCGGCAACTGCAGAATTATTATGTCTCTCAATGCTCTGCTTGTTCCGATCAATTTGTCTGCCTCACAAGATTCACACTGTCCTTTCTTTGTTTCTATCTGGACGGCATGTTCTACTTTCTGGAAGTGACTGCATGTTTTGCCATTTTGATGTCCATGGGAAAAAAAAAGTGATCTACTGACTGATGACTTCGCTAATATATTTGCAATCAAAGAAAAAATCATTTTTTAAACTTAAATTTATTTGGTTTTAGCCTTAGATAACTGCTTTGGTGGCTGTGTCAATGCATTGAGCTATTTCCTCAGTAGATAGAGCTTTTTCCATATACTTATATCTCTGTGTGAGCTTGTCCTAATTTATGTCGGCAGTAGTTTTCTCTGCATGCTGTTTCAGTAAAACTTGACACACATTTTTTTTGAAGTAAGTAAAGGTGACTTGTTGATTGTGTTTGATGACCCTTATTCATGGCTTTTCTAGTTTATGCTTCTGCTCAAGGATCCACTTCACTGCTTTTAAAGGAGGATGACATTTTTCAACAAGAAGGAAATTCTTTGATTTCTTTTCCTTTGCTATAATGTCACTGCTGCTCTAAGATTTCTTGTTATCTTAACATTTGCAGAGTGGGAAATCTGCCGCTATCTATGCTTGCGTTAAGGAACAAGGGTGACACATGTTATCCGTTAATCCGTAGAATACCGAAGAACTATCGAAGAAAACTCAAAGATAATTTCGAAATAATTTATCAACCTTCAGTATGTTATTCAAACACTTCCACTGATCTACTACACTGTTTTGACCCTCTTATATAGACACCGAGTAGCCACGAGGGTCAAAAGCCATGAAGAAAAGCAAAAGCCAACAAAAATAATGGCTACAATTTGAATTTTCAAATGATATGCGAGATTTAATCGGTTTATTTTGAATTTTACATCTGGAGCTGTGGCTGCTCAAGACGAGAGCAAGCACAGGAAACATGGACTCCACAGCAACGCATAAAGCAAATACCATCGAAAACTGAACCCTCATATGTTCAAAACGAGACACGTGAGTTAACAGCCACGAATCTCATTAAAAAATTCATCACGAAAAAATTCAAGGGGAAAAGACCACGACGGGAAATAGAATACCTTCGATAACACCATGTAATCTATGCCACAACCCTTGATCCGAAGATCAGACAAAAATCCAGCATCCACATCTCCGACAGTAACAAGCCAATACAGAAACGACTCCTGGTAATCATTTCTTTCTGGAGCTCATTAGCTTACATGATTAGTGTGTCCTCTCCTAAGGTAAAAACTAAAGGAAACCGGTAAAACGGTGATTATTTTGGCAGCAGTTCTGTAACAAAATTCATACATAGTACTGAGAAGTTCCCTAATCTAGAGTTCATCCTTCGCTGGCTCTTCCTTGGGTGAAGCAGCTTCCTCGGTAGAAGATTTGTCATGGTTCTTTTCAATGAAGTCGATGACGTCTTCTTTGGCCCTACCCCCTTCGTATTGCACCAAATTGTCGCTTGCTGATCTGAAGTACATAGTCAGGTACCCCTTCACGTCAAAGGTATCGGTTGGATAGTCATTTGCGATCGCATCCTAAGAAACGAACGTCATGTTAACAATTAGTTGTACCGGAAAATCCATCGAGCTGATTTCTGCTTACATCCTTGTATCAAGAAGTCATAATTCGTGCAATAGGTAACAAATGGATGCAAACCCGGTGCAATACCAGTAGTCCACATTTGAAAGGTATCAAACTGAGACAATGACATAAACCTGTTTTGTATGGAGGGCGATGACAGAGTTAACCAGCCTGTAAAATGCACGTATGCGAGCGACGAGAACTTACAAGCTTTGCAATGACAACATCGAGATTGCCTTCATATGATCTCGCAACTTCCTCCAAGATGGGAGCTAATTGCTTGCAGTGCCCACACCAGGGAGCATAAAACTCGAGAAGAACTGCAAAAAAATTGCATCGCATCAGATGCAGGACCAGGGCAACAAGCAAAAAGGCGATACATCAAATACCCACTGAAAACTGGCTGACAAGTAAAACTCATGCTACCAGCATATTAGCTTTGACAAGCGGAAAGCCTAATTATAAATAACAGAGTCGGGAAAGGGATGATGCATAGCTACTAAAGGACAAACTATACACTTTTGGCATATAATACATGCAGGTTTAAAAACCATGACGCACAAAGGACTTCAATTAGATCCAAAATCCTATGAAAAATCATCTGCAAGAACAGATAACGGAAACTTTAAAAACCTATGACCTCCCAATGATAGAAAAGACCAAAGATAATGGAATTCATTAGATGACAGATACAGGAAATCAGGAATTGTTTAAAGTGTGATTACTCTCAATGTTGGTGCATGCGCATATAGTCAGAGCACAAGGCAATTATTGATGCAAAATGTCGGCGACAATTTGTACCATTTTTTCCTGAGTTGATAACAAAGTCCTGCAGGCTATCAGCAACAACGACCTTCACTGGCTCATTGTTAACTTCCGGGATGGGTTCAGATTTCCTGTATGGTTGCACTTCACCAGCCTGCATCAACATATGTACATATGTACATTATCAATTAAGGGCATTGCGTGAAATTATCATAAATGAATATAGAAATGAAAAGCTTTAAATACGATAGCAAAAAACCCACAATAATAAAATATAACAATAATTTAGAGTCGATTGTCATTTTACTTCAATTAAGTCACCTTGTATTGCTTCAGCCAGGGAGCAACATGATCAGGCTCCAAGTTTGCCTTCAAATACTTCTGTCCATCGTTAGTCTGAACAATGATGAGAGGAACTTGCTCTTCCTTGAGGCCCAAATGCTGTTCATGCAATGATGTCACATTAAGCACTCAATGGTAAGATAAATTTTCTGCAGAAACTAGGCCATGAGAAAAAAAAAAAGATTGTGCAAGCTACTACTAACCTGGAAGAGCACCTTGACTAGCCCTGAGATCTCCCAACAAAAAGATTATACCCTGGCCTTTGAATTCCTCAGCGACTGCCTGATATTTACTCTTACACGTATCGGCTGCATCATTGCTGAAGTTCAAGAACAACATCCCCTGCAAAATAGAAGAAAGATTCAGATAAAGTTCAAACAATTATAACTACAAAACCAGTTTGGGCGGGAAAAACCCAACTTATCCCATCTCACATTGTTAAATAACTTAACATCATTCGCGTCGTATCAGAACAATACACCAGTACAAAGCCGAAGCCTAGAATTAGAAACAAGGGGGTCTGATTCTCACGATAAATAAGGTGAGAGATAAGATGGGAGCATTACCATATCTATTGTATACTATGCAACATCAACAAAGAAGGACATGAATCTCGAAAAGAAATGTACCCCTAACCTAACTGCCTAAAATCAGAATACAGAAACTGAAGGAGAAAAAAGAAAACCTTTGTGCGCATACCTTAGCATCAGGACTGTTGCAAAACTTGATAACATAAGGGTGACTGCTTGGGACACTGTTAAAGATGGTCACAATAGGGATGCTAGATTCTTCGATGAATTTCTCTAAAGCATCAACATCAAAGTCCTGCAACCATGCAGTCACCATTTTTTAATAAGAAATGAGCTCACAAACGTACACCTAAGGACATGTTATCACCATACCTTGGAATCAACAAAGAGCTCATCAAGTGGCTTGAACAGCCTGACAACGGGCCCAGACAGTGACTGTTCACCCCGTAGAAGATGTTTAGCTTCCAGAGTATGACGGAATGCATAATCAGACCTCAATTTCTCGGCAAGAGCAATGAAGTTCTCGTACTCTGGCCTGGAAAATTTCGAGAACACTCCAACCTGCCAAAATCCACCCAAGGAAGGCGAAAATAAACATCTCAAAGAAGAAACAAACACCTCAAAAACTGGAAACCAAAGCAAAATCGCCACAACTCACAATGACAACCTTCTTGTCACTGGTGAGATCACTTGCATCCTCCGCAGACTTGATCTCAGCAGAGGCAGGATCGCTCTGCATCTTCAAATAATCAACAATACCCTCGGCTTCACGGGGTCCCTTGTACTCCTGCGCTACCTTCCCTCCCTTCCTCAAGATCTTGATAGTGGGGAAACCCTTCAATGATTGCATACTCGGACGCCAGATCCTTGTTGGCTTCCTCATTGGCATCGACTTTCGCAAGAACAATCGCTGCTCAAAATCGACGCGGCTTTCTCATACTACACAAAAGCAAATGCAACCAGAAAATCACGATACAATTCACAAAGAAAATACCCCACCAACAACTAGCAAAATTACCTCCGGGGCAAGCTTCTTACAGTGCCCGCACATATAACAAACGTAACCACAATTCGGTCAACAAATCAAGTCAAACTACACATGCACGCAAGGTCAACACTCAACAGCAACAGATCCACAATCCCAAAACGGCACACTCGACATGCATTAAACGCAGAACCGAAAAAATCAAAGTTCTCATTTCTCCCAGTCCTCTTGGGTTCGCGTACTTACCAAGGAGCGTAATTACTCGTCGACGATGAGATCGTGCTTGGAGACGATATCAGTGAAATTGGAGCTGTCAAGTGTCAACACGAACTCCTTCTCCTCCGCGGCCGCCGCCGTGGCACCGGCTGTGAGCGCGGCCACGCACAGCCAGATCCAAACCCTAGGGCTCATCTCTCTTTCTCCGTCTCGATTATACAAAGATTCTCGTTACCTATAATTCCGAAGCGGATTAGATAGTGTTGGGAGTTTGGAAAGGACAAGTCAAGCGAAAGCGCGAGTGTGTCTCCCGTTTTATAGGGAAGTGGAGTAGCTAGGGAGCGAGACTGGGATGAGACGAGGTAGAGGCGATCACGTGAACTCCTCTAGCGCCACGCGCGGGATGTTGGGGTGTGTAAACCACTCGCGGCTGCGATTGGAATCTCGGTCACGTGGGGTGGTTTTATTGGCTGCGGCTCATCACGGGATAGCGTGGAATGGGATTCACATGGAAATTTGGGTTTTTATATGGAAAGGTGGAGCTTGATTTGGAAGGTTAATTCTCAGAAATAAAATCATTGCCGACTCTTTTATTTGTAAAAGATTGTGAATTGTCGTCATAGCTTGTAGCACAAGTTTCTTACAACTCTAGGCTTGATGTACCAGAGAATGGTCTGACAGCACTTGTACGGCTTAGCAATGGTGAAATGAGAAAGGCTTTGAACATCCTTCAGGTTTGTGAATTCTTTTGTTTATTAAATGATTAGAGCTATTGCACCTGTCTATGCTCTCACTGTAAACATGCATGTATTAACGGATTGTGGCCAATGGAACTTTTGAAGCCTTGCTCCGGTGTAGTTGATTTCAGATTTTTTTTCGTTATGCTAGACGCTCTCTTGTCCAACGGGCCCGGAAGCTGCTTCGATTTAGTTGAGCTTTGATCTGAGTTCGATCATGCCCAACACACCTTGTCCAGCGGTCTTGGTTTGTGCTCCGGTGTAATTTGATCTTAATTCTGATTTCAATGCTTGTGACGCGCACTTGTCCAGCGGTCTTGGTTTGTGCTCCAGTGGGTTGAGCTTTGATTCGGCTTCGATGTGCGTTGATCTTAAGCCTTGTCCAACGGACTAGGCGACCTGCTCCACGTGTCAACGTTAGGTCTTAGTTCCCCGCCGGGATGCGAACTTTGTCCAAAGGTCTTGACTTGTTGCTCCGGCGTAGTTGATTCCAGATTTTTGTTCGTTGTGCTAGATGCGCTCTTGTCCAAGTAGGAGCATGATTATATGATACAAAGCCTCGACCCAGTTTATAGAGTATATGCAGATTATTATTTCTACTCACTATTCTCTGAATCCATGACTCTCTACACCGAATAATTAATTATGTTCAAGCAATATGACCTAATGACCTGCCAAAGACTACATGCAATTTTATCCAATTTTACTTATAACATACATGGTAATTTTTGGGAAACAAAAATTCAACTGAAACATTATGGATAAAAAATAATAATAAAGAGAACGCCACATCAAGTAAAATGAAAAAAATCAATTTTTTTTAGGGGTGAAAAGAATCAATTTAGAATCAACTTAGTTGTAAAAAATCTATACCTTGTGCACTTTATTTCCAGTTTAGATATCTGGAATAATGTTGGAACTACAAGTGCATTCAAATTATAAACTATATCTTAAGTGGCGTTATCTTGATGCAGTCCACACACACATGGCTTCATCTCAAATTACAGAAGAAGCCGTATACCTCTGCACGGGAAATCCTTTCCCAATGGACATTGAGCAGATAGCTTACTGGTTTTTAAATGAAGAATTTGCAGATAGCTTCAGAAGTACTCGAAAAAATTATGTTTGTTGCTTTCTGCCAATTTCTATTGATTGCTTTTGCTCTTACATTTTTGTAATGACAATCCTCAGGTATCGCTGATATCAAGACGAAGAAAGGTTTAGCCTTGGTGGGTATTGTGAGAGAAGTCACAATGTGGGTTTTGTCTGAGATGTGAATTAACTATGTCAGTCTGTTATTGAATTTTAAATCTGTCCCTCTAGTTGGAAATCTAAGTCCATTTGATCGATGATTTGGCAGATATCGAGTATGTTTTGTCCACTTAGTATTAATTTTCGTATTGAAAATGATTTGTCACTGTTAATACCCCGTTTTATAATTAATTTTCTAAAATGCTTGGGTGGAAATGTCCAGTAGTAGAATAGGCCAGAGCTAGTAAGCTCCCATTGAATTGTTTGGAAAGAAGTCTCGAAGGAACATGGTGGATACTGCCTGTTAATTTGTCCCAGGAGAGGAGATTATTGTGCAAGTGACCTGCTTTAGATTGTAACTCCCTTTCGTGGATTAGGATTTCTTGATATTGGTGTAAAAATTTAAAAACATCGTTCAATTGTGCTAATCAACTAAAGTAATCGAGCTATAAAAAATAACCACCACCATCACTAACCGTCGGTTGTACGAGATTCTTCAGTTAAATTTCACACCGTAAAGAACCAAACATTGAACGAGGACATCGGGCAATTAGATAAAACCATGGATCAACACTTTCCACCGGGGAAGAGTCGGCCACTAATGTAACATTTATTTTTTTGGGGTAAGTAACTAATGTAACATTTATATGAATCCAATAATACCCAGCTTCCCCTTGAATTACTTGATGTATATATACATTAAACGAATTTTCCACTTCTCCACCCCACCAAAATCTAGCCAATAGGCTATTTAATTTTGTACAAAAGTTAGCATGGAAGTCCTCATCAAAGTTGGCATGCGAGTACTACTTGGTAATCACATGCCGGTTGACAGAGCATCTTTACTTTTGAAAAAATTGATTACCCGAATATTTTTTTATTATTTAATTTCTTATATTTCATGAATCAAATTATTTAGTCACCAGGTTTAAATTTCGGCCACGTTTTCAGCGAAGCTCTACTACAAAAATATCTATGGTTCAAAAAATAATGGGAAAAGTGCACTTTAGTATCCTGTGGTATCGCAAAAAATCCAGTCAGTACCCTGTGGTTTAAAACGTATCAATTGAGTCATACTTATTCCAATTAACATCAATTAGAGGCCCGGGCAGCTGCCCGGACCTGCCCGAACCTACCCGACCCCTGCCCCAACCACGTGGCCAGCCACGTCACCAAATTTTGATGACGTGGCGCCACGTGGACATCCTCCTTCCCTCCTCCTCCGCCTCCTCCCCTCCTCCTCCGCCTCCTCCTCCGCCTCCTCCCCTCCTCCTCCTCCTCCTCCTCCTCCTCCCCCCGCGTCCTCCTCCTCCTCCCCTCCTCCTCCTCCTCCTCCTCCTCCTCCTCCTCCTCCTCCTCCCCCCGCGTCCTCCTCCTCCTCCCCTCCTCCTCCTCCTCCTCCTCCTCCTCCTCGTCCTCCTCCCCCCGCGTCCTCCTCCTTCTCCTCCTCCCCCCGCATTCTCCTCCTCCTCTCCCCCCGCGTTCTCCTCCTCCTCCCCCCGCGTTCTCCTCCTCCTCCTCCCCCCGCGTCCTCCTCCTCCTCCTCCTCCCCCCGCGTCCTCCTCCTTCTCCTCCTCCCCCCGCGTTCTCCTCCTCCTCTCCCCCCGCGTTCTCCTCCTCCTCCCCCCGCGTTCTCCTCCTCCTCCTCCCCCCGCGTCCTCCTCCTCCTCCTCCTCCCCCCGCATCCTCCTCCTTCTCCTCCTCCCCCCGCGTTCTCCTCCTCCTCTCCCCCCGCGTTCTCCTCCTCCTCCTCGACCCGGATCCGGACCTGCTTTTACAGGCTTGCAATGGGGACCCGCATAGGCCCGGGTTTAGGGCGAATGCAGATCTGGGGAGGAGGACACGGGGGGAGGAGGAGGAGGAGGAGGACGCGGGGGGAGGAGGAGGAGGAGAACGCGGGGGGAGGAGGAGGAGAACGTGGGGGGAGAGGAGGAGGAGAACGCAGGGGGAGGAGGAGAAGGAGGAGGACGCGGGGGGAGGAGGAGGAGGAGGAGGGAAGGAGGATGTCCACGTGGTGCCACGTCATCAAAATTTGGTGACGTGGCTGGCCACGTTGTTCGGGCAGGGGTCGGGTAGGTTCGGGCAGGTCCGGGCAGCTGCCCGGGCCTCTAATTGATGTTAATTGGAATAAATATGACTCAATTGATACGTTTTAAACCACATGGTACTGACTGGATTTTTCGCGATACCACAGGGTACTAAAGTGCACTTTTCCCAAAAATAACTAAATTATCACTCAACGTGTCCTCTATTTGACGCCCCCAATCCACCATTCTCTATATCTGTCAAAACAAATTTCTTTGGAAAAAATATATTTTAATATTTCGTAATTTCACAAATTTTATTTTTAGGGTTTAAGGTTTAGGATATGTGATTTAAATTTTGAATTTTTTTTTCAGTAGTTACTTTTGTTTAAACAGTCTTTGGTCTCCGACAGCTGCTTGACTATTCATTCAGTTGTCCACGTGACTTAATGTTCCCTAAAACCACATTGTTTATCATTCAATGTGACTATTTTGTAATTTAAGTTATTGATGATTTGTCGTGTGATAAATTAACAAAAGAGTTTCGACAATTGTAATACAACAAAAAAACGTATTTTCACTCCCTCTTCTCAAAACCCATTCCAATCAACAATAAATCTCTCTCTAAACTCCATTCATTTTCCCCATTTGGCAATCCACACCCGAAGCAGAGGCACTGAAGTTCGTCGACCTCCATTACCAACCATCATCTTTTTTTTGCGGGTTAGGGGCAAATTTGGACAAAAAGTTGGATTTCTCACCCAAATTTCACACAGCGGAAGCACTCGCTCTCGTTTTTTCTCTGAACCAACAAAACTCTTGACCAGCTCTTACTCTTTACACTTGTTTGGAATCACATCCATCAAAAAAAGAATTCTATTTCCATACCCAATCCCAATAGAAATGGAAAAAGAATCTATTTCATATTTTCTTATTTGGAAACAAAACTTAAATTTAAGAATTGATTTGTTCTTTTACTTTAATACCCTTACAACTCTTATCCCTCCCATAAAATTAAACATGATCGCAAGAACTGATGGCCGCATCTCGTAGTGCTGTAAAGATGTTGGCCACATCTTATTCCCAGATAATACTAAATCTTTTGGCAAGGTCTAAAGCAGCCATGACCATCAAGAGTACACAGAAATTGAAAAATATGCAGATCGCATCATATGTTAATTGAAAGTTAATTATCATTTATCTTTGAATCTCGTATCTGATATTAGTACAGCTGAAGACCAACATTGAGCACTCCACTGACTGAAACTAAGCATGTTACAATACCAACACCAACACCAATGCTAACAACGTGGAGAAGCAAGGGATGAGTGAAAGCTCAATTAACAAAATAAATACACCACCAAGAACAACCCATGAATCCACCAAAAAAATTTCCGCACCACAAAACCAACAAACCCACTCCAGAACCAAACAAACCCAAATCACAAAACCACCTAAAACCCTAACATTGAGAAAAGAGAGGAAGGTGTAGGGGGCTTACAACAGATGATCTGTAATAGAGAAGTCAAGTCGCTGAAAGGGAAAGCAACTCTCTGATGGGGGAAGAAGGTCGCGCAAAGGGGAGGGTCGCCGTAATCTTTCTAAAATAGAAGAGAGAAAAAGTGTCGAGGGAAAGAGAGAGTGTGGGAGAGAAAATGATTTGGTAATTCTGTAATATTTTAATAAAGTAAGGAGTATAATAGTAATTTAGCAGCCAATTCCGGTTTGGTCATTGGAAATCTGACCTGTTTTGGTAGGATTTCGAAATCTGGACCTTTAATAAAAATAGGAATTTCATTCCTAAAAATTTTGATTCCAAACATACTTTATTTTTAAAAATTCTGGAAAAGAATTTCATTTCTTATTTTTTTTAAGTTTCCAAACAGGTTGTTAGAGTTTATATTCTTGGTTAGCGGCGGAAGCCTAGGCGACTCAGGAACCCTAGTGATTTGACGAAGAGAGGGAGAGGTTTGGGACGGATCCTTCTAGAGCCGACTGGAGCTCTAGGAATCCGATGAACATGTCGAGCTTGTCGTCAACGACGAGGCGGCAAAGCTCGCGGGCGGACTGGTCGGCGATAGGAGGGGAAGTCGAGTGGAGGCACTCGGAGATGGCGTACTATCTGGCTTCAGAGTCAAGGCCGAGCAGGGTCGGCACTCGGAGATGGCATACTATCCAGCTTCAGAGTCGAGTGGGCCTACGTTCCCTCAAGTAACGGCAAGTAGGCGTCCGTCCGATATAGCGGGTGGAGATGGTGCGATCTCCACTACCAGCGGAGGAGAGGCTCCAAGGATTCCCTTCTCCATTCCACCCATCGACTTCGAGAAAGTAAGAACCTCGTCCAATTTCGCACAAGTTTGATCCGCCTTAGCGTTGGTTTGATCAATCTTGGCATTAGTTTCATAGTGATAATGCTCTATTCATCTGCAAGCTTCCTCCAGCTTGCCTATCGTTTCAACTAAGGCCTAGGGAAAGAGAGGAAACAGTTCCGAGTAACGTCGTGTGACTCAAGCTTCCGTTGGCCGTCCTCCATGACTTTCCATCGAGTGTTCATGGAGCTTGGAGCTCTCTGATACCACGTATTGCAGGCGGAAGATAAGAAACAGAAAGAGAGATATATAAGAAATTAGAGGGTAAAAAAGATGAGAGTATTATTGATGATCTCGAATGATTCTCCTGTACAGAGTCCTATACTATTTATACTAGTGTTTACAACTGCCTTTCCCGCCTAAAGCTATCGACCATCCCAACTAACAGTTCCCGCCAATCTAACAACTTGCTAACTAACCAACTAGCCATTCCAGCTCAGCTGCTAATTCCCACCTTAAGCCGTAACATTTTCATGATTAGAAGAAGCCGAGAAAGAGGAGTACCACGGAGACGAGACAACGACGACTGAGTTAGGGTTTCACCAGACGCGATCGTGAAAATAATCCAAGAGAGATGACGAAATTCCCTAACTAATCGCCTCAAGAATCTAAAAAGTAAAGAGAGGGCGTCGGTCGAGTGAAATTGTTGCTTTATATATAATTATATTAGTTTTTGTAATATTTTGATAATTTTTGCTAAAATTTAATAGCTCTTCTTTCGTAATAATTAATTTTTTTCAAAAAATATTAGTTTTAAATTTGGTTCCAAATTTTATTTAAAATGATACTATTGTGGGTAAATTGTGGTAGAACGTCGAAATAAAATTAGGAACGGGTCCGAAGTGGTCGTCCCAAAAGTAATAGAACGAATAGGTAAAAATGAAAGAAGTATGAGAGAGAGAGAGGAGAATATCTAGAATAAAATAGGTAGAGGAGAAAATAGTTGGTAGAAAAGCAAAAACTTTATTGAGAAATTAAGAGGAAGGAGAAAAGAGAAACATAAAAGATGAAGGTAGAACAAAAGCAATAAAACTAAGAGTTTGATGTGTTGTTTTGTGGGTGTATGTTCAAGCGTGCCCAAGCTCTCATTATATAGAAAAAACTAACCTAGCCTCATACAAGAAAACCCTAGGCCGTGTTCAATATAGGAAAAATCTAACATAGTTCCGGCCTAATAAGGAAAAATATATTGCCAAAACTTAACCCCTTCCGTACCGAATTTAGAAAAATCATAAATTATAAAGTTGTAGATCTATATCTTATCTTTCTGTAGCTTTTGTAATCGCATCAATCAGATACTCCAATAGCAAGATAAGGCTATTTTACCAAGACATGGTTGAACGAATCAACGAATTAATTTTCTGCATACTAATTTATGCTAGACTTGCATGTTTGATTTTTTTTTTTATTATTCATCTTATTAATTATATTCTAATGGTACTTGTGATTGTCGTCTTGTTGTAAAAAAAAATTCCAATCAAGTATTTCAATTGAATAATTATATAAGGTGATCGAATGGAGTATGATTCTTTGTGTGATAGGTATGTATCTCGTGACCATCATCATCATTCACCTTAGTTGTACTTTCATTTGATTGATATTTACATATTTATTTGACAAAACTCAATTTAAATAGTTTTGGAGTAAAAAACATAAAGTAGTATCACGTTACAGGAGTTTTACTGTGTAACGGCTACGGCCTAACTCGAACTATAATGATTTACAAATTTTCAAACTAAGTAATTTCATTTAAAAATAAATAGTCAAACTAACTAAGGTAAAACAGTAATTCTAAAAAAATCAATGTAAAACGATTGGTGCAAACATTTGAAGATTTATTTTAAAAACAGAGAAATTTTATGGTGGTTTATGTGACTTAGTATGTACCCACCAATCAAAGGGTGGCGATTGGATCCGGAATTATAATATTCAGGACCGTTTGGAGTTCACACGCGCACGAGGGGCAACACGAAAATTTGTAATACATGTAGGGGCAAACTCGAAAAAATTCAAAATTCAAAAATTAGCACAACAAATCAGGGGGAGAACAGATAAGGCAAACACGATCTCATAACTGCCATTTCTAATTCATTTGCGTTAAGATCATTATCCAATTGTACGGAAATTGGATACCTCTGAATCCCAAAAACCCTAGCTCTTCCAGAAAGCGGCGATTTGAAAGTGACGAACCTACATATTTGAAAAATGGAGTAGCTAACGGACCTGCAGAATTTG
Source organism: Hypericum androsaemum (assembly GCA_963995505.1). Classification (NCBI taxonomy): domain Eukaryota; kingdom Viridiplantae; phylum Streptophyta; class Magnoliopsida; order Malpighiales; family Hypericaceae; genus Hypericum; species Hypericum androsaemum. The sequence goes on from OZ023191.1 coordinate 378,458, forward strand.
AATCTCCAAAATATAAAGGCAGGATCTTCGAATATTGAAAGTTAGTCCAAATCTTCTCCTTTTTACTCAGGATCTTCGAATATTGAAGGTTAGTCCAAATCCTCTCCTTCTTACTTCAATTCTATAAATAAATAGCAAAAATCAGTACAAAATCTTATTAGTTTTAGAACAGATCCAGAACAGCAAAAAGATTCAGAGAAATCAGAGGTATAAAATATGCTTCAGATATATGCCAAAACGTCGCATATACAAAAAAATAGAGGTAACATTGTTAGTCTCCAACTTTTCCATTTATAACTATAAGATTCAAATAAGAACAGATGAGATGGACTGACATGATGTGTTTTGTAATATTGGCAATTAATGATATGTGGTAATGGCAAGTTATGATTTGTGACGATGGCAACTATTGTCATGTCACAATGACATGAAGATATTTTTGAATTTTTTTTGCCAGCGCCGATTGATTTGAAGCAGATTGAAAAAGAAGAACGGTGGAAGCAAATGCAATTTGATACATTTGAAGATGGGCGCGATTTTTACTATTCATACACACACCAAAAGGGTTTTGGTGTGCACATTGATTACCAAAAACAAGAGATGATCGACGGTGAGCCCACAGGTAAATATCCTTACATCAGATATTTTTGCAACAAAGAGGGGACACGAAAGAAACGTAATCTTTTGCAATCCTTGACAAAGAAACGAACATATGACTGGAGAGAAGAAAGAGTTGGATGTATGGCAAGGATAAATATCCATTATTCTGAACATAGTCAATCTTATTTCATAAAGGAATGGACAGTGAATCACAACAATCACGAGCTACATTTGCCATCATTCGCATATATGTTAAGATCAAACAGATCTGTTATTCCACTTCAACAACAAATAGCTCAGATGAATAACGACGCTGGTATCAAGCTCAGACCATCATATGAATTGATGGCATTGGCGGCTGGAGGTAAGGAACACCTGAATTTTTTACCAATAGATCTAAAAAAAATCATCTGGGAAGTCGAAGGCAAAAGAGCATGAAGGCAGGTGAAGCTACTGCCCTGCTTGAGTATTTTAGAAATGAGGCATTCCAAAATCTAGCTTTTTACTATGAGATAGAAGTAGACAACAAGGAGCAGATCGCGAACATTTTTTGGGCTGACAAAAGGATGAGGACGGACTACAAATACTTTGATGATGCCATATGCTTTGACACCACATATATGACAAACAAGAATTATCGTCCATTAGGTACGACATACTCATGTTTCTCTGTTTTATATATCCATACATGAATTCTGTAAATTATGATAATGGCAAGTGAAGTTCTGTGATAATGGCAAATACTGTTATGTGATAATGGCAAGTGATGTTATGTGATAACGGCATGACCTGTAATTATGCTTATTGTTGAATTATGCAGCTCTATTTGTCGGATACAACAACCATCATATGAGCAGCATTTTTGGATCAGCACTGTTATTCGATGAGACCACGGAGTCTTTCAGATGGTTGTTTCGCACTTTCCTAAAGTGCATGGATGACAAAGTTCCGCAAACAATATTCACTAACCAAGGCGCTGTAATTGTCGCGGGCATCAGATTGGAGATACAAGGTACATACCATTATCTATGTACATGGCATATATTAGGGAATGCAAAAAAGAATCTCAATCATCTATACACAAATACGGTAGCCCAAGCTTTTAATTATATGATATATGAAGTAGATAATGAAAATAAATTCAATCATGCATGGGCAACTATGGTGGAAGAGAATTTCAAACCAGAAGGACACAAATGGCTAGATTGGATCTATGGTTCACGGGAGAAATGGTCATCTGCGTGGGTAAAGCAACACTTTACTGCTGGTATGGTGACAACACAATTGGTTGAATCATTCAACAGCATAATAAGTGGGCATTTGCAATCAGACTACAACCTTATTGAATTCTTCACGCATTTTAACAACCCGCTTGATGATAGAAGGGCAAAGAAAGTAAGGGCAGACTTTGTATGCAAGGACATGAAGTACAAGAACAAGTACGCATGCAGCTCAATAACAAAATCATCAGAAGTTTATACACATTGCATGTTCGACAGATTTTAGAAACAATATGGTCAATGTTTAGAGTACAAGATTCAAAAAGAAATTAACAACAACCATCTGAGAGGTAAACACAATTACTACAGAAATATACATCTCATGCCATTATAGCATAAGCTGTTATTGTCTAACTGATCTGTGATTACAATCGTGTCTGCAGGCGATATCACTCAATACATTGTGTATAAGCGTTCAAAAGAAGATGATACAATTAAACTCGATGAGAGAATGGTTCATATTGAAAAGGAAAAACTGATAATTTTATGCTCATGCCGTCTCTATGAAACGCTTGGCATGTTTTACAGATACATTCTGAGAGTCATGGAAACCTTGATTTCCTTGGATGAAAAAGAATTCACAAAGAAACTAGACCATTATATTCTAAAAAGGTGGACAATAAAGGCTCGAGATAGATTGGAGTCTTCAGACGTGCATACAAAACTGATGCCAGATCGCAAATACAGAAGAATCTTTAATTATCTAACATGCGCGATGATACAGTTGGCGGATGAAGCTTCATTGGACACATGGAAAGTTAAAATTCTTGAAGACCTAATCAGTAATGCAAGGCGTCAATTCGGGCAAGGTAAGAACATTAAACTTAGACACATTGTTATGTTTCAAAAAATAAAGATAACGCTGCTACATTTTAACATTTAAACTGTTTCAACATAAAGGTACCACAGCCACTTCAACACAGCCAAATAATGTTGATCCATCAACATCTCAACTAGTTGGAAAAACTATAAAGAAGAGAAAGAATCCAAACAAGTCAAGGCAGAGATTGAAAAGTGCATACGAGATCGGAAGGCAAAAAGCAAGGGCACGATTAAAAAAAAACACACAAATCAGTTTCGATATAAACTTAAATGTTGATCCATGTTAACATCAATATCATATTGTAAACACAAAAAGGGATTTGGATTGGGTACGAAGTGAAAGAAATGATTCCGAACAGTTTGAAGTGTAGTTATGTGATAATGGCAAGTGCAATCATGTCATAATGGCAAGCGCAGTTATGTGATAAAGACAGATACATTTATGTCATAATGGCAAGCACAATTATGCTATAATAGTATTTGTTAACATCGATATAATATCATATTGTAAACACAGTTGTGTTACGTCGTTTATTAATTTTAAAAAACTAATTAAAATGTAAAAAATAGTGTCGTTCATTCGTAGTTTAATTTTAATATTTCTTTATGTACAAAAAAATGTTATATACTTAGTGTAATATGTCTCACATGATATTATCTAATTCGTAGTATATAATAGATGATGTAACAACGGCATGACACTTTTCTCACAACGGCAAGACGCTTTTCTCACAACAGCAAGACCCTTTTCTCGCAACGGCAATACGCTTTTCTAACAACGACAATACAATTTTCTCACAACGGCAAGAGATATTATGTCACAATGGATAAACTTGTTTGGCTACACAGTGAGTACAATTACACTTCTACGCAGCAAGAATATCTGTTCAAAAAAATTTACACAAAATGAAACATCATATACTAGTCGTCGACAAACGAAAAATAACAAAAAGTCATCATGTTCATATACAGCAAGAATATCTGTTGAACCAATTAACGAAACATCACATACTAATCATCATGCTCATATATGTTCCCAGCCAAGAAGTAATTACAACATGACAACAAACATTCAGCACATGCGGGCTTATTCCAAAACTATTTATTGCTGCTTCTTCCTTGGCTTTCTCCATGATTCCACTATTTTCCAAAGCAATGGCAGGACTAGATTATCTGGTTGCACAATGATGTCCTGACACATCTGTTTTCTGAATTTATTAATGAAAGCTGGTATTGGCCATTGATCTTTGTATTCGTCCTTTATCAGCCCTTTGCTCCAGTTTCCCCAAAAAAAATCACAATATAGGCAAACAAATACATTACAACTGAAGCCATCGCGCTGCTTCAGAACATTTTTAACAACTCTGTAATTGAAAATTTTAGGGTCGAACAAGCTCCAAAAAAACTCACGAAAGGGCCAAAGAGGCCAACGATCTTCTTTGCATTATCAATTAGCTTCGCCGCCTTACTTTCACTAACCTCCATGCTATCAAGGATGAAGCAGCTTCCTCTCCCCTCACGTCAATAACGTACACGGAGAAGTGGCTCTCGTTGAACCATGGAAAAATTCACTATTGTAAACACAATAAGAAATATATAAAAATCAGTACAAAAACATGTTAAGTAATACAATGAAAGACAATATGTATGAGAAAAATAGACAACAATGATACTTACATAAGGAATTCTGACCAAATCACAACATGCTGGGAAAACGTTGTCAATGTAGTTTTGAATATCGATTGTATTATAGGTTGTTGTTGCTGGATCCATATCATTAATGTCCTAGTGCTCAGATTTCAGCTACGTATGCTACAATAATTTAATAAGAAAAATAGTCGAACTAATCACAATGGCATGATGTGTTAAATCACAATGGCGTGATGTGTTAAGTCACAATGCAATCACTTAGGTCATACCCCATGCTCCAAAAAATATTGTAAAAAAAAGAGAGAACTCACAGCCCAGTGTATCGGGAATATGATTCGATCAGAGAACAACTAGTTCTAAAGCCGTTTAACCACAGATATCAAGTATCAGTCAACAACAGAGCTGTTGATCCATGATCGAGGTAGCAACGTCTCTGTGTCTTTGCGAATTCTCATCAATTGCAAAAACCTCACCACTATAAACAAAAAAGAACAAATATTAAAAGGCTTGCAAATACTATGAAACACGTATTCTTGTAGTGACGTACTGGTGGATCAAATCCTTCTGGTCAGTGCTCAGAGACAAGTACAGAGTCGCAGCCTTTTGAGCCTCCCCTGACCTCTTTATTCGAGCTTCAACTCGTTGATTGTATCTGACAGGTACATCCTTAATAATGGCCTCTTCTCTGATTCCTTCTAGCTCATCGTCATCCAGCTCACCTTCATCGTCCAAAATAACAAAAGTTGCATCTTTGGATACAACAGTAACTCATTTCCCCTTCTCCTTCTTGGAAGGACGACCACGTTCTTCATCTTCATGTGTCTCAACAGCAACTCCTGCCTTAAGGCCCTTAACCATCATCCTCTTCCTCTTCCCTTCGATGTATGAAGTTCTACGATTCATGCTAGGAAATCTCAAATGCTTCCCTCCCACATCACGTAGAACAGCATCTGGTGCATCTACAAAAGAGGGATCGTGGCCCTCACGATTAACACCCTTCTGTGTGGCAAAATCTGCTTCAGCCGCATCTAAAACGGCAAAATATTTATCACAAAAAACAAGATCATCAAATGGATTTTGAGAATCATAAATATTGGGCTGCATTCCATCTCCATATTCATGATCAACAGATGCATTTGGTCCATACATTTCATCATCTACATCTGAAAAACCTAGCGAGAATGATGGAATATCAATACATGGCCTCCCAATAGTACACGTGCTTTGCGCATACCTACTTTGGCATGGCTAGATTGGGTAGCCCTCTTCTCAGCCTTTTTATCCATGACATTTCTTTCCCCATCCTTCACCTCTTCATCTAGAGTATGATCAACAAGTTGAGTAGGGACATGCACCTCTTCAATTTCATCATCCTCCACCTTGTCAGTGTGTTGAGTCAGGGGTTCTGTCTCTTTTTTGCCGCTGTGATCAACAACTGGTGTCGGAACATGACCACTTATCCGATCAGCATCATTTTTCTCTTTCTCATAACACTGTTCATTCATTTGAGATAGGCCAGATGCCGATACCACTGACTCTTCAGCAATGCTTACGATAATCTGATCCCATTGATCATCAGCAGTAGTATAATTAGATTGGGAAGGCTGGTAATCTGGGTCAAACTGAGAAGCAAAGTAATCAGGTTCGGATGAACCGTCATCAGTGGTACCGCAGCCCAACACCATGGCACATTGATCGCCAACGGGAATACTTCCCGTCTGCTTCGACTACAAAGGTATCAAAATAATCACACACAAAAAAATGGTTGTTCATATTGGTAAGACATATCATGCCTTACCGGCAACAAGAGCTATCTCACATTGGCATAATATGTCATGCCTTACCGGCAATAACTTATATGTCAGGACAGCATGTTCTGATCTGACTCGAATACATAATTGTAATTCACAAAATAAGAAAACTCACCACATTCTGCACCCCTTCCTGAACGTCAACTTCATCCTTTTCAGATTCGCCATCACATGCGAGATCTGCATCAGCCTCCTCTTCCTCCAAATCCTCATCATCATTATCCTCCTCCACAACAACATCCTCCTCCTCATCATCCTCGGCAACTGCCTTGCCCTTTTTCTTAGCAACAATAAGTGTTTGAATCTCCGATTTGTAACTCTGCATATCATCAATATGCGTATGCACTTTGCCCAATTCTTCAAACAACTGCATTGCAACAACACATGCAATAAAAAATACAAAAACTATTCATGACATTCTCACACTACCGTATGTCAAAAATTAGAAATAAATCAAACAATCACCTTGGGCAGTCAGTGATGGTGGAGGAAGAAGACACACTAGGTTCCACATCATTCTCATTCGCAACAAGTGTGTGTTTGATGTATTCCTTAACCAAATGAAGATTGCCCCAAATCTTCACTAAATTTTTGGGCTTGCAAACACATCGTCTTAACTCGGTGTTTACTTGATCTAACACAACTTGGCACCAGTTGTAACTTCTTATCCCCGACAGCGGAAAAAGATAGACCAGGTACCTCGCATCAACCACAACGGAGATACCAGGCTCCAAATACACAATAATGCCATAAAGTATGTAAATTTTAGCCCAATATACATACGTACGCAACTTCCCCTGATTAGCACTCTTCTTCTGATCAACACACTTACCCCGCATCAGGAAACCCTCTATATCAGCTATATTGATATGCAATGACCTTTTCAATCTCAGACCAACCCTTCCCAACAGCTCTTCAACCTTATCCCTCCTATTTCCAGTGAAAATATTTCCTCTTAAAGTGACATTACCTTCCCCCATTGGGAGGTCAAAATATTCATGTGCAAAGGCTGTTAACACAACCACATTACTTGTGCGAAATTTCCGACAGATGTCAGAAAGTTCATTTGGATTAAGGTCATTAGCATCAACGTTCAGCAGGCACCCAAAACCCGCTTCATCTACACACTTCACTATTTTATCGCACTCCTCCATAGAAAATAGCATGGAGTTTACGGCTCTAATGTAGCTAGGCTTGCTAAAGCTTCTGAAACCAGACATCTAAAAAAATGAATATTAATTGATAAATGGAATCACGCAACGCTACTGTCAAAAAACACTGCTAACAAATAACACACATCACGCATTCCTAAAAATGGCAAGGCCTCTTATGTCATAGCGGCAAGGCCTCTTATGTCTTAATGGCAGACAATTTTTTCTTCAAAAACGACCAAAATGGACGGACAATCAGTCGCCTAAAATCATAAACCATAAACATCAACAAAAAAATCAACAATTCGAAACCCTAAACTCGTAAAAACTTAAATAAAAAAACCTCGCAAGTTTCTAGACAAGATTAGTCCCTCAACTTCAAAATTGTGTATGACGTGCCAGCGAGACAGGAGGCGGTTTCAAAAATGGGAGAGCGTTCTTCGATCTTCGTCTACGACCGTGCAGAGCAGAATGATCGCGATCGGAATATGGAGAAGCGCCGGCGTGGAGAATAATGGAGTGGTAACAGCAAGCTCGTCTACAGATTCACAGAGGCGAATTCGATTTGGTCTATTTAGGGTTACGAAAGAGGAAGTGAGAGGGAGGAAAGAGAAGAAGGAAGCCGGATGAAAGAGAAAGTGAGAAATAGTGAGAAGGAAGTGGGAGGAAAGAGAAGAAAGCGGGAGGAAGTGATGGGAATTGAAAAACGAGAGAGGAAAGAGAGAGGGGTGAAAGACCAAAATACCCCCGGGTAACTTATGGCCATCAGATCAGATGGGGCGCGTGTGGGCCTAGTCAAATGGCTGAGATTTGATTCCACACGGTTTGAACTGGGCCTTCAGTCCGCGCCCAATCCAGATCGTCAATCAATAAGTACCAATTGGATTATAAATTAACTATTTAACTAAAAAACTACCCTTACCAAAAAAATAACTATTTAACTTAATGACAAAGATAATTATTTATGGAAATAAAATTAATACGTTACTGTTGCATAAGTACAAATAAACTCTTTCCTAAACAAAGTATTATAGTTTTGAAAATATAATTAAGTCATTAATGAAATGAATATTAATGGTTTAATTATTTTTCCAAAACTATAATATTTTTTTTAGGAAAGAGTTTATTTGTACCTATCCACAATAATATATTGAGTTTATTTCTTTAATAACTTATCCTAGTTATTTAGTTAATTTATAATCAACTTCACATTTATTGATTGGTAGGTAATATCAAGTCACCATGTGACTTGTTATGTAGAATGTGATACCCTGTAAATGATATGTAATGTCTGAAATGTTTAAGTGATTTGATGGGTACTATCCATATCAAGAAGGTGCACCTTCTTGGAGTAGGATCAGCATAGGTGACCTTCTGGGAAGTTTTCTATGGTGCATGCGACTGAGGACAAAGCACGCTGGAAAAGACCTGTGTTGGTCTGTGGAGACAGTTGGTCAGATCACGGAGCATTACATAGGATCACAATAAAATTTCTTTTTCGAAAAAACATATCATTTGAAGATTTTCATAAATAATAAATAATTACTTTCCATATATACAACGTAACGGGTGGTATAAATCAACATATGTATCAATAAAAAGAAGCAAACTTGAAAGGAATATCGAGGAAGGATTGAAATGGAGCATTTAATGGTCTCGGAAGAATCAAAGTTCTATCCGTGGGACTACTTTGTGTACTCCTACTTCTTCTGTATAGGATCACAATAAAATTTCTTTTCCGAAAAAATATATCATTTGAAGATTTTCATAAATAATAATTAATTACTTTCCATATATACAACGTAACGGGTGGTATAAATCAACATATGTATCAATAAAAAGAAGCAAACTTGAAAGGAATATCGAGGAAGGATTGAAATGGAGCATTTTAATGGTCTCGGAAGAACCAAAGTTCTATCCGTGGGACTACTTTGTGTACTCCTACTTCTTCTGTACCCACGTAAGTGGTTCGTCTACACTCCACCCAACCTAGATTTAATCTAAAGGATTATATATATATATATAATCGACAATATTATATTTTAATTTTTTTTGTGTTGTGTATTTTTTACCCGACTTTTAAGCATGCATCAGTACTCCTATTTTGTGATTCGATATTTTAAAAGTGTTTAGCGTTTTACTTTGGCAGATGAGCAAACAAGTGTCGAAGCAGCATCGGCACGAACACTATTCGCAGGAGGGGCGTGTTACGACTATCCAGACCCTCCATGCAACGAGCGTTGCAAGAAGTATGGTTTCCATTACGGATACTGCCAAAAGAGGAGAGGATACATGTATTGCATTTGCGATTAGTAATAGAGTAAATCCATCATTAGTAAAACCTACATGGATTAGGGAATCACATGTCTAATAATATCCCACCGGTCTGGTGATGTACTGTTTATTTTCAATAAAAGTTTGCCATCAATAATGAATAAAATATACTTTCAAAAAAAATGAATAAAATATGGACCGGCAGGTTTGTATATTTTATTACATCTACATATACATCTTCCTACCCGATTCGAATAATAGAATAGACTATCGGATAAGTATCTAGATATAAAATGCTACAAACAAATAATATACACACCTACTATAACTCCTAATAATAAAAATTTTGTAAATCAAAGACATCACACAACCAAAACTCAAATAAATAGATAAATATCCAATAAACCTACTCTGACATTCTCCTCTCCTTAAAATAGAGCTTTATCTCAAGCGATTAGTCCGAGATAGGGAACTCCGGTCGGTCCCTGAGATGTAGTGAAACATCCAACCTATCTGCTATCACGTATCCTAACCAATTATCCGGCTAAAACCGAGCAGAAGAATTAGAACTCAATAATCGAACTGGAGATTCTTGGAGCACCTGATAGTGAGTTTCAAACCCATTCCAGATAGTAGACAGGACATAGTCACACAGCTCAGCCTCACCTGGTCTCAGGAAGCGTGACCGGAAGATGTGATAATATTCTGCCTTGCCGAGGATAATATCCCATGAGAGTTGTGAGAGATAAGCATCATTCATTTTTTACAAAGAGTGAAGGCCCAAACCCCCTTCCACTTTTGGTGCACAACCCCTTGCCATGACACCTATAGGAAGATCTTGCCTTCAAGACATCTCCAATCCATATTAAAAAATTTATCCAGGTTTCCAGGTACTTAATTAGGGCTGAAGGTCATTTATAGACCATCACTGAACGCACAAAGTACCCTTGGATATCAGATTCCGAGACAAACACGACCAGCCATAAAAACACTGATCCCCTTTCAATGGCTAAACTTGCTTTAGATACTATCAGCAACCTCCTGCAGATACCGTCGACGCGGCGGACTAATGAATAAAGGGAATCCCAAATACGTAAAAGGCAAAGACCCCTCCTCAGTGATGGGGCGGATTGAGTCCTAATAGGCCCAGTCCGGCCCGAGCAGGATAAAATCATAACCATACAACACATTAAAATTTTGACAAGAAAGATCTAACGACTAAGATTCACGAAAATATTTATGTCATTTTACGATTTCCCCTCTCTCTCTCCCGCCCCTTTTCCTCTCTCGTTATACAACAAACACACAAACGCATACATAAGGCATAAAAAGAACAGCGAAAGTGGGTGAGAGTGAGTGTATCAGTGGAGTGTCACCTGGAGAGATGCGTACCGTAAAAACTGGTGAAAATTTTATGGATCGATGTTTAGAGAGATGAGCGTCGTTGAAGACGACAGCTTTTCTTTTCTTTTTCTTTTCCTTCCTTTTTTGGTACATAAATTGTAAATTATAAAGCAGCGATTTGTTCCTTTCTTTTAGGTGGAAAGTTTCCTCTCCTCTCCTGCCATTGTGTTCTTTTTTTTTTGTAGTACATGGGATGGGGTTTGATTTGGAAATTTCGTGGAATGCATTTTTCTTTTTTATTTGAATTAAATTTATTTATTTATTTTCATTGGGGCCGGACATTCTGGTTCATACTTTGATGCTACTTTGTTCATTATGACCGAAATCTGTTATATGGGTAAATGAGGTTGGGATGGGAAAAATTTGGGCCCTAGGGTTCATAAGGATGAAATTGGGGATTTTGGACTATCCAAGGAGTGGAGGGCGAAGTTGTGTTGCCTGGATAAGATGATTGAAGTGGTTTTTCGTTATTGATTGAAATGTCCAACTAGGAGGAATGACGGGTGGTTCAAGATCAAGCTGGGCGCGGGTACTTCGACATTGAATCTCAATTATTAAATCAAGAGGTGTTTATTTGGTTTCATTTTGCTGGTGCATCTCCACCTATAGCTTGTGACAATTCATCTATTTATAGGTTATGTAGATCTTTCCACCGGGGCTGCTGCTTGGTTTTTCTGTTGCCTTTTGGTGTTATGTTTGTTGGGAGATTACAAGCCATTGTAATTTTCTTTGTTGGCGGCTCATAGACCTCGAATTCTGGTGTATTTTCTGGGTTTGGCTTTGGATTTGTAATCTGCTGTAGTTGTTTTCTTAGCAACTTTTGGCCTAGGAACTTTTGTTGTATTCATTTTTTAATAACATGTATTTATCTTTCAAAAAAAGATTTGGTTTCATTTTTTTCTTCAAGAGGCATCATATCATTTGGCGGTGATGTACTGGAAGTTCTTGGTGTTATTCGAGTAGAACAAAATGGCATGCTCGATGAAAAATCACATTGACTAATCTAGATTCGAGTTGCTCCGGTTACGATAAAATGACATGTTCGATTAAAATAAAATGGCATGCCTACCAAATGACATGGTCGGTTACTATACAATAGCATATCTAGTTATGATAAAATGGCATGTCCGATTACAATAAAATGACATGTCCAATTATGACCAAATGGCAGGCCGAAAATTAGATGTAGACAAAGCCCGGAATAAAATGGTATGCCCAATTCATCAAATTTCTATTAAAAATAATTGAAAGATAAAAAAAATGAATAGTTGGATTAAAAATGACATGCTTGATTTAAAAAAATTTCTATGCATGATTTAAATTTCTATTAACAACCATCCATTGACGCACATAGGCAGATGCGTGTCAATTTTTATCTTTTTTACTATTTTGCCCCTATCCCATACGGAACGGAATAGGGGAATACGTTCCCAATCCCTCCCACCTCAGTGATGCCAAGAATCGATCCAAGGCCTCCCTCCGAAACCGACATTCGCGAACCAAAGAAAAACTCTTGACGTTTTGTTGAAAAAGTAAAATTTTATTTATTCAAAAATAAATATCCTAAGTAGCAAGTAATTTTTTTTAAAATGGTATAGTATAATAAGAAGCCCCTCCAATGTACAAAATACATTGTTCACCTTCTGAGTTCTGCCCCCATTACCCAGATAGTAATGAGGCAGCAAACACCTCTCCGGCTTATCCACATCCCGGAAGTCAAGAGAGGGCCCCAACATCTAACCTCTGTAGAAAGGTATAGAATTGCAATCGTCGGCCTCGTTAAAACTCTATCACGAGAAAATTCGGTGAGTGATTCATAAGAGACCTCTTTAAAAATATGTTAATAAAGTGATATTATTCCTGTGATTTTTGGTAAGAGAATTTTTTTCATTTATTTGGTCGAGCTCATCCCTTCCTACCGAGAAATTTTATAGTGGTCTCTCCATAATGACTTGATATGTAGCCACCAATAAATAAATACCAAGTAGATTATAATCTAACTAATTAATTAAATGACTATGATATACTTAATTATGGAAATATAGTCAATACATTATTGTAGCATATGTACAAATAAATTCTTTCCTAAACAAAGTATTATAGTTTTGGAAAACATAATTAAGTCATTAATGATTGGATGCATTTGAAAGATATGAGTATTAGAAAACGGTGATCCTTCCAAAAGCTCGTTATGATTGGATGCATTTGCGATTCCAAGATTTCAAAACTGTGAGTGAATATAATTCAACTTTATTTCGCATAAGTTCTCAGCTGAAATTATGTGGAGAAAAGATTACTGATTCTCATATGCTAGAGAAAATATTATCCACATTTCACGCATCGAGTGTGCTCCTTCAGCATCAATATTGTGAAAAATATTTCAATAAATACTCTAAGTTGATTTCTTGTCATCTTGTGATTTAGCAAAATAATGAGCTTTTGATGAAAAATAAGGAGGCACGTCCAATTGGTTATGGTTCAGTCCTGAAGTGAATGTGACAAAATTTAATTGTGGAGGCCGAGTTCGCGGTCGTGGACGTGGTAATAGCCGTGGAGGATATAGTTACTGTGGTGGTAATTTTAATTTAAGTACACGCTACTTGAAGTGGGAGAACAAAGAGAAGAAATCTGGAAGAGATAGTGATGATGGAATGAAAATGGAAAATTTGTATCATCGTTGTGGCAACAAATATTATTGGGTTCGCACCTGTCGTGCACCTAAGTATCTAATTGAGCTTTATCAAGAATCATTGAAAAGCAAAGAGAAGGTCGGGACAAATTTACTCAATGATGATGGTGGCACTCGCATTATCAATGTGAAGGATAGTACGAACTTTGGCCAAAATGACTTTACCCATTTGGATGTTGCGATTTCCTTATTCAATATTAGTTTAATATTCATGTTCTTATTTATTTATTTAGTATGTTTTCTAGAATTTGTTCGTGTTGAGCTGCCAAATTTTTTTTTCCAAGTGCGACAATAAAGATTAAGGCGCTTTTAAAGGCCTCAACTAACTTAAATAAGCACCGATTTAAATTATAATATTTGGTATTATAAGAAAATAAGATATTGTACTTTCCTCTTGACATTAAGTTGTTTTGTTCTGATGTCTATGAATTCGTAGTTTATGACACTGGATAACATGTGCTATTGTTGAAAAATAATTGGATTTAAATTGCTTATATCATACCTAATTTGTATGTAATCGCTCTTTTTTTTAAATTGAGGGGAAAATCCTATATATAAGTATAAAAACTGAAAAATGATTATATCTCAACCCCCAGGTAGTTGTTCCTCGGTTACATAATTGTGGTGGTTAACTAGCATTCTTTCGAGTTCATCATTGTAATGATTATTGCTTGGCGTGGAATCATCTATTTCGATGTTACGATCACTGATCTCAGTAAAATTCTCTTGCAGAAAAATTTTGTGAAAAAATCCGTGGGTAGGAAAAAGCACATCGACAAAGTCATAATAATATGTATTGACGTTGATATTACTATACAAGATTCCACAATCTCCGTTAAAAAACTCGAGGTTGTACATAGTCACTTGCTTCCAAAAAACTATTTATTTTCGAGGGGAACTAACAACATATTTTATGGATCAGTTAATATCGATAATATATGCCTAGGGTAAAAAATACCCACGGTCATACATCTTTTATTAATTTTAGTCCTTGGTCACTAATCTATTTTTGTCCCTTTATACTCACTAATCTATATTAAGTCACCCTTGTATGGTCATTATGACTAATTTTGAAATTGTAAAATTTCAAAAAATATCTCAATTTTTTTCTTTTTCTCTCTCGCCCTCGTTCTTCTTCTCTTCTCTCCACTTCCCTCTCTCCTTTCGGCAAGAAGCCACTGTACTATGTTAACATCGCTATGCCACGTATAGGGGGTGAGCATTCGGATAATCCAAATCTGAATTATATATATTTCTCATTATCCAAATTATTTGAATTTATTATTTCACTAATCTGAATCTAAATAGTGAATTATTCGAAATATGATATTCAAATTTTTTTCAGATACGGATACGAAATCGAGCACAATATTTTGTTTCTCTTTTAATCTTCTTAGAAGAGCCCTAATTTTAGAACTAGAAGAGAGGCCAACGGTTATTTGGTCTAACGATATAGACATTGTTTAACTTTAAAGAGGTCATGGGTTCAATCCCTAACATTGTAACTAGGTGTAATATTTACCTTTAAAAAAAACTAGAAGAGAGAAAATTGGAAAGAGAGAGAGAGATGGGAGAAGAGAGGGTAGAATTATGGAATAAAAAATTAAGAGAAAAAACTCTGGCACCTGTGATTAGGATTGGTTACAGAATGTAATGCGAGTAATTATTTGAATAATATTTTAGATTTTTATCTTGTTTGTTATTCGGTCAATATTAAATAAAAATAATTTACTATACCCTACTCTCCGTTAACTTTCTTTACATTCTAAGCAATGTGGTACGTGGCTCCTTACTGAAGAGGGAAAGGGAAAGTAGAGAAAATATAGGAAGGAACGAGGACGAGAAAAGAAAAGAAAAGGAAAAGTTTGAGATGTTACAATTTCAAAAATAAGAATGAATTAATATAGATGAGTGACAATAAATGGACAAAAAATAAATAAGTGACAATGAACTAAAATTAATAAATGATGAATGACCATGGTACCCGAGAAAATTGTCAAAAAATTTTAAACCGACTTCCCGATATAAGCAAAAAAAACCCACCAAGCCCAAGACCCACAAGGCCCATATGCTTCTCGAGTAGTTTAGATCTTTAACTTAAAAAGGCCCATAATTTACTTACCCCAAAAAACCCTCGGAAAACCCCGGGGGAGCTGCGCGGGGCGGGAGAGTTCTTAATCTAATTCTAGGGTTTCTACTTTGTCCCAAAATTCTGTCAATGTCGGTTTGGGATTCTGGAGAAACGATGCCGCTTTAGGTTTTCTTTGATTGCGTTCCGCTGAACCTAAAGAGAAGAGCAGCCATGGGAGGATCTCGAGTGCAAGTCAACAAGGCTCACAAGACTCGCTTCGCCTCCAAATCATACCGCAACCTTCACAAGACTTCTCTTAAAGGTACCTTCTTCCTCCTCCCTTCTTCTCCCGGATAGATTCTGCTCTCTTGTTTATTGATCTGTTCTCTGTTTAGATAAAAGTAGGATCGCGAAATCGGAGCGGAATGTGGCCAAAGGAGCTCGGGCTTCTCGCCTTCAGCGCAACAAGATGGTAACCTTTTTTGTACTTGTAGAATTAAGCGTGTCTCTTTCGTTCTCGTTGAAAAGAAGAGTTAAGCTTTGTTATGCTTGGTCTTTCTTCTCCAGCTGCGGGACCAGAAGAAGGCCACTGTTTTGAAAGAGAAGCGGGCTTCAAGTCCGTCCAGCAGCGCTCCTCGTGTCATTGTGAGTCTTACCGCCATTATGTTTTGTCCTGTTCTGGAGTTACTTGGAGGTCCTCTCCGTTTGGTTTTTCATTGGCACTAATTTGGTGATGACAGGTTCTCTTCGGCCTCTCTGCCTCTGTGGACTTAGATGCGCTAGCAAATGATCTTTTAAGATTACTATCCAATGATGGCGATAGCGTTCTGGCTTCAACTGTTGCGTCCTCCGATTATAAGCTCAGAGCAACTGTATGTTCACCTTCTCCCTCTCTCTCTCTCTCCTCCTCTCTTTTTCATTTTCAGTTTAATGTGTTATGTTAACCGCTGTCCCCAAATAGATGCAATAAAATGAGAGAACCTGCTTGGATTTGTTGAATTCAACGCTTTTCTATGTCAGTGTTCATTCTATTGAAGTTTCGCTGGTTGGTCTACGTTACATGTAGAATGTTGCCATGGCTACCTGCTTGTATACTAGAACCCACATTCAATGTGTCCAACTATTAACTTCTAGTGTTAATGCGCAGATCCTTAAAGCACCACATGGAGACTTGGCTGCTTGTATGGAGATGGCAAAGGTACAAGTGTTGCCTTGTGTTCTTCAGTTTCGTGATTTGATTGCCTTTCTATCTTACTTCCCCAAGATTTTCTTCCACTGACTAGCTGTAAATCTTCTGGTTCACAGGTTGCTGACCTTATTGCTTTCGTGGCATCGGCATCATCAGAAGAAACTGCTCATGACTATATAGATTCCTTTGGTACTCAATGCTTATCTGTTTTCAGATCACTGGGTTTGCCAAGCACGGCTGTGTTCATACGGGTGAGTTTTACTTCCTCTGTTTGCTTTCACTCATTGCATGTGGAAGCCCCATAAGGCTACCAGATTTTCATGTCATGTTCCTCGAGATCAATCTTTACTTGTTGGCAGGGCCTACCAGCTGATCTGAAAAGAAAAAATGAGGCAAAGAAACTTTGCACTTCTAAGCTCGGTGGTGAGTTTCCCGAAGACTGTAAATTCTATCCAGCAGACAGCAAAGATGACTTGCACAAGGTACTCTTCTGGAAGCTACACTATCTTGTCGAACCTTATCATTGTCATGGGGGGAGTTTTGTACTAATTCTTTGTAATGCCCCCACCTTTTCTTCTTGTATGGACATTTCAACCTCACGACTTTGATCTGTTTGTTCGTTGATCCAGTTCTTGTGGCTCTTCAAGGAGCAAAGGGTCAGTGTACCTCATTGGAGAAGTCAGAGACCTTATCTTTTGTCTCATAAGGTACTTCCTGATATTCTAATTAGTGCCGCTTAAGAGTGTGTACCTCATAAAGGTGGCGTCAGGAAAACAAAATTTTGTATCTAAGCGTGATGCCAGCTTGAGTTGGCTTGGGAACCTCCTTATTTGACAGATCAAAGGCTATATTCCTTAACTCCTCCTGGAAGCAATTTGGAGAAGGAGCTTATGATGTTTGGCAGCTGAGAGATGAAAACTAATTTTAGTGTTCTTAGTTACTCTTTGGAAAATATCTAAATGGATGGTCCTGGAACTGATAAGTTGATGGAATGTTGCTGGGCTGCTGGATCCAGCTGATTCTTTTTTTCAAGTGTTTTTGCCAGCTGTGTTTTGATAGTCTCTTATACCATGTGTGTATGATAGGTTGAAGTGCTGGCTGGTGATGAGAATTCGGGGAAGTGTACCCTCCTGCTTACTGGTTATATCCGTGCTCATAGCCTATCCGTGAATCAGCTGGTGAATATTGTGTTTCCAGTTTTCTGTGTAAGGAATTGTATTCTAGATTGTCGTCTCGTGAAATGAATGATAGTATTTTGGATGTATAAAATTCAGGTTCACGTTTCTGGTGCGGGGGATTTCCAGCTGCAGAAAATTGAAATTCTGAAAGATCCATGTCCCTTTCCTTCAAGAAAAGAACGAAATGCCATGGATGCAGATGATGTTTTTGATGCAGAGGTACGTGTTAATTCAACTGGAAGGATAACTATTGAAATTTCAATTCATTGTTATTTTCTCAGCATGAATGTTGTCCCTTTCAAGTGGCTGTCGCGTGCTACCTTCTTGCTGTAGTCTTTCATTTCCTTCTCGGAATTCTTTTGCTCGTTTTGCAGAAAAGAATACTCTGTTACTTAGATGGCACTACCTCACATTTGCAATTAAACTTTTATGCTTCTTTAGGTTGTTCGTTCTGTCGATCCTGATCCTCTTTCACAAGAACCTCTTGTTGCGGAGAATGTTCCAGATCCTCTTACTGGAGAACAGGTAACTGGAACCAGTAACTGTTTATTAGGGCATTCGACCTTCATTTTTAATCCAGATAACGAGCAAATCTATCTCTCTTAACTGTGTAACAATGCCTGGGATAGATTAGCATAACTACATGATCCTAGTCATCGTCAACGAAGGGTCCATGGGATTTTTCAACGTGAAGGGCGAGATGAAAGGTTTCTGTACATGGAATAGTGCTGACCTACTTAGGGGCTAAGCTTCTTGTTTCCTCAGTGACTAAAATTGAAATGACTGGCAGTTTTGTGAATGATCTCAGTGTTACTATTATCTGGCACTTGATAGTCATGAATAGTAATCATCTGTCTGTTTCCAGACATGGCCAACGGAGGCTGAAATGGCCGAGGCAGATAGAGATCATAAACAGAAAAGAAAGAAAAAGAGGGCTCTACCTCAGGGTACTTCAGAGTATCAGGTTTGTATATACTGTTTATGTGGGTTTTTGGTTTTTTTTTTCTTTCAGAATGATAAATCCCAATGCGCTCTTCCTTGTTTTTTCTGCAGGCTGCCTGGATTTTGGATGATACAGATGGTGAAGCTTCGGACGATGATAGTGATGAGGATGATGGTATGGTGTTGGATGAAACTGAAACTCACTTCCCAGGCCTAGAGGGCACAAATAAACGTGATTTTGAGGATGATGAAGCTTCTCTTTATCTGAGAGAGTCCGACGAGGAGACCGATACTGATGCGATGATGATGGTTAGTTCAATCTGCAGAGGCAGTCTCCATGTGGTCTGCTGCTCAGCATGTAACTGCTTTCATTTGTTGATGCAGGATGGTGAAAACTTAACAAGAGAACAGATTGAGGACGAGATAAAAAAGATTAAAGAAGCACATGCTGAAGATGAGGGTACTGTTATTTTCTGAATTCAAAATTTCTGTTTGTTTTATTTTGCCAGTGATTTGAATTTTCTTCCAGAACAAATCAAAGATTATTCCGTAGTTAACTCTTATCATATATCGATTTTCTGAAATAACCATTCTTGTTGCACTCAACCTCTGTGCTGATATTGCTTTCTACCAGTAGAAAAAGCAAGCTGCGAGAAAGTAGTATGAGGCAATGATTGAATCCCTGTGTGTGTAAGAATTAATTTTAAGCCGCTGATTGTTAGTTAGTGCTTATCAGAATTCCCAGACGAAGTGGACACTCCTCTTGATATTCCCGCTAGGAAGCGTTTTGTCAAGTACAGAGGTCTCAAGTCTTTTAGGACCTCCTCATGGGATCCCAAGGTAGCATATTTCTATATTGTAGGTGGATGATAGTCTAGTGTATGTTTTGTTATCGAGAACAGTGTTTAAGTTACTTTTCTCTCTCAGGAGTCTCTCCCACAAGACTATGCCAAGATCTTTGCTTTCGATAACTTCTCAAAGACTCAAAAGCATGTCTTTGCAAATGTCTTACGGAGAGAGGAAGAACACAGAGATGACTGTATTTCAGCAGGTCAATATGCAAGGCTTCATATAAAGGAAGTATCTGTTGTAGTTGCTTCCAAGTTATGTACATCTGCTGCAACTAAGCCTGTACTAGCGTGCGGCCTTTTGCAACACGAGTCAAAGATGTCTGTACTTCATTTTAGGTAGGTTACGACAATGATGGATGTCTTTACTTTGTTTTGAATATAGGATTTCAGAAAATATAGCAGATAGAGTTTTACATGCCTTGCAATGTCTTTGCAGCATAAAGAAATGCGAAACATATAAAGCGCCAATCAAGTCTAAAGAGGAGCTCGTCTTTCATGTTGGATTTCGTCAATTTGTTGCAAGGTAATAATAATCTTGTTTGCCTGTGATTTGTTGTTTCTGTTGGGTACTTATGGTATTTCCTATCCTTTTACCAGGCCAATATTTTCATCCGACAATTTCAACTCAGAGAAGCACAAAATGGAGAGGTTTCTTCACGCTGGATGCTTTTCCGTAGCATCGATATTTGCACCAATATCTTTTGCTCCTCTTCCTTTGATAGTGTTGAAGAATGAGGGCAGTGGTGTTTCCTCGACTGTTGCTGCTGTTGGCTCCTTGAGAAGCATCGATCCAGACAGGATAACATTGAAGAAAATTATCTTGACTGGGTAAGAGTTATGCTGATTCTTTGTCAAAATTGCTTTTATATTTCTGAAGAAGCCGATCAGGTAATGTGGTGAAAAAACCAGTAGGTGGTCTCATAGTATTCTGTTGATATGTCAAGTGCTTTGATATAATTATATGAAGTGCCTTAGAGGTCATAGCTTCGCTACTCATAAATGGAGCAGATTGCACAATCTGCAATTCTAGGTAGGATGATTAGGTCCCGAAAAGTTGTTAACTTGTTTCAAATAGAAATTCATGAGTTCTGATGTACACTGTGACCTGAACTGTCAATGCAACTCTGGACTTTTGGGCCAGTAGTTAATCATGAGTTTGCATAATCCTTGTGAGATTAGGTCGGAAATTCAGCACCTCGGCTTCTTATGGAGATGTCAACATGACATAGAAGCACATATTAAACACAGTTTTTAGCGTCATATTGACGCTCAGTTGCTATTAAAGTGTGTGCGTTTAACACACTGTCGCCGAGAGTCGAGTTATGTTTTACTTGGCTGCTATTTACTTGCTTTTCTGAGGGCCTGCCTCTAAGGAGCTTGTCAGAGACTTATCCCTAACATCCAATCACTGCTTTCTTCCTATATTGATGCAGCTACCCTCAGAGAGTATCTAAATTGAAGGCCACCGTTAGATTTATGTTCCATAACCCAGAGGATGTCAGATGGTTCAAGGTAAGGCAGACAGAGAACCCTCTTGTTATTCAAAATCTGAAATTTCCCTTTAAGGAGTTGAACTTAAATCTGGGCAACTGTTTGCTAAATCATTCTGAATTGTACTTGCAGCCCGTTGAAGTGTGGACCAAATGTGGTCGCAGGGGTCGGATTAAAGAACCTGTTGGTACTCATGGTTGGTATTCTGTTCTTACCTCCGAGCAACATTCAATGGCCACATTCTCGTTAGGACTGAGAAATGCCATAATCTTCTGACCATGGCTCACAATGCATGGCTGATAGCTACCTGCCGTAGTGGGTACTCCACTTGGACATTTTCGATTAACCTTTCTGCTTTTTCGTGGCAGGGGCAATGAAATGCTTATTCAACGGGGTCGTACAGCAGCATGACACAGTTTGCATGAGCCTATACAAACGTGCATATCCGAAGTGGCCAGAACATAAGTTCCCAATCCGTGATGGGGGAACGAATGTCTGATATGCTCACTGCTGTTGCCGACGCAAGGAGACAGCCATGTCTGCGGGAATGAAGCTCTGGTTCAGATTGTCAACCTCTCTTTTTTCTTCTGTCATAGCTCGCTTTATAAGCGTTAAGCGCTTGCTTGCTATTACTTCGAATGCTAGGGACCACCTCCACTCTTGATAGTTTTTCTTCCCTCCATTTTGGCTTTGTTAAAGAGGGTGGAAACAGAATCGTGAGCGTAGTAGATTAAATTATTAGGTTTTCGTGTGGCCAGAAACGACGGACAATGTTCTGTCTAATTCATTATTTATGGTAATGCTGGCCGGTTATGATCTTTTAGGTAGTAGTGATGTCAATTTTTTATCGTCATCATTTTATAAATTTACCATCTAAATCCTCTCAAGCAATCTATTTTGAGGAAATTGTTGGGCCACCGTAGCAGTTCGAAATGTACTGAAACTGATGAACCGATAATGGGCCAATCTGTTGTGTCATATCGGCCCACTGGAACTGACAATGTCTGAGCTCAACGACCGAGCAAGCATAGACCAAATTCTCAACAACAAAAAAACCAAGCATAGACAGACCTCAACGACCGTACGATAACAAACAAAGAATTCACCCCTTAAAAAAAACAATAAGCAATTCCTTCACTAGTAGTAAACATTGGGCAGCCAAGAAAATGAAAGATTAATTGTCTAAATCCTGTAATTCATGGGTTCAATTGGACTTTCATCATATACCAAAGCATCATTCAGTCAACATATAACAGAACTGTTTACATTTGCATATTATATACTGGTGTAAAAGCCCCCAAAGACAAATTTCTTTTTCTTCTTTTTTTAAAGGACCAGACACGAACAAATAATTTTAAATAAAAAATATTAACACAAGAGCAACGGTACAGAAGGGAGTCAACGGACATGTCATGTTCTAGGCTCCGGATCGATCTTGTAAGGGCATGGATCCAAAGAAGCAAAAGCAAGAAGCTGCTGGTCCTTGTCCAGGAAACCCATCTCCTCGTGGTCCAGTATCACCAAAGCCTCACCCTTGTCAGCCTTCCTATCCACCAGGAACACGGTGTTGATCAATGGCCCGTCGGCCCTCGGCTCCGCGGTGATGTAGGTCCCCCAAATAGGCTGGCCCCACCCCAAGTCTAGCTGATCATACGCTCCAAAGTTGCACAAGCTCGTGAACCCGATGTAGTCCACTCCGTTGGCGGAGTCAAGGCCCGTGCTGCACATCCCTTTGACCATCTCCCGGAGATTGGTCAACCCTTCTTCCCCTTGCAAGCTCTTTACGAAGTCCGCGTCGATCTTGTCTGTTGCTTCTCTTAGTTGGCCCACCAAGCTTGCCAGGTCCAAGTTGTTGTCCTGAACAGTGGCCGAGGAAAATAGTTGGAAATTTTAGTAGAAAGCACTAAAACATGTTAATATGAGTCGTGCAAATGCATACTATATTTAGAACTATTTCATTAGTGGATGTAGTTTTCCAACATTAAACTGATATTTCTAGGTAAAAGCCAAGAAGATTTCTCATATCTTCATCTTTTTCTCATGTCAACTGTGATCTTGTTAATGAGAAATCGTTAAATCTCATTTAAAATATTTACATAAATTCTTGTAACGTGAAATTAAAAACGACTTTAAATATTATTATTACACGAATTTATTTGAATTAAATATATTAAATTTTTTAAAGAACTAAAATTTCCAACATTTAATTCAATTGTTGTATGGCAATTGCCCTTACTTACTTGATGGTGGCCGTTTTCGAAGAGCTTAGTAGCGAGCCAGGGGAAGTTGCCCATTAAGCAAGGAGACAATGGCGGGTTAGCCCTTCTTCGCATGTTTACCGCCTGTGTGACCAAAGTTGGCTTGGGGTCGCCATTACTGGAGAGCGAGGATTTCGCTCTAAAGGCAGCCATTATGGAGTTGCAGAGAAAAGCCGAGACAACCTCGACCCGTGTCGGGTTCTCTAAGGCTGAGCTTGTTGCTTTCTCCTTGAGACGGGTTATGCTCGCTGAATCGAACACGAACCTCCTTGGAGCCGTTCTGGCCTTCGTGAAGAAGCGACTCCAGAAGGCCATAAGAGTTGACTCAAGTGGGAAAGGAACCGTTTGCGGGAACATCGAACCCGCGTCGAATCGCGGGACGATGATCCCATCGTTGGACTTCCTAGAGGTGGCAGCCCAATCTCTCAAAAAAAAGCTCACAGAAGCCCCATCAGCGATCATGTGGGCTACTAGCAAGCCTATCGCAAGCCCTCCACAGCTGAAGTGTGTTACTTGCACTACAAGTAAATGAGACCCTGGGCCTGAGTGATACCAATTGAACTCGCTTGGGAGGAACTTGTTAGTCGTCGAAATGAGGTCGCGTTGACTTAGGTAATCAGACAGCGAGGTGGCGGTTTTCGCCTCGATGAAACAAGCGCCGTCGTCGTTGCATTCGACGGCGAGGTAGTCTTTGACCTTTCCGGCGAGTGGGTAGAACCGCGTCAAGGATTCCGACAAGGATTGTTTCAGGGATTCAGATGTCTCGGAGGGGGAGAGATTTGGGTTTGCTTGGTAGAAGATGACGAGTGGGGAATATACGGGTGGTATGAATTGGTCTAGTAGTGAGAGTGTGTGCGTTTTTGGGTGGTCACTTGAAGAAGAATAAGAAGAAGAAGGTCTGATGGATTCTTTTGATAATATCTCCACCTCCATTCTGTATGATCGATCTCCCAGTTGGAGAGTGACTTTTATTTGGGTTCGGAATGTGGAATTCCAAATGGTCTGAGTTGGTATATATACATTTATGTATGATTGGTGTCGAAGATGGCGTGCTTTATTAATTTAAGTCTTGTTCTAAGAGGCGTGTTAAAAGTAACACATATTCTCGATACTAGAGTGATGAGTTTATTTATAAACATGAAAAATACATATATACTTTAAGGTTGGTTTTGGGTAGTACAATAAATTAACTTCTTGTTGAGTTTGGCGAGGACAAAAGTAAAAGAAGAATTATTTTTCTGTTTTGTTTTGAACTTCTAATTTGACATAAATAGATTACTTAATGTACAAGGATTTGTCTCTATATAAAGACATGTTAGCCAAGGATTTTGTATTGCTTTGTGACTTGGATCCATTAATAAAGTTTCTACTTTCTCTCCGTGGACTTAGGCATTAGGCCGAACCACGTAAACTCTTGTGTCAATGTTTTTTGCGCTTTTTGTTCTATAAGTTGCTGAATTCCTAACAAGTGGTATCAGAGCTAAGGTTGGAGGATGTCGGATCACGGCGCGAAGTTTGCTCTTGTGAAGTTCGATGGTTCATCGAATTTTGGGTTATGGCAAAGGCCAAGGATCTCCTCGTGCAACAAGGGATGGTCATCGCCTCTCAGAGAAGAAGCCCGAGAAGATGGAGGAGATGGAGGCCAAGGCGGTGGCAACAATTCGCTTGTGCTTGGCGGACGATATGATGTATCATGTCATGGATGAGGAGTCACCAGCTGAGGTATGAAAGAAATTGGAGGCAAGGTATATGTCTAAGTCTTTGTCGAACAAGCTTTATCTTAAGCAAAGATTGTACGGGCTCAAGATGGAGGAGGGCTCAGATTTGAGCCAACACATTAATATTTTCAGTCAACTTGTGAGCGACTTGAGAAAAGTTGATGTGAAGTTCGAGGAAGAAGACAAGGCATTGTTGCTCCTGAATTCCTTACCAAGCTCCTACGAAAATTTGGTTACAACTCTAACTTGGGGGAAGGAGTCTCTGGTGTTGGAAGATATCACAAGTGCTCTGCTAGGGTTTCATCAAAGAAGAAAAACTGGCGATGAACAAGCGGAAGGGCTGGTTGTGAGGGGTAACCATGGTGGTCGTAGTGAAGATAGAAAAGGATCCAGGTCGAGGTCAAGGAGGTTCAAAAGAAATTGCTTCGAGTGTGGAGAAAAAGGGCACGTAAAGAAAGATTGTCCGAGAAGAACTCGGGATCGCAAGGGAAAAAAATCGGGTTCTGTGAATGTGGCCTCATATTCGGACAGGTCGGATGGTGATATTCTTTCTGTTTTATCAAGGCCGAACCACATAAACTCTTGTGTCAATATTCTTTGCGCGTTTTATTCTTTAAGTTGTTGAATTCCTAACGCTTCTCATTTTTGGATTCTTTCTCTCTTTCTTTTGTTGGGTTCGGAAACATCTACCGGTTGTTTAATGCAAGCTTTTGGTTTTAGGACAATGTTGTTTCATTCTTTGCAATGATTGTTTTGTCACCCGAACCGAAACTTCCTTGGTGTTGGAGTTGGGAGTTCTCGTCTCTCTAACAAATGAATCTCAATCTCGTTTATTGTCGCCCTGCTGCTGCTATTTTAAGTGCTTTTTTAATTGGGCCAATGTTCCTCACTTGTCCTGCTCCAGCTGTACAGAATAGATCATAGCTCTTTTAAGGGCTAAACTCCCGGGCCTTCACATGATGGCAGCCAGGCAGTCCCCCTGGATTTAACATGGAGATTCTTCAGATTGTAAGTGATGATCACTTCTAGATTAAGGTCAATCTTCCTTGTCATATTTGAATATTTAATAAGTTAAATCAACGAAAAGAAACGTGTACGTGGAGTGAAGTATTACGTGGTATACATAGTTTTTTGGGTAAAAAACACTCATGGTCACTAACCTTTGATAATTTTTTATCCATGGTCACTAAACTATTTTTTTTCCTTTATGGCTACTCATCTATAGTAAGTTATTCGGTTATGGTCACTCGAGATCATTTTTGCAAATATTGCTGAGTTGGCATGATAAAAACTTCCAAAGTAATCACATATTAGTTTATGTTTTTTTCAAAAGCATCATTTTCATCCCTCTCTCTCCATGCTCCACCTCCCGCTCTTAAAGTAATTTTTAAGCATGACCAGAAGGGGTATGTATATTTTCCCTCGCTTCTTCGGAAGGTCAAAAGAGAGGTTCGCAAGGGAGGAGAAAAAGGGAAAATCGGAAGAAGAATATGACGATAAAGATACCAAGGGGGCTACCGTTCTCGGTGGACACGTCCATTGTCCTCCTTCACTACCCCAAGGTCAACCACCTCTTTCTCCCCCTTTGGTCAACGCACGATGATGGGTTGGTTGGTTATGGGCTGATTTTATTAATTAATAGTTGCTGCTTTTTTCTTTTATCAGGTTTGTTTCTGTAGCTTGAGCAGTCGGTGTTTGTTTGCATTGAAGTGGGTCAACCGGTTACCCTCGTCGACCCGGATGGCGAGTTCAAGGTCACTGCTTTTGATGCCAACCACTGCCCAGGTGAGCTAATTTTGGTTGCTGCTAAATGAGTTTTTGGCATGTTTGTTACTCCATTAATTCTTTCAGGGAAGAATTGGAATGGGCTCTAGAACTTCTTGCACCCAAATGGGTTGTATCAACAACTCCAAGTTGTCAACCTGCGGAATTAGATTATGTAAAAAAATATTGTTTGGTGTCTTGACTGGAGATTGGAGATCGACTCTGGAAGCTCTTTGACATGCCCGAGGAGACCACCAAAGAAGTAGATGTACCCACAGTAGCATCAATTTATTCATCTGCCAAAGAGCCATCTCAAGGTTCTTACGAAGTCCAAGTGCATGCCATCTCAAGGTTCTTACGAAGTCCAAGTGCATGCTTTAAGAGAAGGATTCAATCCCCTGAAAATTGCTTTAAGAGAAGGGAGGAGAGAGGCAGGAGGTGGAGCATGGAGAGAGAGGGATGAGAAGGATGATTTAAAAAAAACTAATATGTGATTACTTTGGAAGTTTTTATCATGCCAACTCAGCAATATTTGCAAAAATGACCTCGAGTGACCATAGCTGAGTAACTAACTATAGTTGAGTGACCATAAAGGACAAACAAATAGTTTAGTGACCATGGACAAAAAATTATCAAAGGTTAGTGACCATGGGTGTTTTTTACCCATAGTTTTTTGGTTTATATCAAATTGTATGAGATCTATTTGGTCGATTAATTCGAGTTCGAGTTGGGTAGAACCTTTTAAAGGTGGCAAACAATTTTCAACAAGAATTTAACATAGTTGCATTCCCAAAAGTTCAAACCCGATATCTAATTAAGCTAGAACAACTCCCTTACTAGTTGATCTAAGTTCATGTTGGTAGGTATACATAATTTACAAAATTTACAAGTAGGACATGATAACATTAAATTATGCACAAATTTTTTAAGTAGAGTTTATTAATTATAATATTTACAACTTAGTGTTGAATTTCCTCATGTAAGATTACAACTGCTTGCCTCGTCAAAACCTTACCGCGATAAAATTTATTGGAAAAAATCATAGTAGGAAATGAGTATCTTGCTAGAAAAGAACTCTATATTATTGATGTTAATATTGCTAAAATTAATTTTCCCACGTAGTTTTTTGTTATTATTTATTTATTTTTAATTTTTAATTTTTAATTTTTTTTCGTCTCTTCAAGAACATCTGATAAAATTGGAACGATACAAAGAAGATTAGCATAACCCCTGCGTAAGGATGAAAGGCACAAATTGGAAAATTGTCCAAATTTTTTTCCATATGAAATGAACATCGTCATGGGTTCAAATCTTGAACTTGTTAATTTTTTTCCAAAACGAAAAAATTATCAATTGAGGTCTAGCGCTAGCTAGTTGATCTAATATCTATTATTTGACTACCCGACTTGTGGGTTAGCAAAGCTAGAATTCTCAGATATAACAGCAGGTCAATTACTATTGTTGCCCGTTTAGGCCTTGGTGTTTGAATATTTTTTTTCATCACCTTCTGTAGATTTTCTTTTATTGTTATAAAGGCTCGACATTTAGTTAAAAAATTCAGATCCTCGTCTAATATGAATACATACTTCCAAGCTACAACTAAAAAGATGGAATTAAATTAAATATCATATATTTCTTCATATAGATTGTACAAAACGCAACGATCTTCCTGATCCCGTTTCCCAATATCTTTTTCTAGAAGTGGAACAACTTTTAAATTTTATGGCCCAGCTGAAGCAATGTCCTGAGTAGCAAATCAAGTTGCAGTTGGGTACACGGTAATTGCACAAAATCCAAATCCAATAGAAAATGTAGAAACGCGTAGCCACCAAAAAAATTGACAAAAATATATTATAAAGGGGAATGAGATATTGGAGACTGAAAAAAAGGGAAATTCCATTTT
Source organism: Hypericum androsaemum (assembly GCA_963995505.1). NCBI lineage: Eukaryota > Viridiplantae > Streptophyta > Magnoliopsida > Malpighiales > Hypericaceae > Hypericum > Hypericum androsaemum. Next base: position 407,504 of record OZ023191.1, read on the forward strand.
TTAGTGATCCGAAACCAAAAGAGGACAAATATGTAAACGTTAAGGCGTAGCTTTGTAAATTATAAATTATCTCAACCAATAAATCTCGAGTTTTAATTGTTGGAGACGTATAATTGTTAAATAATTGTTGTAATAATTTTGTTACCTCTCAAAAGATCTTATCCAACTCAAATATGTATTAATCAGATCAATCAATATCTGAATACCGATAATATAAACAAAAAACATAAGTGAATTATAAAATAGGTAAATCAGGGGCAGGTTAACAACTTTAGCTTCAAGGCGTCGTATTCATAGAAATTAATCCGATGTTCGGATTTCTTTATTGGGGAAACGAGTTGGCAGCAATCAGCATTAAGAAGTTGCAATGTTCCCGTTGACTTGGCCATTTGTGTCACTCAAATGTCATATGCTGGCTAATAATGTTATGTTTTTAATGCATAAAAATCCCAGAAAAGTATACAAATTAAATCCCAGAAACATTGTTAGAATGTCAGCAACCATTTCCCATACGCATACATAACCTGAAAATGTGGCATAATTAGACACACACCTAACTCATAAAGAAAACGAAACAACACCCGTTGACATGCAGCTACATATCCATTCGGACACATTTCGTATACCCTCCCCATTAACTTTCGAAAATATGACTAATTCAGATTTAAATTGAGTATTATAAAAAATTGAAATTATCTACATAAATTTTTATTGTACTTAAATTTTCAGTTGGTGACCAGTTAAAGAACAATTTTTATTGGTTGATCCATACGCTTGTACCTTCACATATTTAGACTTTTATAGATGTGTAGTAGACCATACCAGTAATAGTTATTTTAATTTAACCAAGTTATAGGAATCATCTGCATTAAAACTTGGTTGAATAATTTGTTCACTCTCTATGATCTTATTTGACTCAAACTTGGTTAAATCAACCAAGCAATTACCGGTATAAAGGTGGTTTTGAAAGAAATAAAAGCATATCACATGTTTTCCAGGAAATCAGGGGACATGTAAGCTAAATGTAAGACACGGGGTTCGTCGATTTTATGGGTGCAACACCTTCCGGGGTCTGAAAATTGAGAAGTTCATGTCAACTCTCTGATAATTCTTTAGGCCCAATAAGACTTTGGAGCTGAGCCCATCTACAATAATTCTCATGCCAACTATCTGGAAATATAATTTAAAGAGAAAAAAAAAGGTTCTGATATACTAAATTCTGGGCCAAGCCAACGATCACAATGAACGGAGTAACAGTTTCGTATCAGCTACAGCCCGCAACCATATTCTATTCCCTACAAAATCCCCACTTTCCTTTACTCATCTATTCTATATAGAGAATTAATATGGTTTATAAGCACAATTGCGCCTCGAGGACTCATTCCTGCATCAGGTTTCCACTTTCCAGCTGCTTCTTCCGCAGAATGCAGCGCCAACAGATCTTTCCCGTCCAATAATTAACATCTCGAAACTCTAAAAGAGATGTCATAGATTTTCTCCCGGAGGCAGCTCTGCAAACTTTGGAGGCATCCCAAGTACTCGTTCCATATCGAACCGGACTTCAATGTTGCGGATACTATAACCAACAACCATCAGCCAGTAGAGTAGCTTGGCGAGTTCTGGCACGCTGGTCTCTGTTACACTAGTCTGCGCCACGATGTACAAGAAGCCATCAAAAGAATCAACGATAACAGGACACAATGAAGATAGCTAGGCAAGAAAATAAAGTTAACTTTAGAATGCAACCCGGCGCTTATGAGATGCATCTTGAGTACTGATCATTCTGGTGTTACTATTACTAAATGGACACCTTCATATCTGTCTTAGCCTTCGAATAGGTTGGTTGCAGCCATAAAATAACACCTTCCTGTTTGTTTCTCTGCTTTCAGTGGGCAACTTCTTTTTCAGTAAGAATGATACAATGCACCAAAGCTAAGAAAACCTGACAATGGACCCTTCTCAAGGCATAACCAACACTCTGAAAGGTACTTAAGCTGCATGCTTCAAAAGATCCTTAATATTGTCTCTTTCACCTGATCCACTATATATAGACTGGTCTACATCAAGGACAGGACCCAGCCAAGAATTACAGGGTCCCAAACCAGTTCAGTTCCTATGGTCAATGTGAAATTTAGCTTAACAGTGCATATGAAAGTTCAGGGTACCATAACACAGGAGCAGTTAAATAGAATGTCACCTTGCCTACGGTATATAATCTACAGGAATAGGGTTCGCGACAAAAGCAAACCTTTAATTGGCCAGGATCTGAAACTGCCAAAAGGCGCTTAATAAAAGTGTTCATTGCAACGACAACATCCTCTCCAGCACTACTAGTCAGCTCCTGCAACATCCATCATAAACTCCAAGTTTAACAAAAACTAAGTAGAAAGATAGAAATACTTCCGACTAGCAGAGCAGAAACCACATAGAACCTGACATTTGCAAATTTCTATGTTAGCTTCAAGATTAGAAAGGTTTGATAAGAAACTGGGATGTTTGAGAATGCCATAAGCTTAAGTATGCAGGATGCACAGTTTTCGAATGGGCAAAAAAAAGAAAAAAAATTGGAATGGAAGGACTGAAATCCATGAAAGCAGGGTTCAAGTCGTTACGGTCATTGGACACTTGAGCTCTGTAAGGAAATTAAAAGGAAATTTGAAACATACTAAGATGACGATTACCTTTATGTTTTGGGGCTCAAGAGACTTTAGATACTCTAAAAGGTCATTCTGTCCATCGGAAGACTTTCTAGCCACTTGACGGTTCAATTCTTCGATCTCTGCCTCTAGTATTTCAATGTATTTTTTAGCATCTATCTTCTCCACTCCAGACACATTGTTCCACTTAATAACTTCTCCATACACGTTCTTTTGGGTACCAGGTGCATAATCAGGCTGATCCTGAAAGTCACCCCAAGCACTCAGTCGTATAGAGAGGGAAAGGAAAAACCACTGAATGGACGCCGGAGAACACGAGCCAGACCATAGACGAGTAGAGACAAGGTCTCACCTTGTTTTCTTCTGGATCAGGAAGAGCGACCTGCTCCAAACTCTGCTGCAAGTCGAGCCGGGATTGCACATTCTTAAACATATAGCCGGTCATCATAACACTGTACATGAGCTGCGCCAGGTTCTCAGCAACCTGAAAAAAGGCGATTCCTCCTCGTAATCAAATCAGCAACGGGAAAAAAAAAATTCACAAATCCCACAATCAAAAGCTGTAACAGTCACTTACGGTAGTAACCGTCACTGCGAAAAACTGGGGGGGCAATGTGCCAATCATATTGGTAACCGTCTGCCTCATCGCATCAACCACCTAAACAAGCAAACACTTTTGAGTTAGAGAGAACACAAGTAGGGGGGCCTCGTAATGTGGGAAGCAACACGAACCTGCTGCGGGGCCCGCTTGGCGAAAACTTCCATGAACTCGGGCTGCACATTCTTCACGTACTCCAGCAGGATCTCTCTCCTCGCCTTGGGCGGCTGATTTCCAATCCCCAATTTAAAATGTCAGAAAATAATAAATGGGAGGGAGGGAGGTTGATAATAATTAATAAGTAGACAAGTACCAAGGAGCCGTTGGTGGGCTTGGAGTCGTTGGAAGCGGCGTCGTTTGAGGAGTCGTAGGCTTTAACACTCACCAACCCCAAGCTGCTCTTCTTCGTCTTCTTATTCCTTGCTGGGAAACTAACCCACCCGGATTGCCGGGGCCCACAACACAGTTTAGGAGCAAAAATGGAAGGCGGTTTCCCTGCGAGCCCCACTGAATTCATTTTTTTGTTACCGGTTAGGAAGGGAGGGTTTGGATTAATTAATTATTCCTCGAAATAAGACAGAGAGAGAGATGAGAGTTTCTTTTGTTCCTTGTTCGGGGAAGGCTCAGGGCAACGCAGGTCCACCAGATGACCGGGTAGTCGATAACACACGAGTGAATCCGGACTTTGGGTGGAATTCTTTTATTGGGCTGAGGCCTACAACTTTACATGGGCTTTCGGACTGGTGATAATATTTTTTTAAGGAAAAAGTGCACTTTAGCATTCTTCACTTTTTTTGTTTTCAGACTCTCAGATTTAAAATTGGTAATTTAGGCCTTGCGGTTTACCAAATTTTATCAGGATAAGTCTCGAGCAGCCCTGGGCAGCTGTCACCAACTGGTATCAAAATGCAACTATTTTAAAATCTATGTGGCAGAAATGTGACAACGGAGTGAGTTTAGTTGATGATGACATGTAATCCTCTAAATTACAAAAATAAAACATAATTTTTAAAATATTTTTCAAAAAATATCCCATTTAGATATTTCTCAACAAATACACTCTCTCTCTCCTCTCCATTCACACATATTCACAGAGTTTAGTTGATGACAGCTTGACACAACTGCATTGCAGAGAATCGAAGTGGTGTCAGTCTTACTAGGACCCGAACAGACGACGACATTCTTAACAACCTTACTCCTCTGCATTTCGCTTTCTCCACTCACCATCATTTAAATGAGAGGTTTTTAGAAAAATATAAAATACTTGGAGACTACTTGGCAATTTACTGAATTACAACACATCATGAGCAACTAAACACACTCACTTGACTTGACAAAAAAAAAACACACTCACTTGACTTGCCACATTTTTGCCACGCAAACTTAAAAACAGTATTATTTCATGTCCGGTTGGCAAGGTAGCCGACATCTGCCCGAGACTTGTCCTGTTAAAATTTGGTAAATTACAAAGACCTAATCATCAATTTTAAAACACGGGATCTGAAAGCAAAAGGCACGTAACCACAGGTACTAAATGTTTAGTGAATTTAAGTCTTGCCACGCTATATGAGCTATGCTTTAGGCCACATTTCTTATGAACTATTCTCTGATGGGCCGCGAGTCTTCTCTTTGAACGGGCTTTGCTCAGAACTCTTTCCAACGCTGCGTTTAGTACGCCTCAAACGTCCCGTTGACACCTCAAAGCGAAGGAAATAGCAGGAGAGAGAGAACAATGCAAGTGAACGCTTCAGCTTAGCTTTGGAAGAACGAGATCGCTTCGCGCCGGGCAACGGGGAACATTCCAGAAGCTAAATATGCAAGGAGGAGTCGGTTACGGTCTCAAGTATCAGGTCAACCCCAAATTAAACCCTTCGATATTTACTCGCAAGTCTCTCCGATTTCACTTGAACCGTATTGATTTCAGGCAAGGTGCATCTCCGACGTGAAAGCCGACACCGACCACACCAGCTTCCTCACCGGAACCCTCAGCCTCCGAGAGGAAAACGAGGTAGGCCTTTGATTTTTTTTGTTCGATTTCGATGATCCGATGGCTGAGGCAGGATGTGGTTTTTGGTGAGTGCAGGTGCATCTGATCCGGCTGGCCTCGGGTGGGACCGAGCTGATATGCGAGGGCCTGTTTTCGCACCCTAACGAGATCTGGCACGTCTCGTCGTGTCCCTTCGATCAGCGCATCTTCTCCACCATCTTCTGTACTGGTACTTGTTTGTTCTGCATTGCCCTTTAAGTTTCCTTTCGTTCGATGCAATGTGGCGGCACATAGTTAATTGGCAAGCTCACGAGAAATTGAAGTTTAGGCGATTAGAATTTGTGTGCATTTTGGGAATTTGATTTGTGTTAAGTGCGATTGAAGGTGAATCATTTGGGGCTGCGGTGTGGCAGATTCCTGAGCTGTACGGCCAGTTGAACTCTCCTCAGCTAGAGAGAATCGCCTCCCTCGACGGCCATGTTGGCAGGGTCAATAGGTTAGTCTTTGTTCCTTTTACCACTTTTCCCTTGTCTTTGTCCTCGGCTTTTTCTTATGCTAGCTCTCTGTTTGTTCATATCAGCATTTTGTGGTGGCCTTCCGGGAGGAACGATAAGTTGGTCAGCATTGATGATGAAAACATTTTCTTGTGGAGTTTGGACTCTTCTAGAAAAGCCGCCGAGGTTAGTTCAGAAAAAAACCCGATGCTTCTGATTTCTTTTACAAGGTTTAGCTGACTGTATCTAAGTTGTAAAAGATATATTCTGAAACATAGGATTTTCTGCTTCCCGTTTAGGTACAATCTAAGGAGTCAGCTGGTATGCTGCATTATTTGTCTGGTGGAGCCTGGGATCCTCATGATGTAAATGCTGTTGCAGCAACTTGTGATTCTTCAGTTCAGTTTTGGGATCTCCGCACGATGAAGTAGTGATTCCATCAAATTTTTTCTTAAAACTTAATTTCAATCAAACTTAATTTCTTTTCTTCTGAAAGGAATGACTTTTCTTTTTGCAGGAAGACAAATTCAATCGAGTGTGCTCATGTTCGTGATATCGACTATGCCGCAAAGAAGAAGCATATATTTGTACGTCTATATGCTTGTAAGCTTCATTTGCTGCAGTAATGTGTTTATTTATATTTTGGTCATATTTTTTTTGTACAACTGCAAGCGGATGGCTGCAATCCAAAAAACTGGTCTTAAATGAATCATTACTTTTATTTTGACTCTATCCTTAAGCCATTAAATTGAGTTAACTTTGTATGCCCTATAAAAGTAGTACTTAACAGAAAAGGTGAAGTTCCTTGGTACTAATTGTATAAGGTACCATTTGTCCTTTCCACTGTGTTTGTACTCCTGCTTTCAATTGTATAAGGATTCTGCTTGGAAAACCTGTGTTTTCTTATAGATTAGTGGCTGCAGGTCACGGCAGAGGATGAGTCTGGGATACACATATGGGATCTCAGAATGCCCAAGTTTCCCATCGATGAACTTCCTGGACATGCACACTGGTAGGCAACACCTGCTTTCCTGTTGTATCTCAGGTTCATTATGTTGTTTATTCATTGAAATTTATTCAGCAAGCCTTCAAACTACAGGACTTGGGCTGTTGCGTGTAATCCTGAATATGATGGATTGATTTTGGTAACCCCCTTGCACTCTCTGTCTCTCTCATGGGGCATGCACTTCGATTAAGTTTAGTGAATGTCTTAATGAGCTTGACATTTGAAAATGGCAGAGCGGCGGCACAGACTCAACAGTGAACTTGTGGTTGACTGCCGTGTCAACCAATGATGAGACCACCGAAAGGTGATTCTCTTTCCAAACGTAGAGATGCATGAGAAATCATGTTAAATCATGCTTCGTATTATGAGTATCTCCATCTAATCTTTTTATTTGTGGCAGTTTGGTTGAGTCACCTGCACGGCGAGCTGATCCTCTGCTTCATTCATACAGTGACTTTGAAGATAGTGTCTATGGTAACCATCACATTCTTCTGAAAACTTGAAACATGTGAATTCCCTTCATTATTTATATGTATTTTATTGTTGTAGGCCTTGCTTGGAGCTCTCGTGAACCTTGGATCTTTGCATCAGTATCTTATGATGGGAGGGTAAGACTATGGATAACTTTCTTGTTGTTGCAGTTAATCCGGAAATGATGGTGTGCTACAAAAATTTGTGGCAGTACCACATATCTCTGTTCCTTGTTTCTGTTTTGCTCTTCAAAGTTGAACCTCCAAGGTTTGCAAACACTAGATCTTACAGCCTTAGTACATTCCTGCAAGCTTCTGCTGGTAATTGTTATCAGAACTGGTTTACAAATTATAGTTTTGAAGCAGCTATAATGTTGTTTGATGGATGGAAAGTGGAGAAATGGGAATATTATGGCCTTTAGTAAGTTCCTGTAAGCTTGATGCTTGTACCTGTTAAAATCCAAGGTGCTTGTCTCCATTCAGAGAGTAGGCGTTGTAGTTTAAGAATGGAAAAAATAAATAAAAAGGAGTAAACCTAGGTTTGGTGAATGTCCTGTTGTGATTGTAGTACCAATGTCATTCGAACTGTTTTCCTCCGGTGATGTTGTATGTTCTTTCATTTGCCAGGTGGTCGTACAATCAGTTAAATCTTTGATATCCAGAAACTAAATCTGATTCTCTGCAATTCACATCTTTGCTTATTTCCATGAACTGAGACCAAGTGGCAGAATGCACCATGACGTTGGGGAAATCTTTGAAAGGAATTACCATCCGAGTATCACTGAGAGAATCGGCGCATTGGCAGGGAGATAACTGCACAGTTCCTTGACCCAGGCACCAATGGACAATTTGTTGTATTATTTTGCGGTCCTTGGTCTTTTGAATATTTACACAATTCTTTTGTATACCGACTTTCATGTATATGTTTTGCAGCAGTCAAATTGACATTTAAGTTGTAAGGTGCTTGTAGTGATGTCCAAGTACCTTTCTGGGTATTTGGTTGCTCTTCATCAGGCAGTTAAATTGACCCATGTTATTGAACACTGAAACGCGCAGGGGTAGGAAGATTGGCAATGCCCATATCGTTAGATGGTAGCAAAGAACCAAGGCTACAATAAATTTGGGACTGACATAAGAAATGGGCACAATTATAAGTCCTATTCATGTCAATATGTTCTTGCAGTTCTGAAAGATAAGTTTTTTCTTTTTTGTCAATAGAAGACGGGTGCAAACAAGAATTTTCCAGGTCATTTATCCTAGTATTTTTCAACCAAGTGTGTTTAACGGGTCATTTTCCTAAGTGGTGTCGGATTTTTCGACAAATTCCAGAATGGGGTTGTCAGAAAAAGTTTTCTCTGTCTGGGGTTGTGCAAGAAACAGTACAAAATTGTGCATTTTTATTTGCAAGAAATTGCACGATTTTGTGCGGTTTTGTGCAACATAGCAACTTGATACATTATTTGATTCATTCCACTTGTAACTCATCGACTCTTGACTTTTAAACAATTTTTTGACATCCTTAGACTCCAAATTGGGAGAAGTAATAAACATCAAAGTTGTAGATATACGTCTCAGCTTCACATAGCAACTTGAATCACCTCAAACGGACAGCGAAGTAAGAAGTTGCGGATCCCCAACCGAAATCAGTTGACGCAATTCGGTCGACTCTTTGACTTCAAATAAATTTTTGCCATATTTATGCTCTGAATTTGGAGAAGTTATAAACTTCAAATTTGTAGACATGCGTCTTAGCTTTACACAGTAACTTGAATCACTTCAATTGGACTCCGGAGTAATAAGTTGTGACTCCCCAACCGAAATTACCTGACCATCATTCGGTCGACTCTTGACTTCAAATAAATTTTTGACACCTTTACAATTCTTATTTGGAGAAGTTATAAAATTTAAAGTTGTAGATATATATCTCAGCTTCATATAGCAACTTGAATCACTTCAATCGGATTCCAAAGTAAGAAGTTGTGGCTCCCCATCTGAAATCACTTTTAATTTTGGTTGGGGGTCATAACTTCTTACTCCGCAGTCTGTTTGAGGTGATTCAAGTTGCTGTGTGAAGTTGAGACATATATCTACAACTTTGGTATTTATTACTTCTCCCAATTTAGAGTCTAAGGATGTCAAAAAATTATTTAAAAGTCAAAAGTCGGTGAGTTACAAGTGGCATGAATCAAATAATGTATCAAGTTGCTGTGTTACACAAAACCGCACAAAATCGTGCGATTTCGTACAAAAACTGCACAAAACGTGCGGTTTTTTGCAAATAAAAATATACAATTTTGTACGGTTTCTTGCATAACCTCAGACAGAGAAAATTTTTTCTAACACCCCATTCTGAGATTTGTCAGAAAATTTGACACCACTTAGGAAAATGAACCTTGTTTAATGTATTGATAGGATCTGGTGTATTGGTACGATTTGTACCCTGAAAGATACCCATGTTCTTTCGCCTTGTCTGTGTTGCGGGACACGTGGCTGCCCAATTGGCTATGTCCTCGTCAATGACACGCAAGCCACTGTGATTTCAGCTTATCCTCGGATTACAAGCTCGTGGTCATCAAGTGTTGTGCCGCAAAGTGCATCGAAGAAAATGGTTCACCTTGACTTCAGGTTTAGAAAGCCTTGAAGTCTCCGAATTTGATCTATGAGGATAAGGGGCTGGGAGATTTTGCAATTGGGTCCATCTTGGGTGGAAAAGTTCCTTTTTCTTTATCCACGTAACTTCACACGTTATCATCGGGCAAAGATTTTGATACCGAGATTCTACGGATGATTCCCTAAAAAAAATTCTATGGATGACGTGGAAGAAGTGGTGGAGGCTTTTTCTTGGTCTGAATCATCGGTGACCACGAGTGTTTCTCTGTCCAGACCACGGCCACCAATATTGTTGCGTAGGAGACTTAAACCGGGATGGGAATTCCCAAGCCAAAGAAATGATTTCTTTAAAGTCTAGACTCGGTATTTCGACACTATTACATGTTTGAGTCTGTGAGATATTTGAATAGTGTTAAAGGTCTTATAATATATATTTAACACTAGTATTATATCCAGAACTCGAATTCGATACTAATTGACTAAATAATCTAAATACTACTGATAAAAAATGAAATATCATTCTACCACAACTAACCTCCCTATAATGTTGGGATACAAAGACCCAGAGTTTAATTCCGCAACCTTCCCGAATGGTTTACTGTTTAGAAAAAAAGTCATTGCAATAAAAAGGAGAATGATAATACAACTATTTAATGACGGCTAAACCAGAGACATGTGGCAGGAGGAGGGAGGGGGAGGGGCAAGCGACAGCATACCATAAAGGTGGGACCCGTGTGGGAGCGCGGTCACGTGGATGTCGCACTTATTTTAATTGAAGTCCAAACCAGACTCCTGGCATCTTCTTCTTCTTCTTCCACTCCTTCCGATCTTCTAACTTGGAGTTGGAAGTACGTAGTATAATTAATTAATAACAAAATAATAAAATAGATACACAAGTCCATCCAGTGGTCAAATTAGATTCGATTACTCGCGAGACACTATAGTCCCTTCCTCGATTCTCTCTCCCCTCTTAAGCAAACTAATTAGGAGAAAAACAAGGGGGATTCAGGAATGGAATGTGACATCGGCGGGGGAGTCTAGGGTTTAGTGGCATTACGCCGCCGTCGCGGCGAGTTTAGCGGAAAATGGCCGCGACGGCGAGTTCCAGAGGGTTATTCACCGCTCAGCTGGATCTCAAGGGCGCGCGAAGTCAAAGCCAGGGGTCGCTGAAGATGAGGAAGAGGAAGCGTCCCGCCGCCGCGTGCTGCTGCTCCGACGCGGTGGTCCCCATCCGGAGGTGCGGGTCGGGTTGGGGCGGCGTGGAGGCCCTCGAGAGCAAGCAGAAGAAAGGCCGCATCCATGCTTCCCCCTCCTCGCCTTTCCCTTCTCCTCCTCGGTACATTTTTCTTCCCCCTTTTTTTTTAAATTTTATTTTTTGGTAGCAAATAAAAATTACATATTTGTTGAAATTCTCTATTAGGTCGAGGTTCATCACGAAGCAAGAGAAGTTTCATCCTCGCTGTACTCCAAGAAGTTCCGGTCCACAGTCGCGAGACGCTCCTCCCAAAAGAGGTACCTGTGTAATGTCCTAGTGGACTTTTGTTTCATTTTAAGAAATGTTTGTGGCCCTTTCTTATTCTCCCTTGGGCGACATTGGTTTTGTTTGTCGATTTATTTGAATCCAGATACTGGAATTGCAAATGAGAAAGACTTGGACATCAACCTGTTAAATGAAAATGTAAACGAAACGGGCACCAATGAAGATGGAAGTTCGTGGTACAGGGAAAGTGGTGAAGATGTTGGTGATAATGGATACAGATGTAGGTGGACAAGGATGGGTGGTCGGTGGTCGCACGATGGCTCCTCAGAATGGAAAGAGACGGTATATTGCTGATTGGACCTTTTCACTCTTGGACAAAATGGTTGACAACCATCTTTCCTGCCTCTAGTTGGCACTCCATATTCAGATTGGCAATCATTTTGTTGTTGTTACAATGGTGCTATGTCCCGCAACCTTAATCTTCTGCCGAAATACACTTCCTGGCATGGTTATAGAGGTTTAGACAATCTCGTGGTAATATCTTTTGCTGAGCATCCCAAAGATATTTAGGCAGAAGAATTTACAAACAATGACTAATTTCATAACCATGTGCTTACTGTTCCATGAAGTATGAGTTTGATCTGTAACATCTCTTGATTCCATTTAATTATTTGACCGCAATATCATTCCAGGTGAATGCTTTTAATTGGATTTGTTCATCTCCTTGACAGTGGTGGGAGAAAAGTGACTGGACAGGATACAAAGAGCTAGGTATTACGCCTTCAATGCTGTCAAGTGATACATGATGATATATAGATTTGCTCCTTCATAATTTTTCCGGATAGCTTGTTGGCACCTGATCTCATGTTTCTAGGTGTTGAGAAATCTGGAAGGAATCCAGAAGGGGATTCCTGGTGGGAAACGTGGAAAGAGGTTCTCCATCAAGATGAATGGAGGTGTTTTAATAATTACCTCGTTCATTTAATTCATGATGCAAGAAGTTTTCCACTTATCATACCCTAAAATATCCATACTATACTTATTATTGCAGTAATTTAGCAAGAATAGAGAGGAGCGCACAGAAACAAGCAAAATCTGGCACCGGAAATGCAGGATGGTACGAGAAGTGGTAAGTTCAAATGGAGAGTCACCTATGCTGATGTCTGTTGAAGTATTTCATGTTTCTGATCCGTAGCTGAATCTATAACTGTGAAACTAGGTGGGAGAAATATGATGCCAAGGGATGGACCCAGAAAGGAACGCATAAATATGGTAGGTTGAATGAGCAGTCGTGGTGGGAAAAGTGGGGGGAACAGTATGATGGAAGAGGATCAGTCCTGAAATGGTAATCAACATTTTCTTCTTTCAGTCTATCTTTGAGGTCACATCAGTAAGTTCTTTCGTTATTCTAGGTATTCATGCTTACACTATGAACCTTTAACCATCTAACTAACTTGGGAGTCTGAGATCATTCGATAGCTAATACTTCAATAACTAGAAACTTGATGGGTCCTTTTCAATAATTACGAATTATAATCCAATTTGTTTATCGATAAAATTATAACCTTAGATGCACTTGTTTTACCTTTATCTTTTTAGAACCACCCAATGAGCCTTCAATAGATTGCTCAAGTTTTTTCTTTCCAATTCTCAGGACTGATAAATGGGCCGAGACTGAATTGGGAACCAAATGGGGAGACAAGTGGGAGGAAAGGTTCTTTGCTGGTATAGGTTCACGCCAAGGGGAGACGTGGCACGTGTCTCCAAGTGGTGAACGTACGTTTAAAACCTGCTAAGCTTGTGTTAATATTGTGTTATCTTCAATTGATCCAACCACGGACATAGTGCTGAATTGAAGAAAATAGAGTTCCTCAAATAATTCTCCCTCATCTGGATGCATAACTTCGGTCCTTTGGGACATGGATCTATGTTTGTGTGATATTCTACCTTTCTATCCTCTTTGCATTTGTTTAAACATAGAGATTAAGTTTCAAGTGGACTCCCTGATGGCAACAACTGGTGATTGTTCTCTGCAGTTTTTGCTATTTTTATGAGTTTTCGAACATAATCTGCCATCATCCAGCAGGCTTACCGCTAAAGGGCACTTGTCCAAATGACACAAGGCGTAGGTGAATTGACGGAAGTCCAATGTTCAAATATTGTCAGGTGTAATAGTTGGTGTAAAAATACTTGTGTAGAAAAAACCCAAGCACGCCTACCACACTGGTTGTTAGCTAAGCGCAAAAGTTTACCTTGAACTCTACTGTCCGGAAGTTTAAATGTTCTAAAGTTGTCTCCAGGAAAATATTGTGATCGAGAAGAGACTTGGTTGTCACTGATTGACCGTGATATTCTTGGTTTCAAGGTTCTGCAGTTTCGGAGAATAGCTATGTTCTGCTATGAATCTTGCTGTGGATTTGATTTCAGTTGCACATGCTTCAACCTTTCAGTTCTTTTTTCTTAATATTACTAAACTTCCTATTTGAAAACATTACATTTTTGGATGTTAAGAAATATACTTGTGATGCATCTGAATTACTCTGTGATAATCAATATTTTTGTGCTATGTCTAGGTTGGTCAAGGACTTGGGGAGAAGAACATTTTGGAAATGGGTATGCGCCTGATAAGCTTGTTTCCCGAAGGCAGCAGAGATATTGGTTGAATTACTTTTTCTCGTGTACATTCAAAAATAGCTCCCATGGAAGCTTACACTGCATTGGTTTTGAGATAAATGGTTCCTTTTATTTATTGTATTACCACTCTATCCTGATATATGTCTTTCTGTTTCTCTGACAGCAAAGTTCACAAATATGGGAAAAGCACAACAGGTGAAAGCTGGGACATAGATGTTGACGAAGAAACCTATTATGAGTAAGAAAAGAGACGCAATATATCGTCTAAAGAGAAAATCTTTATTTTGAGAGTAAATTATATGCATTTAGATCAACTTAGCAGATTGTTCTTGCGATTAGAATTTGTTTGCTGAAGTTAATATGCCTTGTTTGGATGAAGGGCTGAACCTCATTATGGATGGGCTGACGTGGTCGGTGATTCAAACCAGTTGCTGTCGATCAAGCCCAGGGAGAGACCGTCTGGTGTATATCCGAATCTCGAATTCGGACCATCTTCACCCCCTCCTCCCGACGAGCCACCGGACCTGCCTCCGTCTCCTTGACGTCGAGGAAGCATTTCCGGGGCGTTATGTATCCTTAGATGGTCAGGTATCTAATGTATATTCGTTTAGTTTAGCCTTGATCGTAGCGAGAGTTGATGGAATTATCCTCCGATTTATTCATTCTTTGAATGGAAATATCATCCACGTCCAAACTGGAAGAACTTTCCTTTCAAGATTTGCTCATCTAACTAAACGGGGAATTTGAATTATTAGCTCCATCTCCATTTTTTTCCATTTTTTTGGATCATGGTGGATTGCCGGTGCTATTTAGACCGTAATAGTTTGAGTGGCAATAAGGGAAAATTTTAGTATGATCACGGGTAAATATTAACTGGTATATTTGAAAGTTGAGATTCCAGATTTTTTTCAAAATTAGGAGGCTCACTATTTCTTTCTTGTTTCTTTTTGTCTTAAATTTTCATTAGTTTATGTCATACCACATAGTATAGTTGAGTTGGTCATTTTAATTGCCATTTGTAAAATGCAGTTGTATGTCTACTTTACCAACCGAAATACGTAACTGCGGATCATTCACGTTTATTTTGAAGTCCTTATTCCTAGATAGGTATTTCGGTTTACAGAATTTTATTCGGTATCGAATTTTGAGAAATTTCAGTGAATTTGATATAATTTTGGTATATATCAGTATTATTTTGATAATATCAAAAATTCTGAAGTACTAAAGTGTAAGTTTATCAAGTACCAACTAGGCAACTATATAAGGAAAAAAAAAACTTAACCTACAGCCTAATCACAGATTCCACTCCCCCCGTCGCCCCATCCCCTCTCTCTCGACAGAAAACTTCCAACGGTCGACACTTATAAATCCCACCGGCGGCCACTAGCCCACCACCATGGGCGACCAACTCTCTTTGACTCTTCGGTAGACCACCATGGGCGACCACCTCTCTTCCCCTCTCTAGGTATTGTTAATTTAATTAGGATTTCAGATTTTAAAAATCAATTAGGGTTTCTTTGAAATTAATTAAATTGATTGGATAAGTCCTTACACTCGAAGAGTGGAGATGGCTTTGAAGCTCAAAAGAGTGGAGTACGAGTACGTCGAGGAAAATCTGGCAAACAAGAGTGCCCTTCTCTTGCAATACAACCCAGTTCACTCATAGATCCCGGTTCTTGTCCACGACGGGAAGCTTGTCTGCGAGTCGTTTGTGATCCTCGAGTACGTCGAGGAGACTTGGAAAGAGTTCCCACCCTTGCCCTAAGATCTATAATTTGTAATGTATTATGTATTAATGGATGCCATCACCTACTTCTCCACTTCACCTAATTCTCCATTAACAAGTTTAGTGGAATAGTAGGTAAGTAGTAGGTGGAATATTGGCCTATAAATAGGACTTATGCCATTACCATTTGACACACAATTCTTGATCTATTAATGAGAACTGCATTCTCTACTCTCTTCCATATTATACTCTATATTCATATGCTTAGATTATAGATAATTCATAACACGTTATCAGCACGACTCTCTACCAAGTTCTCAATAATTTCTTGAGAAGAATTGAGCTTAATTTTGTAAGTATTCTTACAATTTATAATTATTCATTCTTGTTAGATTCTCATATAAAATTATTCATTGTTGTTGGATTCTCAATGTTATTAAAACATATGAAGTTTAGTTCTGGCTTATAAATGATTTTCTCAAAGAAAATAATTTTGTAAAATTTTCTTTGCAAAAATCGGATTTATTTGGTAAAGATTTTTTTTCATGAAAAAAACCTTCTGTTGTCCTTTTATAAAATGATTAGAAACCTCTGAGGAGCTATGTGATATTGTCCTGTGCAAGCGGATATGGATTATGTCCTTATTCGCACACGCGAGAAACTCGCAGGGACTGAACTGTAATTTTACATATTGAAAATCGAATCTGTCCTCGCTTGTACACGCGTCAAACTAATAGGTACTAAACTGATATTATCCGCGCCGAACAAAAAGGGAAAGAAAGGGGAAAAATTACAGATTAGTACTTTATATTTTCTCGTATATTCAATTAAGTACAGAATTACAGATTGGTACTTTGACTTTTCTGTGACTTCCGGATTTAATGGTTAATTTCAATTTGATCCCCGATTATTTATGAGATTGCAATGTGATCCTCGGACTTCCCCAAAATATACTATTTAGTCCTCGGATGTTTCTGATTTTTTTTGGCAAACTACATTTTGGTCACTGAATTAATGTTTAATATTGCAATTGGGTCTCTGGACTAAAATTTAATAGTTATGCTCCATTCCCTGAAGTGAATGTGACAAATTTTAATTATAGAGGCCCGTCCAACTGGTTATGCTCCATTCCCTGAAGTGAATGTGACAAAATTTAATAGGCCGGGGTCGCGGTCGTGAACATGATAATGATCGTGGAGGGTATGGTTACCGTGGTGATAATTTTAAGAACACGTCTCGCCACCTGAAGTGGGAGAACAAAGAAAGAAACCACGAAGAGATGGTGATAGTGGAATAAAAATAGAAAATTCATGTCATCGTTATGGATGCAAAGGCCATTGAGCTCGCACCTGTTGTGCACCAAAGTATCTAGTTGAGCTTTATCAAGATGATGGCTCTGGCATTATGAATATGGATGGTAACCCTGAATTTGGCCTAAATGACTTCACGAATTTGGATGTTGCTGATTTCCTTATTGAATAGAAGTTTAATATCCATGTTCTTGTTCATTTCTTAAGTATATTTCCTGCCTTTTTCTATTAATCATGTTTTCGTTGCTCGCATTTAATATAAATATTTCTTTCATTATGAAGAGTATGAAATTGGCACGAGTTGGCTTATCTACTCGAGAAAGAGATCTGTGTTTAGCAGATAGTGCCACAACGCACACCATACTTAAGGATGATAAATATTTCCTTCATTTACAATTGCAAGAGGCAAATGTTAGTACTATATCAGGTACTACGAATTTAATTGAAGGCTCCGGAAGAGCTAATTTATTATTACCTGGAGGTACAAATTTTTGCATAAATAATGCATTATATTCTCCTAAGTCTCAAAGAAACTTATTAAGTTTCAAAGATATACGCCAAAATGGGTATCATGTTGAGACAACAAATGAAGGAAACAAAGAATATTTGTCTATTACAAATATTATTTCGGGTAAAAGGTGCGTGTTGGAAAAGCTACCCGCTCATTCATGTGATTTATATTATACGTATATTAGTGCAATGGAGGCACATGCAACAGTAAACCTGAAGTTTACTGATTTTGCAATTTGGCATGACCGGTTGGGCCATCCCGGGTCAATAATGATGCGAAGAGTTATTAACAATTCATGTGGACATTCTTTAAGGAACCAGAAGATTTTCCTATCCAATGAATTGTCATGCGTTGCATGCTCTCAAGGAAAATTAATAACCAGGCCATCACCAGCTAAAATTGGGACTGCATCCCTCGGATTTTTGGAACGTATACATGGTGATATATGTGGACCTATTCATCCACCATGTGGACCATTTAGATACTTTATGGTATTAATTGATGCATCAACTAGATGGTCACATGTATCTTTATTATCAACTCGCAACCTGGCGTTTGCGAGATTACTAGCTCAGTTAATTCGATTACGAGCTCATTTTCCAGAAAATCCCATTAAGACCATTCGTCTTGATAATGCTGGTGAATTCACTTCTCAAACATTCAATGATTATTGTATGGCCATTGGTATAAACGTTGAACATCCTGTAGCTCATGTTCACACTCAAAATGGTCTTGCCGAATCATTTATTAAACGGATTCAATTAATTGCAAGGCCATTACTAATGAGAGCGAAACTCCCTATTTCTGCTTGGGGACATGCTGTTTTACATGCAGCAATGTTAATTCGCATCAGGCCAACAAGTTATCATGAATTCTCCCCATTACAATTGGTTCATGGTCATGAACCAAATATTTCCCATCTAAGAATTTTTGGATGTGCGGTTTATATTCCAATTGCTCCACCACAACGCACTAAAATGGGACCCCAAAGAAGGTTGGGAATATATGTTGGGTTTGAATCTCCATCGATAATAAAGTACATTGAGCCACGTACTGGAGATATATTTACGGCACGTTTTGCCGATTGTCATTTCGATGAATCAATATTTCCAACATTAGGGGGAGAAACTAAGCAGCCTGAAAAGGATATTAGCTGGAATGAATTATCATTGTGTTATTTAGATCCTCGCACAAAGCAAAGTGAACTTGATGTTCAAAAGATAATTCATCTGCAGAATTTAGCTAATCAGTTGCCGGACGCTTTTGCTGACCCAAAGAGAGTGACTAAGTCACATATTCCGGCTGCTAATGCTCCTTTTAGAATTGATGTCCCTGAAGGACGATCAATTATTGCCAATGAAAATAAGGCACAAATTAAACGTGGTAGACCTATTGGTTCCAAAGATAAAAATTCTCGTAAAAGAAAAGGAGCAAAATATCAAGATGGTCAAATCGAGGATATCTTGACTCCTGAAGAGTCCCCAGTCAATATTAATATCAAGGAAGGGCAGACTCTAGATGAGTCGCTTCCAATGGAAGATCAGGTACCTGAACATTGTGATAATCATGAGATCTCAATAAATTATGTTATGACTGGAGAAAAATGGAACCGAAATAAAGTTATCGTCGACGATATTTTTGCCTACCATGTAGCGCTAAATATTATGGAAGATGAAGAGGATCTAGAGCCAAAATCTATCAAGGAATGCATGCATAGAAAAGATTGGCCAAATTGGAAAGACGCAATGAAATCTGAATTAGATTCACTTGCGAAACGTGAAGTTTTCGGACCTGTAGTCCGCACACCCAAAGAGGTGAAACCCGTAGGATACAAATGGGTATTTGTGCGTAAACGAAATGAGAAAAATGAAGTCGTGAGATATAAAGCACGACTTGTCGCACAAGGTTTTTCTCAAAGACCTGGTATTGATTATGAAGAGACATATTCTCCTGTGGTGGATGCAACCACGTTTCGATATTTGATAAGTCTGGCAGTACATGAAAAGTTGAATATGCGTCTTATGGATATTGTTACAGCCTATTTATATGGTTCACTGGATAGTGACATTTATATGAGAATCCCAGAAGGATTCAACGTACCAGAAGTACGTGATTCTAGTCAAAAGGGACTATACTCGATCAAATTATGTCGATCTTTATATGGATTGAAACAATCCGGGCGTATGTGGTATAATCGCCTTAGTGACTACTTATTAAAGGAAGGCTATAAGAATGATCCAATCTGCCCATGTGTTTTTATAAGGAGATCCGAACCTGAGTTCGTTATAATTGCAGTTTATGTTGATGATCTCAATATCATTGGAACTCCTGAAGAGCTCCAAAAGGCAGTTGATTGTTTGAAGAATGAATTTGAAATGAAAGATTTGGGAAAGACCAAATTATGTCTCGGATTGCAAATTGAACATTTTGGAGAAGGAATTTTTATGCATCAATCTTCCTATATAGCAAAGGTGCTGAAGCGTTTCAATATGGATAAAGCGCATCCGTTGAACATTCCAATGGTTGTAAGGTCACTTGATGTGAAAAAGGACCCTTTTAGACCTCGAGAAAATGGTGAAGAATTTCTTGGTCTTGAAGTACCATATCTTAGTGCAATAGGTGCACTAATGTATCTCGCTAGTCATACACGACCTGATATATCATTTTCTGTTAATTTACTAGCAAGATACAGTTCTTCACCTACAAGAAGACATTGGACTGGAGTAAAACAAATATTGCGTTACCTTCGAGGTACAATGGATATGGGTTTGTATTACCCTAGTATCTCAGAGGCAGAAGTAATTGGATATGCAGATGCAGGATATTTATCTGATCCTCACAATGGTCGATCGCAAACCGGATACTTATTTACATATGGAGGTACTGCCATTTCATGGCGCTCCATGAAACAAACTATAGCAGCACCTCATCTAATCATTCTGAGATTTTGGCTATTCATGAAGCAAGTCGAGAATGTGTTTGGTTGAGATCTATTGTCAAACACATTCGAGAATCTTGTGGATTACCTTTTCAAAAGGGAATACCTACGACCTTATATGAGGATAATGCTGCATGCATCGCACAATTAAAAGAAGGATATATTAAAGGTGATCGGACAAAACATATATCACCAAAGTTTTTTTTCACACATGATCTTCAAAAGGATGGAGAGATAAGCGTTCAACAAATTCGTTCAAGTGACAATTTGGCAGATTTGTTCACGAAATCCCTGACCACTGCAGTTTTTGAGAAGCATGTTCGTAATATTGGTCTGAAACGACTCAGAGATCTCAAATGATGTAGACATGAGGGGGAGATATCATTTTACACTGTACTCTTTTTCCTTAACCACGGTTTTATCCCAATGGGTTTTCCGGGTAAGGTTTTAATGAGGCAGTAATTTTTATGATGATGTACTCTTTTTCCTTTGATTAGGATTTTTCCCATAGAGTTTTTCCTAATAAGGTTTTAATGAGGCATATTATTCAAATGGCATCCAAGGGGGAGTATTATGTATTAATGGATGTCATCACCTACTTCTCCACTTCACCTAATTCTCCATTAACAAGTTTAGTGGAATAGTAGGTAAGTAGTAGGTGGAATATTGGCCTATAAATAGGACTTATGCCATTACCATTTGACACACAATTCTTGATCTATTAATGAGAACTTCATTCTCTACTCTCTTCCATATTATACTCTATATTCATATGCTTAGATTATAGATAATTCATAACATAATGCATGATATTTATTTTAATTTTTGAAAATTTCGGTATTTTTGAGATTTTCGGTATAATACCAAAATCTTAATTCGGTATTCGGTAGATCCCGAAATAATATCGATTAGGGATCGGTATGGTTTTTTTTTAATTCGGTATTTTCGGTATTCGGGATCGGTATATACCGAATGCTCACCCATACTTATTCCATACTTTCTCTAACATGAAAATTGAAACAGTCCTCTCTCTTGCGGCACTAAAATATCAATGGCATTCGTAACATTTGAAAGATGGGCAATTATCTTTCTACAATTATTTAATACTATTACGCATGGTTTTAAAAAACGTAGTCAGACATATGGTTCGACCAGTTGGACTGTGAATCGTCCAAGTGGGTTGTTTTTCATGGTTTACAGAGGGTGCGTACAAACAGCTCAAAATTCGATCGAACTGGGCGGTTAGTACCTTTACAGAATTCTCAAGTCAGTACGGGAGAAGCGAAATTAGGGATAAATTTCCCCCAAACCCCTAATTAACCCAAAAAGCTCCCAAAATCAACGGCCACGTGCCTCACGGGAAACCAAGCAAGAGACCCAGATCCGACCAACCAAGATCCCAGGATCCCAGCGTGTAATTCGTGAGCTTAGTCGCTCGGGTGTAGCTCGATGTATTGTAATCCTTTTTTAAGGGATACGATAGAGAGAGAGAGAGGTGAAGACTCAAAAGAAGATGAAATTGGATGCAGATGACTTTTTGGAAGATCGTGGGATAAAGATAAGAGTGGTGACTACCTTTTTGTGTTGAGGCATGAGAGATGGGTGAAACTAAAAGGAAGAAAAAAATGGGTGAAAATGATTTTTGGGAGGAGATCGTGAAATGAAGAGAGGGAGATTTTTGGAGTTAAGAAAAGAAGAAGGCGGGATAATTGAGGGAAAAAAAGAAGAAGAAAGGTAGACGTCTGGTCTCCCCTGGAAGTCAGAACTACAAAGGTCAACTGTGATGCTTCTTGGGTCAAGAACTCCTCTCTTTTCGGTGGTGCTTTAGTTGCTCGCGATACTTTTGGCCTCATTATTGGAGGCACTTCTACTTTGTTTCCTGTCGCCTCCCCTCTTGAGGCAGAGCTAAAGACAATTAAGCTGGCTGTGGACTTTGTCACTACGGATTTTGCCTTGACGAAGACCATCATCGAGACGGACTGTCTTAACCCGTATACCATCCTTAGTGATCCTTATCCTCACATGGATTGGCGTTTTGAACTCTTAGTTTTTGAACTCCGGTCTGCTTTAGCTTGTCTTCCTTTATGTATTTTGAACTACACACCTCACTCAAACAATTGAGTAGAGGATTGTTTGAACAAGATGTGTCGGTTAAGGACTCTTACGGCTAATTGGACCGGTTGTTATCCCCAGGATGTTAGGGACTTTATGTATTCTGACCTTCCTCCTTAATATAAGTTAGGTACTTTGTTTCTTAAAAAAAAATTAGACGTGTCACGTTGGGAATAGAAGGGAGTATTTTTTTCAAAGTAAATTTTTTTAAATATAAAAATTTTTGATCTGACCGGCAATCAGATTGGTCTGACCAATTGACTCGAAAGATGGAAGAAATCTTATTTAAATCCATGCTATTACGTTTTTTATATTTGAAGTTAAGATTATTAGTACATTATTTTTTAAGTAAAAAATTTGTTATTGTAAAAACTAATACCCAGTGATGCGTATAGAAAAACGTATCCCGATCCCCCCACCCCCCCCTTTTTAATTGGGTTTTTTCTTGAATTCGTCCCCCTTTTTAATTAGGTTTTTTCTTCCGATCTCGATCCCGGAATCCCCCCCCCTCCCTTTTTAATTGGGTTTTTTCTTGAATTCGTCCCCCTTTTTAATTGGGTTTTTTCTTGAATTCGTCCCCCTTTTTAATTGGGTTTTTTCTTGAATTCCCTCTTTTATTTAGTCCTTTTTCGGGTTTTTTTCATCGGGTTTTTTTCACCGGCTTTTTCGTTGATTATTTGGTCCGAAAAAAATGACCCATTTCGACTTTGATTATTGCTAGATTGGTCGATTTCATGTGGTTCTGATGATTTTGTATTCAAATAGTATATATTTTCACTTAGAATACCAATATTGGAGAAGATGAAAACCAATATCACGGTGGAATGAAACCAATATCATAGTAGGATGAAACCAATGTCATAGTAGAATGAAACCAATAACATAGAAGATGGAAACAAATATCATAGTAGAATGAAACCAATATCATAGTAGAATGAAACCAATAGCATAGAAGATGGAAACCAATATCCGAGAAAATGAAAACCAATATTCCCATACTTGTATTTATTACTGATATTTTTTTTAATTATTTTAATTATTGTATTTTCAATATTACCTCTGTCCCTTTCAGTGGGGATTACCCATGTCCCCCTGAATTTGTACCCGTAAACATAATATACTTTCCAATAGAAAGCGTGGGCATATTTTGTCATGTACGTACCTCAACACCCTTTTACTTAGACAATCAGAGTCAAAAATTACCGCTGAATACCAAACACCAAAATAAAAAAACGACAGATCTTTACAAGGAGAACAAATCTTTATTAACGAAAATGAAGAAAACATTTGATCTTCAAACAAAAATTGAAGAGAACCTTATCCCTAAACCTTGGATCAACCTTTTCTTATGAGGAACTTTTTTTTGGAACAACTTCTTATAACTTGGATAAACTAGTAACTGATCGAGGAAAGTAACGTATCGAATCTATTTATGGCGTTCGTCCTCATCTACAAAAAAATCCTTCAATTTCTCTCACCTCATCTGTCTTTTGTCGTTAACTGCTTTTTGTTTATTTTGTATAGATCTACTCACATTAATAATCATGTACTGTATTTAGATCTGCTGGTTTACATATTCACATTGTTGAAAATTTTTATTATGTTTCAGATATCCAGCTAAGATGGACTATTGACCAAATCGAGAAATATCACCGCTAAGACGTTTTACCTATTAATTATTTGGCAAACTTTTCATAGTTATTCGTGTAGAAGTATGATGTGTAGCATTATACTTTTCAACATTTGAGTCGCATTATATTTGGTCAAATTGCCTCATTTACTCTCTTAAACTATGCTCTAGCACTTTCTGACCTAACCGCCGGTGATGGATGATGATTATTATTATTATTATGAAAATTCCACGCATCACGTGACATTCCTGAACCCAATAAGACATCCGCCTAGCTGATGAGATCCATGAATTAAAAAGCCCGCCCAAGATCCAACATTAGAATCCACTGGGAGAAGCTGAGGAACTTGCTTTATATAACAACTTAAACAAAACCAAAAATCACAAAAAGAAGGGGGAGGGAGGGGAAGTAACCGCCATGTACAGTATCGTGACGAAGAAATTATCGGATCTGGATTGGCGTTTCCTGATATGCACAATCCCTCCACTCTTCCTCCTCCTCTTCCTCGCCTTCACCTACCTCTACCCCTCCCCTTTCCTTAACCCCTTCATCTCCCTCTCCTCCTCGTCCCCCGCCGCCACGTCCTTTCGCGGGCCACGTGTCGCGGTGTGTCTCGTCGGTGGGGCCCGGCGGTTCGAGCTCACCGGGCCCTCCATTCTCGAGAACATACTGGGAGTGCACGCCAACTCCGACCTGTTCTTGCACAGCCCGCTCGACGCCGACGCGTTCAAGTTCTCGCTGTTGAAGGTGGCCCCGAGGATCCCCGCCGTTAAGATTTTCCGGCCCGAGCCCATCCCTGAGAACGAGGCCCAGCTCCGGGTACTCACCGCCGCCAATTCCCCTAATGGCATCCAGGTCATTTCCTTTGCTTCCCCGTACCTTTCGTTTTCTTTTTGTCTTGTTTTATTATTATTATCAATTAATTGTTTTCTGAAAAATTGGAATGGGGAGAATTTGGTTTGTTTTTAAGAAAAAAAAAAAGTTGTGATGATTACAGAGTAGGTGAGGGGGTCGATATCAGCATTAATGCATCGTACATTATTAGAATTTCGAAATTAAAATGCACTTGCGTGACAATAATACAAGGATAAATAATCTTCTGATAAGTTCTCCTATTACACTCTAATCTTTAAAAGCTTACCAAAAAATGTGAGGAGTGGGAAATTTCTAATATAGTCTCATTAAAAATATAAATTAAAGTATATTATTATCATATTTGAAGTTTGTTTCTATTGCGAAGGCCCCTACATTTACTTTATTACTTATTTTGTCACCATAAAATTACTCATTTATAGATACTCATTTATAGGTTGGGGCAAAAAAACCAAATTGCTTCCCTTCTAATATTTAGGCTAATCATTACACTCATACAGACTTCATGCTAACATTTGGTTGGTGCATCTTCTCATTAAAAGTGTACCAAATGTGTTTTTATTTGAAATTTTCATGTCGCATTTAAAGTTTTTGGTCTTGTCCGTCACGAATTCAAAATAAATTCTGTAATTTTCTTTAATTTTCTGGGATGTTCGTGACACTTCTCCACAAATGTTTACAGAGGGTAAATAAAGGACAGGGTCAATGAATTTGCTGTTTTGCGAGTTGATATTTTTCTTGTTTGGCGTCTCCCTAAAAAAGCTTCACTTAGTTTGGGCGTGATTTGGACTATTTCTGGATCGAACTTCCCAAATCCGCCTAATCGTTTCTTATTCTAGGAATTATATTTATCGCCATGACTATGATACTGGCGTTTCCTTCCTCCCCATTTATTTATTTCGTGGGCCCCACTCGTTTATATATCCCATTGTTTTTAAAAACGACCCGGAACCTAACATGGGTTTTGGTCTGCCCTCGAGTCAACCGGTCTTACCGGTTGACCACTAGTCAGACCAGACTTTTTTAATAAAAAATAAATTATAAAAGTATATAGATAGAATATATGTATACTCGTATATGTAATTACATTTACACCTCCAAAAATTATCAAATACACGCGCAAATGAATCAAATATATGTGCCGGGAAAGGTTTTTAAATTTTAGGGTTGGAAGTTGAAACGAAAATGTCAGAATTTGGTAAGTTGAGGTTCGATTATTCACTTTTTTGGAGCAAAACTTAACGAACCGAAATTTTCTGGGTCACTTTTCTGGTCCAACTATCTGGTCCGACCAAAAAAATCTGGTTCGTTAGGTTGGCGTCCTGACCTGGTTTTTTGAGACGTTAAACTTTCCGATTCATAATCCGACTGGTCAAACTACAGATCGGATTGCATCTTTAAAAACAATGATATATCCTGTAATCTAACCTCACGAGCTTTTTGGTCTGGTTGGTCACCCATCCCTTGTCGTTTTCCAGTAATTTCTTCGGATAATGAATTTGAATTGCACTAGAACTTTGATAAATTGAAGTAGTGGCGACTTTGAATTTAGAAAAAATCGAATTATGAAAATTATGATTCGTATTTGACTTGTCTAATAATAAATTAAGATTGTATGAATCAGTTCAAATTTAAATTAATTTTTTAATTAATCGAATTGAATTCGAATTATCTAATTCAATTGATAGTCATTCCTACCTGAGCATTGCACCATAAAATTTATGAAATTAGAGATGTATCTAACCAAAGAAGTACTCTTAGGGAAAAAATTTCACTCTATTTCTCGGAGACGGTGGAAGTTTTAAACTTCAGAAAATTTAAAGATTAAATTTCATGAAAAATAAATAACAATACATTCATATTTAATAAATGTCCTAATATTTTTATTTTCAGAAATTGTTAATCTCTGATTATAATTGTTAATCTTCTTCTTCTTCATGCAGGGGCTCCTTCAGTATTTCAACCTGGTGGAGGGCTGCCTGACGATGATCGAGGCCCACCAGGCCCAACAAAACTTCACCTACGACTGGATCGTCCGGACCCGCGTCGACGGCTACTGGAACTCCCCTCTGGGCCCGGACTACTTCATCGAATCCCACTACCTGGTCCCGCCGGGCTCCAGCTACGGCGGCCTCAACGACCGCCTCGGCATCGGCGACTACAACTCCTCCGCCGTGACCCTCGCCCGCCTCTCCATGATCCCGGAGCTCGACTCGGCCGGGTTCCGCCAGCTCAACTCGGAGACCTCCTTCAAGGCCCAGCTCACCACCCGCCGCGTCCCTTTCCTGACAATGCGCCTCCCCTTCTGCATTGTCTCCGACAGGAAGTACGACTTCCCGCCGAGACGGTTTGGTGTGCCGGTGGCTGCCATGTCCAGCATAGGCCCGTTGAACGGGGCGAAATGCCGGCCGTGCAGGCCCGTCTGCGAGGGCGCGTGCGTGGGGGCCGTGATGGACGCGCTGTACAAGGGGTGGAGCTGGACGGAGTGGGAGAACGGGACGTTGGGGTTGTGTGACGCACGCGCGGGGTGGGAGAGTGGATGGGAGGCGGAGTTTGATCGGGTGGCGGGGAAGAAGCGGGCGTCGGCTAGGAGGCGCGTGGGGAGGCTGAAGGTGGAGGAGTGCGTAAAGGACTTTGAGGAGATTAAGAGGAAGGCTTCTGAGTGGGACACTCCTCCCGTTGAGGAGATTTGTAGGCTGGGCCTTGCCGGTGGTGGATGAAATTGTTTTTAATACCTTTTTTTTTCCCGTATATCTGTTTTGGAACGACTGGTTTAGTTTTTTTTGTACAAAGCAATCAGATTCACAGGCCATAGAAAGGATATTTTTTGGTATTTGTTTAGGGGTTTTGCGGTCATTATGTTTCACATTTCTTTGCACTTTGTGAAACAATTGAGTTGTATTTATTGATATAGAAAATTTATAGATCTATTTTTTATGTTTTGAATTTAACATAAAAATCCTACCGTATGAAAATGTCATCATGCAAAGTATCAAAAGCTAAATTCGACTAAAAATGAGTTAAAATGATCAAATTCAAATGACGGGGATGCATGATGCCTCATTCCATTTTCATGCTCTCTTCTGTGGTTTATTTAAGCGATGTAATCTTATTTTTAAATTTTTATTAATAAAACCATCCGAAGGGTACTTGGTTCAAGTTTCACCGAGTCATAAAACTTTTCCCAAAATTTGTCAAAGCTAATAATTCTTTTTATAACCCTATGATTAAATCACTTGATGATAACACCATTTTCTTGCCTATACTAAAAGAGAACTCTCTATTATAAAGAAAATTTACCTACTAAATAAAAACTCCCTTTTTATATACAGAGGATCCGGGGATCTGCCTAGACCTGACCACGGTTGAATTCGAACGAATTCGAATCGAATTGGTTCGAATTCAAATTTATCAAAATCTTAAACCGTAATCGATTCGTCTTTGGATTTGAATTTGAATCGAACTCGAATTAATTCTTTAATTTTTAATATTTAATTAGGGGTTAGAGTAAGAGTGAGTGTTAAATGTTTAAGAGTTAGTGTTATGTTTAAGGCTTAGTGATAATGTTAGTGTTAGTATTAGAATTTGGTATTAGTATTAGTATTAGGGTTAGAATTTAGGGTTAGGAGTTAGGGCTAGTGTTAGAGTTTATGGTTAGGGCTAGGGTTTGTGTTAGGGCTAGGATTGGTGTTGGTGTTAGTGTTAAGGTTAGGGTTAAATTTTTTACTAAAATTAAAAGATAAAAATTTGTAGTAACTAATCCAAATAGTTCCTCTTTATTTTTTCAATCGATCTAATCAAATAAAATATTAGGTTTAGTAGATAATTGAATTATCTAAACTTAATGTTTCAAAAATTCGATTGTTGAAAATTAACCTAATGGCGTAAAGTGAAGTGCCAAGTGATTTAGAAAATAAAAAAATGTCGGACGGTAACCATATTCAGGATTTAGGTTTTACTGTATATATAATTTATGCTTAAGAACTCTTCCTGATCATATATACGATTCGAATGTTAACTTTATGTTTCATAAAACGTACGCACAGTAAAAAATATACAGTAAAACTCTTCCTATTATTAACCTTATTCGGTATTTAACTATTTATAAAAAATGTAAAGCAATTAAAAAATAAAAAAGGTGACCCGGTTGGGCCCCACCTGATAAAATAAATCGTGGGCCCCAGCTGAAATTGATTTTGAAGTGGAGGCAGGCCCTCTGACTGACGGGATTGGGCGTGGGGAACGAGGGTTTTCAAAATTTCAATTTCCCTCCCCCATTTTTCCCTCTTTTAAAATCAGTACTCATTTATTTATTTTTAATTATATAGATGAATTCGAATCGAATTGGACACGAATTCGAATTGAATTTACTAGTTTGATGAATTATAAAATTTTTGAACCATATTCAATTTCATCTTAGAACGAATTCAAATCATGAATTTTAACAATGGCCATGTCTAGATCTGGTGGAGTGAAATAAGGATGGGTTGTGTAGAACATCGGAAATGGGCCAGGCCCATTAGTGGATGGCCAGCTTTTGCTTATGAGCTCGATGGATCGTGTTATGTGGAAATGTCATGAACAAGATAAAATGTTCAACGAAAGCATCTTTTGGTTGAAAATATTTGATATCCATATAAATCCACTTGAACCGGAGCCTTCTCGCTTGTGGCATATTTAACTCGATATTCCAAAGTTTATTTTGATTACAAAGTGCCGGACTCGGAAACAACAAAAAAGGACATCAAGACGAGGTTGGGCTACTGAATGTAAGAGTGGCCGGTGATATCAAGGTCCCGGTCGCCGGTCGACGGAGGAGGGTGGTGAATAGGCTTCATGTCGGGCTTATCCGCCGGCCCATCTGCGCTCTGGGTCTCAGAGGCCCGAGGCCTGCCTGGTGGTCGTGCCTCCTGCCCGGGCTCACTCCCGTACAATCCGCCGCCGTAGGCTTCGCGGCTTACCGGTTTCATGGGTGACATTGTAGAGGGTTGACTTGATGTCCCTTCCTTTTCCAGCTTCTCCTGCTCTTTCTCCATTCTGCACTATTTCTCACTGGACCGTTCCGTTACCCGCGTCCTGTTCTTCATTACACTATATATATAGATATAGAGAGAGAAGCTCACCGCTAATCCTCCACTTTACTTGAGCGTGACACGTTTATTTTTCGCTCTTGCGTGTCATTCAGATTAGCTGCCACGTTTTTCAAGGGACTTATGGGCTTCAGCTGTTGAAATCTTTACGGGTTTTCAAGTTCACCTCCAGCCTTCATGGGCATGGACTGGTGCGACTTGTACATGTTCCGGTTATGTTTAGTGCACTTACTGTAGGGATTTATGAGTATTGAAAACCTATATATCTATTATTTTACAATTTTTGGTTAGATATGAAAATTCTAACACGATATCATAGTAGTTTAATCCTATGCTCATTATTATACTCACACGACTTCTCAAATTGCTTAGTGCAAAAATGGTATACAAATTTATAATTGTAAAAAATTTACCTAATAATTACTTTTTTTTGAAAAGTAACCATTCATTACCTTAAGTGGCTAGATACTTGCATTCACTTTAATAAAATCATAAATTGAAGTCTTGTAAATATAAAAAATATTACTAAAGAATCATTCAAAAATATAATATTTTTAGAAGGCTTTAAGAGTATTCAACCCTGAATACTTACGAGAGAATTATAATTAATTTGTTCTTCTTAAAAAACCTCAAAATTTTGATTTTTTTAAATATAGAAACCTCAAAAATTTGATTAGGAAAACTGTTTCTCCCCTGTTTTTCTGATCTAACGGCCGCTCCACTTGCGTTGTGGTATGGGGAAAACAAGTCTGCACGTTCTTGTTTGTCGCCGGAAAGGAATGATTAAAACGTGTAGAGGGGGGATCGCAAAATTAGTAGGTCAAGATGCCTACTCCTTAATCATATTCACGTGGGTGAGTCATTGCCCTCTTGTTATGATCATTATTATGATTAATCCAAGCAAGGTTTATCCCAAGAAATAGCCTAACCAGATTCAAAATCTCATCTCTAATGACTTGCAAGATCTCATTGAAGGCTTGGAGACAATTCTTGCAACGCTTATCTGTCATGTCTGCTTGGAGAAATAACTTCTATTTACCTAGTCATCCGGATAAATTTTTGGAGAAATAACTTCTAT
This sequence comes from Hypericum androsaemum, assembly GCA_963995505.1. NCBI lineage: Eukaryota > Viridiplantae > Streptophyta > Magnoliopsida > Malpighiales > Hypericaceae > Hypericum > Hypericum androsaemum. The sequence goes on from OZ023191.1 coordinate 438,709, forward strand.
TTATCACGTCTAATTATTTGAGGGGCCCTGGCATTGTGACCGATATTCAATTTGAAATTTGGTGCTTAGAATATCGTTAATTCGTGCAAAATTATATTTAACCTAATAACACAATATTTCTACAAATTTAGAAAGATTCAGAATTCAAACTATAATATATATAATGTATAATTATGATGTAAAAATGTACATTTCAAAAAATATCGTCAATTCGTTGATAAAAAAATCTACAGAGGATAGTTAGTTGTGGATGGTGGAAAGGACCACACATATTCCTTAAGCAGTTGAACACTGAAAAAGGATTTAAGATGTAGAATGCTATTAACGGTTTTTTTTAATCAAGTATCCGTAAATTTATTGGGAAAGCTAATTCATATTCGAGCTGGTTAGGATTATTAAAAAATAAAAAACTCTCTCGACAAGTAATTAACACTATTATATTTCAAAAACTTGAACACGGATTTTTTATTTAAGATAGAACAACACTATCACCCCTCAATGGTATTGTTGCGTGGAAAACGGAGAGAACGTCGATCGAACTCAACGACGGTCTGGAGTCTTCGTCCCAAGGTCAGTCTAACGCGGGGGAGAAAAAAGATGGTAGGAACTTCTCTTTATTGAGAGAAACGAACATAACCGAAAACGATAACAAAGATAAAGCAAAGCTTTGGAGTTTTTTATGTGTGATTTTTGGATGTCATATGCCTATGACTATGCCCCATGCCTTGCTTATATAGAATATTGAAAGCCCACCCGACCTCCTATCCTAAGCCATGTTTTAGTCGAATACAATGATCTCTGTTGGGATGGCGAGAAATAGGAAAGACTTATTTCATATTCCTATTCCTATTCTGACTAGGTTTTGGACTCCTAATCCGACCTAGATAGGTTACTTGTACACCAAGGGTTTGTCTCTATATAAAGACATGTTATCCTAGGTTTTTTGTATGGCTTTGTGGCTCGGAAACTCATCAATAAAAGTTGTCCTTTCTCTCTGTGGATGTAGGCATTAGGCCGAACCACGTTATCTCTTGCGTCCGTGTTCTTTGCGCATTTTGTTCTCTAAGTTGCTGAATTCATAACAAGTGGGTCGGAGGATGACAGAAGGTGCGAAGTTTGCTCTTGTGAAGTTTGCTCTTGTGAAGTTCGATGGTTCTTCGAATTTTTGGTTATGGCAAAGGCGTGTCAAGGATCTCCTCGTGCAACAAGGGATGGTTATCGCGCTATCGGAGAAGAAGTCTGAGAAGATGGAGGAGCAAGAGCGGGAAGAGTTGGAGGCCAAGGCGGTAGCGAAGATTCGCTTGTGCTTGGCGGATGATGAGGAGCCACCAGCTGGGTTGTGGAAGAGGATCTAGGTCGGAGTCAAAGAAGTTCAATAAAAGTGGCTTAAAGTGCTGAGAAGGGCGCATGAAGGGGACTATCCAGAACGAACTGGGGATCAAGACAACGAGGAGGGATCGGCATCCACAACCATGGCCACATGTTCAGACGGGTCAGATGGTGACTGGCTTTCTGTCTTATCAAGTCCAATGCATCCTGGTAATCTCTTTTCATTAGGGACCTTGGATTATAACAGTGATAGTTATAAATGTATGCTAATGAAGGTGGAGAAGGATGCGATGGTAGGGATGAAGGGTGAAAGGAAATACCTACACGTTAGTGAGGCACATTATTGTAGGTGGAGTCACATCAATGGGTCTGAAGGAGTTGACAAAAGCTCAGGTCATATGAGGTTAGTTCGTATGAGGGAGCAAAGGCTTGACATGGATGGTTTGAGTGTAGTTGGGATTCGCGAAGACATGGATAGCGAGCTATGGTTATTTCGTGGAGGCATGGTTGGCAAGGTGCCATGGTTGTCTCGAAGAAGCTTTGTTAGCTGGGCCCCGCTATGGTTATCTAAAGGGACGTGCACATCAAAGGTGTTGGATAGGTTTTGCATGGGGAATGCGAAGCCGTTGGTAGCACCACGGACGAATCAGATATCTCATTGAAGGCAGAACGGTGGATTTCGTGGCATGTCGAGGGTTCTACTTGGTAGAACAAAAAGTTTCCTTTTGTATGCTATGACATGTAGCATTGGTTTGAGGCAAGAAGGTCTAGCGGAAAAGTAGTTCGAGGTTGCGGAGCATGGGGCTGACCGAAAAATAGAGGGCGTGTCTATTGGTCACAAGGTTGCTTCAGCAGGTGGACTTGCTAGTTGGGGTTCAATGGAGATTGGAGAAAATAGGCCAAGCAAGCTCAGAAACTCGAGTTTGGGGGCTGGCTCCAAGTGATTGAACAAAAGGTGAAGAGAAAGTTGAGATGGTCTTATTGATGCAGTTATCTATGGTCTGAGATGGAGTCGGTGGAGTCGGATTGGTTTTGCAAGATCTCATGGTTCTTCATGGGGCGGTGTTTTCTCAAGGTGGAGTTTGTTAAAATTTGGGTGGAGCTTCATGCTTCTTCCACGAGATGATTTCTCGCCAAGGTGGAGATTGTTGGGATGGCGAGAAATAGGAAAGACTTATTTCCTATTCCTATTCCTATTCTGACTAGGTTTTGGACTCCTAATCCGACCTAGATAGGTTACTTATACACCAAGGATTTGTCTCTATATAAAGACATGTTATCCTAGGTTTTTTTGTATGGCTTTGTGGCTCGGAAACTCGTCAATAAAAGTTCTCCTTTCTCTCCGTGGATGTAGGCATTAGGCCGAACCACGTTATCTTTTGCGTCCGTGTTCTTTGCGCGTTTTGTTCTCTAAGTTGCTGAATTCATAACAATCTCAAATCCTATTTTTTCATAATACCTATCCAACTCGGACTTCTTAGACTCCTAGAAGTCTGATCGCCTTCCCGAATTCGTGTCCGTGTATGACTCCAAGAATCTGAAAGAATCTGATCTCTTTGAGCTTATCCCATCTCCTGTAGAATCCATGTCTATTTCTAACTCTTGAGAGTCCGAGTATATCCGGTCTCCTTGAACCTATCAACCTCTTCAAGAGTTCGTTTTACCCCGACATCTCGATGTCCATGCTCAGCTAGGTCTCTCGCTCCATGGCATGACCGGCATAACATCAGAACCTCAGGCTTGCAAAGGGTTCAAATCGGCAACCTGTCGAAGCTGGAACAAATCGCTAACTCCCAGAACCCTAAGAAAAGCTTGGTTCATCCTTTTTGCTGCCGGGTGCTGGTGTCTGTGGTTGCATCGTAATAGGGTTGTGTTTGATCGTAAGCCTCCTAATCTTGGCTCTGTGATTGTGGCGGTTTTGAGAAACGTACATGACTGGTCTTTTTGGGCTGGCGCTTTTAGGAGTGATCTCCATCAAGACTCGTTCCTTTCAGTGTTCTCTGCCAACCGGTGATCTTTCCTTTGGTGCTTAAGCTGCTTCTCTTGGGTTTCTGGCAGTTGGGTCTTTGGTTGTGGCTTGGCCTTTTTCTGAATTTGCTGTTTCATTCGTGTTTTGGGGTGTCTGGTTTTTTGTTTTGGCGCTTTTGGTTGTACGTGGTGGGGAGTTTGGTTTTAGTTTTGACAGTGCGGTATTGTTTTAGCAATTTTAACGTCAAGATAGGTGTTCTTATCAGAGTACTCTTTCCCTACCACACTTTTTTTTCTTACGGGTTTTGGTGTGTTTGAGTTTTGATGAGGCCGGCAGTCGTAATCCTATTTTGCTCCATAGTAAAGAAAATACCACACTAAATAGGTTGTATATACCATAGCGTTCTTAATATATTTACTTTAAAAAAAACTCCCAGAACCCACTCAGAACCGATGACTCCCAACAGTTGCGACAAATCGCTAACCTCGCAAAACCATTTAAAACCAACGAGTCCTTGAACCCAGACGAAATCGCTGACTCCACTTAGCCAGCTTAAAACCGCTAAGTTCACGCAGGTGGACTAAAATCGGCAACTCCCCGAAGCTGGGCTTGAATCGCTAATCTTCCAAATGCCGATTAAAATCGCTGATCTCCGAAGGGTGGCTTAAAATCGCTCACCTCCGAAGGGTGATAAAAAATCGCTGACGGAAAGCCAAGTTAAAATCGCTAACTTTCCTAAGCCAGATGAGTGACTTTAACTTCAACCAGTTTTTTGTCCTTTTTGTGTTTCGAATTTGAATAAGTTATGAACTATAAAGTTGTAGACCTATTTTTTAACTCTACACAATAACTTGAATCATCCTAATCTGACATTGGAGTAAAAGTTACGACACTTCTACCAGTCTTCCATCGTCCGGCTCCAATTAGCAATTTTTGCTAGGTTCTCACAACTAGCAATTCTTGCTAACCTCTTGCAACTAGCAATTAATGCTAGGTCTCCGCAACTAGCGATCCTACACTAGCCTTCTACAACTAGTGATCAGACGCTAGCTTCGCTTAGGCAAAGCCGAGTTAATCCTCAATTCTTAGATCGTTATCTTTAGCCGGTCAAAGTCGCTATATTCTATTGGTCGACTGCTTGTACCTAAATGGACGGTCGATTCTGCGAACCATGCGGATGGTCTTGAACCTAGCGGATCGTCGTCTTCTTGATACTAGTGGATGGTCTTGAATAGTTAACTAAAATCCAACTCGGCTTCACCTAGCCGACATCCCAATATTTTTTGCACTTCAAAAGGTATACTATTAATAGTTGTTGAAAACGAATATAGAATGGATGGATATGTACAAGGAGAAAACTTTAAAGGGTCTATGCATTGTACCGTGCGCTGTTTTTGTATACCGACAACAAAGAGCTTTTTGTTCTTGCATGATTGTATTAGGTACTAAAATGCATGTCCTGACAGCCACAACTGACGCGTCGGTCTAACCAACTTGCGCTTCCAACTGGATACCTTTATTCATGCTCCTCACTACTCTTTCTCGGGTCATTAATAACTCAAAATTTTAACCTCTTACTTATTTAATTGATTTTCACGGTCTTTGGGCTACATACATAGAATTAGTTTTCTTCTATAACCACAATATAAACATGATTTGATTTATACGATAATTAGATTTTTAACGTCTCTTAAACTCATTAAGATTTTTTTAAAAAAATATATCTTATACCATTGTGTGATTACGGTATAATTAGTCTGGTGTTGTTTCCGGTGTCATTCCAAGCTGGCAAGCGTGTCAAAGTAAAGGGAGGGTGCAGGGCCAGCTCGGCAAGCCCACGTGTGTCTCCCGCCTTGGTAACCAAACCATCCCCAACGCCCACATATATATACTTTTTTTCTTCTAAAAAAAAAACGCCCACATTTTTTGCCTAATGACACGTTGATATATTCCTGGATCCACCCACCCACCACTCGTAAGTCGTAACTTGTTCTTCACAAAATTAAATATAAAAAGTCAGTTGGTACTTGATAGTAACTTGGATCAAGAAAGATTGAGCACTCTTCCACAATAACTTTACCCCCTCGTGCAATTAAATTTGGTCAGTCAAGTAATGATAGTTGGTCAAGCACTTAAAGTAACTATTAAGACATTTTTTTAACCTAACAAAGTGTCGAGTCCGAGTATTTAATAAATCAACAATGTTAAATATTTGTTGCAACATCTTTTAAAGGTCTCAACAAACTCGAATTTGGATTAGTCGGTCTAGTGAGTTCGGATACAAGATAATATACACCTTTCAAAAAAAGCTGGTCGGTCTGTTCCATTTCCAACGTGTGTATCAGTAGTATATATAAGAGCATCCCATTCCACCCTCATTTCATCTAAAGAAACATAAGCAATAAAAAAGATGGTAGGCGTTTTCAAGCGCTCGCTTTCCTTCCCAAACAAGAACTCCGTCAATAACCGTCCATCCACCACCCCTAAACGACCCACCATCTCTCACCACATAAGATCCGTCAGTCTCCCTTCCAGATCACACCCCTTGTTTTCCCATCTGACGGACGAGGTCAGCCAGCTCAGGGCCTGGTCCTCCTCCTCCACCCAGCCGCGCTCCTCGGCTTGGCTCTGCGACGGCTTGAGCCTACTCAAGGACGCCCACGACACGCTCGACGATATCCTCCAGCTCCCCCAGTCCCAGGCCACCCTCCGCCGCCACCCCCACTGGCTCGACAGCCTCCTCGACCACTCCCTCCGCTTCGCCGACGCCTACGGAATATTCCAATCCTCCGCCCTAACGTTCAACGAGGACCAACTCTCTGTCCAGCTGGCCATAAGGAAGCGAAACGACGCCGGGTTTCCCCCCTTCGCTAACTCCTGCAAGAAGCTGGCCAAGGAAATGTCCCGCCTCGCTAACTACGTGGTGGTGCAGCAAGGAAATGGTTCGCCGTTAGCCCCAACGTGGGAAATTTCCACGTCGGTTGCGGAGTCGGAGCTGGTTCGTATCATCGGTGACGTCATCGACGTGACGGTTTCCGTTTCGGTGGCGCTCTTCGAGGGTCTGGCGGCGTCGTTTTCATCCAAAAGGTCTTGGAGAGTAGTGTGGGGTCTGTTTGGAGTCAAGTCCATTAACGCTAACAAAGTAGGTGAAGCTGATGCAGATCGAGGGATAGAAGAGTTCACTAGAGTTGCGAGGAGGAAGAAGAAGAAGGGATGCGAGGAAGCGAAGATGGTTCTTGAAAGGTTTAGGGAGATGGAGGAGTGTCTTGGTTGCTTGGGGAACAAGGCTGGTGACGTGTCGAGGAGTTTAATTCGCACCCGAGTTTCGTTGTTGAACACTCTCACCTAGCTAGAATATCTGTATTTTGAGTGTTAATTTGGGAGATATACATTTAAATTTTCAACCTTAATTTTGCGTAACCAATTTTGTAGAACTGTGAGTGATACAAAAACGTAGTGCACGACCTCTTACGCAGATTTTTTGTATCTAGTATCAATTTTGCCCTTAATTTTTCTTAAATACAATAACATTTCAAAATCTCGAATTAAAATATCTAATTAAATTGAACAATTCATTACCAATTAATCTACTTATTCAATCTTTGTTAGGCGCATATGGTTATGAACATGTAATAAAAGTCAACATTCTTAAAGTTGACGAGATTAGCAGGCCCAAGTAGTTTATGGGCCCTAGCGTGACAATACTCGAAGACAAATGAGAGAGCACCATATTAAAACAGGGCCGAAATTCCTGGCCCGAAAATGAGTGAAAAAAAATTTGAAATGTAAATTTTGTTAAAATTTGAATCTGGACGTCTATGAAAATTTTTAATTTTGTGCGGTCAGACCAAATGGTCTTTGGCAACGAGTAAGAACTCTTAAGTAGCCATTGGCCGAAAGGAAGCACGGTTAGAATCTTTAGATACTTTACAAAAGTGGACGGTGGGCAGCTTTCTGCTTTGATTCAAGTTCTACTCAACAACCTCCTAACGAGCTTCCCGAATTAGATTCAAAATGCCAATCATGAGATGGTATCTATACCTGTCGTTCGTGTCCTACTTTTTAACGAAGGAGACAAGAACGACATCTTGATGATGAAGCCCAACCCAATGTTTGTCCACATTCTAAACCATACTAACGATAACTTGATTTTTTTGGGTACGTTTAACGACAACTTGATGATAATCATTTCATGTGACAATGGTCAACGACTCAACCATACTTAATTATGAACTTCAATTGACTGCAACCCTCTTTTCCAGCCGAAGCCACAAAAAATTTATAATATTGAATCAACTAATTTAGGTTCGAGTAGAATCGAAGTACAATAAATATAAGATTAATATATCAATCGAATTCTAACATAACTATATTTTTTTTACTTGAACTCAAATCTTTGATTAAATGGTGGTTATAATATTCAATAACCACCACCACCAACATGTTATCGAGCAGCTTAAGCAATTGATGCTCAATCAATTACAGAGTTGAAACCCGTTTTAATCAGACACTTAAACATGATGTGCTTCGCTGGAAACCAATAACAGCACGTCGTTAACGGGGCTTAAGGGATTGGCATAACGAACAAAGCCTACGCTTGCTATAATTGTGGTAATGATATTGGGTAGGTGCAAATTCAAATAATTGATAATTTGGTACGTCCGTTCTATAGTTATGAATAATAATTCAGTAAAACGATAAAAATGCGTACCTCTTCTTCACCATATTGCAAATATTGATAATAGAAAGCATAAATCTGTTGTATTGAACGACTTTGGTATTTGAGTTCAAAGTAATTTTTAACGTCAAACTTTGTGGATATCATAAAATTGTTGAAAGAAATATCTGAACATGAGTTAGTTCGTTAATTTTCTACAGAAATGGAACAGTGGTGATTCTCTGATCCGAATTTTTAGAATATATCCACTTTAAAGTTTAGCAAGAAAATTTGTATAATTTTTTAGTCTGTTTAGATTGGTACCTATTTTGATCGCTCCAAGTTAATAGCGGAACAAAAACCAACGAGAGAAAGATTTGTTCTGGGACCCTCACGGAAAAGTAAAAATCAATGGGTCCTAGAAAAAAGATCAAACGGAAAAGATCAAACGGAACGCTTAGAATAGAGACGTTGCAAAGATCCCGCCATTTTCCAGCTTTCACCTCACTAAGTGGTACAAAATAAGTAGCTCAATAACGACTACCACTACCACTTTCACTGGAATCCGGTTCCCTGTCTTCACCCGGAAAAAATCTAGTTGCAGCCACAAATCTAGTTCTAAGTTTTATTCGGGACAATATTTTCTTACCCAAGTTTTAGTACAATTATTATTCAAAAAATTTGAATTCAAATTGATTAGTATATTCATTCACCACTTGACATACATACTTTAATGAGAAATTTTATAGTGATTCTTACTTACCAAGTCATATGCTATGTCAAAATCAAGACATTATAGTGCAATAGTTTTAAAAAGTTGTTTCCTAAATAAAGATTCTTGATCAAAATAACCAAACAATTAATAAAAATCCTAGCTTTGTATTTTATTTTTCTTCTCTTGAACATGGCAATATAAATAATTATAAAAATAATATGTAAAATTATAAACAATAAATCAAAATTTTCAAATAACGCGCAGATGATGAGGAATAAGAAATCTGTAAAATTTTCTAAGAACAAATATTTATTTTTTACTATGCCTAGCAGCGGTACATATATTCCTTTTTATTATAATCAAGTAATATCTATAGTCACTTAATGTTCATGGTCAAGTAACTAGATCACTTTCCACTAATTATATCGTTTTATACTTTATAATATTACATTTACACGGTTATTAGAACATGTATTTAACTGTTATTAATTAACTTTAAAATATACATATTTTTTGTTAATTAACTTATGATATTACATTTGAGGTGATTATCGAATTATCATTTGAATAATAATCAACATATATATTTGATAAAAATTTATAATTCAACTAATAAAATATCCGAATGACTGATATCTATAAATTGTTGGTTGCTTTCTCGATTTTGTTTCAACCATACAAATTCAATTTATGTGGCAGTAAAGTATTGTTATTAATGATTCCATTTTTGGTGATTTAGCGTAACAAGATCATTGCATATTTTATTATAATTATTTATTCTACTAATAATTATTTCTCTCGGTTGTTGATTACATATTGTTCATCGTAATCATAAAGTTAATAATTATTTAAACAATTCAGCAAGATTATTGCATTTTATTTTTATAATTATTTCTATGGTCCTCTGGAGAAATAAAATAAAATACAAAGTCAGACTTCCTATTAATTGCTTTGTTATTTATTAATCTAAGAATGTCTTTATTTTATTTCCATAATTAATTATCCTACTCATTTATAATTAAAAAGTACATAAATTTACTTTGTCAATTATTGATTGGTAGGTAGTCACATGATGACTTTCGCCACCATAAAATTTCTCACTCCCTAATGCATTAAAGCAGTACTTAATGATTGAGCTTTTACCTTAATTTTAACCCTTGCAGAAATTATATTAAGCCTCTTTCAATGAGTAGTTTGAAAAAGAACCGACTCACCATATCCATAATTTACCGTCAAGTATAATGGGGTGCAACACCTCCAGAATCGACCACCTCCCCGCGGTGGCCCTCTGCCGCGACCGGTGCAAGTTCCTGGAGGAAGCCATCTTCCACTGCCACGCCCTCGCGGATGCCAACTTCGCCTACCTGGTCTCCCTACAGGCGGTTGCCTCCTCTCTCGAACCCTTCATAAAGCAAAATATCGGTATCCATCTTGACCATTCCGATTCTGGTGATCGACACTCAGAGTCGGACCCCAAGGCTGATCACTCGTCGGAAGAGGAACGTGAAACCGACCCAATCCGCACCAATCAGTTCAGTTACAACCATGTTACGAACATCTGTTTTTCGCCACCTCCGGCTCCGAGCAGCTCGGCGTGGGACTTCTTGAACTTCTTCGAGACATATGATCAGGGCTACGAGCTCCCCCCCGTCAAGCGAGACCAGCCCACGGATGAGCCACAACTCGCATCGCCGAATCATCACAAGAGCGTCGCTACTAATGTTAATGCCAGGCTGGAGAAGGTGCCCGAACCTGTCTCGGGCAACGAGCAGTTGGAGGAAGGAGTCGAGGAGGCCTCAAAGTCGAAGGAGTCTTTGTTTGCGAGAGCTGCCGCGTCAGGAGACGAGGTTCTGAGGATCCTTGACTCGAGGAAACTTCTGTCTAATCGTATGATCAAATTCCATATTCCCCCTTGCAAGAAATTTATCTCCTCTCCTCTCCTGTCCTGTGTTATTCTCTTCCCCAATGTGTTTGATGTTGGTCTGCAGAATTTTCCGCCAGGAATGAACACTTGGGTGGAGGGTTCTTCTCCTCCAATATATGGAAGAGCATCGGTTCTTTTCCCGAGGAGCGACCGCTGAGCATGTCGTCTACGCTCATGAAGCTGTTGATATGGGAGAAGAAACTCTGCGACGAAGTTAAGGTCTGTATAATTAATTCATCACTATTCTTCTGTGTAAACGTACCAATGCAGTCTGATTAAGATTATCTTGTACTAATCGGTATCGAATTATTTACTAGGCCGAGGAGAGGTTGCGCATTATCTACGCAAAGAAGTGCAGGCAGATGAAAAGTTTGGTCGATAAGCGCGGCAAGGGGAGTGAATTCGACTCCCACCGGAGCTTGCTCGGTGTTTTGTTCACCAATATCAGGGTCGCGATCCAGGTTATTGAAAACACAAGCGCCATGATCAATAACCTCAGGGATGAAGAGTTGTGGCCACTCATCACTGATTTGATGCACAAGTAAGCTACATTGTTCTTGTTAGTTATTATACCGAACGAGGCATTTGTTCAGGGTAGTTCGGAATAATGAAAAAACGGCCATTGTTTGACTTTTTGCCTTTTGTTATCTCACAGGTTTGTTGGAATGTGGAAAGATATGGGAGATTACCACAGAAGTCAGTACCAAGCATTTGTTGACCCCCGAATTCGGTTGGTAGTTGGCGATGCTGATCTTGAAGCTTTAGTTCAGCTCAATATCGAACTTCAGAATACTAACACAAGCTTTCACAATTGGATCACTGCTCAAAGAGGCCTCATCAAGGCCTTAAATGGTTGGCTTATGAATCCATTGGACTCCGAGCAAGAGCCGGAGGTCCTCCTCCGGTTCTCGCCCGACAAGCCAAGAGGATTACCTGCTGTTTTCGTCATCTGTAGGAAGTGGTCACTTGCCATGGATGTAGTTTCAGAAACCGAAGTGACCGATGCAACGCAAGGATTGTCCAGTGGCATCAACAAGCTCTTGGAGCAGAGCTATACCTGCCTGTTGAAGCAGAAACCGAGTCAGGGCCAGGATGATGTAGATAGAAGAATGAGCCTTTTGGAGAAGGAGCTCTTGAGGATGAAGAAGCAAGCTGAAGTTCTGGGGAAAAGGCGGCTACTTGTACCTGCTAAGGATATCTGCATTTCGCCTCTGGGGGCAGAGATTGATCAGATGGGGAAGAGTACGGACTGTAGTCTTGTGTTGGGTGTAAGACAAATTATCATGGCCTTGGAGAGGTTTTCTGCCAACATGTCTCAAGCATGTGGGGAGATCCACGTCGACCAAAACCTCGGTCAAAATTAGTACATTTCTACATGCACAATAAACTCAAGCCTTGTCAAAATTCTCGAATTCAACTTTAGTTGTTATAATTTCGTCAATAATTACCAAAAAAAAGAAAAGCTAACGAGTATTTTGATTAAAATAAATAAATTTACAACTTGGACTTCCTTTATCCCAGCGATGTCCATATACGTAAATATTAAAATCTCGGTATCCAAATGAATGCTTGGTCCCGTAACTTAAAAAGGTAAAGGCAGGCTCCAAAGTTTGCTGCACAGAGAAGGCATGGGCCGCCGCCCATATTATACCCTGAAAACCTCCCTGTCTAAACAATTATTTTGGCCCAGTAAATTGACGGGCCTATCTCGTGCAACGCAGGCCTCAACTAACTCTTCTGAAGTGTTCTTTAGCCCATGATTTCGAGTAATAATATATTTTTGCGATTTTTTCAGAATATATAAATATTTTATTTATAATAAATCATACCGTATCTATAATAGTTAACCAAATATTAGATGAATAAAATTTGATCATGACAGCATAGAAACAAACTCAAAATTGACTACAAATTTATATTTTATTGTAGTCATAAATATTTAGAATATTATACCAGCAAACGAGCAAACCTGATTAGTGTGTATAGAGAACCATGTCATAAATCAAATTATCGACGTCTTAATATTGAATGTTTTGAACCAAAAGGAAAAAAAATTGCTCAATGAGTCATCCGCCACATTGGGATTGGTGGGAATAGAGAGGTCAACCAGAACACGCTTTGCCGTTCGTCGCAAGTATTAAGCTAGGATGACGTTAATGGCTGCTGGTTTTTTTTTTCCAGACCACCTGCTATCCGAACTACCGTATCGACTAAATGAGATATTTGACAAAATTCTTACAATAAATATTTAACACTGATATGTTTATAATAACTCAAATTTGAGATTTGTTATTTAAATTAGAATAATGGCCACAACATTCAATCCAAGTGCTCGTTGGTTAGAGGATATTTATTTCCGCCACCTGTCGGAGGCATATGGGACGGATATAAAAGGAACAGATTTGCTCTGCTCAGAAGAAGACTGGACCGGTGGCTTGTTACGTTAAAAATACTAAAGAGAAGAAATTGCATCGAAGTTACACATATATAAATCTCATTAACGAAACGAGGTTGACTTGCGAAGAAGCATAATGCCGTACGATTCACGCAAATGCTTGTCTGTATCGTATCATTGCATGTTGCACGGGAGATTTCCGGGTGGTTGGCATTAATAATTAAAATTATGTCAATGTCAACTAAGGGAGAAAAATATTGGAAAGAAATAACGGGTGGGCCATGGATGTAAATAATTGTTTCCAACTAGGTGTACCAATAAACACATCACTAATGATCAAAATTGTAAAAAATTTAGATTTACTTAAAAAAATTTAGAACAAACGTTACAGATATATATATATTTTAAAGAATCGTTATTAAAGAAATTCCGATAATATTCAATGTAAATAACATATATTAAAAAAAAACACATCACTGAAATGTCGGGGAGCCACTGCTAGGGAAAAAGAAAGGACTTGTGGAGCATTTAATGTGGCGCCAGTTTAAATTGATTACTTGCATTAGTGAAAGATACCGGGGGACCGGACAACTTCCCTGACGCGCAAGGGGGAAGAGAGAGAAGAAGGGGGGAAGCTGTAGGGGAAAAGACAGAAGTACCCATCTACCGACGCAAAAGGGACAAATCGGTAGGGAGGAAATGAAGAGACGGACGGAGGGACACGGTCAGGACATAAAGGGTAAGAAAGGCAAATGAAATTCAAGCATCCCAAACCCAAACAAGAGAGAGAGAGAGAGAGATTCCAAAAGAAACAAAAAGGGAGAGAAGATGAATAAATAAATAATCAAAAAAATCTAAATGTGAGGGGAAACGGGGAAGCTGAAAGCAAAATTTTCCTTCTCTTCTGACCTTTTTAACCAACCTCGTCTTGTTCCGAGTTTTTTAATATATGAAATATTGACTAATCTAAATTCGATAAAATAAAACACGCTCACAGATCTGTCTCTTCCCCTCTTTTTATTTTCCTCCTTTTTACACCCAAGCACACGGAGGGAGCCTTACCACTTCTTACTATAGACCAATAAAAATACAGAGAGAGAGAGCGACCACGGGGCTTCCCCCTGGTGAGTCAACTCGGTACACAATAGTAATGGGGTGCTGCGAGTCATCTCTAATCCTGAAGAAGAAGAACGCCGCCCCGCCCCTAGGCCCCCTACCCAGGCACAACAACGGCAACGAGGGGGCTGGAAACGGCGTCGTCGTCGCAGATGGGGATGTGGTGGGATTCAGGGAGTTGTCGCTGGCGGATTTGAAGGGAGCGACAGACAACTTCAGCGCGGAGCGTATGGTGTCGGAGGGAGGGGACAAGGCCCCCAATGTGGTCTTCAAGGGCAAGCTAAACGGTTCCTGGATCGCCGTCAAGAAGTTTAACAAATTGGCCTGGCCCGATCCCAAGCAGTTCGCCGTGAGTTGTTGTCCCCCCCTCTCTCTATTATCTCGGACCGACTAATCCATTTTCGAGTTTATTCTTATTGATGCCCTTTTTTTTCTCTCTAAAGGATGAAGCGTGGGGTGTGGGGAAGCTGAGGCACAAGAGGCTGGCTAATCTGATAGGGTATTGCTGCGACGGGGACGAGAGGCTTCTGGTTGCTGAGTTCATGCCTAATGACACCCTCGCCAAGCATCTTTTTCACTGTACGTTTGCCCTCCTCCCCTTTTCTTTCTCTAGTTTGTTCCTTTGCCCTTTCCTAGTTGGTGTTCGGAGTTCGTCCAAGTAGCAAGGATTCGGATTGGTGTTGAACTTGTAGAGACGGACTTGGTTTCTTTGCTTTCTCCATGCTCGTGCATTTTGAGTATACCTTTTCGAGTCAATGATACTCGTACGCTTGGTGTGATGGATGATCCGAGAAGGCGACTTTCGTGTTCTATTTGGACCTCAATGGGGATAAAAATGTTTACTTTCTCTCTTGCTTGCAGGGGAGAGTCAAACCATTGGGTGGGCTCTGCGTTTGAGAGTTGCCCTCTACATGGCCCAAGCTTTGGATTACTGTAGCTCGGCCGGTCGTCCACTGTACCATGACTTGAATGCTTACAGGGTTCTTTTCGATGAGGTATAGAAGCTTGCGGCTTTTCCAAAGTTGATGATAATATTGACTACTCATCTTCAACTTGAAGAACACCTTTTGGTCTGGAGCATCTGTTTGGTTTATGATGACGAAATAGTAGTTTGTTGATCAATTTGGCAGAATGGAGATCCTCGCCTTTCTTGTTTTGGCTTGATGAAGAATAGTCGGGATGGAAAAAGTTACAGCACCAATCTCGCTTATACACCCCCTGAGTACTTGCGAAATGGTAACTACT
This sequence comes from Hypericum androsaemum, assembly GCA_963995505.1. Lineage (NCBI taxonomy): Eukaryota > Viridiplantae > Streptophyta > Magnoliopsida > Malpighiales > Hypericaceae > Hypericum > Hypericum androsaemum. Next base: position 454,059 of record OZ023191.1, read on the forward strand.
CTTGTATGATCTCTTTGCTCTAATATGTTATCCCAATGTGTTAGAAGCATTGATTACTCAATTTCTTCTGCTCTGAATTCTGATTTCTATGAATGATGACACTGTACACTGACACAAGCTTTTCTTTCTTCTAAACCGGGATGTTGTGCTACTTTATGATGGGTGTCTTTGTTCTGCAATAATAACTGTCGGTTGATTGCATTAGTTTCTGTTATTCAGCAAAGATCATGCACGATGATCAGACCTTTCGTTTGTTGTAGGAAGGGTAACTCCAGAGAGCGTTATCTTTAGCTTTGGGACAGTTCTTTTAGATCTTCTCAGTGGAAAGCATATTCCTCCCAGTCATGTAAGTACTTCGCCATTCTGCTGACTCAAGCTTGAATTTATGGTGCTGTATCTTTTACCTAATCTTTCATGTTGCTGGAATAAGAGATGGAATTTTGTGACAGGCCTTAATCATGTTGACACTCCCACCATTATCAAGTATATTTTTTATTCAAGCAAAAGTTTCTTCTTTAGTCCAGCAGACATATTTTTCTGCTCTGTATTTTATGAAATCAGATACTTTCTTGGAAGTTAAGAATAATGGGGTCCTAAATCCATTGTCTTATTACTGTTCTTTGATCTGTGCTTATAGGCTCTTGATATGATAAGAGGCAAAAACATCCTTCTCTTGATGGATTCCCATTTGGAGGGGAACTTTTCAGCGCAGGAGGCAAATGTTGTCTTTGATCTTGCCTCGAGGTGCCTTCAGTACGAACCCAGGGAGCGGCCATTTACTAGTGACCTTGTCTCTGCACTCACCCCTCTACAAAATAAATCTGATGTGAGATGACATCTTTCCTTGCCGAGGACATTCCTTAATTGTTTTTTTTCTGAAATCTTCCTTGCACGTGGACTTTCTGCCAGCTTATCAGTGACCAGTTTCTTGGCTGTGGCTTGAGATTCATTAGTTCTTTCTGGTAATATCTTCCAACAAATTTGTGGTTGCAGGTGCCATCTCATGTGATGTTAGGGATTCCAAAAAATGAGGAAACGTTGCCAGTGCCACAACCTCCTCTTTCTGTACCACCGCGTCCTCTTTCTGTGATGGGTGATGCGTGTTCTCGAATGGATCTCACAGCTATCCATCAGATTTTTGTAATGATGCACTACAAAGATGATGAAGGGACCAATGAGGTAATTGGATCAGACAAAACTGATTTTTGAGTTGTTGCCTATTCATGAAAGTTTGCAGACATTAATTTTTCTTTGTTCTGTTAAAGCTATCCTTCCAAGAATGGACTCAGCAAATGAGAGACATGTTGGATGCCAGAAAGCGCGGAGACGCTGCATTTCGTGAAAAAGATTTCAAAGCTGCTATGGAATGCTACTCTCAGGTGTGTTAACACTTTCTTAAATGGTTGAATGGGTGGAAATGATCTGTTATCTTTCTAGCCCTAGGAAAAATCCTTCTACTAGTACTCTTGCATCATCCGAGGTCAACTCTTCCCAAGTTATGCATTTAGCAGACAACTCATCATGGCTTGTACGGGTCAGTGTAAATGTGGAGTTCCCTTTGGCATCGACAACAATCTACCAGGTCCTGATCAGGGATCCAATTTCCTTTACCGAATTGCACGAACTATTTTAACCGCTATCCGTTTTCAGAAAACAAGTAATGCCTACCAGAATTTGTGTGACATTGAGCAGCATAGTTATCCTGCATTCAATTTTAATCTAGCTATGCATTCACTGGAATCCTACTGCATATAATGCTTGTTTTTCAGTTCATTGACACAGGAACCATAGTTTCCCCGACGGTGTATGCACGGCGAAGTCTTTGCTATCTCCTCTGCGATCAACCAGATGCTGCTCTCCGAGATGCGATGCAAGCGCAATGTGTGAACCCTGAATGGTCTACAGCATTTTACTTGCAAGCAGTTGCTCTTGCCAAGTTGGAGATGCACCAAGATGCAGCTGACATGTTGAACGAGGCTGCTGGTTTAGAAGAGAAACGACAACGTGGAGGGAGAACATCTTGAACGCGACCTTAATTTCTTCGCAAAGGCGGATCAATTGATGTTGTTGTAGTAGAAGGGGACTCCTTGTAAATGGTTTGTAGGCTTGGTTTATTCCCAAAAATATTGTAGAATGTGATCTCCAATTTCAGGTGCAGGTGCAATAAATGATTCTTCATTTTGATCAATAATACCAAAGTCAATACTGATAAAAGATCTGGTTACATGATACCATCTGCATCCAAAATCTGTTGACTTTTTTATGGAGTTGCAAAATCTAGTGGATACCAATGCTCACCATAGTCTATACACAATCTATCATTCCCATTGTTTTGTATGTTTTAGTGTACAGACGCTTTAGTATTTGTCAAGCTTATCATACACATAAATTGCGGATGCATTGCTGCAAAATCAGACAACAAAGAGCTCGGCTTTTCCGTCAATGAAGAGGCTCATGAACTCTTCCCCATCCACTGTTTCTTTCTCTATCAGTAGCTGAGCAAGCTTGTGAAGGATGTCAATGTGCGTTGTGATGATCTGTGTGGCTCTCGAATACGCTACCTCGACCAGTTCCCTTACTTCAGCATCCACAATATCTGCTGTTGCCATTGAGTAGTCTTTCTGGGACGACATCTGCGATCCAGAGATCAGGTTCCCGTTAAGTTGTTAGAGAAGTAAAGTGCATTGGCTGAAATGAATTGGGTCTGTAACTTGACCAGGAAAACATACCTGCTGACCCAAGAAGGGGTTTCCACCGCCTCCACCAATCGCAATTTGGCCAATCTTTTTGCTAAACCCGAACCTCTCCACCATCTGCCTTGCTACCCTCGAAACTTGCATGAAATCATTGGATGCACCGGTTGTTACATTTTCCTGGCCAAAGATTACCTCTTCAGCAACCCTGCATATGGTATAAACTAAGTGCACGCACTTGAAATCCATGAAAGAAGCCTGCATCAGTTCCATGATAGGAACTAACTAAAGCTCAGAGCTACTAACCTTCCACCAAGCGCAACAGCCATTTGGTTCTCCAAATAGCTTCTGCTATACAATCCAGACTCGAGCCTTTCCTCACTAGGAGCAAAGAATGTCAGCCCGCCAGCTTGGCCACGAGGGATGATGGATATCTTGGCTACAGGATCATACTCGGGCATCAGAGCACCAACAAGAGCATGTCCCGCTTCTGCCAACATAGTAGATATAGACCTGGTTAGTCTCCAATAGCCGAATCAAAGATCTTAGTTACAAGCAAGGGCGTTAGATGATGTGGGTAATTTCTTACCGTGATAAGCAACTAACTTTTTCTTCTCATCTGAGACAACAGCATTCTTCTTCTCTGGGCCAGCGATGATTCTCTCGAGCGCATCAGATATCTCATCTTTGCTAATCTCCTTAAGGTCACGCCTTGCAGCAAGAATGGCTGCTTCATTCATCAAATTCTGAAGATCAGCTCCAGTAAACCCTGGGGTTCTCCGGGAAATCTTTTCAAAGTCCACATCCTTAGCAAGTGCCTTTCCTCTCGAGTGAACCTGCAATTCAATGATTTGCACAATTGTTAACACAATGCCGAAAAAGAAAAAACCAAGATAGCACCGGACCTTTCAAGACAACCCGACTCTAATAAGATAAGCAACAACAGTTCATCCGGCCTCCAGAAAACATATAGTAAAAACACAGGCATTTTAAATAGCACATCCAGTCAGAGTCTCATCAGCCATCCAAGACGATAAAGCACATGTAAAGCGAGGAATCCAACCTGAAGGATCTTGACCCTGCCAGCAACATCGGGGCGGTCCACAGTAACCTGCCTATCGAACCTGCCAGGCCTCAACAGCGCGGAATCAAGGACGTCCGGCCTATTCGTAGCAGCCAAAACAATGACCCCGGAGTTGCCCGTGAAGCCATCCATCTCAGTGAGCAACTGGTTAATGGTCTGCTCTCTCTCGTCATTTCCGCCACCAAGTCCCGCCCCTCTCTGCCTCCCAACCGCATCAATCTCATCAATGAACACAATGCAGGGCGCCTTGGACTTGGCCTTCTCAAACAAATCCCTCACCCTCGAGGCTCCAACTCCCACAAACAACTCCACGAACTCCGAAGCCGCGCACGAGAAGAAGGGCGTCCCCGCTTCCCCAGCCACGGCCCTAGCCAGCAGCGTCTTCCCCGTCCCGGGGGGTCCCACCAGGAGGCATCCCTTGGGGATCTTCGCCCCTAACGCCGTGTACTTGTCCGGATTCTTCAAGAAATCCACCACCTCCTGGAGCTCCAGCTTCGCCTGGTCCGCCCCCGCCACGTCAGCGAAGGTGACCCCCGTCTCGGGGACCTCCTGGAACTTGGACTTGGACCGCCCGAAGTCCATGGGCCCGCCCAGCCCACCCGGACCGCCAGGCCCGCCCTGGGCCCGCCGGAAGAGGAAGAACAGCCCGGCGAAGGCCAGGAAAGGGAACAGCAAATTCCCGATGAAGTTGAACAGGCCGTTTCCGGCGTCACCCTCGGAGACGGAGATATCGACGCCGTTCATGGCCAAAATGTCGATGAGGTCGGGGTCGTTGGGGACAATAACGGTGGCGCGGCGCCCGTCCACCGCCGTCAGCTGGAGAGCGGACCCGTCCTTGCTGAACCTCACCCTCTCGACCTTCCCCTTCTTAACGGCGTTAAGGAACTCACTGTACCTCCACTGCCCTCCCTCGGGGAGGTCAGAGGAAGAGGAAGGCTTGGGAGCCGTCATAAGAAGGTTCTGGCCGAAGGGGGAGGCAGCGTTGGGCTGGGCCGCGGGCTGGGCCTGGACCACCACAGGCGGTTGGGCCAACGGCGGGGGGCTATCGGCAGCTAGGGCGTTGAGGACATGGAACGGCCTCGTTTTGGTGGTCTTGGGGGTTGGAAGGGAGAGGGCGCCTCTGGAGAAAGGGGAGGAGAGGAGAAGGCTGACGGCTGACGTGGAAGCAGCCATAGTCACAAAGGAGGAAGAGAGAGCTGTATTAAAATTGGAGTTGGATACTTGGAAGAAGCTCAGGTGGGGGAACTGAGAGATATATATACTATACATACGCGAGGGGATTTGTCTAAACGGAAGCCATAGATTAGATGTGGGACTCGTCCTCTTCTACGTGGAGATGATATTATCCATTCGTTTCTTTCCATTTGATCTTTTTTCTCTTCCACGGTTCACACACATTGGACGGCCCTTGGGCTGATCTGAACTTGGGCCAACCTGGTCCGTTTTACTTTTATGGGCTTTATGATGGCCCATAGAAGCTTTTACCGACATACATTTTGACAACTCTGGAAAGGAATTCCAATTCCCAAATTTTTTGGGTTTCTAAACAGGCTGTTAAGGCTTCTACCTGGGCCTCGTGACGGGCTCGATCTTGTTTGCTTCAATGGACCAAATGTCGGGAACCAACTCACTCAATGGATGGGTCTGTTGCACACAAAGCAGTTGAAAGAGTTGTGGCTTCTAATCTTCGGTGTGGAGCATCTGGAATCACCGGAACAAAGTAATCTTTGAGGAGGCTTCAATTGATGGTAAGGCCTTGAAGAATTCGGTTATTCACCTCACGCATGAGTGGATTTGTTGGGCTGGTATGCTAAAAAGGAGTTGCAACCAAAATTTTATCTTAATGCTGGAGTCAACCAATGCAGGAGAATAGGCTCTTGGCGGCCTATTGCTAGTTCCTTGTTTTGGGATGGAATGCGTTAGAAGATTTCTTAGTTTCTCTTGCATTATGTCCTGTATTTGTAACTTGGAATAGGGTTTACCTATACTAGTGTTTGTTGTTAGTGAGTATGTTCGCTTCCGCCCTTTGGTATTTTTGTACATTTTAATATATATTATTGAACCTTTTACTGATAAAAAAAACCTACTACGACCAGGGGTGGCAAAAATACTCCATACTCAGTGGGTCAAGCTCTACATTTATCATAAACGCAAGGTGGGTAGGATGGTAACATGTCCTGCCTCGTTTCCCGGGTCGGTGGGTCAATTCCCACCCCTTGTAGAAATGACAAAAATTTATTTGGGAGGGGAACAAAACCCAAAGTCGTTTGCTTTGACTGGGTGTAGAGTATAAATATGAATCAATTTTGGACATGAGTCAACTTTTCAAATTAGGATATGGTTATATCCCACTCGTGTAATTAATTCATATTATAAAGTCCCCGAGCATGATTGAAATCATAAAGAAGATTGAGAATCCTCGTGGAAGTTGTGAATAAATGAGGCATCGGGGGAATGCGATCCACTAAAATCTCGGGCTAGTCTGTCCTGGTCCAACTTGCCGTAAACATTGCACTGAGATAAGGAGGTCCATCTTTGAAGCGTTTAATTATAATCACCTGTTGGTCTTATCATGTTCCCATGCTAAAAAACCGTACCACTCGTGGGCGCCTATTATTCATATACCTGTCTGTTGTGTCGCCAGAGCGGACTCATTTCCTGAGAAGTCCTGTGTGTCTACCTTGATGACCTGCCCATTCCACATGATAATATTCCAGGACTAACGTGAAGGCCGTGTGAGTATTATAGTTCCTGTCTGAACCATGTGGAGATCAGTTATTTGAACGTCAGTTTTTTCTCCGTGTTTAAGAGCACGAGACAGTGTCGAGACGGATTCGGAGATGGTCGGGAATCTCATCACATGACAGCATACCATAGGTGGTGGCCGGTTGAAGTACTCTAGTCTTGATGAGTTTGTATATAATCGGCAACGAGGAGTTGGAATGGGACAATAACATTGGAATGGAGAATGTGTTTTGGCTATGATGAGTAGGAAAATGATGAACAAAGCCATTAAGAAGAGTATCAAGAATTTAGTGAATGAGAACAAAGATTCCAATTTAGAAGCGGTGCTCGAGTTGGTGAAGGAAGCTCAAGCAGCCAGCATAGAAGTCTTTGAGTTGCAGATGTCGGTCTTTTGTTTCGAACCTGTTGCAACCAAAATGCAAATCGAGCCAACAAGTTGCAACCACTCAAGTAGAGAGAGAGGCTGGACGCCGACTTGCTCGTCCTCAAGTCAAAGAAAGAGGTGGATTCTTTCGCCTCGGAGGCAACCATCCAGGAAGCAGAGTTTCCTTCCGTACTCAATGTTCTCAGTCACTAATTTCAGCTCTTTTTATAAACCTGCAAACTCTGTGATGTAGAGATCAAAATTTTGCAAAATGGTACATATTGTACAGAGAATTGTATAACATGAGATCGATAGAGATGCATTTTATACAAGAACATTGACTCTTTTCACCACTCATTACAATTCCAAAATCTAGTATTTCGATTGGTCGTTGACTGATTAAAAGAAAATATTTGGAGCAAGTTCTCAGATGGCATCCTGTGTGCTCACTGCAATGCAATAATATTGGGCGCTGAAACTGCAAAATTGCTTTAAAATGGTTAGACAAATAATCAAACTGTAAACTCGACACATGATTAACCACTTCTGAAATTAAGGATACGATGATAAACGTCCGTAGTCTTTTTTCATTTGAGAAACGCATCTTTTACAATCAACACAGTCCTCTATTTTTGGGGTCGATACCGATTCTTCTCACATGTGCAATTTTTTGCGTTCTTCTTGATCGGTTAATATGTCATTTTTTAAGATTAGCAAAGAATAGAGAAATCAGCCACACGGGGGAACATGAAGAGACGAGAGTTGACCTTGATTACGATCCAGATCAACACAAAGTGGGGATAGCCCGTCCAGATTCCTCTTGCCTCCTCTTCGCAGGTTTCAAGATGGAGTTCCAAATGTAATATAAAACTAAGATGGGGTCTTCTCCTGTCCGGGGGATGGGGTGGCACCCCGCTCGTGCAACCTCATAACTAAAACAAAAATAACTCACAATTTATGACAACTCACATGCTAAAGCCACCCTCGTTCTCATATATATATATATATAGATATAGATATATACCCCTGGTCTAGTCACGATAGAGCCATAAAACTTCCAATCAATCCTCGGAACATAAATCTTAGCCAACAACAAAAATGGCTGCCTCTTCTGAGTCATCTAAGCCTACTTTCCACCTTCGTTCGGTTAGCTTACCCTCGAAGAGCCACCCTCTTGTCACGATTGTTGAGGACCAGCTGTGCAGGTTGAGATCATCTGATACAACACCGTCCTTGTCGGGCTACAAGCTTGGTGGCCTCAAGGACTTGTACGAGGGCCTGGATGATATGCTCCAATTGCATCTCGCTCGAGGCGCTATTTGCGACAAAGATATGGATGCGATGCTCGATGGATCTCTGAGGTTGTTGGATGTGTGTGGAACTACGCGAGATGTTTTCTCGCAGATGAAGAAATCCGTTCAGGAATTGGAATCGTCCCTCCGCCGAAAAAGGGTGACGAATCCAGTATCGGAAACAAAGTCAAAGCCTACTTGGTCTCCAGAAAGAGACTAAGTAAAATCATCTCCAAGTCTCTTGGAAGTTCCAAAAGCACAAAAAAGAGCTGCACAACAGAAACGGGCTTGGTCGATATGCTAAGACATGTCGAAGAGACCAGTCCCGCTATATTCGAGTCCCTTCTATCTCCGGTGTCTCCCAAGGCCAGATCTAGACCTACAGGGTGGTCGCTGATCTCCAAGATAGTGAAGCCGAGGAAAGTGTCCAGCGAAGAACAAACATATGCCAATGAGATGGAGCAGATGGACGCTGAACTGCTTAGCCTCGTCGGCAAGAAGTCGAGTTCGGTAAATGTCCGGAATGCACTCATAGGACTCGAGGCACTGGAGTCTAACATCCAGGAAACTGAGCAAGAATTAGAATGCGTATACCGGAGATTACTTAAAGCAAGAGCGTCCCTGCTTAATCTATTACACATCTAGCTTTGTAGAAATCTGTACACACAAGTAGTTACTAGTTAGAATCAGTTTATATCAATACAAGAAAATCTTTTCTTGTTGGAAATTTGACTCGTGCAGCGGAAGTGGTAAATAAAATTTATCCCGGTAATTAATAATTACCACGGTCAAAAGTAGATGAAAAAAAAATACCACCAAGAGGGAACACCAAGATTTACGTGGAAAACTCTCTAAATACCAGAGGGAAAAACCACGGGACCAGCTCCGAAAAATATCCACTAGTAAATAGAGAAATTACAGTGGTAAAAATATCCTCACTGCCCGATACCCCGAGTTATCCCACTCTCATGTTTCACTCGTATTTTACAGTAGAGAATTTTCACTCACTCTATTTTTACCTCAAGCTCTCTCTCTCTGGAACTTGGAAACTATCTATTTCTCTCTAAACTCTCTACTTGGAGTTTTTCTTCATTTTGTGGATGATTCTCAATGGAAGATCATCTCCCCTTTTATAGAGAGGAATGTCATGATTTTTTAATCCACGCATCACTAATGGAGACTCTACCCATCACTAATGGAGACTCCACCCATCACTAATGGAGACTAATGGATACTTTTATCTTCCACTTATTAGTAGGCATAATCCCATCAATTCTCCCCCTCATGCCCACTTGAGGGAGAAACCTTTTGGTTGAGCTTAATGATGAACCCCCGTGCCAGATGACCTAGCACAGAATTGGAGTTTCCCACGAGGCACTGCCTTTGTTAACATATCAACAGGATTCTTGTCCGTATGAATCTTTTGTAACTTCATCTCCTGCTCTTCAATGGCCATTCGGAGCCAATGATACCGAATATCGATGTGCTTAGTACGACCATGATAGGTGGCATTCTTGCTCAGGTCTAGAGCACTTTGACTATCACTGTAAATTACATACTCATCTTGCTCCAAACCCAGCTCTTGAAGGAACCTCTTCAACCAAAGCAACTCTTTTCCTGCCTCGGTCATTGCAATATACTCTGCCTCAGTTGTAGATAAGGCAACACATTTTTGCAGTTTGGACTGCCATGACACAGCTCCCCCTGCAAAAGTAAACAGATATCCAGAAGTTAGTTTTTTGGAGTCAATATCTCCCGCCATATCTGCATCTGAAAAATCCTCCAAGATTGGTTCCGAGCCTCCAAAGCACAAAGAAATTTTTGAACTGCCTCGTAAGTATTTTAGGATCCATTTTATAGCCTCCCAATGTTGTCTCCCCAGGTTAGAGAGAAACCTGCTCACCACACCAACTGCGTGAGCAATATCTGGACGCGTGCACACCATGGCGTACATCAAAATCCCAACTGCTGAGGAGTATAGAACCTTTGCCATGTGTTCCTTCTCCTCCTTTGTTGTAGGACATGCTTTCTTGCTGAGTTTAAACTGGCCAGCAAGAGGTGTACTTACTGGATTCGTATTTTTTGAATTGAATCTCTCTAGTACCTTCTCAATATATCTTTCCTGGGATAACCACAGCTTCCTAGCTTGTCGATCATTTAATATGCATGCCCAGAATTTGCATTGCTGCACCAAGATCCTTCATGTCAAAGGACTTTGATAAATCTTCTTTCAACTTCATTATCATCTCAGCATCCTGTCCAACGATCAGCATATCATCCACATACAACAAAAACATTATGAATTTACCATCATGAAATCTACGGATGTAAACGCAATAGTCTGCATTTGTCCTGGTGTAGCCATGACTCATCATGAATGAGTCGAACTTCTTGTACCACTGTCTAGGAGCTTGCTTCAGGCCGTACAAGCTCTTTCTTAACCTGCACACCAGATCTTCCTTCCCTTTCTCCTAAAAACCTTCAGGTTGCTGCATGTAGATTTCCTCCTCCAAATCGCCATGGAGGAAAGCAGTATTGACATCCATTTGCTCTAACTCCAGATTCAAACTAGCAGTTAGTCCGAGTACTACTCTAACCGAGGTCATCTTTACGACTGGTGAAAATATTTCATCAAAGTCAATGCCTTTCTTCTGGCTGAAACCTTTCACCACTAGCCGAGCCTTGTATTTTACGAGATTATCACCATCTCGTTTCAGCTTATATACCCATTTATTCATCAAGGCCTTTCTTCCTTGGGGTAATTCCACAAGCTCATAAGTACCGTTCTTTCTCAAAGAACTCAATTCCTCAAGCATAGCCTCTATCCATCGAGCTTTGTCCTTATGCTCCGGGACTTTTTCAAAGCTCTATGGCTCCCCCTCGCTAGTGACAAGGACATACTCAGAACTGGAGTATCTGATTGACAACATCCTCTATCTTGTTGACCTTCTGAGTTGCTCGTCCTCCTGAGAATCTGAAGTTACTTTGCCGACCTCAGGGGTTTGCTCTCCCTGATTAGAATTCTCTTCTGATTCAGCACCCACCCAAAAAGATTGATCTGCATCTTCTCCACCAGTTGTCATTGGAGAAGATTCCGATGCCAAATCAATTCAACCACCAGCCTCTATCCTTGCCTCTGTTATTACTGGGGTTGAACATGTCTTATTATCATGAAACACTACATCTCTGCTTCTGATGACTTTCTTTCTCTCTAGATCCCACAGTCTGTAGCCAAAGTTTTCTTCTCCGTAGCCAAAGTTTTCTTCTCCATAGCCAAGAAATATACAGGGAACTACTTTGTCATTTAGCTTTTGTCTCTGTTTCTTTGGTATATGTACAAAAGCTTTGCATCCAAACACCTTCAAATGTGAGTAAGAAACACTTCTACCGGTCCACACTCTCTCTGGGGTGTCATAGTTTAGCGGAACTGATGGAGACCGATTGATTAGGTAGCAGGCAGCACGAACTGCTTCCCCCCAAAACGACTTAGGCAAGTTAGCCATTTTGAGCATGCATCTCACTTTCTCCACAATGGTTCTGTTGATTCTCTCTGCAACACCGTTGTGCTGTGGGGTGCCTAGAACTGTCTTCTCATGTTTGATGCCATAGTTTGTGCAATACTGCTCAAACTCTTTTGACGTGTACTCCCCGCCATTGTCTGACCGGATACACTTCAAGGACGCACCTTTCTCTCTTTCCACCATAGCATGAAACTTCTTGAAGTGATCAAACACCTGGTCTTTGTTTTTACAAAAATAACCCACAACTTCCGTGATGCATCATCAATGAAAGTGAGAAAATATTTGCTACCACCTAATGACTCCACTTTAATGGGACCACACACATCAGAATGCATAAGTTCTAAAAAACTTTCCTTCCTTTTAGCAGTCTTGCCAAAAGGAACTCTATGATGCTTGCCAAAGATACAATAATCATAAGGTTGTAGTTTTGTACCTATGGCGATTGGAACAATGGACCGTAATGCTTTCATTCCCTTCTCGCTCAAGTGTCCAAGCCGCTTGTGCCACAGATTTGGTGAGGTAGAGTCCTCTACTGCATTCACCTCATCTCCAAGTAGATTCACTTGAGTCTTGTAAAGTGTGCCAGATATCTTTCCTCTAGCTGTAACTAGATCTCCTACAGTCAGCTTCCACAATCCATTGCCAAAATGGCTATGGAAACTAGTCACATCCAGGGCATGTATAGATATCAGGTTTAGACGCAGATCAGGAACATGTTTGACATTTTTCAATGTTAAATTATGGCCAACATTTGTCTTGACCAAAACATCATCAACTCCTACAATATTAGCAAAACTGCTATTTCCCATTCTAACCTTGCCAAAGTCTCCTGCTCTGTACAAGGTGAACATCTCCTTGTGGGGAGTTGCATGGTATGATGCAGCAGAATCAATGACCCATTCAGTGTACGGATCACTGACCGCACAAATATCTTCTTCACAAGAAAATAGTGCTACCTCCTCTAGTGTAGATGTGGTAGCTCTTTTGTCATTCTCATTCTTCTGCTCGCCTCCCTGCTTCTTTTTCAAAAGTCTACAATTTCTTTTAAAGTGCCCCTCTTTGCCACAATAGTAACACTTCAGTCCTTCTCTCGACTGAGATCTTCCTTCAAACTTGCCTTTCCCACGGTTCTCTGTGACCATGGCCTCATTGCTAGAGCTCATCATGCCATTCTCTATTCTCCGAGTTTCTTCATTCAGGATACTATCCTTGACTATAGACAATGTCAAACTTGGAGTTGAGTTTGTCATAGAAACTTTTAGTATTTCCCAACTATCCGGCAAGGAATTCAGTAACATCAAAGCCAGCAATTCATTGTCTAGCGGAACCTTTGCTGCTACTAGACGATTTGCAAACTCCTGGAACGTACTCAAATGCTCAGATGCATTTTGTCCATCACGGTATGTGGCTGTGATAAGCCGTTTGAGCAGAAAAGCCTTGTCAATGGTATTTTTCCGCTCAAACAGATTTTCCAGCTTCTCCTAGAGCTTGAATGCATCCGTCTCGTCAGCCACGTGGTGAATAAGACTGGGGTCAATCGACTGTTGAATTAACCCACAGGTTTTGCGATTCATCTTATTCCAGAGAGCATCTGCTATTGCCTCGTCTTTTATACCTTTTAACTCAATAGGATAAAAAAGATCCTTGCAGTATAAAACATCCGTCATCAGATTCTTCCAGATGGCATAATTTGACGAAGTCAACTTGATGGCTTTTTCGACAGGCTTGTCCTCCATCTTCAACACACAAAGATCTCAACTACAAAGCCAAGGCTCTGATACCACTTATTGAGAATTTGACTCGTGCAGCAGAAGCGGTAAATAAAATTTACTTCGATAATTAATAATTACCATAGTCAAAAGTAGATGAAAAGAAAAAATACCACCAAGAGGGAACACCAAGATTTACGTAGAAAATCCTCTAAATACCAGAGGAAAAAATCACGGGACCAGCTCCGAAAAATATCCACTAGTAAATAGAGAAATTACAGTGGTAAAAATATCCTCACTGCCCGATACCCCGAGTTATCCCACTCTCGTGTTTCACTCGTATTTTACAGTAGAGAATTTTTACTCACTCTATTTTTACCTCAAGCTCTCTCTCTCTGGAACTTGAAAACTATCAATTTCTCTCTAAACTCTCTACTTGAAATTTTTCTTCATTTTGTGGATGATTCTCAATGGAAGATCATCTCCCCTTTTATAGAGAGGAATGTCATGATTTCTTAATCCACTCATCACTAATGGAGACTCCACCTATCACTAATGGAGACTAATGGATATTTTTATCTTCCACTTATTAGTGGGCATGATCCCATCATTTCTTACAAGCTTTCTGGCCTCTTTATATGAGAGTTTGGCAAATCCCAGTACTTAATTTGTCTTCCCATTTTCAAGCTATCTGTTTGGTGGACTAATAATGAAAAATGATTGTTGCCTGGAAAAAGAGAGAGTGATACCCATACGTCTCAACCATAAAATTTACAACCTAACAAGTATAAATGAGATTACACCTGAAATACTAAACTAATTATAAAGTACCACAGTCGCTCTCAATTTCTACTGGATTGCAAATATAAAATAATATTTTAATTATTTATATCCCTCAAAATGTTTGTCCAAATCAGCCACTCTTAGACATGGAAGTGAATGAGAAGCCCTCGTTGAGATTCAACGTCTCAACCTTAACTAGTTGAAGACATTATATCATATTTATGTATTAATTGTTTTTTCTTGAAATTTTTTTACGATAATTATATAATTTTCCCGTTAAAATATGTTAATTTATTTTTCGTTCTGAAAAATGTTATTTTATTATTCTAATATTAACTGACAGGATTCATGAACATAACACACATTAGTGGGCCGATGATGAAGCCTTAGCTAATAAGAACCAGGCCGGTTAGTGGGCCAAGTTGGGGAAAATAGTATGGGCCTTTAAAGAGATGGCTTTCGTTTAAACAATGCGTCTCCTCAGTTCCCTCCCTTCCCTTGGCAGCTTCAAAGATCAAACCAGAAGAAGATGAAATGAATCCCAGAATAAAAGAGCCCCTGTTCTCTGTCCCTCGATCGAAGCGTAATTTTCGTCGGTATCTCGTCAGCGTTCAAGAGGATGAGTTTTGAAGGTAAGCTGGTGGAGTGGAACTATGTCCATTTCATAATTTTTAGTTTGTTCTTCTGGCTATCCCCTTGTATTAGTATTAGTATTAGTATATATAATAGAAAGATAGTATAGGTAGCAACATCTTCGTCCACTGGTCTATGCCAGGATTGAGCTGGCAGTTGGAAGCAATGTCTCCTCGCGATCGGGTCTAGAGACGCATAATAATATCAACAGAGAGATGATCATTGCGTAATAATAGTTCCAGGTTAGTGAAAATGATGAAATCATGTTTCCCAGGACCCAACCAAGATCCATTAATATGGCTGTGTTCATTTTTTCTGTTTAAACAATTAGAAGGTGGCATCACTCCCGTGCAAGCTCAGTTTTCTTTTCTTTTCTTTTTTTGCTTCCTGAACATGATTGAAGCCAGTAGGAAAAGATAGGTCGAACCCTCGTGCAAGTTCAGAATAATTACCTGTCCGCCTTATTGTATATCGTCGTCTGCGAGTTGGTCTTATGTTGTCTCCATGCCATAGAGGCATACCACTGCGCATTCCACGTGATAATATTCGGGGGCCTGATGTGTAGCTAGTGTCATTATATCTAATGGTTCCTGTCCCGACCATGTGGAGAGTGATTATTCCTACTCAACGTCATGGGACAGTGTTGAGACAGATTCGGAGGTGGTCGGGAACCCAACACATGCCAGCACATTCAGGGTGGGTGCTGGTTCAAGTATTCTGATATCATTGAGTCATATATATATATATATATATATATATATATACACAACAGCAAATGAGTTGTATTGAACAACGTTACCGATCAAAAAAAAGTTTCTTTGCTTTGTCCAAAAAGAAGAAAATAGATCAATGGCTGCTTCCCATTTGCGCTCCAACAGCTTACCCTCAGAGAAGAATCCTCTTTTCAGAATTGTTGAGGAGCAGTTGGTCAGGTTGAGATCATCTGAAGCTAAACCATCTTTGGCAGACTGCAAGTTAAGCGGTTTGAAAGACTTGTATGATGCTGTTGATGACCTGCTTCAGCTACCCTTTACTCAAGACAGCGAGAAAAAATGGAGGAAGTCTTGGGAGGATCGCTTCGGGTATTGGATGTATGTGGTACTACAAGAGATGTTTTCTCCCAGATGAAGGAATCTATTCAGGAACTACAATCATCCTTCCGCAGAAAAAGAGACTCCGAATCCACCATGGAGAATGTATTCAGATCTTACATGGCATCTAGAAAGAGACTGAACAAAGTGGTCTCCAAGTGTCTCAGGAATTCAAAGAGAATGGAGAAGAAGTCCAAGGCCTCCTCAACAAACACAGACTTGGATATGGCTTCTCTGCTAAAAGAGGCCGAGGAAACCGGTCTTGTTGTGTTGGAGTCTCTCTTGACTCTTGCCAAGACAAGATCGAGACCTACTGGATGGTCACTGGTCTCGAAGTTGATAAAACAACGTGAGGACGCTACAGATGCCGCCGATGAGGTAGCCAAGATGGACGCGGAATTGCTTGCCTTGATCGGAAACGACTGCTGCCCTTCGCGGCTCCAAAACACCCTTAGCGGACTAAGGGCGTTAGAGTCCAGCATTCAGGAAGCGGAAGAAGAGTTGGAATGTGTCTATAGGAGATTAGTAAAAACCAGAGTATCTCTTCTCAATGGACTACACAATTAGAAGAGAAGCCATTTTGGGTGTTTTGTGCCATAACCATGTAAATCATCGGCTGTAGATATTTATACAGAGGATTAATATCAAAGATCGAGAAAAAAAAGAAAGGGAAACGTTCATCAAATTCCTTGCTGGGATCTAATTCTTGACTTGATGGTTCTTTTCATGAAAAATCGTGGACATCTTATCTAGTTCGATCACACGAATTTTTTAATGCTAGCTGAAGTAGCACAGAGAATATGATTCTGATAAGTTTTTTTACTATGTCCAAGTTAATTTTTGATAAATATCTAGTAAATTTGTCTCAAAGTTTAACCATTCTGATAGAATTGGTCATACAACTGTTGACTATTGGGTTATTTCTCAATCTGATGACCGATCCACTAGCTCCAAAATAGTAGCAGGAACATAAAAATAAAAGCTTGTTTCAAGTTCCTGAGAGATTCGTCTCTGAAAGGCCACGTTTTTGGAATGGCAGCCATCAAGTGCTAAGCTATTCGAAATCAGCCACACGGGCAACACGAAGAGAGTTGACTTGATACGATCCAGATCGACGCAAGTGGGAACAGGCTGTCCAGATTCTTCTTGCCTCCTCATCTCACATCACAGACCTTGAGACATCGATGTCCATATGAAATAGAAAAACTAATCTGGGGTCTTCTTCTGTCTGCAACTTCATATTAAAGTACCTCAAATTGTTTCTACCTTATGCATCCGACAGAGATAAAACATTGCAGGACTTGCCAACTCAAATTGGTGATGAATGATGTACGCAAAATTGATAAGCAATTAAACGCACAATCAAATAGTATAGTGAGTAAGTAGGGTTTCGAACTGAGGGTTGAACACAAAATCAATGCAAATAATTATGTGAAGCGGGAAAATTAAAAGATTGTAAAGATTGTAAAGTAAATAAAACTAGATCGGAAACGCAAATAAAAGACGAGTTGTAAATCAATGGAGATAAACGAGCACGATATCCTTATGGACTACTCATCTATGTCGAGACTATGATTTTTATGAAGTTCTAACTAGTACCCGGAGTGTTCTAATGCATCTCCCTAATGCTTTCGCTCATTAGGATGACAAAACTAAGCTAGAATAGTTCATGATTACTAATCAACGCTTCCACTCATTAATTAGACCAAGAATTAAACTAAACTCAATTATGAAGTTAACTCCTATCGGGTTATCCCTTAGTATCAAGATTCCTCATTAATACCTTAAGACATGTCAATTGACTCTTCCGTTGATTCTAATGCCTTCCGGTCCATTATTATCAACTAAACATCATAATCTAAGTGATCAAGTTAGATTAAGTATTAAGATCATCAATTGACAACTACTACGAAAGATAATCAAACCATAGCTAACATATACGAGTAATCACATAATTAGGGCATCGCACTCACAAGAGAACTACTCGCTAAGCATGTTAACAAAGCACAATAGATTAATGAAGAACATGATAGCAATTAACATAAAGATAGAGATAGAGAAAGCTTAGTCGTGATGATCAAGCTTTGCCAATCCTCTCCCCGTGCTAACTGAAAGCGCCCCTTTATTAAGCTCTAAAGGCTGTTCTCAATATTGCAGTAGTAACGTCTCTTTGTATTCACCTCCCCAAAACCTAAGAGACTAAGGCCTATATATAGCCAAAAGTCTAACACGAAAATAGGAAAACCTAGAGGAGGTTTAACCTAAACTAGAAGTCTTGCTAGCCAAGTAATAATATAAATAATAAACCTTAAGTTCTAAAGCCAAAACAGGAGGCTAAAAGTCGAATATTTCCTTTAGCGGATCCGAAATCACAACTAAATAAGAAGTCGGACTAAAGCTGCGTTGGGCAAACTAGCGATCGCTAGTTGAGTAGCGGCCGCCAGTTCCACCTCTTCGTAAATCTCTGTGCTTCCCGACTAACGATCGCTAGTCAACTAGCGACGGGAAGCCCTTCCACTTTCACTGGCGGCCGCTAGTTCACTCCCCGTCGCTAGTTGGGCTACACAGCTTCATCGAATCTTTGTATTTTCCATTTTTGTCCCTCTTCCGCTCCGAATTTGGCTTCGACTATAAAAGACGAAATGTAGATCTTTCTTCAAGCTTTCCAACGGTATCTTATGCGTTATAATCCGATACTCGAGTAGAAAGTTATGACTCTTGCAATATGATCTCTTGAAATCACCCTTCCAACGACCTTCATTGAGCCCCAATTTTCTACAAAATAGGACAATGGGTAGAAATCCATTCCCGAACATAAATATACTAAAATGATCATAAGACTTGACATGACATGATGAATATAACTCAAAACTTGACTAAACACACTCGAAACATACGACAGAACATGAGCGTTTACACACTCATCACACCCCCACACTTATTTCCTTGCTTGTCCTCAAGAAGGAGCATCAGACACACACCCAAACTTTCAAACTCTTATTAAAAGACCACCCCACGACCGAGTAGTGTACGTACCTGAGCACAAGGAGTAAGAACGTGTAGACACCGCATCCTTGATGGTTTATCCCAGTTTTTCGCACTTAGTAGATTACACTAGAGGGTTGACCACTCAGAGGTTCAAAATTTTAAGCTCATATATATGAGTAGTCAACTACCTATCACTCGCGTACACGTCCGGGATCTCAAAGTTTCATACGTCTCACTCAGTGGTGCCTCGGTAAATGTGGGGCTCATGATCAAGGGGACTTTTCATTGGGTTGTAATGGGGTTAAGGTCAGGTGAGGATAATATATGTGGGAGGTAGCTAAACCACCCGGCCGAGGAGCTCACAAAAATGTTCTAGCTCTCGTCTACTCTAAATACCTCACACTTTATCTGATACGCGCTCATCCCAAGATTACACCCAAATCCTATTGACCACTTAGCTCGAGCCGTGCTATTTATTCACTTTCCAACCTCTTTCCAAACTTTCCACTTTCCATCATTCAACATTTATTCCATTTCCAACTTTCACATTCCCTTTTCATCACTTTTTTCACTTTTTCTTCTTCTTTTCCTTCACTTCTCTTTTTTTCCTTTTTTCTTCTTTTTTTCTTTTCACTTTTCACAACCTTCCTCAATCACATGAAATTCATCACATTGCACATCAAAGGCAACTGGTCTCGGCTTCTTTGTCGGCCTCAATTCTACCCATTACCCCCATTGTTTATTCCCGAGCTATTCTATCAAATGAACCCTTACAATAATACCCCAAAGATTAAGACCTAATGTATCCTCGGACCAAAGTGATCAAAGGTGGGTAAGATTGTTGATATAGGGCTTACATATTGGCTTACATATAATATTTCAAGGAAAAAGACTTAAGCTCAACGTGTTTAAACAAGAGATATACAGGGTTTTCAGCTCTAAGGCTCTAGGCTCAAAATCAAAGACGGCCCCCATCCTGTCACTTACACCCACACCACCAAAACGGTACCAAGTCATGGCATGAAACCCGATGACCGGAGCAATGTAGGCACCTCATGCTATGCAGAGACGGTTGTCTCCTCCTTCGGCTCTAAAATCTCACAAGGTCACTCATCAATGCCGCTAGTATAATCTACCAAGTGCAACCACTAACCTAAACAACCAAGGGTGTTGTTCCTACACGTCTTTACTCATCGTGCTCAAACTTGATTCCTAACAAGGTATGGGATTTAACTTCTAACAAAAGTTTAAAATTCGAGGGGGGAGATTCATCATCTGCTTTTGACAACACTTCATTCACAAACACAAACAAACACACTCCTAAATTCAGATCTAGACTCAATCACATATGCCAAACTGAAATAAAACTGCACGTTGACCCCCCACACTTATTAAACACATTGGCCTCAATGTAGGGGACACAAGCAAACAACACAGCAGAGAAACAAAGACCACAAGGATATAACAGACACTACGATATCAGACAATAAGAAAGGGAAGGGAATGGTACCGCCCTGTCAATATTCGGTGGGAGGCGGTGGGGAAAGTGGGTGGGGTTTTGCTCTAATTGCCTTTTTGCGCAACAAAGTTTGTGTATGGACTGGCGAATTCTGCTGCAGCTCGATTTTTCTCTTTTTGAAACCTCCTGCAAAGGCGAGTAAAATACTAAATGAACATATCAATACTGAAACAAACACAAAATATAATAAAAAAGTAAATACTAAACGTGCTAATTTAGAGTCGTTAGCTTGACTTTGTTACTCCCTGCAGCACTATGGTGGATGGAGGCGCTTATCGGCTACTTGGAACTCTATTTCATCTGGGCCTATGCGGAGAAGTAGCTTGCCCTTATGAACATCCACCATCGCATGACAAGTGTTGAGGAATGGACGTCCCAAAATCAATGGGTAACTTTCATTGGTAGCATAGTCCAGCACCACAAAATCTATAGGTACGAGAGACTTGTCGACTTTAATTATCACATCCTCCACGATTCCATGTGATTTCTTGACTGATTGATCAGCTAGTTGAAGGTACATCTCCTTTGGCTTGAGGCCTCCAAGTCCAAGTTTCCTAAAAATAGTAAGAGACATGAGGTTAACATTGGCACCCAAATCACATAAGCAATGCGGAAATTGAATACCATCAATATTGCAAAGAATAGTAAAACTCCCTGGATCTTTTAGTTTTGGCGGTATGCCATTTTCTACCAAAGGGGTCATCTTGCCATCATTCTGCCTTTTCTTCCTCGCGATGATCTCCTTCAAAAACTCAGCATATTGTGGCCTTTTATCTAACATCTCCAAGAAAGAGACATGGCTTTGAATTTCTTCCATTGTCTCTATGAATTCAAGGGCCTTCTCATCGATCACTGCTGCTTTCTTGACTTGTTGAGGTGATGGTGGAGGAACATAAGAATCCTTTTTTGCACCGATGTAAACTGGTGGTTCCTTCTTTTCAGTAACTACCTCCTCCTCTATGGCTGGCTTGATCTATTCAGCATATTCTTTTGAAGAGGATTTGTTCTCAAGTGGTGGCTTTCTCCGGAGTCTTTGCGGGAATGGAGGTGGAGGGACATAAGGTGGTGGAGGAATATATGGTTCATCATCCTCGTCCACACTCCTCACTGTGATGGCCATCACCTGTCCTCGCGGGTTCGACTCGGTGTTACTGGGTAGAGCACCTATTTCCCTTTGAGTATTTGCTGCAGCCAAATTTCCGAGTTCGATCTCCATCTTTTGGAGTTGTGTGGCTTGCCCCTTTAAGTATGTCTCAAACTCTTGTTGACGTGCTTCACAACGATCCAGCCGCTGCACAGTTATACTTTGTTGTTGGATGGACTGCTGGACTACCCCCACTAACTTATCAATCTTGTCACCCATTTCTTTGACTTGCTCGCCCAAATATGGTTTCCTGGAGTCTTGCTGGGCACTAGTATTGTGTGCTTGCTGACCAAATCGAGAGAAATTTGGATGAGCATTAGCTTGTTGTGAGTAACCCATTCCTGGTGGTGTTCTATCAGCAATGGCCTGGATCTCTTCCAACATTGGACAGTCAGTTGTGGGATGTGCCCCTTTGTAAAGCTGACAAGTATCTTGCACCACAGCTACTTGTTCCTTGTCCTTGGTCAACTTGTCGAGTCTTTTGGTAAGAGCTTCTATTTGAGCTTCGAGCTTCATGTTGGCATTTACTTCGAGTACTCCTCAGGCTGCTTCCTTACGTGGTTGTCTAGCACGTTCTTTTGGCCACATACCATTGACTTCAGCCATTTCCTCCATTAAGCGAGCAGCTTCATCAGCAGTCTTCCTCAAGAACACTCCTTGAGAGGAGGCATCAATATGGTCACGGGATGGGCCATCTAACCCATTGTAGAAGATTTTTATGAGGTTGTCTTGAGTTATACCATGTTGAGGGAAGGCACTTTGGAGATCCGTGAACCGTTCCCATGCTTCATAGATGCTCTCCCCATCTCCTTGGATGAACGTGTTGATTTCTTGCAAGAGTTTGGATGACTTGGCCATAGAAAAGAACTTTCGGAGGAAAGCATGAGCCTGATCATTCCAACTCTGAATCGTCTCTCCTTTCAACTTGTTGTACCAAGCACGAGCTCGATCTTTCAAAGAAAAGTGAAAGAGGCGCAGCTTCAAGACATCATCATCGACATTTTGGAATTTCATGATGTTGCAGATATCTTCAAATCGAGATAGATGGTCTTGAGGATCTTCGCTTGGCAAGCCGCCAAATTGGACCAAGTTTTACAGTAGTCCGACAATCGCTGCTGGAATCTGGAACGAGTGGGGACCTACAGGTGGTTGTTGTAGACCATTAGGGTTCCCATTCCATGTAGGAACAGATGATTCCAACAGCGTCCTTCTTCGTGGAGCGTCCCCTACAGCTTGGAGCGCTCCGTCTTCCTGATTTTGTGCCATCGCTCTCGCTTGGTCCCTCTTTTCACGCCTAATTACCATTTCGAGTACTCCGATGTCAACCTCAAGCACAGTGTTTGTGTCAAGGTCTAGTCCTTCACTCCGGGTTCTTGGCATGCACTAGAGAATCCTGAAAAAGAAATCACACGAAATCAGCAAGTTTGCCACACAAAACAAATTGCTATTGAGTGTGTAAACGCTCATGTTCTGTCGTATGTTTCGAGTGTGTTTAGTCAAGTTTTGAGTTATATTCATCATGTCATGTCAAGTCTTATGATCATTTTAGTATATTTATGTTCGGGAATGGATTTCTACCCATTGTCCTATTTTGTAGGAAATTGGGGCTCAATGAAGGTCGTTGGAGGGGTGATTTCAAGAGATCATATTGCAAGAGTCATAACTTTCTACTCGAGCATCAGATTATAATGTATAAGCTACCGTTGGAAATCTTGAAGAAAGATCTACATTTCGTCTTTTATAGTCAAAGCCAAATTCGGAGCGGAAGAGGGACAAAAATGGAAAATACGAAGATTCGATGAAGCTGTGTAGCCCAACTAGCGACAGGGAGTGAACTAGCGGCCGCCAGTGAAAGTGGAAGGGCTCCCCGTCGCTAGTTGACTAGCGATCGCTAGTCGGGAAGCACAGAGATTTACGAAGAGGTCGAACTGGCGGCCGCTACTCAACTAGCGATCGCTAATTTGCCCAACGCAGCTTTAGTCTGACTTCTTATTTAGTTGTGATTTCGGATCCGCTAAAGGAAATATTCGACTTTTAGCCTCCTGTTTTGGCTTTAGAACTTAAGGTTTATTATTTATATTATTACTTGGCTAGCAAGACTTCTAGTTTAGGTTAAACCTCCTCTAGGTTTTCCTATTTTCGTGTTAGACTTTTGGCTATATATAGGCCTTAGTCTCTTAGGTTTTGGGGAGGTGAATAAAAAGAGACGTTACTACTGCAATATTGAGAACAGCCTTTAGAGCTTAATAAAGGGGCAATTTCAGTTAGCACGGGGAGAGGATTGGCAAAGCTTGATCATCACGACTAAGCTTTCTCTATCTCTATCTTTATGTTAATTGCTATCATGTTCTTCATTAATCTATTGTGCTTTGTTAACATGCTTAGGGAGTAGTTCTCTTGTGAGTGCGATGCCCTAATTATGTGATTACTCGTCTATGTTAGCTATGGTTTGATTATCTTTCGTAGTAGTTGTCAATTGATGATCTTAATACTTAATCTAACTTGATCACTTAGATTATGATGTTTAGTTGATAATAATGGACCGGAAGGCATTAGAATCAACGGAAGAGTCAATTGACATGTCTTAAGGTATTAATGAGGAATCTTGATACTAAGGGATAACCCGATAGGAGTAAACTTCATAATTGAGTTTAGTTTAATTTTTGGTCTAATTAATGAGCGGAAGCGTTGATTAGTAATCATGAACTATTCTAGCTTAGTTTTGTCATCCTAATGAGCGGAAGCGTTAGGGAGATGCATTAGAACACTCCGGGTACTAGTTAGAACTTCATAAAAACCATAGTCTCGACATAGATGAGTAGTCCATAAGGGTATCGTGCTCGTTTATCTCCATTGATTTATAAGTCGTCTTTTATTTGCGTTTTCGATCTCGTTTATTTACTTGCGACCTTTCACAACGTCATAAAACTTAAATTTTCCTGCTTCACATAATTATTTGCCTTGATTTAGCGTTCAACCCTCAGTTCAAAATCCTACTTACTCACTATACTATTTGATTGTGCGTTTAATTGCTTATCAATTTTGCGTACATCAAATTGGCGCCGTCGACACGGAACTGAGATTTTAGGACATAAACTCAATAGCAATTAGTTTTGTGTGGCAAACTTGCTGATTTTGTGTGATTTCTTTTTCAGGATTCTCTAGTGCATGCCAAGAACCCGGAGTGAAGGACTAAACCTTGACACAAACACTGTGCTTGAGGTTGACATCGGAGTACTCGAAAGAGTAATTAGGCGTGAAAAGAGGGACCAAGCGAGAGCAATGGCACAAAATCAGGAAGACGGAGCGCTCCAAGCTGTAGGGGACGCTCTGCGAAGAAGGACGCTTTTGGAATCATCTGTTCCTACATGGAATGGGAACCCTAATGGTCTACAACAACCACCTGTAGGTCCCCACTCTTTCCAGATTCCAGCAGCGATTGTCGGACTACTGCAAAACTCGGTCCAATTTGGCGGCTTGCCAAGCGAAGATCCTCAAGACCATCTATCTCGATTTGAAGATATCTGCAACATCATGAAATTCCAAAATATCGATGATGATGTCTTGAAGCTGTGCCTCTTTCACTTTTCTTTGAGAGATCGAGCTCGTGTTTGGTACAATAAGTTAAAAGGAGAGACGATTCAGAGTTGGAATGATTTGGCCCATGCTTTTCTTCGGAAGTTCTTTTCAATGGCCAAGTCAGCCAAGCTCTTGTGGGACATAAATACTTTCATACAAGCTGATGGGGAAAGCATCTATGAGGCTTGGGAGCGGTTCACTGATCTCCAAAGTTCCTTCCCTCAACATGGCATAACTCAGGAGAACCTCATGAAGATCTTTTACAATGGGTTAGATGGCCCATCCCGTGATCATATTGATGCCTCCTCTCAAGGGGTATTCCTGAGAAAGACTGCTGATGAAGCTGCTCGCTTAATGGAAGAGATGGCTGAAGTTAATGGTATGTGGCCAAAGGAACGTACCAGGCATTCCCGTAGGGAAGCGACTCGAGGGGTACTTGAAATGGATGCCAATATGAAGCTTGAAGCTAAAGTTGAGGCACTTACCAAAAGACTTGAAGAATTGACCAAGGGCAAGGAGAAGGCAGCTGCAGTACAAGATATGTGTGAAATTTGCAAAGAATCACATCATACCGACGATTGTCCTCAGTTGGTGGAGGCTCAGACTATCGCTGATAGACAACCACCAGGTTTGGGATACTCAAGGCAACCTAATGCTCAGCCAAACTTCTCTCGATTTGGTCAGCAGGCAAACAACACTGGTGCTCAGCAAGAACTCCGGAAGCCATATCTGGGAGATCAAGTCAAAGCAATGGGTGACAAGATCGATCAGTTGGTAGGGGTTGTCCAACAATCCATTCAACAACAAAGTATTACGGTACAGAGGATGGATCGTTGTGAAGCACGTCAACAAGAGTTTGAGACATACCTGAAAGGGCAGGCCACACAGCTGAAAAAGATGGAGATGGAACTCAGAAATTTGGCTGCAGCAAATACTCAAAGGCAAATTGGCTCCCTTCCGAGCAACACGGAGGCCAACCCTAGGGGAGATGCTAAAGCTATCACCTTAAGGAGTGGCAAGGAAATAGAAGGAGCCACCGAGACTACTAAACCCCCCAAGGGAAAGGAACCCGAGAAGGAGATTGAATCTGTGCAAATCGAGCAGGAGGAGGAACTCTATGTTGCCCTACCACCAAAGGTCCCCCCACCGCCGTTCCCTCAACGACTCAAGAAGCGACCAGTGGTGGACGAAAAATTTATGAGTTTTATCGAAAAGATGAAGGGTATTCAAATCAGCGTGTCCTTCCTGGAGATGCTAGACCAAATGCCACATTATGCCAAATTCCTCAAGGAGCTCCTCACAAAGAAGAAGAAGTGGGACAAGGAGGAAACGATCTCTCTGACTGCAAACTGCAGCTCACTCATATCCAAGAACTTGCCAGCTAAGCTTAAGGATCCAGGGAGTTTTACTATTCCCTGTTGTATTGGCGATGTCGAATTTGCTCACTGTCTCTGCGATCTTGGGGCCAGTATTAATCTCATGCCTTTGACGATTTTCAGACAACTTGGACTTGGAGATCTCAAGCCCACAGAGATGCGCCTTCAGCTAGCTGATCAAACGGTCACAAGGCCGCATGGAATCGCAGAAGATGTGCTAGTCAAGTTCGAGCAATTTTATGTTCCAGCAGATTTCGTGGTTTTAGATTTTGACCCCGACACGAATTGCCCTCTGCTTCTAGGCAGACCATTCCTTAACACTAGTCGCGCCCTGATCGATGTCAATGGAGGAAAGTTAACTTTACGAGTTGGCGACGAAGTAGTAGAATACCAAATGGCCAAGGCAATGCAACACCACCAAGAGGATGAAGCTTGCATGCGCATCGAATTGGTGCCTGATGAAACTTTTGGTGTTGAAGAACAATGGAGCTGGATCACTATGAGAGAAGAAGATGAGGAATCTTTTACTCAAGCATGTTAAGTTGAAGAGGTCGAAGAAGATGAAGAAGTAGACCAGGTGGAGGAGAAGTTTGAACTAGAACTCTATAGAGGGGCTCCCACACCACCATCCACCTTTAAGGCTCCTACTTTAGAGTTGAAGGAATTGCCCCCTCACCTCAGATATGCCTTCTTGAAAGAAGGAGGACGGCTGCCCATCATCATCTCCAACAAGCTCACTCCAGAGCAAGAACAACAAGTCCTTACCTTGGTGAATAAAAGGATCAAGGCCATGGGATGGCAAATTTCAGATATCCAAGGAATCAGCTCCGATATTGTGATGCATCGCATCAATATGGAGGAAGGAGCCAAGCCCAAGGCAGATCGTCAAAGGAGACTCAATCCCAATATGAAGGAGGACGTGAAGAAGGAGGTAATCAAACTTCTCGATGCTGGAATTATCTACCCTATTTCAGATAGTGAATGGGTAAGCCCCGTCCAATGCGTACCCAAGAAGGGAGGTATGACAGTACAAACTAATGAAGAGGGAGAGCTCATCTCAACCAGAACAGTTACCAGATGGCGGGTGTGCATTGATTACAGAAAGCTCAATGCTGCTACTCGGAAGGATCACTTCCCCATTCCCTTCATTGATCAAATGTTGGAGCGCATCGCTGGACATGCTTATTATTGCTTTCTCGATGGCTACTCTGGGTATAATCAGGTAATCATCTATCCTGGGGACCAAGAGAAGACTACTTTCACTTGTCCCTTTGGCACTTTTGTCTACAGGAGAATGCCTTTCGGTCTATGCAATGCGCCCGCCACCTTCCAACGGTGCATGATGGCAATCTTTTGGGGAATGAATGAAGACATCATGGAGGTGTTCATGGATGATTTTTCCGTCTTCGGAGATTCATTTGAGGACTGCCTTCATAACTTGGATAAAGTACTCCAGAGATGCGAAGAGAAGAGACTCGTGCTCAATTGGGAGAAGTGCCACTTTATGGTCGAAGAAGGCATTGTGTTGGGTCACAAGATCTCCAATAAGGGAATTGAAGTGGATCGTGCCAAGACTGAAGCGATAGAAAAGATGCAACCACCCACGACAGTCAAAGGCATCCGCGCCTTCCTTGGGCATGCCGGGTTTTATCGCCGCTTTATTAAGAATTTTTCTTCTATTGCGAGACCCTTGACTAACCTCTTAAATAAGGAAGTCCCTTTTGAGTTCAATGATTCTTGTTTAAGTGCCTTCAGGACACTCCAGCTGGCACTGGTCACTGCCCCGGTCATCACTTCATCATCTTGGGACCTCCCCTTCGAGCTTATGTGCGATGCCAGCAATGATGCATTGGGTTGTGTCCTAGGACAACGAAAAGAAGGGCGCTTACATGTCATCTACTACGCCAGCCGCGTCCTCGCTGGGGCACAACTCAACTACACTACCACTGAGAAGGAGATGCTTGCAGTGGTGTACACTTGTGACAAGTTTCGGGCTTACCTATTAGGCTCTAAAATTATCGTCTACACCGACCATGCCGCCTTGAGGTATCTCTTCGCTAAACAAGATGCAAAACCCCGACTTATCCGCTGGGTTTTACTTTTATAGGAATTTGACTTGGTAATAAAGGATAAGAAGGGCACGGAAAACGTGGTAGCGGACCATTTATCGCGCCTAGAGAACAGTGATGGCATGGACAAAGAAGGGAGGATCCTCGAGTACTTTCCAGATGAAGCCTTGTTCTATGTGCAGTCAATAAGACCTCCATGGTACGCAGACTTTGCCAATTACTTGGTGAGTGAAGTCCTGCCCGAAGACTTGAGCTACTCGCAGAAAAAGAAGTTCCTCAGCGATGTTCGCTTTTACGTGTGGGATGAGCCATACCTTTTTCGCCGTTGCGCTGATGGCCTTCTTAGACGATGTATTCCGGATAACGAGATACCATCTGTCCTCCAGGAATGTCATGGGTCAGTTTACGCTGGTCACTTTGGTGCAACAAGGACGGCTTCAAGAGTGTTGGAGTGTGGGTTTTATTGGCCCACCATTTTCAAAGATGCAAGGGAGTTCGCGGAACGTTGCGATCGCTGTCAAAGAACGGGAAATATTTCCCGGAGGGACGAAATGCCTCAGTCAAGCATATTGGAGGTTGAGCTATTTGATGTATGGGGGATCGACTTCATGGGTCCTTTCCCTCCATCTAAGGGCAACAAGTACATCATTGTTGGAGTCGACTATGTCTCTAAGTGGGTGGAGGCCTGGGCCACCCCAACCAACGATGCCAAGGTGGTCTTATGCTTCCTCAAGAAGCTTTTTACCCGATTCGGCGTTTCTCGCACAATTATCAGTGATGGTGGTTCACACTTTTGCAACCAACCTTTCGCCACACTCCTCAAGCGCTATGGTGTCACTCATAAGGTAGCCACTCCTTATCATCCTCAAACTAGTGGTCAAGTTAAAGTTTCTAATAGGGAGTTGAAGAGGATTTTAGAAAAGCAGGTGAGCTCCGCCCGGAAAGATTGGTCTTTAAAACTAGATGATGCACTGTGGGCTTACCGCACTGCTTTCAAAACCCCGATTGGCACGACACCCTATCGCTTGGTCTACGGTAAAGCATGTCATCTTCCTGTAGAGCTCGAACATCGGGCCTTTTGGGCGATCAAGGCATTAAACTATGATTACAAGCTTGCTGGAGAGCGCCGTGTCCTTCAACTCCACGAACTTGAGGAACTCCACTCAAGTGCTTTTGAAAGTTTGAGATTGTATAAGGAGATCACTAAGAAGAGACACGATGCTCATATCGGCACAAAAGACTTCCAAGTAGGGCAGCGTATACTTCTATACAACTCACGCTTGAAGCTGTTCCCTGGTAAGCTAAAGTCCAGGTGGAGCGGACCCTTCGAAATCGTTAACATCGCTACACATGGAGCCATCGAGGTCAAGCACCCGGAGGGACATACGTTCAAGGTCAATGGCCAGCGGTGCAAGCCGTACCTTGGGAATGACGTGGAGCGCGCTCGAGCTGTGCACACGTTACTCCCGCCATCCGCCCCGTAAACTCAGGGAGTATAAGTCAAGCTAATGACTAAAAATTAGCACGTTTCGCATTTTAATTTCTTTTCGAGTTTATTTTTGCGTATTTTTGCTTTACTAATTTGGTTTAAATCTGTGTTCTATTTCTGTAGGTGTCAAAAAAAAACAAAAAAAAAACAAAAAAGAAATAAAAGTCAACATCGCTTTGCGGCCGCTGATGTAGGCAAAATTGATAAGCAATTAAACGCACAAGCAAATAGTATAGTGGTAAGTAAGGTTCTTAGAACTGAGGGTTGAACACAAAATCAAGGCAAATAATTATGTGAAGCAGGAAAATTAAAGTTTTATAACGTTGTGAAAGGTCGCAAGTAAATAAACGAGATCGAAAACGTAAATAAAAGACGAGTTATAAATCAATGGAGATAAACGAGCACGATACCCTTATGGACTACCCATCTATGTCAAGACTATGATTTTTATGAAGTTCTAACTAGTACCCGGAGTGTTCTAATGCATCTCCCTAACGCTTCCGCTCATTAGGGTGACAAAACTAAGCTAGAGTAGTTCATGATTACTAATCAACGCTTCCGCTCATTAATTAGACCAAGAATTAAACTAAACTCAATTATGAAGTTAACTCCTATCGGGTTATCCCTTAGTATCAAGATTCCTCATTAATACCTTAAGACATGTCAATTGACTCTTCCGTTGATTCTAATGCCTTCCGGTCTATTATTATCAACTAAAATCATAATCTAAGTGATCAAGTTAGATTAAGCATTAAGATCATCAATTGACAACTACTACAAAAGATAATCAAACCATAGCTAACATAGACGAGTAATCACATAATTAGGGCATCGCACTCGCAAGAGAACTACTCGCTAATCATGTTAACAAAGCACACAAGATTAACGAAGAACATGATATCAATTAACATAAAAGATAGAGGAAGAAAAAGCTTAGTCGTGATGGTCAAGCCTTGCCAACCCTTCTCCCCGTAGTTAATTGGAATCGTGACTTTTTATTAAGCTCCAAGCTGTGCCCAGTTGCCGTCGTACAAAAACTGTCCGAACCGTATAGGCTATGGCATATATATAGCCACAAGTCTTTCCCGAAATTGGGAAAACCTAGAGGAGGTTAGGCTAAATTGGAAGTCTTGTCGGTCAAGTAACAATATAAAATATTATAACTTAAGTCCTAAAGCCGAAACAGGAGGCTAAAAGTCGAATAATTCCTTAAGCGAATCCGAAATCACAATTAAATAGGAAGCCCGACTAAAGCTGCCTTGGGCGAACTAGCGACCGCTAGTTGACTTGCGGCCGCCAGTTCGCGTCTTCGCAAATCTCTGTAACTCCCGACTAGCAGTCGCCAGTTCACTAGCGACGGGGAGCTCGACTAGCGATCGCTAGTCAACTGGCGACGGGGAGCTCGACTAGCGATCGCTAGTCAACTGGCGACGGGGAGCTCGACTAGCGATCGCTAGTCAACTGGCGACGGGGAGCTCGACTAGCTTCCGCCTGCGTCGTTCTATCGTCCAACCCTTGATCCACGTGCCCACGAACCGCTCCAAATTCCTAACAAAATACATCACGAACGGTAAAAGCCCACTCCATCATACGAAAGCATTAAAACAACCAAAAACTTAATAGAGTGAGAATAAAACAAACGGAACAACGACTTAAATATACAAACTACTTAGCAAATAACTGAGCGTTTACACACTCATCACACCCCCACACTTATTTCCTTGCTTGTCCTCAAGTAAGGCGCATCAGACACACCCCAAACTTTCAAACTCTTATTAAAACACCACCCCATAACCAAGTAGTTCACTTACCTGAGCACAAGGAGTAAGAACGTGTAGACACCGCATCCTTAATGGTTTAACCCAGTTTTCGCACTTAGTAGATTACACTAGAAGGTTGACCACTCAGAGGTTCAGAAATTTAAGCTCACATATATGAGTAGTCAACTACCTATCACTCGCGTACACGTCCGGGATCTCAAAGTTTCATACGTCTCACTCAGTGGTGCCTCGATAAATGTGGGGCTCATGATCAAGGGGACTTCTCATTGGGTTGTAATGGGGTTAGGGTCAGGTGAGGATAATATATGTGGAAGGTAGCTAAACCACCCAGCCGAGGAGCTCACAAAAATATTCTAGCTCTCGTCTACTCTAAATACCTCACACTATATCTAATATGCACTCATCCCAAGATTACACCCAAATCCTATTGACCACTTAGCTCGAGCCGTGCCATTTATTCACTTTCCAACCTCTTTCCAAACTTTCCACTTTCCATCATTCAACGTTTGTTCCATTTCCAACTTTCACATTCCCTTTTCATCACTTTTTCACTTTTTTCCTCACTTTTCTTTCTTTTTTTTCCTTTTTCTTTCTTTTTTTTTTCACTTTCCACAACTTTCCTCAATCACATGAAATTCAACACATTACACATCAAAGGCAACTGGTCTCGGCTTCTTTGTTGGCCTCATTTCTACCCATTACCCCCATTGTATATTCCCGAGCTATTCTATCAAATGAACCCTTACAATAATACCCCAAAGATTAAGACCTAATGCATCCTCGGACCAAAGTGATCAAAGGTGGGTAAGATTGTGGATATAGGGCTTACATATTGGCTTATGTATAATATTTCAAAGAAAAAGGCTTAAGCTCAACGTGTTTAAACAAGAGATATACAGGGTTTTCAGCTCTAAGGCTCTAGGCTCAAAATCAAATATGGCCCCCGTCCTCTCACTTACACCCACACCACCAAAATGGTACCAAGTGATGGCATGAAACCCGATGACCGGAGCAATATAGGCACCTCATGCTATACGAAGACGGTTGTCTCCTCCTTCGGCTCTAAAATCTCACAAGGTCACTCATCAATGCCGCTAGTATAATCTACCAAGTGCAACCACTAACCTAAACAACCAAGGGTGTTGTTCCTACACGTCCCTACTCATCGTACTCAAACTTGATTCCTAACATAGTATGGGATGTAGCTCCTAACAAAAGTTCAAAATTTGAGGGGAAGACTCATCATCTGCTTTTGACACCACTTCATTCACAGACACAAACAAACACACTCCTACATTCAGACCTAAACTCAATCGCACACACCAAACCGAAATGAAAATGCACGGTGACCCCCCCACACTTATTAAACACATTGTCCGCAATGTAGGGAAGACACAAAAAAACAGCACAGCAGAGCAACACAGACCATAAAGACAGAACAGACCCTTCGACAATAGACGACAAATAAGAAGAAAGGGAAGAAGGCTGGTACTGCCCTGTCAAGCAGGAGGTGGAGGTGGCGGCGGAAAGGGAAAGTTAGCGCGCATCCAGTCCAGCTGCGCCTGCTGAGCTGCTTCCATCCGTGTGTGGAACTCCTGCTGAGCCGCAAAGTGGGCTGCTTGGGCAGCTGCCATTCGGTCAGTGTACTGCCGCTGCTCCTGGTAGAAGGTGTCCTGTGTAGCAGCCAAGGAGGTGTAGCGATCGAGGAGCTCCTGCTGAGCCACCGCCAAACGAGCAGCGTGTTCGTGCTGCCGTTGCCAATGGGCCTCGTGGGTAGTGGCCATCTCAGTCATGCGAATCTCCAAGCTGGTCAAATTATACTGCTATACAACTCACGCTTGAAGCTGTTTCCTGGTAAGCTAAAGTCCAGGTAGAGCGGACCCTTCGAAATCGTTAACATCGCTACCCATGGAGCCATCGAGGTCAAGCACCCGGAGGGACATACATTCAAGGTCAATGGCCAGCGGTGCAAGCCGTACCTTGGGAATGACGTGGAGCGCGCTCGAGCTGTGCACACGTTACTCCCGCCATCCGCCCCTTAAACTCCGGGAGTATAAGTCAAGCTAATGACTAAAAATTAGCACGTTTTGCGTTTTAATTTCCTTTCGAGTTTATTTTTGCATATTTTTGCTTTAGTAATTTGGTTTAATTATGTGCTCTATTTCTGTAGGTGTAATAAATATAAAAAAAAAAGTTCACATAAATATCAGTCACCATTGCCTTGCGGCCGCAAGTCAACTAGCGATCGCTAGTTCACGGACTTGCGACCGCAAGTCAACTAGCGATCGCTAGTCCGTGCAGCTGGATTATAACAGAGACACAGAGGGCATGCGGAATAGAGGAAAACCAAAAGGGTAAAGAGAAAACAGCTCCCTCACCGACCGAAGGAGGGGACGCACGGGCCGTGACTGTAAGACGACCGCCGGACTGCCTCCGCCCGCTCCCGATCCATCCGACTTCCGTCTCCGACCACCAGGGACCCCGGGCGCTCACGTCAGCAACCGGGTACAACCCTAATTTTTGTTTCGTGCCTCGATTGCCATCCACTGGAGCTCCTACACCACGGGCTCCTTTGAGCATTATTACTCACCGTGACGAGGCCTACGCCCCGACGTCACCAGCTCCACCGCCGCCACCGACCACCGTCCGACGTCACTCCGGCGACCGTCCGGCGACATTCTGGCCACTTCCCGCACGTTTTGGTTGCAACGATGACTCGGACAGCTGGTACGAGCAAACAGTAGCCGCCACCCGTAAAGAAGCAGAAACGAAGGGCACTCACACCTCCGCCGTCCTCACCGTCACCATCTCCTTCGCCACCGGCATCCCCACCTCTCGAGGCTTCTGCCGGATAGAGCGAGACACCCTTCCCATTGCTTCACGATTGGGAAGTTGCCAGGTTTTCTAAGTTTCGCGCACTTCGTTTGCATACATATAATGTGATTGAGTGGGATCACATGCGTACGCTTGGTATTGATGTTGCCCTTCGCGCTGCTCTACAGTCTCTAGGGTGGGAGTATTTTGCTGATAACTTTGTTCCTGCATACCTTGGGTTAATGTCTGAGTTTTACACTACCTTGGTCATTGCTGAGAATAAGTTGTCATTTTCTGCCCGTCTGTTTGGGAAACCATTTACAGTTGATGAGCCACTTCTGGTTGACATCCTGGCTATTCAGTCGGGCGGGGGTCCGTTGGATTTTTCCACTGATGGGGAGGCGGATCGGGCATGGTATGCCATCACTGGCTTTCCTGAGTACACCGCTGGCCATGCCCCTTCCGCCCTCATTCGTGATCCACATATGTCTGTGCTGCATCGTTTTATGTGTCTCGCATTCACTGGAGTCAATGAGGAAAGTCGAGTGACCCGTACCCAGTTATATATTCTGCATTGTGTGCGTCGTCGGACTGCCTTTAGCACATTTAATTTGATCATGGAAGTTTTCAAGAAAATTATAGCCGGGCACCGCACGTTGGTATTTCTGGGCCATATAATCACCCGCATTGCGGAGCACTTTTTCCCTGATGATCTTGCAGGTTCCGCGGGCGTCCCTCGGCCTCCGACTGTGCTTAACATTCCACTTCTCCGGTCATGCCAGCTCATCACCAAAACCACGCGGAATGGTCAAGAGGTGGTCTCTTACAAGGAATGGAAAAATCAGAGGACGGTGAAACGACTTCTCCACGATCAACCTGCTCAGCTCCCCGCTCACCAAGCGGATATCGTGGACCTGACCGAGCGCGTGACCAGCTTGGAGATTCGCATGACTGAGATGGCCACTACCCACGAGGCCCATTGGCAACGGCAGCATGAACACGCTGCTCGTTTGGAGGTGGCTCAGCAGGAGCTCCTCGATCGCTACACCTCCTTGGCTGCTACACATGACACCTTCTACCAGGAGCAGCGGCAGTACAATGACCGAATGGCAGCTGCCCAAGCAGCCCACTTTGCGGCTCAGCAGGAGTTCCACACACGGATGGAAGCAGCTCAGCAGGCGCAGCTGGACTGGATGCGCGCTAACTTTCCCTTTCCGCCGCCACCTCCGCCTCCTGCTTGACAGGGCAGTACTAGCCTTCTTCCTTTTCTTCTTATTTGTCGTCTATTGTCGAAGTGTCTGTTCTGTCTTTATGGTCTGTGTTGCTCTGCTGTGCTGTTTGTTTGTGTCTTCCCTACATTGCGGACAATGTGTTTAATAAGTGTGGGGGGGTCACCGTGCATGTTCATTTTGGTTTGGCGTATGTGATCGA
The DNA here is from genome assembly GCA_963995505.1 of Hypericum androsaemum. Taxonomy (NCBI): domain Eukaryota; kingdom Viridiplantae; phylum Streptophyta; class Magnoliopsida; order Malpighiales; family Hypericaceae; genus Hypericum; species Hypericum androsaemum. The sequence goes on from OZ023191.1 coordinate 490,164, forward strand.
GTCTAGGTCTGAATTTAGGAGTGTGTTTGTTTGTGTCTGTGAATGAAGTGGTGTCAAAAGCAGATGATGAGTCTTCCCCCTCAAATTTTGAACTTTTGTTAGGAGCTAAATCCCATACCATGTTAGGAATCAAGTTTGAGTACGATGAGTAGGGACGTGTAGGAACAACACCCTTGGTTGTTTAGGTTAGTGGTTGCACTTGGTAGATTATACTAGCGGCATTGATGAGTGACCTTGTGAGATTTTAGAGCCGAAGGAGGAGACAACCGTCTTCGTATAGCATGAGGTGCCTACATTGCTCCGGTCATCGGGTTTCATGCCATCACTTGGTACCGTTTTGGTGGTGTGGGTGTAAATGAGAGGACGGGGGCCATCTTTGATATTGAGCCTAGAGCCTTAGAGCCGAAAACCCTGTATATCTCTTGTTTAAACACGTTGAGCTTAAGTCTTTTTCCTTGAAATATTATATGTAAGCCAATATGTAAGCCCTATATCCACAATCTTACCCACCTTTGATCACTTTGGTCCGAGGATGCATTAGGTCTTAATCTTTGGGGTATTATTGTAAGGGTTCATTTGATAGAATAGCTCGGGAATAAACAATGGGGGTAATGGGTAGAATTGAGGCCGACAAAGAAGCCGAGACCAGTTGCCTTTGATGTGCAATGTGATGAATTTCATATGATTGAGGAAGGTTGTGAAAAGTGAAAAGAAAAAAAGAAGAAAAAAGGAAAAAAAGAGAAGTGAAGGAAAAGAAGAAGAAAAAGTGAAAAAAGTGATGAAAAGGGAATGTGAAAGTTGGAAATGGAACAAATGTTGAATGATGGAAAGTGGAAAGTTTGGAAAGAGGTTGGAAAGTGAATAAATAGCACGGCTCGAGCTAAGTGGTCAATAGGATTTGGGTGTAATCTTGGGATGAGTGCGTATCAGATAAAGTGTGAGGTATTTAGAGTAGACGAGAGCTAGAACATTTTTGTGAGCTCCTCGGCCGGGTGGTTTAGCTACCTCCCACATATATTATCCTCACCTGACCTTAACCCTATTACAACCCAATGAAAAGTTCCCTTGATCATGAGCCCCACATTTACCGAGGCACCACTGAGTGAGACGTATGAAACTTTGAGATCCCGGACGTGTACGCAAGTGATAGGTAGTTGACTACTCATATATATGAGCTTAAAATTTTGAACCTCTGAGTGGTCAACCCTCTAGTGTAATCTACTAAGTGCGAAAAACTGGGATAAACCATCAAGGATGCGGTGTCTACACGTTCTTACTCCTTGTGCTCAGGTACGTACACTACTCGGTCGTGGGGTGGTCTTTTAATAAGAGTTTGAAAGTTTGGGTGTGTGTCTGGTGCTCCTTCTTGAGGACAAGCAAGGAAATAAGTGTGGGGGTGTGATGAGTGTGTAAACGCTCATGTTCTGTCGTATGTTTCGAGTGTGTTTAGTCAAGTTTTGAGTTATATTCATCATGTCATGTCAAGTCTTATGATCATTTTAGTATATTTATGTTCGGGAATGGATTTCTACCCATTGTCCTATTTTGTAGGAACGGCGCCAATTTGATGTACGCAAAATTGATAAGCAATTAAACGCACAATCAAATAGTATAGTGAGTAAGTAGGGTTTCGAACTGAGGGTTGAACACAAAATCAATGCAAATAATTATGTGAAGCGGGAAAATTAAAAGATTGTAAAGATTGTAAAGTAAATAAAACTAGATCGGAAACGCAAATAAAAGACGAGTTGTAAATCAATGGAGATAAACGAGCACGATACCCTTATGGACTACTCATCTATGTCGAGACTATAATTTTTATGAAGTTCTAACTAGTACCCGGAGTGTTCTAATGCATCTCCCTAATGCTTCCGCTCATTAGGATGACAAAACTAAGCTAGAATAGTTCATGATTACTAATCAACGCTTCCGCTCATTAATTAGACCAAGAATTAAACTAAACTCAATTATGAAGTTAACTCCTATCGGGTTATCCCTTAGTATCAAGATTCCTCATTAATACCTTAAGACATGTCAATTGACTCTTCCGTTGATTCTAATGCCTTCCGGTCCATTATTATCAACTAAACATCATAATCTAAGTGATCAAGTTAGATTAAGTATTAAGATCATCAATTGACAACTACTACGAAAGATAATCAAACCATAGCTAACATAGACGAGTAATCACATAATTAGGGCATCGCACTCACAAGAGAACTACTCGCTAAGCATGTTAACAAAGCACAATAGATTAATGAAGAACATGATAGCAATTAACATAAAGATAGAGATAGAGAAAGCTTAGTCGTGATGATCAAGCTTTGCCAATCCTCTTCCCGTGCTAACTGAAATCGCCCCTTTATTAAGCTCTAAAGGCTGTTCTCAATATTGCAGTAGTAACGTCTCTTTGTATTCACCTCCCCAAAACCTAAGAGACTAAGGCCTATATATAGCCAAAAGTCTAACACGAAAATAGGAAAATCTAGAGGAGGTTTAACCTAAACTAGAAGTCTTGCTAGCCAAGTAATAATATAAATAATAAACCTTAAGTTCTAAAGCCAAAACAGGAGGCTAAAAGTCGAATATTTCCTTTAGCGGATCCGAAATCACAACTAAATAAGAAGTCGGACTAAAGCTGCGTTGGGCAAACTAGCGATCGCTAGTTGAGTAGCGGCCGCCAGTTCGACCTCTTCATAAATCTTTGTGCTTCCCGACTAGCGATCGCTAGTCAACTAGCGACGGGGAGCCCTTCCACTTTCACTGGCGGCCGCTAGTTCACTCCCCGTCGCTAGTTGGGCTACACAGCTTCATCGAATCTTCGTATTTTCCATTTTTGTCCCTCTTCCGCTCCGAATTTGGCTTCGACTATAAAAGACGAAATGTAGAGCTTTCTTCAAGCTTTCCAACGGTATCTTATGCGTTATAATCCGATGCTCGAGTAGAAAGTTATGACTCTTGCAATATGATCTCTTGAAATCACCCCTCCAACGACCTTCATTGAGCCCCAATTTCCTACAAAATAGGACAATGGGTAGAAATCCATTCCCGAACATAAATATACTAAAATGATCATAAGACTTGACATGACATGATGAATATAACTCAAAATTTGACTAAACACACTCGAAACATACGACAGAACATGAGCGTTTACACACTCATCAATGAACACGTGCTAATAGCAGAAATTTAGAGCAATAAGATGCGATTTCGGAATCTTATCATACACTGCGAGCCCCCCTTGTCTTAATGCAATGTTTTCGCCTTGTTTTAAACATCGGCAGGCAACCTGTAATTACACATGGATTCTTCTCAATCCGATAGCAACCTACGTGTGTGTTAACTTTGATCTATGACAAGGGTGAGTCCCACTTGGCGAATCTTCCACCAAGGCGTTCCTCTTTTTTTTTGTTGCTGCTAATTCTGGACTCCACATGGGACATGTTTGAAAAGGAAAAGAAAAGTTATTTCCTTCATCTAAACTAGGTATAACTTGGCAATTACAAAGTTTTTTTGCTATGAGGTTTTTTGGTTTTTCCAGCGCGTAAAGACAATCATTAGTTCCTTGGATTTGCCGAGCTCTCAAGGAACATCATGAAGGTGGTCAGAAACGAGACAATGTTATTAGTACGTATGAGGAGCAGAATTTGGTCAGATTTCTTTGTATTGACATCAAGCGATGCTAACTGTACTTATGTATATACAGATATCTACAAGTTGTGACGAGATTCGGGTTTTGCAAAACTGGGAGAATGGCTACAGGCTAGTGGTGTAGTAGATTAAGCAGGGACACTCTAGCTTTGAGTAATCTCCGATAGACGCATTCCAATTCTTCCACGAATTCCTGGATGCTGGACTCCAGAGCCTCGAGTCCCTTGAGCGCATTTTGAACCTTTGCAGGGCTCGACTTCTTGCCTACGAGGCTGAGCAGTTCAGCGTCCATCTCCTCTATCTCACTGGCATCTGCTTGTTCTTCGTTGGACACTTGCCTTGGCTTCACTAACTTGGACACTATTGACCACCTTGACGATCTGGATCTCGCTTTAGGAAAGATCGTCGATAGAAGAGACTCGAATATCGCGAGACTGGTCTCTTCGACCTGTCGAAGCAGATCAGCCAAGCTGTTTTCCGCTCTGCAGTTCTTTTCTGCTCTCTTGGAACTGCCAAGGCACTTGGAGGTGACTTTACTCAACCTCTTTCTCGAGACCATGTATGCCTTGACTTCGTTTTCAATGCTGGATTCCTCGCCCCTTTTCCGGCGGAGGGAAGATTCCAACTCCTGGACGGATCCTTTCATCTGAGAGAAAATATCTCGCGTAGTTCCACAGACATCCAACAACCTGAGAGATCCATCCAACATCGCATTCACAGCTTTGTCACTGTTGTCTTGTGCGAGAGGCAATTGGAGCATATCATCCACGCTCTCGTACAAGTCCTTGAGTCCACCAAGCTTGTAGCCTGTCAACGAGGATGTTGCTCTCAACCTGCACAACTGGTCCTCGACAATCGCGACAAGAGGGTGGCTCGTTGAGGGTAAGCTAACCGAACGAAGGTGGAAAGTAGGCTTGGAGATTTCAGAAGAGGCAGCCATCTTTCTTTTTCCAAGTATGTATGTATATGTATATTAGCTTGGTTGGATGTTTTCTGATTGAATCCTGACTAAACCGGATGTATATATAGGGAAAGAGGGTGGCCCTAGCTTGTGGTTTACCATCATCTCATGTCTCATCTCTGTCGGATGCTGATGAGAGAAACAATCACTAAACAAATGCAGAGGCGTCAGAATCATGAAGCTGCCTGAGCGGGGTGCCACCCCATCTCCCAGACAGGAGAAGACCCCATCTTAATAAGTTATTATCAGTTCTAATATGAAGTTGTTACAGATCTCAATGCTTGTGAAGATGAGGTTATTGGAGGCAATAGGAATCTTAGACAGCCTATCCGCGATTGCGTTGATCTGGATCGAGATCAGGTCAACTCTCACCCTGTTGTCCGTGTGGCTGATTTCTCTGTTGCCTGAAACTCTGGCATATGAACCTGCATGAGTGGGTTTCTACCCTAAACCCCAGACAGGACATGAACGTTGCGTTGGTTTTTCTAATTCAATTTGGATCTCAAAGCCTGTCTGTGTGAGGGGTCACCTTCAGATCTCACATATCCCTAATTTTGAATTGATCCTTGTGTTAACTCTCTCTCTTTTTTGTTGATAAGTTGAGGTTTTGAATTAAAAAGAGAAATAATTACAAGGCACCAAGAAGTACCCATATAAAGCCACTAGCGAACATGCTCGCTAGAGATGTAAAAAGAAAAAACCATCTAGTCATTTATACCAACTGATTCCAGAAATAAGATGAGGTCCTTCCTGGACACCTTGGACCAATTTAACCAATCTTTAGCATGAGAAGTGATAGAGTGAAGAAGGAGACCCGTGTTAAAAACCTCTTCTTGAAAAATCTCTTTATGTCTCTGAATCCATATCCCCAAATAATGGTACCAAAGAGAGTAGTCCAAACCTTTTGCAGTGTTTTGTCTTTGACGAGCCCCAACCAACTCTCTAAGGCGTCAGCCAGGTTCCAGCAACAGCACCATTACAAATTAGCCTTCTTTAGAAAGAAATTCCATATTGGCCAGGTTCGGGGACAAAAAAGAAGAGGTGCTAGCTTGTTTCATCCTCATCAAGGCACAGAGGACAGAGGATGTCCCATTCCTGGATCCTCCTAGCTTGGACCAATTTGAATATGGTAGGGGCTTTATCCTGCAACAAAAGCCAGATGAAACATTCCACCTTGTATGGAACAAGACCAGACCAAACCTTGCAGAGGGAGTCGGCCATCGGGTGAAGTTGCAGATCATGATAGTATTTTTGACCTAGAGACCTAGTCAAAAAATTACCGTTTACTTCAAGAGACCAGCTAAATTTGTCAGGAATTCTGATCAGTTGGATGGGATGGAGAGCGGCGAAGTGTTCCCTGGCAATCTCCATCTCCCAACTGAATAAATTCCTCTTCCAGCTTAGCACCCATTGCCATGAATGTCCCACCCAACAGCCGTAGCATCCAATAGTACTCAATTGTTGATTAGAGACTTCAAATAACCTTGGGAATCTATCTTTGAGAGGAGAGCCCTGCAGCCATGGATCAACCCAAAACAAAAGGGTGGAGCCATTACCCAGGCTTAGAACACAATTCTCCAAGAAGGAAGAGTCAACCTCCCCCCAAGAGAAAGGAGGATCAAGCTTCTGGTTGATGCAGTCAATGACATGTTTCCAAGCCAGCTTCTTGGACATGCTACAACCAATTAGGACCCCCAGATATTTGAATGGCAGATTCTCAAGCCGGCATCCCCAAATATCCAAAGCCGAAGAGGACCAAACAGGAGAAGTATTAATGTTGATCAAAGACGTCTTGGATATGTTGATCTGCACGTGAAGCAAAAAACGTCAGTGATACCTTTTAGGTTCGCCAGGCTTTGCTCGCAGCATTGAGAAAAGAGCAAGGTGTCATCTGCGTATTGCAGCAGATGAACCTCCTCGTCTCCACCGGGAATTCTGATACCTTTGATCAAGTTTAGAGCAGCAGCTTTCTTGATGAGTCCACGCAATCCTTCGGCTGCAATAAGAAAGAGAAAAGGAGATAGCAGGTCACCTTGTCTCAATCCCCGCTCGTAGCTAAAATATTCAGTTGGAGACCCATTTACAAGGACGGAATCCCTAGCACTCTGCACACACCCATTTTAGCCAATTTGGACCGAAATTCATAGCTCTCATAGTATCGTCCAAATAGCGCCAATTGACACAGTTAAAAGCTTTAGAGAAATGCAGCTTGATCAGGGTCGCCTCCTTCTTGTAGTGCTTCAGGAAAGAGATGATTTCACTAGCAACAAGAATGGATTCAGTAATCTGCCTGCCATGAATGAAAGCTGACTGCTCCTTGCTGATAACTTCCTTGATTACACACCTCAGACGTGTGGCCATAACTTCGGTTATAATCTTATCCCACAAGACTGATGGGACGGAAGTTGTGGAGAGAAGAGGAACCGAGGGACTTAGGAATCAAAGCGATGAAGGAGCTTGCCGCACAACCACGGATATGGCCCGTATTGAAGAATTCACCCACAGCGGGAAAAATATCCCCCTTAATAGATGTGACGGAAGTTAACTCTCTTATGTATTATCGTTCGCTTGGCCTTTTATTACAATTGGAAAATTAGACGTGTAATCATTTTAGGAAAGAATAATTGATTTTTGCTATTATTATTATTATTATTATATCGTATGATTAAATCCACATGATTTTATGACATTTAGGACGACAAAGAGAAATTTATGTCGGATTGTAACAATGTGTAATCCTGTTATAAAATGATTTAAGATGAATTTATTATTTAGGATGATAAATTGGAAGATTTCTCTTCCGATGTCGCCAATGCCGATCTGCAAGCTTTTCGTGCTCGTCAAGCGAAAGATGACCAAGATTTTATTGATTCCCTGAAATTTATATCGGATTGTAACAACGTGTTGGGTCGGAATATGAGTTCAGCTTATTTGGTTGGATTTTTTTAGGGGTTATTTGGTTGGATTTTGATACGTGTAGTATGTAATGAATAATGATAGTGAATTTTGATTATAATATCTGAATGCGAAATGCTTCATTCAAGTAGGATTAGATTGATTGAATTGTTATCCAAAATATCCTCCAACCCTTCCCATAAGTACGACTCAATACTCGTTGGTGAATTTTTTACATTATTTTCAAATTTTATTTGGCTCCAGATATACCAATATAAAGAAAGTATAACACCTTTAAAAAAAATTGGGTAAATTACTCTCATCTCCTTCGGATTTAGTCATTATCATTTTTTGGGTCCCTCAGTTTCCGGAGTTAATTTCTTCGTTTCTTGTGTTTGATTTTATTATACTCTCGGGTCTTTGTTACCAGAATATGTCATTTTCCCTGCCCAACTCCCATTTGAAAAGACAAAAATGCTCTGCCCACTTAAAAAATAAAAAATCTCTCTTTCATTCTCACTTCTTCTTCCTCCCACTATAGTTTTTTTTCTCCAACCTTCAACCAAAACTCAAACTCAAACCTTTTTAATGAGAATCAAAATTAGTGAAAATCAAAATTTGAAGAATCTTAATTTAAAAATCTAAACTAGAAAATGAAATAACCACGAGTTAGATTGCCCATGAAAATCAAATAGAAAACTCATCTAACTTCTTATTTTCTCTTCCTTTGGATATCACCACAACGAAGAACAGTTTTGGGTTATCCCTCAGCACAGCAGCAGCATCATGATTGGGGGGTCCTCGCTATTCGGCTCCTGAATCAAAATCACCGCAAGTTTACCCATGGAAATCAAATAGGTATACTGCATGAGAGAGAGAAATTTAATACAACAAAAAAAGGTCATAGCATAAAGGTCATACCGACAAAACTCTCTAATTTAATTAGTAACCTGTTAAACAAAGCCAGAAGGCCATGAACATATTGGCCCAGGTTGAGGGCCAAAAGTTTGAGCCCAGGCCCAGCGCCAATATATTTTGGCCGAGAGGCCCAGATAAAGTCAAATAAACTGGGCCACAGTGCCCAGGTTGAGCCCATAAAATTGGAACTAACGTCTACGTCAAGGGCCAAAATTTTGGACTCGCGGCCGGGCAGGCTCTGATTCTCATCAAACTGCAAGTTTGATTTTTTGCGATAAACGTGAATTTTTTTTTCTTTTAACTTTTAGGAAAAATAATTGCATTCAGTACCTACAATATCGTCAAGCATTAAGAGTAAAATTAATTGGATTTGTCTAAGTAATAAATGATTTAGAATTACTTAATAATGTATTTGGTTTAAGTCTTTTAAATAGAGCAGGAGCAAATTCACCGAAAAAAAGCATTAAGAATTAAAATTCTATTTGAAACCCATGTATAAAATTTTTTTTGGGTGAATATGTATAAAAAATATATGAAGTACTTACGATCGACTCCAAACTATTGGCATTTTCTTCATGAACTAATACACATCTTAAAACTTTCTTAGGATAATTTCGGATAGACAATCACTTAAATAAAATTGATGGTGAGATTGTTTTAATTTGATTTAAGATTTCGAACCTTACGATAATGACGACCGTTAAAAATTATCTTTTTTGCGCCAAAGGGTCCAAGACAAGAAAAATATCACCGACCACGTCATCAACATGCACGCGCCCTATACCAGTTGACCCTCCAATCTACTGGCTTCTGTTGGACAAACACTTGGCGCGCGTGGACTAAGCAGGAAGAAAACAGCGCTTCAGGTCGGGATGGCCAGAAGAAACGACGGCGTCGAGGTGGATCCAAGGAGCGGCTTCAGCAAGTCAAACTCCGTCTTCTACAGTAAACGCCGCCCGGTTCCCTTGCCCCCAAACGACTCCTTAGACGTGACCACCTTCATCTCATCTCAAGCCCACTACGGCCACACCGCCCTCGTCGACGCCGCCACCGGCCGCTGCCTCACCTTCTCTGAGCTATGGACGGCCGTGGACTCCGTCGCCGCCTCCCTCTCCGACGAAATGGGAGTCAAGAAGGGACACGTCATCCTTCTCCTGTCCCCCAACTCCATCTACTTCCCGATCGTCTGCCTGGCGGTCATGTCGTTGGGTGCCATAATCACCACCACCAACCCGCTCAACACCCCTCGCGAGATCGCCAAGCAGATCGCCGACTCCAACCCTAAACTCGCCTTCTCGACTCGCCAACTCGTCCCCAAGATCGCCGATTCCAGCGCCGGCCTCCCCATCATCCTCCTCGACGACGACGTAGGGGCCCACAGCACCTTAAACCAGATGATGCAGGGCAGCCCGAACGGTGTAAAACCTCGTGTTCGAGAGCGGGTGGGCCAAAACGACACGGCGACGCTGCTTTACTCGTCGGGGACGACCGGGGAGAGCAAGGGAGTGGTGTCGTCCCACCGGAACCTGATCGCGATGGTGCAGAACATCGTGAAGAGGTCAAACCTGGAGGAAGGTGACCGGAGGTTCATATGCACTATCCCGATGTTCCACATCTACGGCCTGGCGGCGTTCGCAACGGGGCTGCTGGCGTCTGGGCGGACAATCATCGTGATCTCCAAGTTCGAAATGCACGACGTGTTGTCCGCGATCGACAAGTACAAGGCCACGGACTTGCCCCTGGTGCCGCCGATCCTGACGGCGTTAATTAACGGGGCGGAGGAGATAAGGTCCAAGTACGACCTGGGGTCGCTCAGGTGGGTGCTGTCGGGTGGGGCCCCACTCGGGAAGGACGTGATCGAGGGGTTCGTAGGGAGGTACCCGGCGGTTAATATACTGCAAGGGTACGGGTTGACCGAGTCAACGGCGATTGGGGCGTCCACCGATGATTTGGAGGAGAGCAGAAGGTACGGGACGGCCGGGATGCTTTCAGCCAGCATGGAGGCAAAGGTGGTGGATCCCGACTCCGGGAGGCCGCTCTCCGTGAACCAGACAGGCGAGCTTTGGTTGCGGGGCCCATCCGTCATGAAAGGTTTTCTCTTATGCTGACACGTGTGTTTGGCTTTCTTTTATTTTTCTGGTAATTTTTTATGGAATTGTGTATTAGTTTAGTCTGGGTCAAACTTAGACTAGTGAATTAAGTAAGTATTTTTTACTATTAAATTTGTAATTCTGCTCACTAATTAGGAAATGATGTGTACCACACCGTTAATCATGTAGTATCGTTTGACTAATTAAATATTCTAACAGATGGGGGGCTTCATGCGTTCTTGTCAACCCGCAACTGTCTCGTAGATAATTAGCGTTAATGACAAGATAAGACAAAAGTGTCTTTCGTCATCGTTGATGTTAGAACTAATTAGCATGGAGTGTGGAATCCTGAACAAACTATCGAGATATAATTTTCTGCGGTGGTTTTTTTGAAGAGTAATAAATTTTTACTTATAAAAAAAATACATATGTTGAGCTACCAAAGAAGTAACGTGACAAAATAATTAATGTCTCCGCAGGTTACTTCAACAATCCTGAAGCAACTTCATCAACTCTGGACTCGGAGGGATGGTTGAGAACCGGAGATCTCTGTTACATTGATGGGGATGGCTTCATTTTTATCGTTGATAGGCTAAAGGAACTAATTAAGTACAAGGGTTACCAGGTGAGCATCCAAAATCATCTTTTCTCTAGCCTCGTTTGACTTATGTATCCGATAAGTTTAGTGTTGGAGTATGCATCTCGCATGATGTTAACGGGCCTGTATATAAAGCACTAAACGTTAGACTAAATGTGTTGACATTAACGGTTAACGGGTCTGTATATAAAGCATTAAACGTTAGACTGGTTAACAACAGTATTTGTAATCAGGAGATTTTGATATTTATCGAATCGGGCAGGACTAATTTAATATAATTTTTCGTGTTATTCTATACTGTTTTGGTCATGTCACGGTTCTTTTTTGTAAATATTTTTCTTCTATAATGAAAATTTACTTACAAAAAAAGAAGTTAGACTAAATGTGTCTTTGGCATTGGAATGTCAGGTGCCACCAGCGGAACTAGAAGCATTGTTACTTGCTCATCCGAAAATTGCCGATGTTGCAGTAATACCGTGAGTATTTTCTTGACGCAAGAATGTAGCTTTGCACCCTTGAAATGAAGCTTACATTGCATTTCGTCTCTGTTTTGCACCCAGGTTCCCGGACAAGGATGTTGGGCAGTTTCCAATGGCTTATATTGTTAGGAAGGAAGGAGTTGATTTGTCTGAGAAGAATGTCATGGATTTTGTAGCCAAACAGGTAACTGTGCGATTCCATCTTATTGAGCTTCAACCCACGATGTTGCTATTTAGCTTAGCTGCTACATGAATGACTTATTTGTAGGTCGCCCCCTACAAAAGAATTAGAAGAGTCGCTTTTATCGCTGCAATTCCGAAGAATGCATCTGGCAAGATTTTGAGGAAGGATCTCATTGCTCAAGCAACCTCCAAGCTGTAACATGTTCGAACCCGTCTCTCTGACGTTAGGTGGTCGTGGGCTTGGTCTGAAAACAGTTGGATTATTTTCGAAAGCCGGACGTTAAGATTTGGGATTGTGCTTCAACATTACATACTAGAAGTCTTTCTATCTACTTGCGCATGTGATCAATTAAAAAGCTTCATTCTACCTTCATCTAACCCGACTCGCAAAACAACCGCTCTTTTGGTGGATCTTGTCACGTGTGCAAATAGCTGGATGTTGCCGCGGAAGTTTGTTACGGGTCGGTCGTCAGCGAGGAAGGTTGAGGGACGCGGGAAAGAATAGGCTCGTGGGCTTTGGCCTTTGGCCCAAGCATAGTTTTAAGTCCCACCGGTCGGACTGCGAATCGAATTTGAAAGCGGACCGTTTATTAAGAGAAAACAAAGAGTGGTCGAACCGCTCCAAATTTAATCAGACGGGATATTTTTTGCATTCGCGTCACCCAGAAAAATCCGGTAGGACCGAAACTTTGATATTATGGGCAAAATCGAGAGGGATTGGACCAAAGATTACTCCATTTTTTCCCCAAATGAGGCAAAATTAGACCAAGAACAGAAACCCTAGACTTTTCTTCCTCCAATTGAGAAAAACCCCAAATTGTTAAAAAATAAATTCAGACTTTGATTTCACCCAAATCCCTTTCTAGTTTCCAATTTTTCCAACCCTACAATCAGAAACAAAAATAAATTCACTCTGGATAGGACTTGTGTGTTTTTTTGGACTTCTTGTGTTTTTTTTTCGTCGCGATGGTTTTGTGTGTTTGGGTGTGTGTGAAGGGAGTCTGTTGACACTTGACACCCCAGCTTTAAAATTAAAATATTTTTTTAAAATAAAAGTTCGATCTGACCGGGGATCCGACTCGTCGAACCTGTCAGTCCGGAGGTCGGGAGAAATTTTGGATCGATCTCCGAGTCATTTTTTAAAACTATGGGCCCAAGTAATAGAAGTGACTATAAATAGATGGGCAAATTAACCTTAAGTTTCTGGTTTATAGTTTTATTACTCGCAGGTCCCTGGCTTTCGAAAATAGTGTATGAGGTCCCTGCTTTTTAAGAAAATATTGGTCTAAGGTCCCTAGTCACCGGATCGGAAATTTTCTCCAGAGATTTTTAAGAAGATCGATCCGGTGACTAAGGAACCCATACCAATATTTTTTTAAAAAGCAGGGACCTCATACACTATTTTCAAAAGCTAGGGACCTGAGGGTAATTTGCCCTAAATAGATTTTTACAATACACTAGTGATCATTCTGTCACGTTTACAATCTAATTGAGAACCACAACGGTTACTCTCTTCTCTTCCCTCCTTCTTCTTCTCTCTCGATCTTCTTTCTTGATTCTAGACTTTTGAATGTAACAGATCTGGATAATAATATGCTCAAAATATATTTAAAAATATTTGATGGTGTACATCATTTTCTGGCAAAAGTCATGTTTGTTTCAGGCTTTAAACTCACGCACTAAAAGTTGACTCCTTTTTTTGAGAAAAAAAAAAGTTGACTCCTTTTGTCAGTGGCTACAAAGTTAATTCGACTTTGCTACATTGTCATGAATCTTTGGTTGGTGAGAGGAAGTATCGAGGAAGACACATCCTCATCTTTTTGTGGAGAGGCACATCGTCGTCTTGACCAAGCCATCTGGCAGCAAAAACTTTAGCAAAATACAAAGGTTTGAAAGTGTTGCGGGAATAAGTGAACAAGTAACCCGAGACAGATTCGGAGTGGTCGTCCCAAGGTCGGTCTATACTATGCTAAAGCTACCGGCTATGCTAGGCTACGAGCTAAGAAAAAACGATAAAGATAGAAGAGTAGTTTGTTGTTGTGTTTGTTGATGTTTGTCTCCGTTGCCCGAGCCTCCTTTATATAGCACGCCTTGACCTAGCTCCATCCTTCCCGAGCAAGAAATCCCGTCCCGAACGAATATTTTATTTCTGAATCCACCCGGCTTAGATTAGGAAAATCCAAGCCGTGTTCCTTAAATGAACAAATCCCGCTTCCAAATCTGAACATCCCGACGTGCCGACCAAGTAACTAAAACCCAAGATCTCACCCGAATCTCAAAAATCCCGGCTCAACTTAGGAAAACACAAGGCGACTCGCCCCTTCACGAATCTTCTATGTAAAATCTCGTCTCAACCCCGTCATGTTTACCGCCTTTAGGCCTGAAGCAAACCCCAAAACGGGCCAAAGCCTCCCGCCTATACGGACCAAATGGGCTTCCCGCCCAAGTCCTTCACAAGCGGTATACCGCCTATATGCCTATAGCGGGCCTTACCGCTTACAAAATCTGAAACGAGAGGCAGGCCTTACCGCCTTTAGGCCCGAGGCGGAACTTACCGCCCATGAGCCATCTCTATCATCTCGCTTACCGCCGGCTCTTCCAAGTGGGCTCCTTCTGCTCAGGCCCTAGGCGGGATTCGCCTCCCGCCTTCAACCAAGAGAAAAGCCGAACCGGGCCTACCGCTCATGTTCCAAAGCGGATCCTACCGCCCATCTCTTTGAAGCCCTCCTGCTTGCACAAGTAAGGCGGTATACGCCTCCCACCTTAGAGTGGACTGAGTGATCCAATGGGCCGTCCAAAGACAATGACGAGTCCGGACCTCTCCATGCAAACCCGGAGGTAAGTCACCAACAACTCGAGATAGGAGGACGCCTACCGCCAAGTCCAAAGTGGGATGGCGTCCACTACCAAGCTTAAAGTGAGACGGTGCCCACTCGGACATCCGCTTCAAGGGCCGAGGTGCCCACCCGGACATATCACTTCACGGTTCGAGATGCACAACCCGGACATCCCACTTCGAGGACAAAGGCATCCAACCCAGACATCCAGCTTCTCGAGCCAAGGCGTCCAACCGGCCATCCTATTTCACGAGCGGAGATGTCCACCTGGACACTTCGAAGGTCAAAACACCCTCCGAGCTCCCGCCTCGAAGGTTAAAGCGACCATCCGTGCTCCTGCCTTGTAGGTCAAAGTGACCATCCGGGCTCTTGCTTTGTAGGTCAAAGCAACCATATGGCCTCCCGCCTTGTAGGCCAAAGCGATATCTGGCCTCCCACCTCGAAGGCCAAAGCGACCATCCGGGCTTCTGCCTTATAGGTCGAAGCAACCATTCGGCCTCCCACCTTGTAGGCCAAAGCGACATCCGGCCTCCCGCCTTGAAGGCCAAGGCAACATCCAGGCTAAGCCTTCCGCCCACATTTTTGACCTGCTTCCGCCCCAAATCCGAAGACATCACAAACTACAAAGTCGTAGATCTATGTCTTGGCTTCGCACAGCAACTTAAATCATCTCAATCTGAGCTCCGGATAGAAAGTTATGAGCATTTTACCGAAGAGTACTAGCCAGGTGGGCGGGAAGCGGACAGAACCGGGCTCCCGCCTTGGTCTTGGAAGCGGGAAGCAGACCAAAGCGGGAAGCGGACCGAACCAGTCTGGAGTGGGATCAGTTTGAAGTAGACTTTTGACCATCTTCCGCTTCGAATCAGAAAATGTCATAAATTATAAAATTGTAGATCTTTGTCTTGTTGTTCCATATCCGAAAGAATTAGCTCAATCCGATGTCCGAGTCAAAATCTACCGCTGATCTACCAAAGTCTATCAGAACTCATTGAGCAAGCTAACACCAGGACTTGACACTTTGTTTAGACCTGCTTCTGACATGAATTAGGCAAGGCTCTTCACAACGAAATTGTAGATACATATCTCGCCTTTCTATAGCTGTAAAAATCTCCTTATTCCAACCTACGAGTCTAAAGTAACGGCCAATTTACCACAGAAGGATATTGTCATCCAAGGAACAAGCCCAAGTGAACCAAGGATAATACAACAAAGCGGTCTATCGTCACCGATTTTGACCAAATAAGACCATCATTGGACTCAATGGAGGGAAGACCATCGACATTCTCCTCCAACTCAAAATCAAAAGTGCTCGCTTTGAGACTATACCGCCATCGGTCACTTTGAGACCACATCGGTCACCGGTCACCCGGTCACTTTGAGATCACACCAGATTCCTCAAAATATGTTGACAATGTCGAGATTATTTTGTACCTCAACAATGCCCCCCGCATGTTAACGCTTCGGTACGACCAGGTGAGAAGCGTTGACGTGGTCCTTCATCTCTAGCTCGGCATCCTTCAGCTAACTCAGAATGAAGATGAGCAACTTAAAGAGGTCTAGGCCATCTTTTCGAGGACATACCCGGCCGACTCATAGGGTGACAAAGTGGAAACCTCTGATCGCCTTGTCACCTCACTTATTGCTTCATTCCCCATAAGTAAGGGGGAATACTTACCCCCCGGGTGTGGTACTAATCAGTCGTTGGGTTAAAAAGATGTTTCGCTCGACCGAACTCGCACACCATGCAAACCTACCATCTACGTTGCTGCATACCACCCTTATTGGTATTATGGTCCCGTCGTAGAAGGCCACTTTTATAGTTATGATCATGCCGGTCTGGCCGACCTCCTCCTTCTCCTTATCAAGGTCCCTTACGAACAATTGGAGAAGCACGTTCGTTATCGCCGCGTTGTCTTCTAAGACTCTTTTGATCGACTTTGCAAAAATGTGAACCGTGGTATGGAGAGACTTGAGATGTTTGCCCATCATCTGCGTAGGCGTCACAATGATGACGTTGCCACTAAAGTTCTCCACCAAAGGTGCGACCAATGGCTTCTCTACCAGCTAAAGCTCATTGGGGTCCTCTTTGATCACGTCATCCCTGAAGCGGCTTGGTTGATTGGATTCCGTCGCAGGACTACCTGGCGTCATATTGATTGCCAGCTTACTTGGGAAGTTCCCAAACTTGACGTACCCTATATCAAGGTCGACCGAGCCCTCCTTGCTCTTACGATCGGTCCCGTCCTGCTGAGGGCAATCCTTCTTTGGGCGGATCTCATTTCTCTCCTTAGGTACCCACTTGCGGATCAGCTTCACATGTAGGTCAGTGGGTGCCTTAGGTCGAACCTCCCTAACGTGTTTGAGGTACTTTCCCTTCTTTGCCTCATCAGTTTCAACCTCCTTGGCCCGGCCTCGAATCGGGGCCGAATGGTGTTTCACCCATGGGCGAGCTAAGAGTGCCTTTTGTTCCTCCAGCTTAGCCCTTTATTCTACCAATTGCCCTTCAAAGAACTCGATGACTTGCTTCTGTCTCTGTACCTTCCTCTCAAGGCGACGTCTCTGGGTCTTGGTGAGGACGTCTTGCGTTGGTGGCTTAGAGGTGACCTTCTTATCTCCAAGCCGATCAAAGGCATACCGGTGTGGGTTGGACCCGTCTTAAAGGTCCATCTTGATACGAGGATGATTGATCCACCACGTCTCATCGACTTCCATAGGACGGTAAGACTTATGAAGCCTTGGGATACCGCTATCGGGTAGTCGTCCTTGCATTCCTGGTCTTGCCCCCCGGATCTCAAGATTGGCCTGTCCTTAGTTAGGGTTATCGGCTCCCCTCAGATGAAAGGTCTTCTGAGCCTTTAGGATGCTACCATCGGGTGGCCATCCTTGACCCCCGAGTCTTGCTCTTTGGGTATTCAGGTTGGCCCTCCTCCACTTGAGACGATCGGCTCCCCTCATACGAAAGGAGTTTCGAGCCTTGTTATTACCAGGCGGTCTTCCTTGCCACCCGAGTCTTACCCTCTGGGTCTTAAGATTAGCCTTCTTTTGCTTAGGGCCTCTCCTTTGGCTTCGGTCGAAGCCAACCATGGCGATATGAGCAATACGTTGAGGATCCATCAATGACTGACCCTCCAAGAATTGACGCGAGATGAAACCCTCA
This sequence comes from Hypericum androsaemum, assembly GCA_963995505.1. NCBI lineage: Eukaryota > Viridiplantae > Streptophyta > Magnoliopsida > Malpighiales > Hypericaceae > Hypericum > Hypericum androsaemum. The sequence continues at coordinate 507,936 of OZ023191.1, forward strand.
GATTGGGGAAATAAAGGTTGCCCTTCCGTCCTTTGTCGTCAACTAGATCCGAACGCCAGTTGACGGTTGACATCATCCTTATCTAACTCTTTTTTCCAGTTGACGTCACCCTCATCAAGCTGTTCTTGTAGGTCGACATCGTCCTCATCGAGCACTTTTTGTAGTTCGATGTCGTCCTCATCGAACTCTTATCGATCGACGTCGTCCTCATCGAACTCTTCTTGTCGGTTGATGTCATTGTCATCGAGCTCATCATCCTCATCGAGCTCTTCTTGTTGGTTAACACCGTCGTCATCGAGCTCTTCTTGTTGGTTAACATTGTCGTCATCGAGCTCGTCATCGTCATCGAGCTCTTTTTGTCGATTGACATCATCATCATCGAGCTCGTCATCATCATCGAGCTCGTCTTGTACGTTGACAGGATAGAGGTTATCCTTATCGTCCAAGTCCATCTGTACTTGTTGCATGACTTGGGGAGTCGGGGTAGGATTGGAAATCCTTGAGTCAAATAAAGAATTCGTGCAGACATCCCTCCTTTTGAAAGAGCTTTGGTCAGTCGAGACCCTAGATGGGTATGACCAGTCTTGGGTCAGGGCCGGTTGGTACCAGCTCGACTCCACTTGAAGATTGCTAGCCCCTATCCTTGCAATCTCATAGTATCCCGAGTGGTTCACTCCATGTCTCCCCATCGCCATGTAAGGAGTTGTTTGGTACGGGGGATACATAGGAGTTCCGGGCATTGGACCATAGCCAAACACACGTGGCGATGGCAGAGCTGCAGTGAAAGGTATATGATCGGTCCATGGTTGCCCAAAGGCCAGTTGGACGGGTACAGCTGATCCGGTGGATACGCTCATCATTTGGTGTTGATTGATGACCAACCGTGATGACTCCTCATAGTACCCAAAAGGCTCTTCGTAGAGCTTCCGAGTACGAAAAGCGGCATATGTCTCCATTGGGACGACGGGTGTATAAAACTCCATCGGGACGATGTTGATTTCAGCCGGCTCTTTGGAGGAAGCCGCAGTAGGTGAGTTCCTCCTCACGTTTAGTTGAGAGGCGGAAGGTGTTGGCTCCTTAGAAAGAACCGAAGCAGCAAATTTCTTGATACTCTTGGCTGGGTAAAGGTATTAGACCGCCTTCTCAGACGCCCTCCTTAGTCCCACCGAGCGTGCCAAAAAATAATGTTGTAAATAAATTGTGGTAGAACGTCAGAAACGATATTTAGAATGGGTCCGGAGTGGTCATCCCAAGAGTGATTCGAACAAAAGAGAGAAATAGAAGAAATATGGGATAAGAGAGGAGAAGAAAGATAGTGGGGAGGAAAGATGTTTATTGATAGGGAAAGGAGAAAAATATGAAAGATAAAAGCTACGAAGCTACATAAGATAAAAGCTACGATAAAAGCTATGAAGCTAAGAATTTGATGTTTGGTTTGTGGGTGTCCTTCATGCATGTACCTAGCTCTCCTTATATAGAATAAGCTCGCCCCAGCCTCATAGAAAAACCCTAGGCCGTTTTCAAACAGGAAAACTTAACATAGCCTCGGCCTAATAAAGAAAACTTAAACTGTCCGAAACTTCCAACCCATATTTGACCATTTTTTATGCTGAATTTAGAAAAATCATAAACATCAAAGTTATAGATCTCTGTCTTCTCCTTCTGTGACTTTTAGAATCGTATAAATCCAATACTTGAGAAGAAAGTTAAGATATTTTTACCAAAATAGGTTCAGCAGATCCGTGGCCTAATAAGAAAAAAACCTACTTCCGAAACTTCCAACCCAAGTCTGACCTCCTTCTGCGCCGAATTTGGAGAAGTCACAAACTAGATTTGTGTTTTATCTTTTTGTAGCTTTTAGAATCGCATCAATTGGATATACGAGTAGGAAGATACATCTATTTTACTGAGATATGGTCAAACAAATCCGAGAATTAATTTTTCGCTCCAAAGTCTGTCAAAACTCATTGAGCAAGCTAACACCGGGACTTGACACTTTGTTTAGACTTGCTTCTGACCTGAATTAGGCAAGGCTCTTCACAATGAAATTGTAGATACATATCTCGCCTTTCTATAGCCGTAAAAATCTCCTTATTCCAACCTACGAGTCCAAAGTAACGGCCAATTTACCACGGAAGGATATTGTCATCCAAGGAACAAGCCAAAGGACAATACAACAAAGCGGTCTATCGTCACCGATTTTGACCAAGTAAGACCATCATTGGACTCAATGGAGGGAAGACCATCGACATTCTCCTCCAATTCAAAATCGAAAGTCATCGCTTTGAGACTATACCGCCATCGGTCACTTTGAGACCACATCGATCACCGGTCACCCAGTCACTTTGAGATCACACCAGATTCCTCAAAATATGTTGACAATGCCAAGATTATTTTGTATCTCAACAGAAAGCTACCTTATCAAAATGAAGCCGAGGAGGGCCCATAGCATCTCTTTGCGACCAGCGACCATAGCAGAGTTATTAAGGGATACGGGACCTTCCCAGTACTTCACTTTAACTACTTAAGCTCGAAAGTTTGGTCAACGAGCCTTCTTGTAACAGTCCTATTTTAAGATTTATTTCTTTGTTTATATCATATTAAGAACTGTCATTTATTATATATGGTCCATCCATCTATTGAATATTCTCCATTGGAAAAAAGAAAAAGCGTATCTTGTTGTGGTGCATGCTTCGGGCATAAGCTTTTTCTTTTTGTAGCAAAAGCGTTTTGGAGAAAGCGCAGAAATAGGAAAGTGGAGTTGTTTTATATGAGTACAGTGCACTATTTAATTTTGCAACAAATGTAGCGTTTTGGTTGGAATGAGGTCGCAACCGTGACGTAGGAGACACAAACTTTGGATACGTCATTTCATCAATATTTAGGGACATGCACCGTAGAATTGCGCTCTAGCAATGTGAATGTTTTGACACTCTTTTTCTGCTGCACTTTTATACCGAGATAAAATTCCACAATGGGCAGGTAAAGCAAACTTGATGATCAATCTTACTAGGCTAATTAAGGAAAAGACGTACGGTACTAGGAATTGAGATAATCAAACTAGGGAACCAACATGTCTGGTGGCGGCGGCGGCTCATTTGACATGAGTTTTTTTAGTGGAGAATGGTTACCGTGGGACACTTTCCTTATTCAATTTTCGTCGAATTTGCCAATGTAGTCCAGCTTTATTTGGGTTGGGCCACTTGCTTTTTTAGGAGATGAAAAACAGCCACAAGACTAATAGTAGGTATAAGTTATAACCAACAACAAAAAATAGATCAATTATTATTCGAACTTGATGAATACGTGTTAAGGAGTAAGCAGTCTTAAATACTTACTATAAAAACTTTGTCATTTTTTCAAGTTCGAATTCGTATTAGTCGGCTCAGTCGATATCCAGATACAAGTTTGCATAAACAAAAATAGTAGCTAGGATCTCAATGACTATAAATACCGTCCTAATAAGAACCTGTCTGTAGAGAATTGAGTTCCCAACAATATTATATCTTCTTCTTTAAAGACCTAGTTGTAGGTATAAGTTATAACCAAAAAAAAAATAGATCAATTATTATTCGAACTTGATCAATACGTGTTAAGAAGTAAGCAATCTTAAATACTTATTATAAAAACTGTCTTTTTTTAAGTTCGAATTCGTATTAGTCGGCTCAGTCGATATCCAGATACGAATTTGCATAAACAAAAATAGTAGCTAGGATCAAGTCAGTGACTATAAATACCATCTTAATAAGAACCTGTCTGTAGAGAATTGAGTTCCCAACAATATTACATCTTCTTCTATAAAGACATAGTTGGAAGCAAACTAAGAGAGAGAATTAAGTATGGAGGAATTAGGTAGTTTTGAAACAAAACTGATCAACCAAGAAGCAGGGAGGGAATTCAACCCGTCAATTTCTGCGCCTCCGCTGCAACTCCACTGCCCCTCCATGACAAGGTCACCTTTGATCGAGATAGCCCCAAAGACGCCGCGTAGAGGCCCGTTAGGCGCGCTAATATCAGCGAGCCCTATAGCGAGTTCCCCCATGAAGAAGGCCATGAGTTGCCTGGAGGAAGTTGGCAGGTTCACGAGGCTGCAGGACCCGCAAGAGGCTTGGCTTCCCATCACCGAGTCTAGGGAAGGCAACGTCTACTACTCCGCATTTCACTCCCTTAATTCCGGAATTGGAGCCCAAGCCCTCGTCCTTCCCATGGCATTCGTAACACTTGGCTGGTAAGTTTACTTTTTATCTTCCTTTTGACCCTCCTTAGCTTCTTTTCTTCTCTTCTCTTTGGCTTGTTTTTGTTGGCGATGTTTTGGATTATAATAGATAGCTTCTTTCTTTGTTTTCTTACAGTTATGTGTCTATTTAGTACCTTGGTGTACTGGAGTTATATGCTTAGTACATTTCGATGTAATTGTACTTGTAATTACCTTTTGGTGAAATCAATACAATTTACTTATAAAAAAAATTTTACTTTTTATCCCTCTAAATTTTGTAAAATTATTATGGTCTAAATAATCACTTGGTATACCGTTAATATCATATAATAAATCAGCGACAGCTAGGAAGTGATGTTTTCTTCCACTTTTTATTTTCCGATATTCGCCATCGTATTTACGAGAAAACGATAGTTTTGGAATCGAGTACCTGATGTATTGTGGTGGCATGCAGGGTATGGGGGATCGTGTGCTTGTGTACAGCCTTCTCGTGGCAACTATACACTGTGTGGTTGTTGATTCAGCTGCACGAATCTGAGAATGGGACTCGCCACAGCAGATACCTCCGATTATCTATGGCTGCTTTTGGTAAAGACACATGCTATTCGTTTGCTTACAAGTACACACACTTAAAGATGTAAACATATCCTATATTTCCTCGTTCTTCCACTTTCAGGACCGAAGCTGGGGAAATTGCTGGCTCTCTTCCCGCTAATGTACCTATCAGGCGGAACTTGCGTGGCGCTGACTGTGATCGGGAGCGAATCAATGAAAACGTTCTTCGAGATCGTGTGCGGAGGCACCTGCAACGTCAGGCCAGTGACGGGGATGGAGTGGTACATATTGTTCATGTGCTTGGCAGTTCTCGTAGCCCAGCTTCCCAACCTCAATTCCATAGCCGGAGTCTCCCTCGTCGGTGCAATTGCAGCCGTCAGCTATTGCACCCTGATATGGGTTCTCTCGGTCGCGCACGGCAGGCCTACCGGCGTGTCTTATGCTCTCCCACCAACAACGTCCGATTCGGATAGAGCCTTCAGGATTCTCAATGCACTCGGTATTATCGCATTCGCTTTCAGAGGTCACAATCTTGTCCTCGAGATACAGGGAACGATGCCTTCTAGTGCAAAGCAACCATGCCGCTTACCAATGTGGAGAGGAGTGAAATTCGCATATTTGATCATAGCAGCTTGCTTGTTTCCCCTCGCCGTAGGTGGCTACTGGGCTTATGGAAACTTGGTAAGTAACCCACTTTTAGAATTCTCTCTGTACTTCAAATTGCCTGGGACATTGCAAAGTTCAAACTAATTGGTAGTACCTGGTGGATGCACACAGATGACGGGAAACGGAGGGATGCTGAGTGCTTTGCACAAGTACCACGGAAGGAGGACATCCAAGCTTGTATTAGGATTAACGAGCCTGTTAATCGTCGTTAGCAGCATCGGCTCGTTTCAGATTTACGCGATGCCGGTCTTCGACAACTTCGAACTCAGGTACACCAGCAAGATGAACCGGCCATGCCCAAGGTGGCTGCGGTCTGTTCTCAGGGTTTCTGCAGGATGTCTGGTTTTGTTCATATCAGTGGCTTTACCTTTCTTGCCGAGCCTGGCGGGACTATTGGGAGGGGTCGCGTTACCGGTGACGTTGGCTTATCCGTGTATTATGTGGATGATCATGAGGAGACCCAGGAGGTATAGTCCCATGTGGTGCCTCAATTTGGTTCTAGGAGTGTTGGGCATATTGCTAAGTGGGCTGGTGGTGACCGGGGCAATATGGACAATTGTGACACGGGGAATACAGGTTCAATTCTTCAAGCCACAGTAGAAACCATCTAATCATTGAAAGAACGAGAGAGACGTTGACTGACTAATCAGAATTGACGAAAATCCATGATTTAATCCCGAAGGTGTAAAAATTTACTTATAAAAAACAAGTACTTAGAGAGTCTACAAGGAAATTTCATCAGGGAATTTCCTTGTAAGTACAACTTCTACTAAGATACAGAGCATACACAACCCCTGTGTGTGACAGGAAAAAACTCTGATTCGAGTAGTGTTACATCACTGGAGACATGCGCAAGAATGCCACAATGTTGGACGAAAAGTTCGTTAGCCAAATTACCTGTTCTGAATGAAAGCCAAAAGGCAGCCTCGTTACTCTAGGCTAGCACCTGCACCGTACGAATACGCTCCTCGGCTACCTTATGGAAGCCTCAATCACCTCCTTGCATCATAAATTACCTGTTCTCTTGGTTCAATCGGCACTTCTTAAAGCCACTGCGTCAGTCATATTCATTAATGAACTTGCAGCACATGCGAACTGTATTTCTCACTTATCGGGAAGACAGACGTTCTCATGGAACTTCTGTGAAATCCGAAGCTTAGGAGTTGACCGTTTCACATGGACAAAGGCAGAAGCATCCTTCGTTTCTTCTTCCCAGCCTGCCTTACTTGCTTTGTGATTTTCATGCACAAAAGCAACAGCAGCGTGATGCACACAAAGCCAAAAGCAAGCCGCATATGCCTAAAATACAAGGAGACTGCTGAGAAAACCAGAGAAGCGAGAATAAACAGTTCCCATATTACGAATACCACAACGTCCACCCTGCAATCATATCAAAGACGCACGACAAGATTAGCAACAACACCATCGTAAGAGCACAAGAATATAGCAAAGACGCACGACAAGATTAGCAACTATATCATCGTAAGAGCACGAGAATATCGGATAGCAATCATCCATAGGATTGTCAAAATAAACTTTGAACCAAACCAACACATTCCAAAAACATTGGAAACAACAAAACTAACAAAGTAGATAGACTTCGATGCTGTTTCGGACTGGTCATGGGTCAAGCAGATAGACTCGCTCGTGGAGCTTCAATTTTTTTTAAATTTTTTACACCAATAATTATCATCATGCGTTTTGTGCCGCTGGGTCGAATGCCATATAATACGAGTCATAGCCACTTTGAAGGATGGGGCACTTGACACCAACCAAATATTCCTTTTCATGTAACTTTAGTCATATTGCCCCTAAAGATTTCTAATATTTCCCCAGTAGATTTGTTCTCTCACGATTTTCTCACAATTTATATAATTTAAGAATATTGTGTAATAGCCCCCACGCAAGGCCTCTAGAATTCTCCAAGAAGACAGCAATCATAATTAATTGCAGTAATCATGGAATTCGGACATGAAATCACACCCAAAAAAAAGGCAGAATTAAAATAAAATGGGAGGAAAGGGGGAAGGGAGGCAGACCTGGAGGAGGAGGGAATGTGAGAGGTGGAGGAGAAAAACGAGACGGAGGCCCAATCATGCTTCGACCTTATCTGGTATTCCCTCAATTGCTCGGCCAAGTTGGATCTCGTTATCATCTTTCTTCCCTCCCCCCTCCGCCCCTGGGTGGGCCCCGCCGTTCTACGCTTCCGCCACCGCGGGTCTGGTTTGGACCTCTTCGCGGCCAAAAGCGGACTCACTTCAATACCTTTGGTTCCCTCTCTCTCTCGGTCGCGATCCCCAGCTTCTTTTCTGGTTTTTGATCCCCGGATATTGCTATTTCCCTGAGGTAGCTGTGTTTTAAATTAAGTTCCGGAAAGAGAGAGAGGAAAAACCAAAGGAAGGAAGGTGAAAAGAAAGAAGTGCGTGCTAGAAACAAGGACGCGGGGGTCCATCCATGGTCTATTGGTCTTGTCTTTTGCTTCTGGGCCTGAGTCATCAATGTATGGGCCTGTATTCTGTTTTGGTCTGATGGGCCTCAAGCCCGAAATTTACGCAGAACGTTTTTTTTAAAGAAAAGAGAAGCTACATAAAAATCAACCCATAAAAAGATTATCCACTAATCCTGATGCGAAGGGTTTATGAAACTCAAAAGTACTAGGCCGCTCTTCTTTTACTAAGCGCTCCTACTTCACATTCGGTTACTAACCTCATTTCTTGCGACATAAAATTCAATGTGATATTCTTGTAACAGTCTGTTTGTTTCGCTTCGCGTAGTCCATTTTTTCTTCGTAAAATCTCCCTACTTCTGACCTGGAAGAAGTGACATTATTCACATATTACTTCTTAAACAGACTCTTTAGTGAAATTTAGATCGATTCAACTCAACTCAATGACAATAATTAACAAGAGGAAGTTCGAAGAGTCACTTTTGCCGCGGAAGTATGTGATGGTTGATAGATAATATATACATTTCGACCATTCCGGCGAAAACCAGTTGTATATAATCTAGACCTTGTACTTCCAAACTCCTTCCTTTTCACGCTTCCTACAAGTTTTGTCATGCCAAATGACAGCAGTATAGGATCGATACGGATGTCTGGTCTAAGACCCTAAGCACAATCAATTCATCACCATTAATTCTAAACGGCACGTGTCACCATCCGCTAATTTTGTTTTTTTATAAGTGCTAATTTCTTTTGTACAACTTCAGACTTTTTAATGAATCTCTTCTTTGTTTTAAGGAATAACTTTATTAATAATATTTTTATATCGATAAGACTTCAAATCAAGACCTTATTAAATTTTTGAGAAACTAAACCTTATTAAGTGATTAAGGATCAACGCACCTTGCACTCGAAATGATGTCATATAAATCAATATCTGGTTGGTTGCACAAATTTAATTAGAGCTGCACAAGTGGCTGCGTGAGATACCACAAAGCATCTGTTAAAAAAAATATCATAAAGCATCTATTGGAATATTAAAAAAAGAAAAATTAAGAAGTTGGAGGATGATTAGTATGAATTGCATGTCAAAGGGATATCCAAAAAAAAACCTGACGGTTTTGACGCGTAATTAACGAGTAATTATGTGTTAAACCCGTTGAATTAACAAACTAATTCGTTAATAATAAATCACTTACTTGTTGAAGTAAGAGGTCCACAGGCTCGGGTCCACGATTTCTTCGTGCTGGTCGAATTACGATCACGTTCGAACGGATCCGTAATCGATTTTCACGAGATTTCCTTTAATCGAAAATCTGATTAAAATTCTGGAACTGATCCGGAATTTTTCTTTCTGAGTGAGTAGTTGTGGGAAAAGTTACAAATTGGTCCAGCCGGATTTCCCCTTTTATAGGAAAATCCGGACAGCCAAAACGCACCACGTGGCACGCCACGTGTCGCCACGTGGCATGCCATAGGTCACATGTCCGCCACGTGGCAAAGCTACCCAATAGCTTCGCCACGTGTCGCCACGTGGCGCTTTGGTCCACATGTTCGCCACATGGCACGCCACGTGGCAAGGCTACGCATAGCTTTGCCGCGTGGCGCCATGTGGGCGCGCCACGTGGGCTGCCACATGTGACGACAGCGCCACGTCATACTGACGTGGCGCTTGCGTAGCTTGGGCCGGTCAACGCGGGTTGACCGGCCCATCCAACCCAACTTTTTGGGCCTAATGGGCCCGGGCCCAATTAGGCACAATAATAATTGCCTATTGGGCCCAAGGTCCAACATCTCCCACTCAATTATTATTGACCTTGATCAACAGTTATCAGATTTCTTTAAAGGATTTCGTGCGACCAGCACACGTCGAGTATGTTAAGCCAAATTCAAGAGCACAGACACTCAGGCTACTTGAATAGTAGCATCTCGACAACCTTCTTGTTTAATGTATGCTATTACCCCAGGACTCATGTCACATTCCATTGTTCACATCAGTGATTTCAAACAATTATATTCGGGTTCACTATTGTATTTTTCAATACAATTGGTGCACCTGAACCACGAAACTCAGAATGTGATGAACAGAGTTCCTTCTCCCTTAACTATATTCCTTTCATAATGATACAGCCTGCTTTTCTGGTCAGCCCTGCCAGGTCGAATCGCTATGCCATAACCTTTTCATGAACTTTCCAAGCTAGCAGCACTGGATCATACTTCCAGAATACGTTTAGGATCTTAAAGGTAGGTTTCGGGAATCACAATTCTCGAAAATTGGTCTCACACCAGGGATTGTGAAATCACTCAACATTTTCATCCCATCCAGTGGTCGAGTAGCACACATGATACTGCTCACGTGTTACGGTGTACTTTCCTTTTTCAAGGAACACATGTCATATAACACCATACTAGAGTATCAGCCTTAGCTTAACTCTAGGCTAATAGGACAGACAGTATGATAAGTTCCACTTATATCTTATCATATGGATTGTAGAAAATCCAAATGCAACAACTTATTCCTGCATCCCATAAGGAAACTTGCTCTTAAGCAAGACGGCATTCCGCCATAGGACATGCACTTATGAATGTCCAATAACTGCCTCATCTCAGCCAGGAATCAACTTCTTAACTCCCACTGAGGTAAACACCCGTGTGAGTGGGCTACTTCTCTGTCCGACATGTTTCACATTTAAACTCATATTGCCAAATAAAAAATTCCTTTATTCCAACTAATTGGATTACAAATGAAACTGTCGTAAACCCAGTGACTTAACATGTTTCTCGAACACTTCTCGAGGTAATGCTTTAGTCATTGGATCTACGACCATATCTCGTGTAGATATGTGTTTCATACACAGTTCTTTATATTTTATTAAATTTCTCACAAAGTGAAATTTAATATCTATATGCTTAGCCCTGCTATGGAATCTAGGATCCTTAGCATATGCTATAGCTGCCTGGTTGTCACAGAATAGACTCACTGGCTCTGTCGAGTTGATCAGGGAGAGATGGTTTAAGAATCTCTTCAACCATACCGCTTCTTGTGCAGCATGAGCTGAAGCTACATATTCTGCTTTCATTGTTGACAGGGATACACATGTTTGCTTCTTACTGCTCCATGAGACAACACCCCCGTTCAACAAGAAAATAAATCCAGATGTAGACTTTTTCTTATCCACATCACCTCCCCAATCAGCATCAGTATAGCCACTCATTATCAGGTCACGGCCTTGATAGCACAAGGAGTATTCTGCAGTAGTATTCAAATATTTCAAAATCCCTTTGACAGCCTTCCAGTGAGCACTGCCTGGATCAGACTGATATCTGCTTGCTATCCCAACAGCATAGCAAATGTCAGGTCTAGTACACAACATTGCGTACATCAGGCATCCAACTGCATTGGCATAAGGAATCTTCTCCATGTCCCTACGTTTAGGGATGGCAATGGGCAGGATCCGGTTAGGATCTATAGGACCCAGATCCTTATCCTCTTTTTAAATGGTGGACCCAGATCCTTACCCTTATCCTCTTTAAAAATAAGGATTCGGGCAGGATCTGGGTCCTAAAAAATCGGGCAGGATCAGGGCGACCCGCGGGTCCGTATTTTTTTTAAATATATTTAATTTTTAAAAATTAAATTATCTTTTGATAGTTTTTAAATAGCAATGAGACATTTTCATTCATTAAACATATCAATACAAAGAAACCAAAAAAATAAATCAAAAAAAAAGTTGAAGTTGGGTAAGTTAAAATTGAGAATTTGGTTTGTAATTTTTGCTGCTATTACTTGGGGCATGTGGCTGCTTCGTAATGGTATTATCTTCAATGAGGCGAGGTACGATAATGAGTTTCTCCTGTATTTTGTGCTCTTTCATGTCCAAGAGCGAATCCTTTGGACGGATGCCTTGATCATTCACAATCAATCGCTGCTCACTTTCTTGATTGCCTACAAGAATTTATAGGTCCCTCTTCTTTACCTCTTGAGGTTGAGGGAACGTTTTGGTCGGGGTGGGGTTATAACTGATGTAATATCGGGCCCCTTTATCTTGTCTTTTCTTTTGCGCTTCCTCTGTTTTGAACTTTTGTTTTAATAAAAAATATTTACCTACCAACAAAATTGAGAATTTGTATTATGTCTAATAATTAATATACATGTATATTATTTTAATATTAATTTAAAAAATTCGGGTAGGATCCGGGCAGGATCCTATAGATCCATACCCATGCCCTTATCCTTTTAAAATATCAGGATCCGGGCAGGATCAGGGTCTAGACCCGGTCAAAGTCAACGGGTCTTGGACCCTTCGGGTCTGGATCAGGGTAGACCCTCAGGGTAAGGGTCTAATTGCCATCCCTACCTACGTTGTTTAGTTGTTTTTGGGCACATGTCCTTACACAAATTATGACCTTTAACCAATGGGACATACTTTGGGTTACTGTGATCACAATTGAAACGTTCTACTACTTTGCGAATATATGTCTCTTGTGAAAGAGACACTATTCTTTTCGAACGATTCCTCGAAATCTTAACTCCGAGTATGTAATCTGCTTCACCCATGTCTTTCATTTCAAAGTTGGGAGATAACCAATCTTTGATTTCGACAAGAAATCCCATGTCATTTCCAGCTAAAAGTATGTCATCAACATACAAGGTGATGATAACAAACTTCTTTCCTGATCGCTTAACATACACACAGTGATCTTCGTCTATCATAATAAAATCATGCTGCATAATCGTATTATGAAAGCGAATATACCACTGTCTAGACGACTGCTTAAGGCCATAAATTGATCTATTCAATTTGCAAACTTTATGTTCGCAGCCTTTTTGAATGTAGCCCTCAGGCTGAATCATATAGATTTCTTCATCCAATTCTCCGTGGAGAAAAGCAGTCTTTACATCCATTTGATGTAATTCTAGATTCATGTTAGCAACCATAGCTAAAATGACCCTAATTGACGTAAATCTAACAACAGGTGCAAAAGTCTCCTCATAGTCTATCCCAGCCTGTTGTTTAAATCCTTGGGCAACCAAACGCGCTTTGTATCTTTCGATACTGCCATCTGCATTGCGCTTGATTTTGAGAATTCACTTATTCCCAATTGCCCTACGCCCTTTAGGTAGGTCAACCAGATCCCAAACCTGGTTTTTGATCATAGAAGACATTTCTTCATCCATTGCATTCATCCATTCATCACGTTTTGGAGATGACAATGCTCCAGATACATTTTTAGGTTCATCTTCATCCTGCAGGATGGCCAGAAGAATTTCACTTGGACCACCAAATTTCTTTAGTGATACCAAGAACGCATTAGCCTCGCCTTCGATGTCAAATCGTCGGCGTGGTATGCTAGTTCTACTAGACCTACGAAATTCCCGATTTTGATAAACATCTCTCATATATTCATCATATCCAGGAATCGCACTCCCACTGGGTGGAAATACCGTACTCCCACTGGAATAAGGAATTACCTCCCTTTCAGGACTCAGATCACGACCTTCCGGATCATTTTGAGTTGGAAAATCTCTATCTTCCTCCTCAATTCTCCCACTCGGAAGAAGTGATCCAGATGAATCTGGTTCATCTATCTCATAAAGGGTAAGGTCACTACTAACCTCTCCCAACTTTGGAAATTCATTCTCCAAAAATGTGACATCACGTGATTCAAATTCTGTTACATGTCTATTGTCCAGTTCACCCACGAACACGTACCCTTTAGATACCTCTGGGTATCTTATAAAGATACTTTTTCTACCTCTTGGTCCTAATTTACCGAAAGTACTTGAAGTAGAATGGACATAGGACACACACCCCCACGGCTTAAAATAGGATAGATCGGGCTTCCGATCTGTCCACATTTCGTAAGGAGTGGCTGTAACAGACTTAGAGGGAACACGGTTTAGAACGTATACGGCAGTCAGGAGCGCATCTCCGTAGAATGATATAGGCAAATTTGCCTCTGCCATCATCGATCTAACCATATCAAGAAGGGTTCTATTCCTTCTTTCAGCAACTCCATTTTGCTGTGGTGTATAAGGAATGGACAACTGATGTTCAATTCCTTTTTCAATGCATAGAGCTTTGAACTCATCAGAAAGATATTCACGGCCACGATCAGTTCGTAAGGCCTTTATCTTTCTATCCTTCTGATTCTCAACAAAACTCATGTATGTCTTGAAGCAGTTTAAGGCTTCAGACTTGTGAGAAATCAGGTATATCAGACCATATCTAGTATAGTCGTCAATAAAGGTGATGAAGTAATATGCTCCATGCCTTGCCCTCACGTTCATTGGACCACATATGTCAGAATGGATTAATTGTAATGGAAATTTGGCTCTAGCCCCAGTACCGAAAGGTTTTCTAGTGCTTTTCCCTTCTAGACAGGATACGCAACAAGGTAATATAGATTTCTCTATATGGCCCAACAGTCCTGCCTTAGCTAGACGGTTTAAACGATCCTGACCGATATGGCCAAGTCTAGAATGCCATAGTTTAATATCATCCTCTGATGAATTTGAACTAGTGACAAAAGAAAAACTTTCAGAAGGATCAATATCCAGAATCAAAAAACCTTCCGATATATATCCAAGGCCAAAATAGGCATCATTCAAAAATAATCTAACGGTGTCGTTCTCAAATGACAACCGGAAACCTAAAGACATTAAGGCCGAAACTGAGATCAGGTTCCTTCGTATGTCTGGAGCAAACAACACGTCATGTAAAAGAAGGGCACGACCACCATGAAGGTGTAATCTACAAGTGCCCAGGCCTTTCACATTCACACACGAGTTGTTACCGACAAAAATGGTTTTTGCTCCAGCCGGCAACCGCCTGTACTCAACGAACGAACCACGGTCTCTAGCTATATGGTCTGTCGCTCCTGAATCAATCACCCACACAGAATGTGATTCAGTTAGAAGGGTACAAGAGGATACATACAATTTACTCACACTTGAGTTCAGATGTACCTGCTTGGGCATTTTGCAATCTTTTGCAAAATGTCCCTTCTGTTGACAGTTAAAACATTTCACTTTTGAAATGTTAAACCGCTTGTTCTTTTTAGCCTTGGAGCCATCCAACTTGGTTCCATGGCTTTCAGCCTTTGGAGTTTGTTTACATTTACCCTTCCCTTTACCTTTTTTCTTTTTTCCACCACTCCCAGTCGAACAAATTGAATGGGCTTCAGGGTGGGATTTCATAGCTAGGAGGCGATCTTCCTCCAGCTCAAGGTGTCTGGCAACATCATCAAATGTTACCAAAAGATCGGAATGGGTAAGATTCATCTTCATCTGTTCCCAACTTGGTGGTAGAGAACGGATGACAGCTTGAATCTGCTGCTCGTTGCTGAGTGTGTGACCGGCCTCTGCCAGTTCACTGATCATATTGGACATCACTCTCAAGTGTTTCCTCATGGGAACCTCCGGACGCTTTTTAAAGGTATCAAACCTTATGGTCAAAGCACGCAGCTTCGACACTGAAAGCTTTCCGAATTTCAGTTTGAGAGAATCCCATACCTCTTTCACGTTGTCATGCACGCGAAATTGTCTGGTGATATCATCCATCATGGAACTCAACAAGATCAATCGAGCAGTAGTGTTTTTCCTCTTCCAAATAACATAAGCTTCCTTATCTTGCTTATGTTGAGCAGTTGTGCCTTCTTCAGGCTCATCCATTATGACATGTATGTGCTCCAGAACTTCTTGTTCTTCAAGCACATATTGGATTTTCATACTCCAATTGTCATAATTTTCACCGTTGAGTTTTAACTCACGGTTTAGCTCAGCTATAATGGATCTAGAAGCGACTGACATTTCTATAGGGATTTTTAATATGAGAACATATTAGAAATTTGATTTGGCAATATGATTCAATTTACTAATCACTCATAACTTTTAACGATATGGAGTTCTTGATTAATCTCAAAATCGAAGTGGGTCGCGGGCATGCTTCCCCTCACCATTCAAGTATTAATCTTAAACTTCAACCGTTTAAAGTTCATTGACAGTAAATTCAAGTGGAAGCAATTAAACAAACATCTTTATTTAATTACATGTTTGACACATGCATTTGTACATTCTGAGTGTGCTCACACATGCACAAAACCTCAGACAAGGTCACAACCTATTGTACAAAAGTCCCCCAAAAGCAACATATGTATATGGGGACAGTTAAACATATAATCACACAGGGATCGGATGTCCAGGTGATCCGGTAGGAGAATCCAGATACATATCTGGATCTGGCTCCGGAGACGATCCGGTGGGGGCCGGGTACGAGGACGATCCGATGAGAAGTTCCAGAGTACTTTCCGGAACTGGAATTGAGTCCATGATCCAGATGATCAGGAGCGGAGGAAAACTATAATAGTAATCCTTAGCGAAGTAGCGGTTCAAGATCAAACCGCTTCGCAACTCCAGAACAGGAGAAGGTATCATTTCTCTGCGTAGACCCTTATCCTCAAGATAATGGATCAGACCATAGAGAGCATCTCTATGGGTATTGAACTCGGGTGCCGAGAAGACACTCATATCTTCTCGAATTTTCATCGTGACCAGGAGGTCTCGAAACATAGAGGGCCAGTCCTCTCCATGATCGTAACCTCCGGCCCAGATGCACTCTTGCATCTCCCGGTGAACAGCCTCAATGTGCTCAACAATGACATACATGTCATTCTTGGGCACACGCAGCGGTAAACGGCGCTTCAGAATCTTCTGTCGAAGTTCTGTTGCACAGAAGTTCAGATACCTGTCTCCAGTAGCCATCAAATCTTGCAACAATTGCAATTAAATTTCGGGTTAATACTCATATTGTCCCAAAATATGATTGAAAAACTCATTTTCCCATCTTTTGATGAACATTTTATGGATCAATTTATGTGATTTTAGTTTAACTTTTACATATCTCGGAACTCGTTCCAAAATATTTTCTTTTTAAGTTTATTAAAATATAATTTTAATAAACCTAATTGACAAAAATTTCTCAAAATTTTTATCAATTTATTGGATTTTAATTGAATAAAAACTGATTTTATCCAATTAAAAGAGAAAAAACCCAAATTTTAAGTCCAATTTTGACTTATTGACCGTAAACCGGGTTGGGTCGAACCAAGAAACCGGGCCAATCCGTCCGATTTTTTGATTTTTTTGACCCGGGTATAAATATTTTCGGGAAAAATCGTGTAATTACGATTTTGCCCCTCGCATATTTTCACCCAAATTTTCTCTCTCTTCTCCCGCGAAGACGAAAATCCGGCCGCCGCTCCTCTCCACGACCGCCGCGTAACGGCGGCGAACCACGGGCCGAGACCGGTCGCAAGCGACTCGTCTCGGCCTTCCAATCACGGCCGTAGCGGCCTCTCGGGCCGTCGTCGTCCTCGATCTCACGATTCCGGCGACGTCGATCCACAAACGTGGTATCGGGACGTCGGGGAGAAGCCGGAGAATCGACTATCGTCAATCTCCGGCGTCGAAATCGTCAGATTTCCGACGAAATCGACGGATTTCGTTTTCGGGCGAAAACGCCCAAATCGCCCGATTAGGGTTGATTTCGATTTGGGGATTTTTGGGAAAATGTCCAATTAATCCCCAAGTCTTCCAAAAATTGCACCGAGGTCCATGACACGCAGGTGCCACGTAAGCGGTCAAAATTTCAGATTGGTACCTTAAGGTTTCGCGCGTTCGCGAATTTGCCCTCGTGGTTAGGCAAAATTTAATTTAGTCCCGCTGGTTCTAAATTAATTACATTAAAGTCCAACAGATTATGATTTTTCATAAAATCACGATTAATATGATTTTTAACTCAATAAATCACATAATTACTTGAATTAAAACATCATATTATCATCAAAACATGGTTTCAACCATGCTCTGATACCAATTGACGGTTTTGACGCGTAATTAACGAGTAATTACGTGTTAAACCCGTTGAATTAACAAACTAATTCGTTAATAATAAATCACTTACTTGTTGAAGTAAGAGGTCCACAGGCTCGGGTCCACGATTTCTTCGTGCTGGTCGAATTACGATCACGTTCGAACGGATCCGTAATCGATTTTCACGAGATTTCCTTTAATCGAAAACCTGATTAAAATTCTGGAACTGATCCGGAATTTTCCTTTCTGAGTGAGTAGTTGTGGGAAAAGTTACAAATTGGTCCAGCCAGATTTCCCCTTTTATAGGAAAATCCGGACAGCCAAAACGCACCACGTGGCACGCCACGTGTCGCCACGTGGCATGCCATAGGTCACATGTCCGCCACGTGGCACGCCACGTGGCGCTTTGGTCCACATGTTTGCCATGTGGGCTCGCCGCGTGGGCTGCCACATGTGACGCCAGCGCCACGTCATACTGACGTGGCGCTTGCGTAGCTTGGGCCGGTCAACGCGGGTTGACCGGCCCATCCAACCCAACTTTTTGGGCCTAATGGGCCCGGGCCCAATTAGGCACAATAATAATTGCCTATTGGGCCCAAGGTCCAACAAAACCTAACTGCACAAATTTATAAAAATTTAGAGTTTAAACTTCTGTAAAAATTTATCTTTAAAAAATAAAAAGCGAATAAAGTAGGGAAGGGATTAGCAAACACCAAACAGACCGCCAGTGCATGCATAAGGCTCCACTCCCCGGTAACGTATTTTCAGAAAATTACAACCTCCAAGTATTTATAGTCCATTAATAAAAAAACACCTCAACTAAGTACGAACCCACAATACAAATCCCATCCAAATCCAATCCACCCATCTCTCACCCTATGCCACCCACTCACGACTATCCACCCTTCCCGTACGTTACAAATATCAATTGTAATGTACCACCGGAAGTTCCTTGCTTGGCCCAAGGCCCAAATTTAAGAAAAAAATTAATTTATGTGGAAATATATCGATAAAAAAATTAAATTAATTAGATGTATATATAATCCAAGTTAATAAAAATAATTTTATGACTCTTTATTATCCTATTTAGATCAAGCATGGACACCAATATCACGTCGGTCAGGGGAAAAAACAAACTAAGAAGTCGCTGCTTCCACCTAGGTGCCGACGTAAGTGCCATGTGGGTCCCGAGGTCTATGTATCACTAATATGCACTCAGCTAGGCCCCGCCTTTCACCGACCTCTGCTGCATCGCATATCTCTATATAAATATCTTCGTCCACGTGTCACTGACGCCATTGGCCAGCTCCACAGGCCCGCAAGTACAGCGTGTCTCCCTCTCTCTACTTTCTCTACTTTCCTTCATTTCCCATCATTTAACCGACGCTCCACAACACTCGCTCCCACAAGGGCAGATATCTTTACGCGCTCAACATCCACCTTACACGTGGGATCTTGGGACAGCTGGACGGTAGATGCAGCGAGTAAAAACACGCTCGAGAACTAATATCTCGTAGATTCCAACTCAAGGTCCAAACTTTAACGAACCACGTCGGTTGGAGTACAGGAGCGGGAGCATCGGCAAGTAAGCAATCGATTGGCCAACCCCGGGCCCCAGCCCATAGTTACTACATTCTCTCTTTTTTTTTTCCTTTAAACAATAATTAGTATTCTAAACAAGTACCTAACATTTTTAGGTGCTCTAGATAGAGATAGAGATATTTTAATTACGTTAAAATAATTTATTCAACAATTCACTTATTGATTGATTTATATTAATTAGTTTTATTTCATTGAATCTTAATAGCGTGAGTTCCGCGTTAAAAGCATCCTATAAATAGAGACGCCCCCCCGACCCTTAAACTCCACCCTTACAAAGAAAAGAACCTTATTACAGATATTGTGATAGTTCACTTACACAAAGCAAAGAACCTTATTACAGATATTGTGATAGTTCACTTACACAAAGCAAAGAATCAACCAACGCGCCAAATTCAATGGCCGAGGAGTACAATCACAAGAGTCAGGAAGAGATGAACACTACCACCCCAGTGGAGGTGGAGACCCAGAATCGCGGGTGGTTCGATTTCTTGGGAAGGAAGAAAGAGGAAGAGGTGCTGGTCGAGGAGAAGAAGCCAGATCATCATGGTGGCTACGTCGAAGAGGAGGTGATCGTCTCCGAGTTCGAAGAGAAGCCCGGGGAGGAAGAGAAGAAGCACCACAGTCTCCTCGAGCAAATGCACCCTTCTGACGGAAACTCCAGCTTCGTAAGTATAGTGGTGAACCATCGAGTCCACTGTGTTTTTTTTTTCTTTCTATAAGTTGATGTCTTACAATGCTTCCTTTTGTTTCTTGGGCGTTTAGTCGAGTGTCGAGGAAGACGAGGAGAAGAGGAAGAGGAAGAAGGAAAAGGAGGAGAAGAAGAATGAGGACACGTCGGTCCCCGCGGAGAAATTGGAGGTGGAAGGATTGATCCCTACGCCGGCTCCTGAGGAGAAGAAGGGTTTCATGGAGAGGGTCAAGGAGAAGTTGCCAAGTCAGCACAAGAAGGCTGAGGAACATGTGGTAGCTCCTCCTCCGGTGAAGTACGAAGCTCCTTTTGCTGAGGTACCACCGCCTCCGTACCAAGATGATGAGGCCGAGGAGAAGAAAGGCATCATGGAGAAGGTGAAGGAGAAGTTGCCGGGTCAGCACAATAAGGCCGAGGATCAGGTCGTAGATCATCCTCCTCCGGTGAAGTACGAAGCTCCTTTTGCTGAGGTACCACCGCCTCCGTTCCGAGATAGCGAGGCCGAGGAGAAGAAAGGCATCATGGAGAAGGTGAAGGAGAAGTTGCCGGGTCAGCACAACAAGGCCGAGGATCAGGTCGTAGATCATCCTCCTCCGGTGAAGTACGAAGCTCCTTTTGCCGAGGTACCACCGCCTTCGTTCCGAGATAGCGAGGCCGAGGAGAAGAAAGGCATCATGGAGAAGGTGAAGGAGAAGTTGCCAGGTCAGCACAATAAGGCCGAGGATCATGTCGTAGATCATCCTCCTCCGGTGAAGTACGAAGCTCCATTTGCCTCTGTACCACCACCTCTGTACCAAGATGATGAGAAGAAAGACATCTTGGAGAAGATGAAGGAGAAGTTGCCAGGTCAGCACAAGAAGGCCGAGGATCGGGTGGTAGCTCCTCCTCCTCCGGTGAAGTACGAAGCTCCATTTGCCGAGGTACCACCGCCTTCGTACCAAGATGGCGAGGCCGAGGAGAAGAAAGGTATCATGGAGAAGGTGAAGGAGAAGTTGCCAGGTCAGCACAATAAGGCCGAGTATCAGGTGGTAGCTCCTCCTCCTCCGGTCAAGTACGAAGCTCCTTTTGCCGAGGTATCACCGCCTTCGTACCAAGATAGCGAGGCCGAGGAGAAGAGAGGCATCATGGAGAAGGTGAAGGAGAAGTTGCCAGGTCAGCACAATAAGGCCGAGGATCAGGTCATAGATCATCCTCCTTCGGTGAAGCACGAAGCTCCTTTTGCTGAGGTACAACCACCTCTGTACCAAGATGATGAGAAGAAAGACATCTTGGAGAAGATGAAGGAGCAGTTTCCAGGTCAGCACAATAAGGCCGATGATCAGGAGGCATATCCTTCTCCTCCTCCTCCTCCGGTGAAGTATGAAGCTCCTTTTGTCGAGGTACCACCGCCTCAATGCCAAGATGGCGAGGTGGAAGGATTAATCCCCACGCCGGAACCGGAGGAGAAGAAGGGTTTCCTAGAGAAGATAAAGGACAAGTTACCAGGTCACCACAAGAAGGCCGATGATCAGGTGGCATCTCCTCCTCCTCCCTCGTCTGCGGAGTATGAAGCTCCTCCGATGGAGGTACCACCGCCTCAGTACCAAGATGGCGAGGCCAAGGAGAAAAAGGGCATCATGAAGAAGATCAAGGAGAAGCTCCCTGGGTACCACCCCAAGGCTGAGGAAGACAATGAGAAGGACAAGTACTAAACTGGTTCTTTTATATATTCTGTTGATGGATGGTGTTCTATTAGTGTGGTCTTGTTGATTCGCGCATTTTCCTTGTTTCTGTTTTCGGCCGATCTCGCAAATATATGGTATCTCTTTGGTTTGTTTTGTTTATGCCTTTAATGCCGCTTATAGTAAAATAATAGCCCTCATATTTTTCTTGTTTAGAGCTGCTCCTACTCTCTAAAGTTGATTTTTTTCGGATTAATTTTTTTAAAAGATATATGTTATATTACTCCGAGAACTACGAGTACCAAAGATACAAATCATTGCAAAGACAAGAACTAAGAGAGTTCGCCTAAAAAAATACTAAGAGAATTTGCATAGTGTAAACATCCAACGAAACTTTCTGTAGGAGATCACGGTTGTTACGTTTGATCTCTACTTCCTTATCTACTCGGATCCTTGACCATATCAGATTATAGTTTACTTTTGTATTTCAATTCCCTTCCTATTTTTTAGGAATTAGCTTAACTACATTATAGGGTTGATTGTTACGGCTTTGCTATTTAAACCAGATTCTCCTATTGAATAAAGCAGTGACCTACATTCATACAATTTCTGCATGGTATCAGAGCAGTAATATGATATTACACCTCACCAAAAATAAACTGAATATAGGGTCATGGTTGCTACTGTTAGCGAACTTATCTGGTTACGATGGGTTTATCAAGAATTGCACGGTGTCCAGACAACTCCTACTACCCTCTATTGTAATAACTAGGCTGTTTTATACATCGCAGAGTATCCTGTTTATCACGAACGCACTAAGCACGTCGAAATGGATTGGTACTTCGTCAGAGAATGTGTCTAATCTCAAGAGATCTCTCCACGAAAGATTGATAGCGCCGATCAACTAGCTGATATCTTCACCAAAACTTTGGGACGTCAGCATTTTCATTATCTCTTTGGCAAGTTGGACATTACGAACCTCTATGCGCCAACTTGAGGGAGAGTGTAGGAGATCACGTTTGTTACGTTTGATCTCTACTTCTTTATCTACTCGGATCCTTGACCATATCAGATTATAGTTTACTTTTGTATTTCAATTCCCTTCCTGATTTCTAGGGATTCGCTTAACTACATTATAGGGTTGATTGTTACGGCTTTGCTATTTAAGCCAGGTTCTCCTATTGAATAAAGTAGCGGCCTATATTCATACAATTTCTACACCTTCTAGATAAGTTTCATCCATTTACATCCTTATGTTACCTCGTGAGTTGCCTCCCTAATGATAATTTTTAATTTGGCACTCCCATCAACCCCGAGACGAGTTGCCAAATTATATGAAGAGAATCTTTCCAAAGGACCTGTCTCTTAATTAAATGATGCATTAACTCTCTCGCCTTTGTTATTGATTTTTTGGGTCGGGTACTCCTTCTTAGTTAGATATTCGGTGCTCATTTTTCCGACTCATTTTCCTTCATCCCAATATCAATTTCCTCGATGGTTTTTTGGGCCTAATACTGCTTCTTGGGGTCCCAGTATTAAGCCCAGTTTCTGAATTTATTTCCTGCCTATTTTTTCGGATTAGTTGCTATTAGAACTTGATTTTAGAACAAATTGTGCCTCCTTGAGCTAGAAGGTCCTCGAGAAGTGTCGTTTGAATAAACTAATCAATTATTATTAAGTAACGACGGTGTTATTGCAATTAATTAATGCTGTTAATTACGTGCTGCCGATGGCACAAGCTCCCGAATTGTGCCTTCGATGTCTCTACTCTCAAATGAGGCGTGCTCATCTTACAGATGCTTTTTTAAAATTTTGAAAGACAACAAAATTGCACCGATTGGATTTGAAATTATATCGAGACCACATTAGATTTTCCTATACGGTTCGGTTCTGTAATCCTTTCGGATACCGGTTAATTATGCCTTTGGCTTTCAGTCTTCCTACGCGGAAGAAAATTAAAGATGATTTTGCCTCCTCAGTTAAAGTTGCTTCAGGAAGCATTACTTCTGAGAGAATCCAAAGAGGATAGAGTAGCATTTGATTGTTAATGGCCAAAAGTCCAACTACCAGCTTTGTGTGCTGAATTGTTCTTTTTCTTTGGTTTTTTAGGGGATTTTCCCCTTTTGTTGAGAACATTCTTTAGTCTTTTTCAGTTTTTTATATAGAAAATATTTCATATAAACACCTATATTATAGCATCAGATTAAACACTTACAATTGTTCTAACTTATTCAGAGTTATTGATTAATACTTACAATTGTTCTAACTTATTCAGAGTTATTGATTAACACTTACAATTGTTCTAACTTATTCAGAGTTATTGATTCAAACACTTATAATATAAGCTACTAACAAATTTAGTACGAAAAAATCGGCTCAAATTTTCATTAGGATATACCAAATAATTTCAAAAAAATTATTTTTTCAAATACAAACTCCAAATTTTGTCTATCCAAATTTTCGATAGGCCAGATCGACTGGTTGGAAGCAATTATTTCGCATCAGGATTGGAGCTATAACAAAGTTTCACGTCCTCGTTGGGGACTCAGTACTAACCACTGGCCAATGCACACACCGTTGCACACCTATACGTGATTATTAAGATCAGGGTAACCTAGGCCAAAGAACAACGGCAGATTTCGGCCGCCGAAAAGAGGCAAAAACTAATGGTAATAGACAAAGAGCAGACATCGGCAAGTTCATTTAATACGGGAGAACCCAAGAAACAGATGCTTCGAGCCGACTAACTATATTCTCAGTCTGACGAAACAAGCCAAAGCCATTCACATCTCACAAGCAAACATCCCAATTATCACCAAAAGCTAAGCTTATTTACATGTTATATATAAACACATGAACCTCCAACCAAGACAGAGGAAGTGATAATTAGAAAGGAAAAAAAAATGCAGCTATATTGTTCAGTGGAGTGGGCAATTGCAATGGCAATAGCTTTTGGTGTTGTTGCACTGAGTGGAGGTGCCAGCGGGGAATACTTGATCGGGGTAGGAAGTTATGACATGACCGGCCCTGCTTCTCAGGTAAACTTGATGGGCTACGCCAACTTCGACCAGAACTCGGCCGGCATCCATTTCAGGCTGCGAGCGAGGACTTTCATCGTCGCGGAGATCGGGCAAGGTCCGAGGTTCGCTTTCGTCAATCTCGATGCCGGGATGGCCTCGCAGCTCGTTACGATTAAAGTGGTCGAGAAGCTAAAGACGAGGTACCATATTGCACACACTTATTTTTTTCAAAGACCAACAAAAGCTCTTTTAATTTGATACTTGGTACGCGCATTGTGAAGGTACGGGAACCTGTACACCGAGGAAAATGTGGCGATCAGTGGAATCCACACTCACGCGGGGCCTGGAGGCTACTTGCAGTATCTTATCTACTCTGTTACGTCCCTCGGCTTCGTCAAACAATCTTTTAACGCGATCGTTAATGCCATAGTTGAAAGCATAGCTCAAGCTCACCAGAACCTGAAGCCTGCTTCGCTTTTCATCAACACCGGTAAGCAAATATCCAATCTCGAACCCGAATTAGCACGGTCCGCGGGTAAACGAAAGGTTGGTCATACAATGCAGGGGACGTGGAGAGTGCAGGGATCAATAGGAGCCCGAGTGCGTATCTTATGAACCCGGCGGAAGAGAGAGCTCGATACTCGTCCGATGTCGATAAAGAAATGACCCTCTTGAAGTTTGTGGACGGCGCTAGTGGGAAGAGCGTGGGTGCATTTAGCTGGTACGCGACCCATGGAACTTCCATGTCGAGGGACAACAAGCTCATTAGTGGAGACAACAAGGGAGCAGCCGCTAGGTTTTTTGAGGACTGGTTCACTTCCTCCTCCAAATCTAACAGTTCGAGGGGAGACACATTTTTGTCCAAATACTCAGGTAAAAACGTTGTAGTGATCATCGTTGTTCTGCCTATACGCTTTACACTAAACTACCGTAAAGTGATGGCCTCACTAAATTTATAAAAGGCTTCGGTCCGGACTTAAGGGTAATTGTTAAAATTTAATAATTTTTCTATGATAATAAACTTTTAGTGTTAAATTTTTGTCTTAATTTTTGCATAAAATGATATTTTATAAATATATATATTTACATATTTTACAAATTCAAAATTTTTTGAAAATACTAGTTCGTGCTAGAATTACATATTTGATAAATTTTACACTATCATTCATCTTCTCAATTATTTTTAAATTGTGTCTGTGACATCGTCTTATTGTAAGAAGCTATATCTATGAATGTAGTATTTGAATAGCGATATAACCCAAGATTTTTGTAACCGTCTAAAATGATATTTTTAAGTTTTTGTGAAATTTTATTTAGCTGCTGATGCACGCAAGTTGATGAAGAAAGCGGAAACAATTAAGGCCACGGGAGGACAGGAGTGCAATGCAACGACCAGCCGAGGCTTCAAGGTGAGGAAGAACGACCGGTCGCTTTTTGTAGGGGCGTTTTGCCAGTCGAACGTAGGAGATGTGACTCCTAATGTGCTCGGAGCTTTCTGCACCGACTCTGGCAAGCCTTGCGACTTCAATCACTCCTCTTGCCACGGCGACGACCGCCTTTGCGTGGGCCGTGGGCCCGGGTACGTTTTTAATCCAAACGACACTACTCGAAAACCGACTTATGACACTAACAAATTCATATTTAGAGTCGAGAATTGCCGAGATATCCATCGATTTTTGTTTTCTTGTTTCATGGCAGATACCCGGATGAAATATTGAGCACAAAGATGATAGGGGAGAGACAATTCCAGAAGGCTGTTGACCTGTTCATGTCCGCCACCAACGAGTTGACCGGGAAGGTTGACTACCGCCACGTGTACATCAACATGACCGACATCGAGGTGGCGTTAGACGGGAATAATACTGTGGCCAGGACTTGTCCTGCGGCTATGGGCCCAGGTTTCGCCGCAGGAACCACAGATGGGCCCGGCATTTTTGGGTTCCAACAAGGTGACACCGAGGTTAGTACATTTCTTCTACGGTTCTACCTCCTCAACTCTCAATGAAATCAACAAAAAAAATCTCAATGAAATGGGCCTTAAGGCTCGCTTGAAGAAAGAATATTTGACATAACAGCATAAAATGTATAACGATTTGATGGAGGTTTAAAATTTTTGGTGCCTTAAAAAAGTTATAATAATTTTGCGAATGCTGCAGATTAATCCATTGTGGAAGCAAATGAGAGATTGGATTAAAGAACCGAGCAAGTACCAGGAGGAATGCCAGAAGCCCAAGCCTGTGCTGCTTTCTACTGGCGAGATGGATTTTCCTTACGCATGGGCGGTAAGAACTAACAACTGACAAGTTTTTTTCCTCCACTCCCTCGTCCATTGGATACAGAGATTCTAACGACGGAACTTTTGTGGAGCAGCCGGCTATTCTGCCAATTCAAATGCTGAGGGTTGGGAAGCTGATCATCCTCTCCGTCCCAGGAGGTTAGTTGCCAATTCAAACACCAATGATTTGGAACGTAAATCTTTATATAACGGAGTTGGCAACCTTGTTATCTCCATGGCTTTCCATGTACAGAGCTCACGACAATGGCCGGCCGGCGACTGCGAGAGTCGGTTAAGCAGACCTTGATCAGTGAAGCCGGAGGAGAATTCGACAGTGATACTCGTGTTGTAATAGCTGGCCTCACAAACACGTACTCGCAATACATTGCGACGATCGAAGAGTACGGGCAACAAAGATACGAGGCAGCTTCCACGCTTTATGGCCCTCATACTCTGTCAGCATATATTCAAGAGTTCAACAAACTGGCTACAGCAATCGCAAGAGGGGAGAAGATCGATAAACCGAACTTGTTACCTCCGGATCTGTCCTCTAAACAGCTAGCATTCTTGCCTGATCCGGCAGGCGACTCGCCTCCTCGTGGAAAGAAGTTCGGAGACTTGAAACAAGATGTTATGCAACCAAAGAATGGCTCATTCAAGGCGGGTGGTAGACCGAGTGCAACATTTTGGAGTGCCAATCCGAGGTATGACTTGTTAACAGAAGGTACATTCGCAGTGGTCGAGTTCCTACGCGGGAAAAGCTGGATTCCGGTGTACGACGACGACGATTTCTGCTTATACTTCAAGTGGAATGTCGACAACGCCAGTTCGTCCGGTCTAGCGTCCATCGAATGGGAAGTGCCGAATGAGGCCAGTCCGGGTATTTATCGGCTAAGGCACTTCGGATCGTTTAAGAAAACAGAGAACTCTCCAAACCAGTACTTTACTGGTACATCTACTTCATTTACAGTGTCATAGACAGAAAACTAGAGTGAAGTTACATGTCCTTTATATGAAGAATAACAAGTGTTGATGAAAATCAGAAGAAACCGGAAATTTTATAACTATGATTTCATTTTTTCACCTTGTCTATATAGCGCTCCAAAAGAATTGCAAGGTTGAATTTTTCTTTAATACCACCAAACAAGGAACGGGTAAGGATCTTTGAATATTTCTACTAGAAAAGATATGTCATAATTCAAGATTATGAATTATTTCAAAAAGATACTAATGAAATTGTATGTGTACCAAGATTATGAGTTACATGTCCTATAAATGGAGAATAACAAGAGAAGTGACTCATACTGTATCCATATTTATAGATTCCCTTTTCGTTTCCGCTATGATAAACAATGTGTAGAAAAAACCAGTGTCAATGAAAAACAGAAGACACCGAAAAATCTATGATTTTTTTTCTTCCCCTTTGTTTATATAGCGCTTCAAAAGAATTGAAAGGTCGGATTTTGCTTTAAGACCACCGAAAAAAATCCCGTAAAGTGCAAGGTTTTAAAAAACAACTCAGATGTCGACCCGGATAATTTTTCCGTCCTCCGGGTCGATAGGTTTGGCCTGTCGGATCAGCGGTCGGACAAGATTTTTATTTTTAATTTTTTACTATTTTTTAAAAATAGACTAAATAGTCTAAATATAGGTTTCAAAATCCATATTCCGACCAATTTATTTCATCTCCATCCACTTTTTTTTTGTTGATTTGGTGTTCATTTGATTTAGGGAAATCGAGCTTTGGATACAAATTTTTATTTAATTTTGTGTTGATTTCGAACAATATTTGGTTAGATTGGACAGTTCGATTCAAAACTCCAGTCGAGTCCAATTCGACTAAATGCGGACGGATTGCAAGGCGAGCATACCAACCCCAAACCCGATACGCCCAAATAATCAATACTAACAATATTGTATTTGAACAAGTCTCAAATATAAATTAGTCCAGTCCGCATATAAAACCCAAAAATCGTGAGACTTGTTAATTGGGCTGGATAACTACGGGCCCAATATATCAAAACCACACCAATCATAGTCAAACCGCTCCACTCCTCTTCCCAACTCGGCCTACCATTTCGCCGGAACCCCAACGACGAAATCCATGGCATCATCCGCACCGCCCAACCCAAACCTGAGCACCCCGAAGCCGAAGATAACGCGCGGGTTTTTCGCGAACGCGATAAAGCATAAGCACAGCTTCATCCAGTTCTTTGCGATGACGGGGATCCTGCTCCTGAGCGTCCGGTCGTTGGGGCAGAAGTACCGAATCAACGACCTCCTCGAAGACACCGCCGCCCTCAAGGAAGAGCGCCGCTACCTCGCCGATCGCACGAGCAGCATCAAGCAAGGGTTGCTCAACGAGGCGTCCCTCGAGCCCTCCGGCCTCTTCGCTTCCCGCCTCCGCCTCCTCTTCGCCGACCACGACAATTGATCTCCAGATTAAGTAATTTTCTGCCTCTTCTCTTTTTTTAGTGATCCTCGCGATTAGGGTTTTCGATTAGTCCTGACTGACGGGTAGTATAATTAACCCAAGGACATGAGTAGGGATATTCCGTTAGGCGGGTGGTTTTTTTTTCATTTCGGAGGCCCTCGAGGCTCGACTCAAGTGACGAAAGGTGAAGATCTGTGGAATTTTCGCAGTCCGGGACAGGTTTCAGACCCTGGAAATGTCTATTTATGAATTAAATAAAAAGTATGTTTCTCTGAAAGATTATAGTTTATGGGTTCAAGTATGTTTTGGTTATGAAGTTTTTTGCTGCTTACTGCATCTGCATCCTTTACACGAGTGAATTGCTCGTCAGCTCGTTCAATCTCAGGTCTAATTAGCATTAAGAATACCCTCATTTAAGGTTATGGATTTATCTTAAGTTGTTCGGTTTTAATCCGTTCGGTCTTCCCTGCAATGGAGTTCTATCTCCAAAAAAATGTTAGCTGCAATGGATAGAGGTGGTCTATGAACCTCGGTTGTGAAGCTAATAGCCGACTCTCTTTGTAACACAGTGAAGAATGTTGATGTTGCTTTTGCTATGGCACAAAGAAGCGGAGTTTTAGAGGCTTCGTTGCTTTGCTCTTTTGATATCTATCAAGACAATTGATGCCTTAGATTTCTAGCAGACAGATCCTCTGGGGTTCCTTCTTGTTTCTGCACTTCCGGAAGGTTACAGCAAAATCATGTTATACCTGAATCTAGAGTCATGTATGCTTAGGAATCCGTTCTTTCCGTTGACAAGAACAATCTCTGTCTCTCTTCTTCTTTTTTTCGGACCTGGAACTGGTTTCTTTCTTCCTGAAAATACCACAAGCATCCAAATATATGTGTCCTTGAGGTACGTCGGGATTTAGGTCCTCTTCTGCTATATATTTCTCCTGGCTTTGGGACTCACAAGGCTCAGTCTGATTTCAACCTGTAAATTAGCTACAAGGTACTGATTTAGATTGGAAGAGCTTTTTTGATTAGCCCACGGCTTTTGACTTCTACCAATCGTAAAAATGCAAAATCAACGATTTAGATATCATCAGGCATGGTTAGCACCTTGTTTCTTGGTGTAATAAGAACCTAAGCCCAACAGCCTACCCATATCCAATCTGCTGTAATTAGATGCTGATCGTCAAAAACTTGGATGAGTCCAACATAATTGAGTTATTTGACCCAATAGTTCACGTTAGAATTGAATTCATCGACTCATCCCCTACCTCGGTCATTGAATTCGCCACCTGTGCATGTCTCCAGGTTTTCAGATTCGTGGTAAATGCACCGAAGACCGTCCCTTTTAACTCTTATAGAGTGCAATGAAGATTTGTATGAACTTTGATTAAGGGACCGAACTAGAATAATAAAGTGTCACTAGAAATATCATAAAGTTTTCGTAACCAACCTAAATTTTAAGACATAACCATGTAATTGGTGTGCCGACGCAAAAGGCAAAGGAGTTTGTGATTAACAAGAGCAAAGCAAAACAATCACTAAGAAATCGAAAGAGGAAGAAATTCTTGAAGTGGAGGAACCAGATGAGCATGACGAATCCGATGAGATAGAAGGAAGTATAGACGCTCAAGAAAATGTGCAGCGAGTTTGGAATGTTGCAAAGGAACTCGGCTTCAAGCTGGGTGGATGAAGGAACAAACATTCTTGATTCAGTAAAGAGTGCAGCAGCAGGAATTGGGGTGGAAGAACCCCAATTATGAATATCATCACATGGAACTTATGAGGGAATTTTCTCCTCATATAATGGCGGCAACAAAGAAGATGTTAAGGCTGGAACATGCGTGGATCAAGTCAAGGGGATGTGGAGAACGGAGCAACTAAGACGAGACTATTTGCCATCAAGAGGATGTGGAGAAGGGGCCTGTCTATTTGGAATTAAAGTTCTTTCTGCTGTTGCTCGGTTCTTAACACAGGTAAATGGATGGCAATTTTTAGGAAACTGGTTCATATTGATTCTTCTTTTTTTTTTTTGATAAGTAATATTGATTCTTCATGTTGCTTACTTAAGCAACTGATCTGTTTGGGGGTTGGAAGCTTTGGAGATCAACGCTGCGGGATGATCTGATCCAGGAGGATTTCTATCAGGCGTTCATCTCCAATATTTTTTGCCCTTGTAATCGTCTTTTGATTATTGTATCGAAAATTTTGTGGGTCTTAGATTTTGATTTTAGGTTGGATCGTCTTCTGTTTATTCTAGGAGGGGATCCCTTGCTTTAGGAGAGGAGGTGGGAAAAATGTCGATGTAACTAACGTTATTTTTAATATTTTAATTATATTAAAAAAACCTTGTAATTGGTGTACGCGAAATTTTTTTTTATCAATAAATTCTTTGTATTAAACACCAAGATAATTACATATTTACATAATCGTTTGACAAAATTAGCCTGAATAATAGCAAGAATAATAGCAAGAATGCCATAATTCAGACTAATTTGATTTTTGCGAGTCAAAATACAATATTAGATCTTGATTACATAGAGTCTTAATCTACGCAAAATCTTCTTAATATGGGACTCTCCAAAAATAGAAATGGCGGATTAAACGCTACGCCAGGCTCCTATCTCTTTGTTTCAGTCCATAATCATTATTCATTTCTACACCCTGTTTAGAACTTTGATCAAGTGCTGGTAGATGTTGGCATACTACAATTTTTACCGCCATCGTATACTACTATTATCGTGATTTTCCTTTCAAAAAGGTCACGTATTTCGATTATTCCATTGCCCATGTTCCGGCGGGAAGTAAAGTAAACGGGACAGACAGAAAGTCGTATAAATAAAAAGGGTAATAAAGTTGGACAAGGACATACATTAATGCTGGTGTTTGTTCGACCTCAGAAGCATTTTTTGTGTGTGTGGTAGTGGTGAGTACCTGAGTAGCAATTTGGGCCAACATTGTCACGCAGACCAGAGTACCAGCCATGTGGACCTTTGTTCATGTGCTTGCCTTTTTTATAATTCCTGCTACGTGTCAGAAAAGGCAAGAAATTTCCATGTGGGTTTTAAGTTATAAATCTCTACGACATTTTGCTGGAAAAAAAAGGCAATTAGGTTTACTCTGGGTCTCAACTTTCCATTTTAACTTTAAAAGTGTGACAAAAATCCATCACGATCAACCCAAAAAAAAGGATAAAACCACTCTTATATTTTGTTTTGAGAAGATAACCGCTAATCGCTCCTGTGCTTTTCTTTATTGACAAAGAGAGATCAGCCATGTGGGCTCCAGTTAACCTAATCTGCCGCTAATCATGGCACTTGCTAATCAAGGTTACCATGGTTAACATCACCATCATAACTGATTAAATTAAGTTTGTTTTAATTTAATTAGAAAATGTAGCTATGTTAAAATTTGATATAGTAATTTTGCTAAATTTATTATCTTACCGGGTGTTTTGACCAAACAAAAAATAATAATGAACAACTTCTTTGCTTGGTTGCACAGGCTTATCATATCAATTAAAATCCTAACTGCGATTTGAAATTCAGTATTTTATCATTTGGGTCCACTACATGCTCCAAACCCACTTCGATTCAAATTATAACTTTAGCCGCTTCGTGCATTACGAGCTTAGATTACCAAGTCTCTGCCAGGAGAGAGATTCCAGCATCTCGACACACTGGTTTG
Organism: Hypericum androsaemum; assembly: GCA_963995505.1. Taxonomy (NCBI): domain Eukaryota; kingdom Viridiplantae; phylum Streptophyta; class Magnoliopsida; order Malpighiales; family Hypericaceae; genus Hypericum; species Hypericum androsaemum. The sequence continues at coordinate 541,048 of OZ023191.1, forward strand.
TTGTGATAATGTGTTTCTGCCGACAAGATATGTACATTTTAAGAGTCGTTACCCCAGGCAAGAAAAACATGGTAAAAATCAAGAGTACAAAACTTTAAATTGGGCTTTGCTTGTAATCGGGGAGTCGAAAAAAATCTTCATCGCTGTGGTGTTATCCCAATTACTCTTTCCATCCAATGATTTTTTTCCAAGGTTTTATTATTTCATGGTGAAAGTTTCTAGCGTATACACAATTAATGCGAACCAAAATATTAATGAACAAATCATTAAGAAAAATTATATTAAAGTATTTACCTCTTATAGCGCAGTTCGTTCTTCGAGAGGTATGCCACAGGATCGAGGTAGGCTTGTCACTAGTCGTCCATGCTCACGAGTCACGTCCATGAAGGGGGATTAGGTTTCACCGCCTAAAAGTCTTGAGAGTCTCCTGGAGAAAAAAAAAGTATGTTTTCTTTGTCTGGTGTGAGTAAAAACTCATATTATGTATTTAATAGGATTTACTGGGAGGAGAGAGGGGGTGAAAGAGTTATCACGTATAACCAACTCTCCTCACCCAAATCCCTTTCAAATTTAAATTAAAACCAAAAGCCGTGCGACCAGCATACATCGAGTGCACTTAGCTAAACCCAAGAGCACATAGCGGCCACTTGGATGATAGCATCTCGATTAGCACCTCCATCGTATAAAGTATGCATTACCCTAGGTCTTATCTCACAATCATTTTTTCTCACATGTGATTTCTGAAAATAATCTATATACTAAACAGTGAAGACCACGCACAAGTACAGCACTCACCAAGGGGCCCGGCAAGTGAAGACCATGTACAAGTACATCACTTGCCAAAGGGCTTGGCTGTTGGAAAGTGTCGAGAAAGAAAGTACGTGAAAATTATGGGCTGGGCATAGTGCCCGCTAGCCCCCTAGCAAACGCTAGGGGGGTGTCCAGAATGTGTGGATTTCGGGGACCTAGCGGCCGCTAGGTGGCACTGACAGCCATTTTCTATTTTGCTCAGACTCTTATTTTGGACTCCTAGAAGGACCTAGATAAGTTTCTTGTACTCCAAGGGTTCATCTATTATATAAGGCTATGTTACCCAAGGGTTTTGTATGGCTTTGTGACTCATATCCATCAATAAAAGTTCTCCTTTCTTTCCGTGGACGTAGGCATTAGGCTGAACCACGTTACCTCTGGTATCCGTGTTCTTTGCGCGCTTTGTTCTCTTGGTTGCTGAATTCCTAACAAGTGGTATCAGAGCTAAGGTTGGAAGATGTCGGACGGTGCGAAGTTTGCTCTTGTGAAGTTTGCTGGTTCGTCAAATTTTGGGTTATAGCAAAGGCGTGTCAAGGATCTCCTCGTGCAACAAGGGTTTTGTATGGCTTTGTGACTCATATCCATCAATAAAAGTTCTCCTTTCTTTCCGTGGACGTAGGCATTAGGCTGAACCACGTTACCTCTGGTATCCGTGTTCTTTGCGCGCTTTGTTCTCTTGGTTGCTGAATTCCTAACAAGTGGTATCAGAGCTAAGGTTGGAAGATGTCGGACGGTGCGAAGTTTGCTCTTGTGAAGTTTGATGGTTCGTCAAATTTTGGGTTATAGCAAAGGCGTGTCAAGGATCTCCTCGTGCAACAAGAGATGGTCATCGCGCTCTCAGAAAAGAAGCCTGAGAAGATGGAGGACCAAGAGTGGACGGAGATGGGGGCCAAGGTGGTGGCGATAATTTGCTTGTGCTTGGCAGACGATGTGATGTATCACGTAATGGATGAAGAGTCACCAGCTGAGGTATGAAAGAAATTGGAGGCAAGGTATATGTCTAAGTCTTTGTCGAACAAGCTTTATCTTAAGCAAAGATTGTAGGGCTCAAGATGAAAGAGGGCTCAGATTTGAGCCAATGCATTAATGATTTCAGTCAACATGTGAGCGACTTGAGCAAGGTTGATGTGAAGTTTGAGGAAGAAGACAAGACATTGTTGCTCCTGAATTCCTTACCGGGTTCCTACGAGAATTTGGTTATAACTCTAACTTGGGGAAAGGAATCCCTGGTGTTGGAGGATATTACAAGTGCCTTGCTAGGGTTTCATCAAAGGAGAAAAATCAGAGATGATCAAATAGTATGGCTAGTTGTGAGGGGTAGCCATGGTGATCGTAGTGGAGCAAAAGACGGGAAGGGATCCAAGTCGGGGTCAAAGAAGTTCAAGAGAAATTACTTCAAGTGTGGAGAAAAAGGGCACGTGAAGAAGGATTGTCCAAGAAGAACTCGGGATCGCGAGGAAAAAGGATCTGGTTTTATAAACGTGGCTTCTTGCTCTGACGAGTTTGATAGTGACTGTCTTTCTGTCTTGTCAGGTCCAAATCACTCTGATTCCCAAATTTTGGATACTGCTTGTTCTTTTCACATGACGCCCGAGGGTGGTTCGACACCTACAAGTTTGTTGATTCAGGTATGGTGACTATGGGTGATAGTTCCGCTTGTAAAGTCACTTGCATAGGTGATATCAGGATCAATATGTGGGATGGTGTCGTGGTGAAGTTGTGTAGGGTTAGGCATATTCCAAAGTTGGAGAGAAATTTGATCTCATTAAGAGCCTTGGATTATAGTGGGTATGGCTATAAGATTGTAAGCGGGCTAATTGAGGTGGAGAAGGATGCTATAGTGGTGATAAAAGGTGAAAGAGATACAAGGAATACCTATAGGTTAGTGGGGGGCACTGCTATAGATGGAGTCACATCTTTGGGTTCTGATAGAGAGGAAAAAAGCTCAAGTCATATGATGTTGGTTCGTATGAGAGAGCAAAGGCTTATCATGGATGGTTTGAGTACAGTTGGGATTTGCGGAGGCATGGTTGACAATGAGTCATGGTTATTTCGTGGAGGCATAATTGGCAATGAGCCATGGTTGTCTCGGAGAAGCTTTGTTAGCTGGGCTCTGTTATGATTGTCTAAAGGGACGTGTATGTCAAAGATGTCGGATAGGTTTGGCATTGGGCATGCAAAGCCGTTGGTGACACTACTGGCAAATCGGGTATCTCACTCAAGGCCGAACAATGGAGTTCAAGGCATGTCGAGGGTTCCACTTTGTGGAACAAAAGATTGTCCTTTGTATGCTATAGTACGTAGCATTGGTTTGAGGTAAAAAAGTCCAGCGAAAAAGCAGTTCGAGGTTGCAGAGCATGGGGATGACCGAGAAATAGAGGAGTGTCTATTGGTCGCAAGGTTACTTCAGCAGGTGGACTTGCTAATTGGGGTTCGATGAAGATTAGAGGGAATAGGCCAAGCAAGCTTAGCTCGGAGGCTCGAGCTTGGAACTGGCTCCAAGTGATTGAACAAAAGGTGGAGAGAAAGTTGAGATGGTCTTATTAATGGTGGTTATCTACGGTTCGAGGTGGAGCTGGTAGAGTCGGTTTGGTTTTTCAAGATCTCATGGTTCTTCATAAGACGGTATTTCATCAAGGTAGAGTTTGTTGAAGTTCGGGTGAAACTTCATGGTTCTTTGCATGGGATAATTTTCTTGCCAAGGTGGAGATTGTTGGGAAGTGTCGAGAAAGAAAGCATGTGAAAATTGTGGGCTGGGCATAGCGCCTGCTAGCCCCCCTAGCAGACGCTAGGGGTGTCCAGAATTTGTGAATTTCGGGGACCTAGCGACCACTAGGTGGCGCTGACAGCCATTTTCTATTTTACTCAGACTTTTATTTTGGACTCTTAGGACGACCTAGATAGGTTTTTTGTACTCCAAGGGTTCGTCTATTATATAAGGACGTGTTACCCAAGAGTTTTGTATGGCTTTGTGACTCAGATCCATTAATAAAAGTTTTTCTTTCTTCCCGTGGACGTAGGCATTAGGCCGAACCACGTTACCTCTTGTGTCCGTGTTCTTTGCGTGCTTTGTTCTCCGGGTTGCTGAATTCTTAACACTGGCGAGTGCCAGGCATTTTTTGTGAAGAAGTATAAGCACTTGCAGTCGCAAGCAAATTGGCGATCGCAAGCGAGGTGTTAAAGAGATTTTCAGGAGCGGGCGCCAGTTGATTGGCCGCCAGCCAGGGCTGCGACGACTTAATTTTGTTTCCTATTTAGTTCTGTTTCGGTTTGTAAACCTAATTTAGGGTTGCTCCTCTATATAAACTCATGTAATAGCTCGTCCAAAGTGTAACAAAAAATATAATGAAACATAAGAAACCTAGTGAAAAAATTCTGGCCTGACACGCCCGCAGACGTAGTCATTCTTGACGAACTGGGTCACCAAATTGTGTTGTCTTCTTTGTTTCGATTCGTTCTCATTTGATTGCCGATCCATTATTGTTGCCGAACAGGCAGTGGTAGTTCAAGTGTTGCTGGTACCAGGCAGCCTATCGGACGCTAACAAGAGGACACAGGCAAAACATGGGGCCTCCTCCATGTTAAAAACTTATCATGTGGAAGTTTGGCCGGCTCTGGGGAAATTCGATCCTTAAAGACAAAACCAAACTAAACAAAAACCAGCACCAATCAGTCACCCATGTGGTGGGGAAAACAATCAATCTCCTCACGTACAACACATGAAACTCGGTTTCAAGTTAGCAAGAAGCATGTACTACCAAACCCGCAGACCATTTGGGGACTGTTGTGCTAATTAACTTAGATATTTCCGAATTTGACCTCTGAAAATGATGTCTTTGCAAGTACCCAAAAGTCATTTTTTATTTCTAGATACCGAAGTCATTTTCATGTTTGTAAATGGTAGTTTTCTGAAAAATGCCAAAAGGAAATCCGGAATAGGACTTAAAAAATAATATAACATTTATGATCATGGAATGAACCAATACATTTTTTTTGGAATATCTAAAGAAAGTCTCATTTTGAAAGGAAAAAAACCATCCTGATTCCCGGCAAAGGAAATATATACTCTCTTTATCTAATTAGGATTGAGTATTCGAATTATCCTCAGTTTTGTGATTGTAATAGTTTGTCGTGGGCTAGTAGGTATGGGTTCAAGGAAATTGATAATCTTGAGTTTGAATACTTACTAAATCGGATAATTTGGATATCTGAAATATTAATTTTATTTCCATATATGTATTCGTATCCGAGTTCGAAATATTTATTTTGGATAATTCGAGTTCGAGTCTGAATTTAAAATAATTCGTGTTCGAATTCAAAAAAATTTAGATTTTAGGTACAGATAACGGATATAGAATATTTTTTTCACCTTTATATGTATTAAAAAACTCTGAAAATGAAAAATATTAAAATTTGGTACGGAAAAGTCATTTTACGAGGGCCCCACCCACCACCACACCGTCACCGACACTCCACCTCCAATTATTCTCCATTTTCTTTTCTTTTTTTTCAAAATTTCCCTCTAATTGCATCTACTTGTTATTTTTTTAAGCTTCATTTGCTTGGTTTATAGCGTCATTTTTGCGGCTACAAAATGAAGAGCCACCCAAACACTCCCTTCAATTTTTCAAAAAAAAAACCCAAACACTCCCTTCTCCGCTGTCCCGCACTAAAAAAAGTAACTGCGTGCCATCCCTCCTTCCTTCCTCCCAAATCATTACTCTGCATTTAACTTACTTGATCGATCACCGCTTGACCTCTCTCTTGCCCGTGTGCTTGTTCATTGCTTCTTGGCCTTCACGTATTCGCATTTCCAAAAATACCCCTGACCCTGTACTCTTTTATCTTCACCTCTCTCTATTGGAGGATTCCTTTACAGAAAAGAAGAAGAAGAAAAACAATAAACTGAAAAGGGGCGAGATGAGGTTGAAGTTAGCAGGAACCTTTGTTTCTGCTCTACTACTAGTAGCTCTCTTTGCAATAGTCGGAGCCGATTCTCCTTACAGATACTTCGATTGGAACATTACTTACGGTGATATTTACCCTCTCGGTGTTCGCCAACAGGTTTGTGGTTTTGGCTTCTCTGTTTTCTTCTGCGATCTGTTATATTAAAAGTCACCGGCATTGTATTTGTAGTGGAATAGAGACGAGATCAATCTCCCAAATGTGCTAGTAAAACTAAATTAATGACCAACATTTGATCTTGTTTTGCAAAAATAAAACAACATGTTATTATTTAATGAGTTGGCTAATTTTATTTTGAAATAGACGTACTTTGACTAATAGTAGTGTTCGTTTGGCAGGGGATTCTGATAAACGGACAGTTTCCGGGTCCGGACATTTACTCGGTCAGTAATGACAACCTCATTATCAATGTCTTTAACAGCTTGGACGAGCCTTTCCTCCTCTCCTGGTAACATCTAACCATCTCATTACAGATCTAATTATACTCTTGAAATTTGTAGTTCAAAGATGAAGAAAACGGTGCGCGTTTTTCTTACATGGAATTTCGTAATTTCTAGTGTTTTACTTTGGCGTAAAGACTGAGCATTCCTTTTTTCCATTGGGAAACGCAATGATTTACGCACCGTCTTCCGCGTTTTTGCTGTCCCTTTGTAGTAAATTATTGAGATCGCTGACCTAAGTGGTCAGCTTTTTCTATTTTCATATTTCTTTTTAGGGTAAATTACTCTCAGGTCCCTGCATTATAGTTGTATTACTCGCAGGTCCATGTGTTTCGGAAATAGTGTATGAGGTCCCTGCTTTTTAGAGAAATGTTGGTTTCGGGTCTCGGGCTGACGTCAACGATCTTTTTTTTTTTGTTATGGAAATGACCAAAATTTGAAAAATCAAGTGCTGATGTCAGTCAGGGACCCGAGACCAAAATTTCTCTAAAAAGCAGGGACTTCATACACTATTTCTGAAACACAGGGACCTGCGAGTGATAAAATTATAACATAGGGACCTGAGAATAATTTGCCCTTCCTTTTATCACATGCTAATGGACTTCTGCCTTGAGACTGTTTTTTTAGTACATTGGTCTTATTAGTGAATAATGACTGTCAAAATTTGTGAAGTGTGAAGTTAAGATTGTAAATTCAGTAAGATCTATCATAAATGGTTCAATTTTTTTCCATGGGTGATTAATATTACGTTTAGGGATGGCAATGGGTAGGGTAGGGTATTGATAGGATCCTACCATACCCTAATTTTTTTGGATGGACTCATACCCTACTCTCGACCCTACAAATTTTTTATTGTTAGATTCATACCCTACCCTCCTCGAGACCTAGGGTCTACAGGGTCTGCATGGTCCGACCCTTTAACGTTCTGCATTTTGATAATTTTTAATCAAAACTTAATTTTTATATAAAATTTAAATAAATTCAAGACATCTACTACGTTACACATCAACATTCAATAGAAAATTGATGAAATATCAAATTTTGTAATTTAATTTCAATAGTCCAAGGTCTTTTTTAGAGTTTGAAGTACATAAACAATTCAACAAAAGAAAAATATAGCATGTCAGCTTCTAGTGATCCATTATTCACGACATCTTCTAAGCTAGTTGCGGAATAACATAATAAATATGTTAAAGTTAACCGTAAAGTATATTATATATATTATCAATACGGTCTAATAAGGATCTAACAAGGATCTAATTAGGGTAGAGTCTAAAATAGGGTACAAATGTAAGGGTATGGTCCGACCCACAGGGTCTAGCTATGGACTCATACCCTACCCTAGACCATACCTCTAAACATGGACTCATATCCATATCATACCCTAGACCCAGTCAAAGTCAACATACCCTAGACTCGTAGGTTAAGGATAGAGTCCGACCCTCAAGGTATGGGTATTTCTGCCATCCCTAATTACGTTTGCATTTTTAGAAATCCGAGGAAAACACCCTAGTGAACATTTTAGACCCGGATTAGTGAATAATGTCGGTCAAAATTTATTAAGTATCCGTATTATTTTCCCGGGGACGAGGACAATTGGGTACGTCTCCACGTGCCTGCAAGACTGTAGCACGTGCCGGTTTGGTGATGGGCGTGAACCAAACAAGATATTGTCCTCGAAATCTACATCTTTATTCCTTCCAAAAAAATAGAAAAAAGTCTTCCATCTTATTAAACATCATTAAAACACGGGTCAAATTTAGTGATCACATGCATGTGAACAATTAAATGCGAAAAGGGCCTACCCTCTTAGCCTTTTGGTAATCATAATTAGTCTCATGATTTATGAATTTAATGAACATACTACATTCCAACTAGTTGATTCCTAAAAATAGTCGGGCCGTACCCTCCTAGTATTTTGAGCTGTCCTCCATTGAGAAAGTGGGGACGCATGAGCCTCCACTTGCAATACCACTATGGCCCCGGGTCTGTTTCCCTTTTTCGTGGTAGGTTGTAGCATGGTTTTCAAATACGATTAGGAGAGCAATCCGCTCTGGCCTCTGAGTCGTATTTTAACCGGTCTGATTGGTTCGAGTGGTATTTTTATATATGATAAATTATCCTCAGGTCTCTGGATTATAGTTTTATTACTCGCAGGCCCCTATGTTTCGAAAATAGTGTATGAGGTCCCTGCTTTTTAGAGAAATGTTGGTCTCGGATCCCTGGCTGACGTTAACACCTATTTTTTCATTTTTTGTCATGTAAAATGACCAAAATACCCTCGGGTCCCTTTTTTCAAAGGCATAAAGGTCATTTCACATGACCAAAAAATAAAAAATCGAGTGCTGACATCAGCCAGGGACCTCAGACCAATATTTTTACAAAAAACAGGGACCTCATACACTATTTTTGAAATACAGGGACCTTCGAGTGATAAAACTATAATCCAGGGACCTGAGGATAATTTGCCCTTTTATATATTAAAATATAATTTTATTAATATTTTAATTATCACTATCCCACGACCCCAACTTTTTCTTTCTTTTTTAACCCACCATAACCTTGAAATCTAAAAAAAAAATATCCGACCAAACATAATTTTTGTCTTTTTATTACGGTTTGGTCAAATTTTTTATCAAAATATCTGACCAATTCAGATTTTTTGGGTCAAAATAGTTGACTAACCCTGATTTTTTGGTTCAACCTTACGAACCGAAAAAAACGGAGTCAAAAATTTTGTCAAACCGCCCGGTCCGACCATTTTTTGGGCGGTTGATGAGGTTGGCAGTTTTATGACCATACCCGGTACGTTCTCCTGACCGAATTATGGTCTCACCGATCGAACCGCGTATTTAATAACAATGGGTTGTAGCTTCATTGTTATGGTAAACTATTTTTTAAAAATATTACTATGAATATTTATTAGACGATTAGTTCAGCTCCTCATTGGTAAAAATTTTTAAAAAATAAATTATCCTCAGGTCTCTGGTCTATGTCATAATTAAGAATAGGGTCTCTGCTATTCAAAAAATTATTTTGCCGTCCCTGCTCTTTGTAAAAATATTAGTCTCGGGTCCTTGGCCGATGTCAGCATTCGATTTTCTAATTTTTTGTCATGTGAAATGACTTTTATGCCCTTAAAAAAAATCTCCATCTTCAATTTTGGGAAAACACCAAGAACACTCCAACTACGACAACAACAACCCAACCCAGTAATTAACACCAATTACAACCCTCTGATGCTTTGCTGGCGAGTTTCAGGGATACACACACCCGCGATCTGTATTTGTTAGTTGATTGTTAGGTTAGAGAACCATGGATCTGTAATCGTTTCGGTCCTCGACCTTCGAAAAGTTCGCCAGTGGCATCAAGGCGGCAGTGCGGCCACACTCTCCAGCGACTCCGCTGTTCTTGTCCACGTCATCTGCTACCGAGACCAAGCACATTCTCTTGAGATTTTTTTCAAAATAGGCAGAAAATATAGATATATTCTTTAAATAGATAAAAACTTAATATAATCCCAAAATATGCAAAAATTTAATAAAAAATAAAAAAAGGAGACGACCCTACAGTGGGTCGACTCTTTTTCTTTACTTTATAATTAAAAAATATAATAATGGAGGCGACCCAAGTGTGGGTCGCCTCCCGGAAATTATTAGTATTAAATAATATAATATAGGAGACGACCTAAGGTCGACGAACAGACCAAAATTCAATTTTTTTTATATCCCAACCGAAATCAGTCGATCGAACTCGATCGATTTTTGACTACAAACGTATTTTCGACATTCTTACACTTCGAATTTGGAAAAGTCATAAACTACAAAGTTGTAGATATACGTCTCAGCTTTGTATAGCAACTTGAATCAACTCAATCGGACCCAGGAGTAAAAATTTGTATCTTCCAACCGAAATCAGTCGATCTAACTCGATCGACTTTTAACTTCAAACGAATTTTTGACATCGTGACACTCCGTATTTGGAAAAGTTATAAACTACAAAGTTGTAGATATATGTCTCAGCTTTGCATAGAAATTTGAATCAACTCAATCAGACTCCGAAATAAATATTTGTGTCTCTCAACCGAAATCAGTCGATCGAACTCAATCGGCTTTTGACTTCAAATGAATTTTCGACATCGTTACACTCCGTATTTGGAAAAGTTATAAACTATGAATTTGTAGATATACGTCTCAGCCTTGCACTGAAACTTGAATCACCTTAATCGGACTCCGGAGTAAGAAGTTGTGATTCTCCAATCGAAGTATAAGAGAAGAAAAAAGTAAGGAAACATATAAAAAAATTATACAATTTTAAAAAGAAAAAAATTGCAAAAAAAATAATGGTGGAAGGAGGCGACCTAGTTATTGGTTGACTCCACTATTCAATTTTTTAAATTTTTTTATTGTTAAAGTGACAAGTTATTGTTTGGGTATCCGAATGAGTTTTTTTTTTGATTTAGCATAATTTGTTGAACTCTACGCATAGGTCTCGAAAAATTGAGCAAAATCAAATAACTCATTCGAATAATCTAACACTAACTTATAACATTTATAAAATAAAAAAGTCTCATTAATTAGCAAATTTTTTGAACTGTTTAGGTCGCCTCTGTTATTATATTTTTTAATTATAAGGCAAAAAAATGGAATCGACTCACTGTAGGGTCGTCTCCTTATATTTTTTCAATTTTTAATTAAATTTTTGCCTATTTTGAGAATATATTAAATTTTTGCCAGTTTAAAAAATATATCTATATTTTTTGACTATTTCGGATAAAATTCCCATTCTCTTCCCTATCCGCCTCCAAATTTCTTGGTCTCTCGTTTTTCTCTCTCCTCTTATTTCCCTTTTGCTTCGTTTCAACCAAAAAACGAAAGGAACCGGCGCCGTTTTAAAGCTATGTAGGGGACGAATGTTTCTCCATCGAGAAAACAAAATATATCAAAAAGATAAAGGTGGGGGCGAGAGGTCTAATGGGTTGAATGGAACGGGAGATGAAGATTTGGATTTAGATTTCGGATTTCACGATGTCGCGAATTTCCTTTCATAAAAAAAGAGACGGATCCCACGATGTCGTTTTCGGATTTATATTTGGATTTAGAAGAATGTTGAAAGAGCTTGAGCTGTTCTAATGGGTTTTGTCGCAACCCAGAACAAGGTTTTTTTCTTGAAGAACCCAGAACGAGGTTGAAAGAGCTTGAGCCGCCCTAGCTGCTTCACAAAATTAAATTAGGTGTTTAGTTAATTCAGTGTTAATTATTGTTCAATTTGTTTTTTTTATATTGTGATTTTGAAATCTGAGTGTTTTCTGAGTTATTTTTGTTTGTTCATGATGTTTCAAAGTTGTTCGAAAGTTGAAGATGAAGATTTTTTTTGTTTAAGAACATAAAGACCATTTCACATGACGAAAAATTCGAAAATTTAGTGCTAACGTCAGCCAGGGACCCGAGACCAACATTTTTACAAAGAACAGGGACGGCAAAATAATTTTTTGAATAAGAAGTCCCTATCCTTAATTAAGACATAGATCAAGGACCTAAGAATAATTTATTTTTTTAAAATGTAGTGATTGTTAATTTTGCTACCATAGGTGTTTATTTAATATCTTATGTATTATACTCTATATACATATTAATATAATTATCTTTGATAATTTTTGAAGGAGTAATAAAATTTTACTTATAAAAAACCAAATTGCATGATCAAATTATCACGTTGTCCCATGTCTAGATCGCCAGTCTCCCAACTCATTTATTACCAATACAATTAACTAGAGGCCCATTGCGATTTATTTCTTATGACGAGTGTGTACCGTGACATGGTCCATATTAACTAATCTTCCTCGCCAAAATTGACAACTAACTGTATAATGTCAACTAACGAGTTGACGAGATCGTTGCACGCTACTACAGGAATGGAATCCAACAGAGGAGGAACTCGTTCGAGGATGGCGTTGCCGGGACCACGTGTCCGATTCCTCCGGGGAAGAACTTCACGTACATTCTCCAAGTCAAGGATCAAATAGGCAGCTTCTATTACTTCCCCTCCCTTGGGTTCCACAAAGCCGCCGGCGGGTTCGGAGGGATTAAAATACTCAGCAGGCCACTTATCCCGGTGCCGTTTCCAACTCCGGCCGGTGATTACACACTTCTTATTGGAGATTGGTACAAGTCCAACCACACGGTAAGCTTGCTTGTGACCGGGACTGTGTTCAACATTGTTCAAATTTATTTAAAAGTGGTTCTCTCATTGTTTATTACATTCAGCTTGAATTGTGTAAATTTTGAGGCTACTTTCTTCTCGTAATTTTTTAACAAGTAAAAATTTATTTATTATAAAATAAACACCCAAATAATAAGTAATGAAACTTACTATTTTTACAGTGTTTAGTGCTCACGAGCACATTTCTCTTAAATAAATAAAAGATAATAGCCTATCTAATAAGTCACACAACCGACCTTCCGATTGTTAATTTCCCTTCTGATATTTATGTCCTTACAGGACCTGAAGGCTCATCTGGATGCTGGCAAGAAGCTTCCATTCCCTGATGGAATCCTTATCAACGGACGAGGCCCCAATGGTTACTCCCTCACCGTTGACCAAGGTAGAAGAACCATTTACCTTCCGGGAATTCCTAACCCACCATTTCTATGTTGTTTATTGTATATCTTTTATCGATATCAAGCTGACGTGATTTGGCAACAGGAAAAACTTACAGGCTCAGGATCTCAAATGTCGGGTTGCAGAATTCGCTCAACTTTCGGATCCAAAGCCACAAGTTGAAGCTGGTTGAAGTCGAGGGGACACACACCCTCCAGACCACCTACTCTTCGCTTGATGTTCATGTGGGCCAATCTTACTCTGTTCTGTTCACTGCCGACCAGCCTGGTCAAGATTATTACATCGTGGTTTCCTCTCGGTTCACTAATCCGGTGCTCACTACTACCGGTGTTCTCCACTACAGCAACTCCGCTGGCAAGGTCTCCGGCCCTCCCCCTGGCGGACCCACCATCCAAATTGACTGGTCTCTCAACCAGGCCCGTTCTATCAGGTAACATTCTATTGGGGTGCTTGTTACATTGTCTGACCAGATCCAACATATGTTCAAACCTATTCTGATCATTTCGTTCTTATTTTGATGACAATAGGACCAATCTGACCGCAAGTGGGCCGAGGCCAAACCCACAAGGTTCGTACCACTATGGAATGATCAACACCACGAGAACTATCATAATCGGAAGTTCAGCTGGTCAGGTCAATGGCAAGCAGAGATATGCAATCAACAGTGTCTCGTATGTTCAAGCAGATACTCCTCTTAAGCTTGCAGACTACTTCAAGATTCCGGGAGTTTTCCGTGAAAACAGCTTACCCGCCCAGCCTAATGGTGGTGGGATTTATCTTGACACATCAGTCTTGACAGTAGACTACAGGTCATTCGTGGAAATCGTATTTGTAAACACGGAGAACATTCTGCAGAGCTATCACCTATCTGGCTACAGTTTCTTTGTGGTTGGGTAAGCCCATATGCTAAGCAAACTATTTATTTTAGTATTGAACAGGTAACTTTGATGTTTCCTTGCCATCCTGGAACTTTTCGATTACAGTTGACATCAAACATTCCCTTTTGCAGTATGGATGGAGGACAATGGACTACAGCTAGCAGAAACCAGTACAATCTCCGGGATGGAGTTGCTCGTTGTACCGTGCAGGTGAGGATGCAAACTCTGAATGAAAATCCGTTTTCAATGCTGTTTTTCACGCTTGTTGCCAATAATTACTAAGCCAGGTGCAGTCTTGTCGTGACAGGCTTACGATATAAATATAAGCTGACGACGTGTTTTTCGTTTTGTTTTGTTGGTAAACTGCAGGTGTATCCCAAAGCATGGACAGCAATCTATGTCCCACTTGACAATGTAGGCATGTGGAACGTGAGGTCCGAGTTTTGGGCACGACAATATCTCGGCCAGCAATTTTATCTGAGAGTATACACTGCATCAACTTCGCTTAGGGACGAATTCCCCATCCCGAAGAATGCACTGCTCTGCGGGAGGGCCAAAGGTCGGCACACCCGACCTCTCAATTATCTAGCAAGGAAGCCTGTTTTCTAGACTCAGGGATTGGAGAATAGAGGTCTGCAACTCGCAGTTCTTAGGTCTCTCTTTTTTTCTTCCAAGGCTCAAGTATGAACCTCATGAGAATAGAGGTCACATTCTTTCTACTGTTGATTGTATTAAGTGTTGTAATTGGACAGGTCTCCACATTATTTATTTGCAATTATATTATAAAGCCAGCTTTCTGGCTCAGGTTAATTGGTATCGTAATATGTTTCTGTAAGCAATGCAACTTGTTATAGCTACAGAGCTAATGTGGTCTATGCCTTCTTAGTTGTGTTATAATACAAATGATTATAAGTTTTTTCATCTAGGATTCTGAATATTAAATAAATATAGTACGTATAACAATTATAATATGGGCCCAAATGTAAGTAAAGCCCAAATGTTTTGTTCGTTTATTGGGCCACACTCGAGTAAGTAAAGTAATCACATACGGACGGCTCTACGCATCACGCTAACTCCCACACTCGAGATCTACGGTGGCTACAGTGATACCCGGTATCTCAGAAAAAATATCAAACCCCTGTGCTCCACTAGAATTACCACTTTGCCATTTCTCGCCCTAAATCACGTTTCGGCGGAACTCGGTTCTTAAAAAAACCCTTCGTTCTAGATCCTAGCTCTCTCGAGCTCCAACCGAAAATCCACTTCCAGGTGCCTCTCTCTCGCTCTCTATTTCCATTTCCTTCGTTTAGGGTTTAGGGTAAGCTTTCACTATAACTAAAAGCTCAGAGATCGCTTTTTGTAGGGTTTAGTGATTTTTTTTTCTTTTTTTTTGTTTGTTTGTCTGGAAATATACTTAACAGCTCTCTGGTTTTGAAGATCTAGGTTAATCTGCTCGATATTGTTTATTCTCCTCGAAGAAAATGACGGTAAGTGTAAGACTGGTTGTGTTTTAGGTCATTTCTCTTCCGATTGAATTAGTTCGGCATTTAGGTAATCCGAATGCGCTGTATCTTGTTGCAGGTCGAGAACATTTTTAAAGATGAAGCAAGCGAGGAGAAGGGAGATCGAGCGAGAATGGTAATAGCTTTTTTTCTTTTACCGTTTGAATTAGAATGTCGCACTGTGGCCTTTTCGTTGAACTGACGTGTTGGAGGAAGTTACTATTACCGGACCTTTTTGTGTCGCTGAATGTAACAGATGCTTTTAGACCAGTGGGACTTTTTAACTGTAATCATCTGATGATTCTATTTTCTAGGGTAGAGGTGATTGCTTGAATGTGTTTTTCATGGTGTTGTTAAGAATCTGTTTTGTGATGATGTTGATTCTCTTTTCTATGTTCTTTGAAGGCATCTTTTGTCGGTGCAATGGCCATTGCCGACTTGGTGAAGACCACTTTGGGGCCAAAAGGAATGGTGGGGTTCCTTCTCTAGACATGTTTTTCACGACGTTTGATGTATGTTATTACTTCCGTTCTTTGGGTTGTTAATTTTCAATTATCGATGTGTTTCAGGACAAAATTTTGCAATCAACTGGTCGAGGGCGTTCAGTCACTGTTACAAATGATGGGGCAACCATCTTGAAGTCCCTTCACATTGATAATCCTGCTGCCAAAGTCCTTGTTGGTATCCTTTAGTTGATGTTAGATATTGTTGTTAAGAGCAGCTGTTTCTGCAAATTCATGGTCATTATTGGCTTGCTCCTTTTTTGTTGTTTTCTTTGCTTGTATCTTCTCTTCTTTGGGGATCCCTTTACTCTTCAACTAGACATCTCGAAAGTTCAAGATGATGAAGTTGGCGATGGTACCACCTCTGTGGTTGTTTTGGCTGGGGAGCTTTTGAGGGAGGCTGAAAAGCTGGTTGCTGCAAAGATCCACCCCATGACAATAATTGCTGGTACTACATCAGAATCTTCTCTTTTCTGATGCTTTCTATCACCACTTTCTCACCCTTTCTCTGACTTCAATATGTCTGGAGATTATCTTCCTCCTATTTTTTGTGCTAGAATTTGGTCGTACATTGGCGTTGTTCTGGTCCTGCATTTTGTTTCTTCTCATTGCCGCTTTTCTGTTTGCCACTATGCATCTGGTTGTTGCTTGTTTCTTCTGTTTATATTCTGAATCCGGTACATGCACCACATTACTATCCAACTCTCTGTTTTTTGATTCATTTATCGCTGATGTCATGCTTGTAACTCTGCATGTTAAACCTGTGGCATTGGTGTTCTCAGTTGTTTTTGTTAGCTCATCAGATAAGACTAAACCTTTATCTATTGTGAAAGGGCTGGAACTATTTGTTTCGTTTTTTTTACTCGGAATCCATGTACTGCGATTAATTTGTAATTTTGTTTGTTCAGGATTTCGGATGGCTTCAGAGTGTGCTCTTAATGCTTTGTTAACAAAAGTTGTGGATAACAAAGAAGATGAAGGTGTTATCTCACACTTGTCCTGTTTTTTCTCTTTCTGGATCAGTGAATTTCCTCCACCTTTTTTAACGGGATAGATAAATTGTGCAGAAAAATTCAAGTCAGACTTGATGAAGATTGCAATGACTACCCTGAGTTCCAAGATATTGTCACAGGATAAGGATCATTTTGCAAAACTAGCTGTTGATGCTGTTCTAAGGCTAAAGGTGAGGAACTTTTTCATGAATGCAGTTTCAATCTTTGCTGATGACGGGTGACATGATTATAAGAGACATAGACTCCCATTGTTCCATCGGGTGGTTCAGGTTGAACATCGACCTAAACCTGTTAGACTCGTCACTTTTAAGAGTAGTTGGTTATAGAATAATTCTCATAGTTCATTGTCAATGTGGGTGTTACCGATGTTGTAAACTTACTTATGATGTCCCACAAATATTTTTCAGTGGTTTAATTTATCTTTTGTCTGTAACTTCCTTGGTCTTGCCGGTTATCAATAATGCATTTACAATGGTCCAGAAAATCTTCCAGCTCTCTTTATTTATTCAAGCTGTCAAGTTTTTGTGATTTCAACTTTCTGACGCCCATAATAATTGGATGACAGGGAAGCACAAATCTGGAGTCTATTCAAATTATCAAGAAACCTGGTGGATCGCTGAAGGATTCCTTCTTAGACGAAGGGTAGGTTCCTGTACTAACAATCCACTTGCCTCAAAAGTTTTTTCCTGATGTTTTTCCATGATTGTTTTAGTCCTAAATTGAGCCTGCCGTTTGTTCAGATTCATTCTCGACAAGAAGATAGGACTTGGACAGCCAAAGCGCATAGAGAATGCCAAAATTTTGGTTGCTAACACTGCTATGGATACAGATAAGGTTAAAATCTATGGGGCACGTGTACGTGTAGATTCAATGTCTAAGGTTGCTGATATAGAAGCAGCTGAGAAACAGAAAATGAGAGAAAAGGTGGATAAAATCATAGGCCATGGGATCAATTGCTTTGTGAATAGGCAGTTAATATATAATTATCCAGAGGAACTGTTTGCGAATGCTGGAATTCTTGCAATCGAGCATGCCGATTTTGATGGCATCGAGCGTTTGGCTTTGGTGACTGGTGGTGATATAGCCTCAACCTTTGATAATCCGGAGTCTGTGAAGCTTGGCCACTGTAATCTTATCGAGGAAATTATGATTGGCGAGGATAAGTTGATCCACTTCTCTGGTGTGGCAATGGGCCAGGCATGCACAATAGTGCTGAGAGGTTCGAGGTACTTGCTCATATTCTGTCTTCCAACACCTTCTATCCCTTTCGTAAAGCTTCTATGTAAATTTTCCCTATTGCATGAATTATATGCCTGATTTTTCTTATCAGAGAAAAGCGTGATTCTGCATTTTCTGGTGTTTGGATGTTAACTAATACCTTCTGTGTTTTTATGCTTACATTGATATTATGCCTTCAATAGTGTTTCTGAAGCATCTGCAAATAGTCAGGATGTTGTGTACTAATGCTCCCATCATTTTGCAGCCATCACGTGCTAGATGAAGCGGAAAGGTCTCTACATGATGCACTGTGTGTGCTTTCTCAAACGGTTAATGATAGTAGAGTATTGCTTGGAGGTGGATGGCCTGAAATGGTCATGGCCAAGGAAGTAGATAAGCTGGCCCGGACAACTCCTGGGAAGAAGTCCCATGCCATAGAAGCTTTCTCGAGAGCTCTGGTTGCAATTCCAACTATTATTGCTGACAATGCTGGGTTAGACAGTGCAGAGTTGGTCTCTAGGCTTCGTGCGGAGCACCAGAAGGATGGATGCAATATAGGGATTGATGTCATAACCGGATCGGTAAGCTCCACGTTTCTTTCTTTTCAAGATTTGCTATGCCTTGTGGTGCCCTATGTTGGCAATGGAAAACCACTGGCAGTCGAGTACTTTATATGTAGACTGGGTTAAAACTCGCGTCTTTGTTGTTATAGGCATCTATTAATCCTGACTTTTACAAATAATTTCAGATTGGAGATATGTCCGAGCTTGGGATTTCGGAAGCATTTAAAGTCAAGCAAGCTGTACTGCTATCTGCAACTGAGGCCGCTGAAATGATTCTCAGGGTTGATGAGATCATCACATGTGCACCACGAAGGAGAGAAGATAGAATGTGAAAGTAGCATCGACGACCTATTTTGCTGAACGAGGCCTTTGTATTGCAGTGAACTCCGGTGTCCTGCTATTTGGTGTGTTGAACAACATTTTGTTATTAGCTGCAGAACTCAAGAGCTCAGGGTTTTTGTTGGAAGAACTACTTGTAGATTGAGAGGTGTGACGGCCAGGGGTTAAGCCTAATTTTCCAAAGAAGTGCTCAGAACCCAGCAAGATGCTATAGCTGTTATAGCCAATTCTGGGCATCATGGCCATTAAAAACTGCAACCAAGTTTTGGAGTCTAGGAACTGCTTAGTGGTGATTTTCCCGGTAGAACTGGAACCACATTTCAGTTGTGGTTCAGTGATCTTGGGTTGGTAAGCACAGCGTATTTTGTCGCCTTTTCCTTTGCGCGCAAATCTGAGCTCGGTCACTGGAGGTGGCAAAAAAAATCCAGATTGGTCTTACACTACGGGATCTAGGGTAGAGAGAAGAAAATAAATTAACATTTAACATTAAGGTCTATGTCAAATAGGATGTATATAGACCCAGATACTATTCATAAGACTCCTCTGCTGATATACCTACTTAGATACTTCTAGATTAAAATATAAATAATATTTTTTACTACAAATCCTAAAATTTTGTGACATTTGTAATGAAAAAAGACAAATATGTTATTGTGTTGTGTTTCAAAATAGTAATAAATATGAGTGTATTTGTTAAACAATTTATACTAAAATGTTTAATATTATTTTGTAAGCCAACGGGTTCAGATAGGGTATAGATCTTGATTCAGAAATCCTATGGATCCTACGGGTGGTACGAGTCTGGATACTTTTATTTATTTATTTATTGAAATAGATTTTATTGCCTCCAAGAGAAAATACAAACATACAGGTGTGTCTAAAGGAGAAGAAAACGACTAGTTGCACAAGGCACGCAACCAGTTTCCCAAGTTACAAGCCAAGCAAATAAAATCCCCTAGCCAAAATATGACAACACCTCGAGCTAACCAGGGTCATCCCGAAGACCAGCACGAGAGAATAGCACCATGAGAGCAAATTGCCCCGGACCAAGCATGAGTGGATACTTACCACATGGTCTAAGGTGGGTCTAGATCCTACCTTTTCAATTTAGGTCTAGATTTGAATCCCATAGATCCTTATTCATATCCTATCTATCACCATTCCTAATACCGTCTTTGTATGGTAGTTGTTCATTACACCTTGTTATCTTTGGTGGGATGCTTAATCGTTCTTGCGTCAACAGCCTCCGTTTACTCGATCGGCCAAGTGATACGCACATGTTTTACTCAGTCGGCCCTTCCATTACCGTAGGCCTCTGTTTTGGCCTAAGGTCCACCTTTTCGGATTTGAAATTCTTTTAGCCCATCCCGTTTGTATGGGACTACATTGTGGCTGCGAGCCCAAGTGTGCATTCGTTGTATGGCCCTTTTTACTACTTACGAAAGCGTATCGGATCAAATCGCTGATCTGATCGTCTGGTAAATTTACCCGACTCGGTCATTATTGAAAGTTCATTGCATACTTCAAAGGACTAACGACTTATTTTGCTGCCAAGATCTATTATTACCACATGTCGATTGATACCTAGATCCCTGGCAACTGAGTTCGTTATTCCATTGAAGACTAAATCTAAACAAAGTACTAGGAAATTGAAGGATACGACAATAATGCGGTACACAGCCTGTATTCTCTTTCAAGGGCCCAAGGTGCGGTTTATGAAAGAGATTGTCTATCGCAGGACAATTCAATTTTGTTTGCCAGCATTGCATTCCCCCGTTGAAGAGATTCATGGGAATAATATTATCAATGCACGTCCATTTAAGTTCACCAGCTGAGCCGAATGTCAATCCGCTGCGGTCGGTCCTGGGGTTAACCTATTCAATCCAAGGAGCATCCAACATTTTGGCCATGAAGCCGTATCTATCAGCAGCTTCATCAATCTGCTCAAGATTGACGGATAAAGTAAAGACTTGCTCTACAGCGTATATAATTTTACTATTGAAATCGAGTAGATGAGTAATTTGATACCAGCTTTTGAGTAGGGCGTCCACCTCCATGTCCAGACTTGCAGTCAATCCGACCAATAATTGGATTCTTCTGGGGACTATTTTCCAAGCTCGTGCAAAGAACATATTGCATGGTCTAGACAACGTAACAAAAAAGATATTAAATGTCCCAGCAACTCTTCCGGTTAGACATGCAGCGAAAAATGGGATAACGGAACTCGACCGCTAAGATAAAATCAAGAGGGAAAATGAACATACAGCTAGTAGCTTGAGCGTGTGTAGTGGCACCACTCGGTCATCGTGGTCAGCAGTCAAAAGCATGGTAGGCGGGTACTGAGCAGAGCCATCCGAATGCTGTTCCCAGGGTCTTCTAACATTATGCAATGGCGAGTACCTAAAGAAAACCCGTTTTTGAGACAGTCAACAATCTGTCGCAATCATGAATCGCAACTAACCTGGCTTTTCTTAGTACTTAAGCTGTAATAGTTTATCTTTACTCACTTGATTAGCCAGTGGAACTGTTCCTCGTCGTCCGAACAACCATAATCAGAAGTCCATGCATGACCTAGAAGTTAACAATCATTAAAACAATGGTATTGAATCATATGGCTGGCTGGAGGAGCTTAATAAAGCCAACTAACCAATTGTGAACTTGTGAAAACGTAGCATGTCCATCACACCCACATGAGCCAAAGCACAACCAAAAAGATCAGGTCTCTGCGACATATGTATGTCAGAAAGTTAGAACTACTAATGATAAAATTCACAACTACAGATTCAATCAAGGAAATAAACTACCAGTATCAACCTGATTTATGCAAGCTCCAACAAGAAGCCCGCCGTTGCTTCCACCCTCAATGCACAACTTACTGGACTGGGTGTAACCAGCTGATATAAGGTATTCAGCAGCAGAAATAAAGTCATCAAAGCAATTCTGCTTTTTAGCCAGTGACCCTGACTTGTGCCATTCCTCTCCATACTCACCGCCACCACGTATGTTGGCAATGCAGAAGACGGTTCCCAAATTCTTAGAGAGAACTATGCGAGATACACTGAAGTACGGCGTGATGCTAATGTTAAATCCTCCATAACCATACAATAAACATGGGTGTGATCCATCGCGTTCAATATTCTTCCTTGCAACAATAAACACAGGTATCTTCGTACCATCCTTGCTAGGCACAAAAACCTGCAAATAAAAAAAAAGTCTGGTACAGAGGCAAACAAACATGTGCACAGAGCAAGCGGTTCCCGAACCAACCCTGAAAAATGAAAATAAAAACACTAGAGATAGAAGGAGTGAAAACTCAACCTGATCTACTTGGAATTCTGCGCGATCAAACCCTGGGACAGACACTTCACGGAATATTTTCATCTCCGGTACATCAGAGCCCAAATTGCACTGGTATATCACGCCAGGTGTAAGAAAACTAGTAAACCCAATAAATATTGTGCTATCCTTTCGGCGTCCTGATAAACTGCTGACTGATCCAATTTCAATTGGTAGCTGATGAAGGAATGCTCCTGTTTTCAAATCCCTTATCTGCAACACATACTTCACATCACTCAAGTAACTCAATACCATTTGATCACCATTGACTGCATCTGCTGACTCCAGTACGTCATTCTCAGCTTCTGGGACAACATCGGTCCAAGTGCCAGGCTCCTCCAGGTCTACCCTGACTAACTTGTACTTAGGAGCATCTTTATTTGTTAGAAAAGTGAACAAGGTCCCATCATTTGCAACGGCAGCATATTGGGCACTAAAATCATCAACAAGCTTAATAAATGGAAGCAAGCTATTCTGCTCTCTGAAACCTTCAATCCCGTTCAGAAATGTAGACATGTCACAATAGTACACTTTGTTGACTGGGTCACAGCTCTCAGAGATAGTCAGCAGGAGATACTGCAGAGTAATGAACAATTAGAAGTCAGGAGGAGATGACTCAGCTAGAAACACAGTCGTTATTCTCTTAAATAGGTGAAATACTGAGGATAAACTTCTAACCGCAAATTACTGTAGAAAACATGGAACACCTTGTGACAAAAACCCTTGCATAATGTGAAAGGATTCATGGAAGACATCGTCCCAATAAAAAAAATGACGCGTAAGGTTGTGTGATTGGATAAGTTTATATATGTAAATCCAAAATCTAAAAAAATACCGATAAATGTTGTGACCTAGAGATGATAACAGCCAACTGAATAGAATCCAATGGAAACAAAAATTGATAAATTGATTCTCATAGCATGGAAGCTTCTTTGCATACTGTACAGTCAAATTGTAAATTTAAAACCTGTCAAGCAAATTAAAAAAAAAATGCAGATTCATGAGGTCACAACCACAATAAAAAAACTCAAATGGCCAAGACAACATAAACCTATAATAAGTCTCATCAGAATACATAGCAATCAAAGGATATCCATGGAAAGAAAGTTAAAGAGATTTAAGGCATTGACCTTTCCATCATCCATCACAGTGCCTGCAACATTATGCTTGGGATTGTCGGGATCTTTCCAACATAGAATATCTTGGGACTGGTCTGTACCCAAGACATGGTAGTAAAGCTCATGGTACAGATTGGAAGTCGTCTCTGTTCCAGCATCCACCTCCCCCTCTCTGCAAAATGGATACAGATTGCTCGAGTCACTAAAATATAAAGACAACACCTTGCAAGTCTCCTGACATAAAACCCCTTCCCAGACTGAAAGAAAACACTCAAGGGTGCAAATTTAACTATTATGACCGCAGTATCCAGAGCATAAGCATACATACTTGGGGGCAGGGAAACGGCTGTAGAAAAACCCTTTGCTGTCGTGAGTCCAACTAATACCCGTAAACTTTGCCTGCATTTGGATATACAGGACAAACACATAAAACTCGCAATTATCCGGAAAAGAAGAGTAGCCTCTTCTCATTACAAGAGCTGGCAACTCACCCAGGACAATGTATCATCCTCAACCTTCTTATCCTCAACACGCATAACCTTAATCGAAACCCAATCGCTCCCGCTGGTGCTAAGCCCATATGCCAAGTACTTGGCGTCCTCACTAACCGACAGCGTGTTAAGCGACACTGTCCCATCCTCACTGAGTGCATTAGGGTCAAGCAGAACCTCCGCCTCCCCGTCTAAGCTATCCTATTTCGCCAAAAGCAACCGAATCAACAAATGCAAACCCTAAACGAGCCTTAAAAGAGAAGGTCGAAGCCGAAAACCTGGACGTAGAGGACGCTCTGGGCCTGGAGGCCGGTGTTGTGGAAGTAGAAGTACTTATCCCCGCGCTTGAACGGCGTTTCATAACGGGGATGGTCAAAGAGCTTCGTGATCGTCTCCCGAAGCTTCTCCCTCGCATCGCACGTCTTCAAAACGGACTCCGTCAGCTTCACCTGCTCCCCAACGAACTCCTTCACCTCCTCCGCGTCCGGATCCTCCAACCTGCAAAACGACACCGCATCGAGTCTCCCTCACACCGAGTTCGAGTTCCGGAAACTTCCTTAAAAAAGATAAATAGAGCGGCGATTATGTTACCAGCGGTAGGGATCGGGGACTTTAACGCCGTGATAATCGTCGAAAACGGCGTCGTCACGCCGCGCCGGTGGATAAGAGAGGCGTCCTTCGAGAGAAGCGGAGAGCGATCCCATGGCTCCGGCCGTCGTTTCCGTTGACTTCAGATGTCGGTGGCGCGCGTGTTTGGCTTGGGCGGAAAGAAATGAGAAGGGAGGGGAGAGATTTGGGCGTATTAATAGCAGGCGGCGCGTGAAACTAGGGGCGAGTGAATTGAGGGACGTAATCGAGGTGTGGCGCGAGAATGTTAACATCTTCACGTGAAACGGTGCCGTTTTTGTCCGCCCAAGTTTAAGCGAGAGGGCCAGATTTAAGGCCCAATGGTAGGGCTCGGTGTGCGTTGTTTCGGATGTCGCCATTTTCTTTTTTGGTGGAATCGGATGTCACCATTTTGCTACCATACATGTCGCCATGGAAATAATTATAATTGTCTTTTTCGTATTTTCCGGAAAAGCATAATTACTTAATTAGTTTCGTTTCAGTTCAGTTAATAAAAAGTAGCATAGCCAAGATATGCCCAAGGGAAATAGTCGAAAGACACAGCGAGCATTAGCTTCTCTCTTTTTTTGGGTGAGAACGGTGGAGTGACTTAGAACTCGTGTATTAAAATTAAATCAGATATTACAACGAGCATTAGCTATCGCATGAGCCAAACAATTAACACATTGTTTGGAAAGACCACTGAAACTATGAGCTTCTCAATAGTCAGCGAAAGAATTACAACTGGCACATGGAAAAGACCACTGAGCTTATCCATTGGTCTTTTTTTAGACACACTAAGAATTGGAAAGAAATGGAAGCCAAAAATGAAGGCCCAAATAAGATGGCCCAGCTTATTACAGACCATTCGAGAATTACGGCCGAGGGTCAGCCCATCACAGTCTCGTTTAATTTGTCAACTAAATGTTGATAAAGCTCCCATGAACTTTTTACCAACGAATTATTATATCTTAATTAAGATATTTTAATTTCAAATTTTGAAAATATAATAATATTAAATATTTGTTGTTGAGAGAATTTGCTTACTTTCAAATATCTCAACCTACTAACCTTAGTTACAGAGGGTGATAACTGGATTTCAAATGTATATGAAGTATATGTAGAAGAAGGGTAATCTTTCCTATGGTAAAGAGAGAATTCTCTCGGACTAGAAGATTTCGATTTCAACTTTTAACAATACAGCAAAATTAAATGTTGGGAAAATTATTCTCAACTCTTCCGTATTTGCTTAAATATACTTAAAAGTCTTGGTATTTGAAAAATCATTATATTGTCCATCTTGGTTGTTTTTATTATACTATTGTGCCCCTCGCTGATGTCATCTTCGATTTTTTTCATTTTTGTTATAAAAATGACAGAAATACCCTTAAAAATAAAGTGTTTATCTTCGATCGACTCATCTTCGCCGGCGACAAGAACCCAGTCTCCGCCGAGGAGGACAACCTCCAATCGACAAGAACCCAGTCTCTGCCGACAAGAACGACCCTCCAATCAACAAAAACCCAGTCTCCGCCAGCGAGGACGACCTCCAATCGACAAGAACCCAGTCTCTGCTGGCGAGAACGACCCTCCAATTGACCTCGAATCAACAAGAACCCAGTCTCCGCCGGCGAGGACGACCTCCAATCGACCTGCAATCGACAAGAACCCAGTCTTCGCCGACGAGATGGTGAATGTATCGGCATTGGTAGATGTTCAAGTTGTAGCTTTGACCGTCAAAGTTGAAGCTTTGAACGTGATAAAAAAATTGATTGATTTTTTGACCGGAGGTCAAGAGAGGGGGTGGTAGGGTCGTCGGAGTGGTCGTCAGAGGGAATGGTAGGGCCGTCGGAGGATGGTAAGAGGGCGACGACATCCTTGACGGTGACGGTGAGGTTGTTGGAGGAAAGGAAGAGGTGCCGATCAAAAATTAACATTTTTTTATTTTTCAAAGGTATTTCTGTTATTTTCAAGACAAAAGTGAAAAAAATGAAGATGACATCAGACAAGGACCCGAAAGTATAATAAAATCGAGGGAAAATTACTCTCAAGTCCCTCAAGTTTGCTTAAATATACTCAAAAGTCTCTCATGTTCACAAAATAGATTCCTACGTCCCTTTAGTTTACTTTTATTATACTTTCGAGTCCCTAGCGCACGTTAGTAGCTATTTTTTCATTTTTGTCAATGAAATGACGAAAATACCCTTATGACCAAAAACAAAAAAATCGATGATGTCATCTCTTCTTATACCTCTAGCCAAACCATTGAATCTGTACAATGTAAATGCAACGGGACCAATTCTAAATCAGAGCATTTGCACTCGAAGGGCTGGGCATCAACATCAGAAATCTCGAGGTTCAACTACACAAGAAAATCTCTCGTCGTCAAATCTCGAGATTGAATCAGAGCAGTTTCAACCGTCCACACCACCGCCGTTGTCGTCTTCCTCCTGGCGGTAGACGCAGAGATCAAGACTCGGGATGCCGGTCCTCTTAGACGAGTCGATCGCTGAGAGAGGAGTCGGTCCTCCCTGATGTTTGACCAAAAAGACGCAGTCGTCGACAGAGATGAACCCGTCGCCGTTGCTATCGCTAACTAAGAAAAAGATGATGTCATCGTTGCCTCGTCGATCAAGAAGAAGACACATTACGAACCCCACCACGTCGTCGACGACAGCCTCGTAGAGATCGTTGCCTCGTCGATCGCACTCCATGGAACTGTAGCTCATTCCGTCGGGAGCCATCGTCGTCGAAGCCTGTTGAAGATTGAACGAAATTTCACTCGTCGTCGAAGCCACTTGAAGTTTGAACAGAACTTCACCCGTCGTCGTCGGAAGTCATCTCGATTCGGCCGGAGAAGAAAAAAAAATTCCCAATCGGAATTGGGGATTTAGAGGAGAGGGATAGAAGACAATTTCTATTAATGACACCAAGATGATGTAAGCAATTTATTATTTTTTTTGTCCTAAGGATATTTTTGTCATTTCAATGATAAAAAAATAAAAAAATTTTATTTAAGAACCCGAAAGTATAATAAAATCAAACTAGAGGGAAGTCAGGATCATTTTTCAAACCGGGAAGATTTTTAAGTATATTTAAACAAACCCGAGAGACTTGAGAGTAATTTTTTTTCTTAAAATCAAACAGAAGGGTCCACGAGATCATTTTTCAAACACAAGAGACTTTTACGTATATTTAAATAAACACGAGAAACTTGAGAATAATTTCTCCTTAAATATTTACTTTTTGAGAGTGTTTTGCTTCTCTTAAAAAATCTTACCACAACCCTAGATTAGTTGGAGGCACCGAAGTGATGGCCGGATTTCAGTAATATATCAAGTATATATAGATTTTTTTTTGAGAAAGTATATATAGATGAAAGGTAATCTTTCCTATGGTAAATAGTGAAAATCTCTTGGACTTGTGGCATTTGGACAAATGAGCATATGAATAGTGAGAACGCGTATGGCTCATGATTTAGGACTTGCAAGTACGTTACGATATTTCTAATCCGTATGCCAGCTAAATGAACAAGACCGAAATGAGCAAACCACTCTACTCCCCATATCACCACTTACACCGTCTTTCTAGGGAATGGGCATCATAATTATTAATTAATATCACCCAGGGGTAAACAAAACGACTAATTAAGAAAGAAAACATGCACATTCAAATTAAAGGATGAAGGCTATATAATGGATCCAGCAGACAACATTCAGAGATATGCAAGTAATCTCCCTTTCTCTGGCATAAGTATGCTAGCATCGTAAAGTGGTTACTACAAGCCTTCGCTTGAGATCCACCAAGACCTGGACTATGATGCGGAAAAGAACTTTGTGTTTCAAGGCAAGGGAGAAACCACAAACTTTCACTTTGGATCATCCCAGCCTGCGGCGTAAACCTCTTAGGAGGGAGTTCTACATTATATATATATATATATATATATATATTATACATAATTATATAATATGTATAATTATACATATATATATATATAATTTGTAAATAGTAATAATAAAAATTTACTTCTAAACAAAAAGGATCATCCCAGACATGCAAAGAGGATCGATCTACGTGTCTGAAGAAGAGAAGAAAACCATTATCAGCTATTTCAGTTTTTTGAGGGGTAACCAGCATCGGCATCCCAAGCATACAACTAGTGAACTGCATAAATGAAGAATCTCCGTAAATTGAGCAACCACAAATTACTTATATCTGGGGGTAAACATGCATCCATTTGATCTATTAATCCAAGAAAAAACGAAGATGTAGCTATATAGCAATGATCTAGGTTTCTCTTTACATGCCCTTCACGTGCTCAATGTTTTACATCTCTCAAAAAAAATTTAGGTAAATTTTATACATGCCAAGGTTGTTGGGCTACAAGCCCTTTGGGCAAACATCACAGTTAACAGTTAAAGATAGATCCGGAAGAGTGCTTTTCCGTAAGGGATTCAGGAAAAAATGCGCACGGAAACCTCCACAGAAATAGTCAAGGAAGGAAAAATTCGAGACCATGAAAAAAAAGATAATACAAAACTAAGCACATGAAACACGAAAAGCTACCGTTAGATCGTTCTTTCACCTTTTAACTTCATCAGGGAACGCAAGAGCCGCATATAAATGTTCACGAGGGTTTTACAAAGCGAAACCAACAGAACTCCGTTGACAGTATGCCCACCTCCATATAATTCCGACACCATATAGTATAATTATATATACAGAAAGAAATAATAATTGAAGTCTAAAAGGAGGTGGACAGAATGCCAATAAACTCTGTTAGGAACCCTTTGAAAAAATCCGCGTGAAACCTGAAGAACACATCGCTTCCCCTTGAAAAATAATGAGGTAGATGAAGGGTCGATGTTATTATATATATGAGAGAGAGAGAGAGGTGGTTAATGGGTGTAATTAATAGGAAGGAGAAGAAGAGGGTTTGGCCTTTTTCACAAAGGACTCAAAAAGGAGAGGAGGTCCAATGATAATGAGATTGGATGGTTCATTCCATTCTATTTTGTTTCTGAAAAGTGGGAGGGGAAGAGATATGGGCTCGATATTAGAAGGGATCATTCTTCTCAAAAAAAATTAGACGGGATCATCATAGTTATTTATTTCTCAAAAAAAAAAATCATAGTTATTCTCTACTTTTCTTTCCCCTTAACCTCGTTTCTGGTGAAACCCTAACCCTCACCTTTCCCTAAATTTTTTATATTATCTGATATTCTGATATACAGATTCAGATTCGACTTATTTAAATTTGAACTAAATAAAATATTTTATTAAAATAAAATAATCACTTAATAATTAATCTAAGTACTCGTAGCTACCGTTTACTAGTCTTTTTGTGTTATACCTTCCCTCGTTTCTGATGCATTGCAAAACACGTACCCACTCGTAAAAATCATCACACTCACTAATGTTGTTTCCAAACGAGCGCTATATAAGAAGAATCTAGCGATTAGTAATTTTGATTTTTCTAAAAGAGTTTCTTTTTTAGACCATTTTGGTTTGGGTCTTCAGGATTTTCTTTTTAAGAAGTGTAACAAGGATCTTAAACTATTTTGTTTTGGAACGTAATCTAGCGACTTTTTTTGATATAATGAATTTGTAATATCTCATAAATAATATATACTGTATGAAATATCTTAAGTAATTTGATTAGTACTATTTATATTAACAAGGTGCACCTTCTTTTCCGGCACTCATCCTGAAATAACTTCAAGGTTAAACACGTTTGGCCGGGAGTAGGATTAGGATGGGTGACCTCCTAGAAAGTTTCCGGGATGCGTGTGAGTGAGGACAAAATATGCTGGAAAAGACCGGTGTTGATTTGTGGAGACAATCGGTCAAATCACGTGGCGTTATATTTGGTATCATAGCAAATACGCTTCTGGGACTATTATGTATTCTGTCTGGCGCGACGAGGACGTCGCGTATTTAAGGAGGGGTGAATCTGAAACATCTTAAGTGATTTGATTGGTACTATCCATACTAACAAAGTGCACCTTTTTTTTCTGCACACATTCTGAGAGAACTCAAAGGTTAAACGCGTTTGGGCGGGTGTAGAATTAGAAAGGGTGACCTCCTGAAAAATTTTTGGGATGCGTGTGAGTGAGGACAAAATACGCTGAAAAAGACCAGTATTGGTCTGTGGAGACAGTCGATCAAATCACGGGACGTTACAGAATTCTTATAAAATAAATATGAAAAATAGAGTTCGTATTTTCAAAAAAAAGTATTGGACCATTTAGTAGCTCGTGCTGCTTTTTGTGATTTGAATGTAACACGGGGTTTGATTTCTTCTTATTGAGAATCTTGCTCGCTAGTTGCGAGTGACATAGATAAGTTTATAAGTTTGAAAATCCACCAACCCATTACTTTAAGATTTTAGACTTGATATAGATATTCTAACATGATATTAGAGCTGATAGATCTCGTGCCCATTGTTGTGTTTGTACGACCTCCATTTCTCGTACTTTAGTGAAGTCAAAGTTTGTGCAATCTTCGACCTGGTGAGTCTTATTTAAGGAAAAGTATTGAGAATCACATATCGCTAGTTGTAAGTAGGATGAACAAATTTATAAGTCTTAAAAATCCAACAACCTATTACTTTAAAATTTTAGATTGGAAGTGGAGATTCTAACATTCGTAACATTACTCATTTTAAGTAGGTTTATTTTGAAGGATATTTTAGGTATGTTGAAATGATCTTGACTATCTTTTGGATGTGATATGGCATAGTTCGTTGTGACTTGTAAGAGTCCTAGCTATAGGCATAGGGGTTGTGTGCGCAATCATCCACTCGGCGACTGTTGTGTCAAATTTAAGGTCTATAACCATAATCATTCATCCCTCTGAAAAAATCGTTCGGTTTAACGAGGCACATCAACACACTGTGATATCCTTCTAAAAAAAACACTGATATCTATCAACTATCCGAAAATTAAACGTATTATTCTAATTTAATTAGATTCTAGGTTCGAGTCTTGAGTGTTAAATATTATTTGGAAATTAAATTTACTTCTATTATAATTATTTTTAAATAATTATTGTGAAAACTTTATCATCTTTCATAAATCAATTCTAACTTAAATTTAAATTAGTCGGTAACCTAAATCAGCAGATGGTATAAACCAAAATCCAACTATCTAGAGGGAGTGTTATAATGTTATTGCAAATCACGAGCAACAAACGTATATGCTTTCGGAAAAAGTAATTAGAATTCTTTTGAAAGGAATGAACAAGCTATATGCTTTTGACTTCGGAACCAACAAGTAATGAGATGTTGTTTTATTTTAAATAAGAGTTATTAAATTTAAATTGTAGAAAATACAGCTATTCTAAATATTTATTAGAAAATTCTTGTAACATTTTAAAGATTTTACCTAACTCCAACTTATATTAATATAAATAGTGATCCATCAATGTAATGGACCAACTTATATGGAGTAGCCAATCAGCTTTCGGTGGCCCTACTATTAAACCACTAATGTTAATGAGTTTGGAATCCGAGGTGAGAATTTAATCTCTAAATCTTTTATAATGCCTTTTGACCTATTCCGCGAGTTGAAATTGTGATTAAAAAGGTAACAAATAGGTCAATCTTATGTAATAATGATACTCGCAAACCATAATCTATCTCCAAAAACTTTTTTACAAGCTATCTTCATAGTGGAGGAGATTGCCACCACCATCTTCATCTTTACCCAGTGGGAAAGGACACAAAAAGAACAGCAACAAGAGAAGAAGAGAGAGAAATCTTTCCTTTTGTCGATTGATGGGTCGCCCTCATCATTCCTACACACTCCTTCCTTTGAAATATTTATTGCAGCTCTTATTCTTTCTTTGTTTTTTATCAAAAAAAAATATTCTTTCTTTGTTTTTGCTTCCCATTTTATGTGTTGACGCCCTTCTTCCAAGGTTGATACTTTTTATTTTTCTAGTAAAAATTATCTAACATGACTATTTTAAATTCGAGTCAAATAAAATTAAAAAAATGCATGTTGGTACAAGATTCCCGTATTAATCACAATAACCAGTTCCTCAACAACTTATTTACGTATGCATTAGTGTGTATTTATGAGACCCAGAAACCCACCTCCCCCCCGAAAATGCACGTCCTATTAATTACCTGACATCCACCCAGCGATACCCAATTTAATTCCTCAACCATTCCATTCAAAAAGTTTGAAATACGTATCATAGCAGAAGAAGAAGATATCAGGATCCCCACGTAGAGGTTATAGGCTGATATTGACTTGGTACCCATGTAATAAAGCTGGTCTAGCACTTTCCATTCCAATACCTATAGCCTATTTAAATCAAATAATAAGAGTTTTTTCAGTTTAGTAAAGATTTTTGAGTTTACATTTTTGGGATTGCACTAATATGAAATATTTGCGACTAGAATTTTATAATTATTAAAATTTCTGCTTGACTCTAACCTGATTAATAAACACGATAATTGTTAGGATATCAATTAGTATAAAAATAGCTATAGCCTTCTTCTCTATTACTGAGGTAAAGTTCTTACAAACCAATTGTCCTGCTCAGTTAAACTGTCAGCACGAACCATGATTGAATCATTGGGACGGTCAAAATGCAGGAACAGTGAGAAGTAACTGTGCCAGCTGTCGCAAGTTTAAATAAAGAAAATCCACCAGCCCATGATGCAATATTTAAGAACATTTTGCTTGCCTATTTATCAAATTTCTGCCGTCACGACGCCAAGGTAACATTTATAGTTGTTATTTTTTAAATAAGTTCACGTTTATTTATACCAGAGAAAAGAAAAGTCCAGAAAGGAAAAGATACATAAAAATTAACTCGTAGAAGAAATTTTTGTCTACTTTATGAAACTCGAAAGATAATATGTCGTCTCTCCCTGTCTCTCCCTGCCAAGTGCTCCTACTTTTGACCTGGTTGCTAACATTTATAGCTGTGATTAATATAAAGGAAATTAATCATTGGTGCTATTGTCTCCTACACTTCAAATGTTTTTTACAATATAGAAATTTCATTATTAATAAGTCTTAAACATATACAATAGTCGAGTACATAGAAAATCGTATTCTACATTTTCTATGAATAAAAAACATCGGATATATCGATTTATATTTATGCCGAAACTATTGTAAAATATAAGGTAACCTTTTATCATTCTCGTCTAAATTTGGAGTAGCCGTTTCTTCTTTACTACAATAAAATCACACGTTAAAATGATATCGTTGGAAAAAAAAATATTGATTTAGAGAGATTATCACATAAGAGACATTTATATTTTTATCTCCAAAATAATAAAAAAATCAAGTTTTGTCAACAAATAAGTAAATACAAAAAAATATTTTGTCTATATTCAATTCGAGTCACCTAAAATCTCGTCTTATAGCGTTACTCAAATGTAAGACTCGATTGAGATTTTTTTTACAACAAACGATGATCACAAGGATCATTTAAAGATAATTTCGATGTAAAATTCCATAAATAATCAAGTCTAGCCCAAAATAGTATCTTAAAATATTTTTTCAATTCGTAAATATGCAAAAATATATGTATTTATTAAAACATATTGCTTTACGCAAAAGTTGGGACCGCGATTTACCACTAAATTTTCTGATAAAGTATTAGTTATTACGATTTTGTTATCGGTTTAGAGAGGTTATCACTTTACATATGACAACTTTTTTTTGAAAGGTGGCGCGAAGCCTAATATTAATAGAATGAGTTACAATACACGAATATGAAAAACAAAGACAACATACAAAGACACCGAACAAAAATCAGATACCAAACCGAAGACTAGGGGTAAGCAGGCTGACCGGACCAAACTGGAAAAAACTGAACCAGACTGGAATTAGAATTTTAGGAATATCACAAACCGGACCAGACTGGACTCACTCTGGTTTGGTCAGGGTCTGGTCCAGTTCGACCTAAAACTAGACCGGAGTACCCAAAAAGCACACAAAAATGAGTTCCAGACCGGACTGGAAACCAGATTTTGCATATTTTTGGAAATCGGACTAGACCATTTTTACATTTGGTCCAGTTTTTTTGGTCCGGATTGGTCCAGTTTGACAGTTTTTGGTTTGTTTGCTCAACTCTATCGAAGACCACAGAGTGGCATGGGTGGAAGCAAAGGGTGGACGTAAAGCGACAAGCGCTAACGAGCAAAGCGGACAACTACCGAGATAAACTATGGCTAATAACCACAAGATAACATCCAAGATGCAATCTAGTGGGCATTTGAATGCATACGAGATGCACACAAATGGGAGTCAATGTCGAACGAGTTCAACTGAGATAAGTTTAACCACCTGAGTCAACATAAAAAATATCGAGATCTGTTTGAATCTGATAACAAACAAAGATCGATCCAAACAACACAAAATACTAATTCTAGAAAGGCCACGAACCAGAAGTGGTCCAATCGTAGAGCTAGTAAACAAACACCTAGCAATAGTAGGCAGAAGAACAAACATTACAGGACAACAAAGAGACAGAAAACTAAAAAAGACGAAAACAGTAAAGATCATCCGGGGGGAGGTCGACGGAGACCAACCCCCCGGGAACCACCTGAGACCCTTGCTGGCTCGCCATAAAGGAAGCCAGGCCCGGGAAGACGGAGGCGACCGGAGGGAGAGAGGGAGGCCCGCTACTCAGGCTGGAAGGTGGAGACTACTAGAGCGCCAGAAGGGGAGGACGCGGCTACGGCTGAGTCGGGCCTAAGGTCGAGGGAAGCTGCAGACGGCGAGATCGAGGTCGGGTCGAGGGAAGCTGCGGATGGCGAGACTGAGGTCGGGACGCGGGTTTATGTGGGCTACGGCTAGCGGACGGTCGGTGAAGCTGGACGACTGGTGACCCGGAACCGAACAGCAGACAGAAGCAAGATCGACGACGAGGGCGACGAGGTGGGCCAGAAGGCAGTGACCAGCTCCTGAACTTGATGTGGTATCCGTGTCACTGATCAAACTAATACATTTTCAAATAGGTATGATTTTTGAAAATGACAAAATTATCCTAAAAAATAATTTAATATTATAGTATTTTTAAGACTCGAATTCGAAACATGATTAAATTATATTAATACTCTCACTAATTAATCTAAATAGTTGTTGTTTCTGAGTATCTAAAGTCTAAACTTTCGTTCCAAAATAATGATAATATACTTTGCTAAAAGTTGGTAACAAAAGACGTCCATAAAAAATTCATGCGTTTTGTTCCCTGTGGAATGCACAGTGCAACTTTCAAATGTCAACTTTCATTCCATAGCTATAGGACTTTTTAGTTCACTTTTAGGTCGTGTGAAATGGTGGGGACTTTTACTTTCATTCTTTTAGCATAAATATGATGAGTGATGTCTAAGGTACGTGCAACTATAGCGTCATTAAAAGAATTCCTACGATGATTACACTTCTGTTCTCCATTTTCTCTAAATTTATTGGGACCGACTTATTAAGGAAGCCCTGCCCTCCAAATTATGTTTGATGATGTGATTAATTCTATTCGATGCATGTGTAATAAAAACCCAATAAAAAAATTGAGATGTTCAAATGCTTCATGATAATATTGATCACTTACCTAACCGATATGCATATCCACAGTAATAAGATTTCATGGAAAAATTCTGAGGCATAAATTGTTAGAAAAGTTATTTTAAAAAATCCGACTGTATCCAACTTATTGAATGACAGGACAAGTTTGCCTAGTAATATACCCAAGCAAAGGGTCCTAAAATGTGGATTGAAATGTCAACGTTAAACAGGCATAAAGTCAATAATTAATAGGGGTTAATAGGGTACAATGAACAAAGAGACATACCTTAATACCGCCATGCATCCATGATCATGACGATATGGTGATTCTTCACTTTTGATGCATGCGATGTCTGCTGTATAATTATGATTTTCTTTTGCATGCATTCATATTTAGGAAGCCCAAAAAGGCGACTAAGAATCATACATATTATTGTGTTTCGGCGCTTTTAATTTAGCGACCAGGGCCATTTTATATGCTACTCGAGCATTAAGTGAATCATTAACACAGTTTTGTGACTCATGGAATTTCTCTCGTCTTCTCAGTGAGCCGATTTGATTAATAGAGTCGTTAGCCAAATTGTAGATTTTTTGAGGTTAAAAATATATATTCATTATTCTATATACTATTAAAATGAAAAAAATATAATATTATCTAACTTCATGTCATAATTATAATGCAAAAAATTAAAATCATAATGTAACCGCGTTTAATTTTTTAAAATATGTTATTTGCATATAAGTTTATTTTGGGCAAATTGCACTCAGCTCCCCTGGGGTTTACTTAAATTACCGTTTCAGCCCCTCCGGTTTTGAAATCAAAAATTTGACCCCCTAGTTTGCTTTTATTGAACTCTAAGGTCCCTCACTGATGTCATCATTTATTTTATTTTATAAATGACAATTATATCCTTCAATAAAAAAGTAAAAAGACAAAAAAATGATCTTCTTCCCCGACCAACATCGTCCTCCGACGAAGATGGCCGCCACCGAACACGACTTCGATGAGTTCTGAACCTACTGTTTCTCATGTTCCAGATCGGAAGGATGTTCAAACCCATGACTCTGTGAATCGACGGTGAGACACTTGAATTGACGACGAATTGACAGTGAGGCACTGGAATCGTCGACGAATCGACAGAGAGATACTAGAATCGATGATGAATCGACAGTGAGACACTTGAATCAACGGCAAGGTCTTGAATCAACGGCAAGGACTTGAATCAACGGTCGACGGCGATGCCTGGAATGACAACGAGGACTTGAACCACCGTCGTCAAGGACGACTTGCAGATGGTGCGTCATTCCATCTTTCCTCTCTCCTCCATCATCATTTATTTTATTTTATAAATGACAATTATACTCTTCAATAAAAAAAGTAAAAAGATAAAAAATGATCTTCTTCCCCGACCAACATCGTCCTCCGACGAAGATGGCCACCACTGAACACGACTCCGACGAAATGGCCGCCACCGAACACGACTTCGATGAGTTATGAACCTACTATTTCTCATGTTCCAGATCGGAAGGATGTTCAAAGCCACGACTCTGCGAATCGATAGTGAGGCACTTGAATCGACGGTGAATCGACGATGAATCGACAGTGAGGCACTAGAATCGATGGTGAGGTACTTGAATCGATGATAAATCAACGGTGAGGCACTTGAATCGACAGCAAGGTCTTGAATCGATCGTCGACGGCGATGCCTGGAATGACGACGAGGACTTGAACCACCGTCGTCGAGGACGACTTGGAGATAGTGCGTCGTTTAATCTTTCCTCTCTCCTCCATTGTCGTTCCGAAGATGGTCCTGTTGAGGGGCCGAGGACGGCCCCGAGGTCGGCGGTTTTCTTCAGAAGTGATGTTTTTTTGTTTTTTATTGGAGGGTATAACTATTATTTCTTTGATTAAAAAATAAAAAATTGAATGATGATATCAGCGAGGGGCCTTAGAGTTCAATAAAAGCAAACTAGGGGGCCAAACTTTCGATTTCAAAACAAAAAGGACTGAAACTGTAATTTCAGCAAATCCCAGGGGCTGAGGGCAATTTGCCAGTTTTTTTATGAGTCGGTCGGTATAATCGAAAAAATTGGCCAGTCCATGGAAAATTCATCGTGTCAGATGATCCAGCTTCGGAATAAGCAAGCGTCGGAGAAGTTGAACTCAAGTTGTCACGTGAGCCGCGTGTGAGAAAGAGGGGTAATTTAGTCTTTTCCTTTACAGCTGAGACGAAGTGAAGACGACGTCGTTCTAGTTGAGACTTGGCGATATAAATAAGTGATTGCGAGATAGAAATAGCTGAGCTGTCACTTTTGTAATTAGAGACGGTTATTAGATCTTAAGCTCTTCTTCTTCCTCCTTCCGAGAACTTCCATGGCTACTCATTCTTTCCACCTCAATAAATCTTAGTTACTACCTTCATTCTGGTTTCTCACTTCATTCGTTATAGTATCAGAGCACTAGAGACGCTCTAGTTCATCTTACGTTCTAGATTTCTTTTCACCGCGAAGTTTTAAGCAAGCTCTAATGGCGAATCAACAACCGCAAGGAAATCGACCTGTGGCAAGCTCTAATCCCCCTATTTCTGGTCTCGCGCGCTCGAATCCACCTGTTCCTAGTGGCGTGGGCTCAAATCCTCCTTTTTATGGTATTTCTCGTGAAACCTCCCTCTTTTATCTACATCCGAGTGAAACCCCAACCTCTGTACTTATTACTCCACTTTTGAACAATCAGAACTATCATAGTTGGAGTAAGTACATGGCTAGGGCTCTTCGATCCAAAAGGAAGTGGCCTCTAGTGGATGGATCTGTTAAACCGCCTAATTTTGAGGATGTTGATTATAGAGAATGGGAAAGTTGTAATAGCATGATTATAAGTTGGCTTATGGCTTCGATTGAACCTTCTTTTGCTCAAAGTTTGAACGGTTTAGAAACTGCTGCTAAAGTTTGGACTGATTTGCGTGAGAGGTTTGGAACTGGAGATTCAATTTAGATTGCTCGTCTGCAGATGCAGTTATGTGTTCTTAAACACGGAGGATTGTCCATTACAGAGTATTTCACTTCGTTTAGGACTTTATGGGATCAAATCATTCAGTATAGATCAGTTACTCTATGCAAGTGTGTAGATAATGAGAAAGGATCTTCCGAATGTGAAGCAGTTCGATCTAACAGGGTCTATATGGAACATGATCAAGTGATAAAGTTTTTGATAGGGTTGAATGATAACTATGATACTGTACAGTCTCAAATCTTGTTGATTGACCCTCTTCCCAGCATGAGTCGCACTCTGTACTTAGCTCTGCAGCATGAGCAACAGCTGCTTGGGTCTGATAAGGTCAGCTCAGGAGTTGGAAGTGTTGTTCTTGCTAATTCAACTTAGATCACTGCTGCTGCTGTTGCTGCTGGTGTGAATAAATCTTACACTGGACAGAGTCATCAAAAGATATTTTGGAATGATCACAAGAAATCTGTGTGCATTTATTGCAGAAAAGAAGGCCATATTGTCGATAAGTGCTATAGAAAGCATGCTTTCCCTCCTAATTTCAAATTCATAAACAGCAGTCGAGAAAATGGGGGCAGTTCTGGAGGACCTTCTTTTGCAGGATCTGCACAGGTTACAGATTCTTCTTCTGATGGATTGCAGCAGCTGCATCAAGGAATTGATAAACTTGGTCTTACTCCTGAGCAGTATCAGAATCTGATAGTTTTATTTCAACAATCATCGGCGGCGCCTAAGTGTTCAGTTCTTCGTAATCCTCTTTCTGATAGCACTAACACTCAAGTTAATGCTGTCCACCAGTCGTCATCTTTTTCTGGTAAATCTTCTTTGCTTTTCTCTAGAGCCTGCTCAGTTTCTCAATGTGCCAGTACCTGGATCTTATATTTGGGTGCCTCTGACCATATCGCTTGTTCTTCTGAGTTCTTTGTTGAGCGTTCTTCGATCCAGAATGCCGTCATCTCTCTTCCCAATGATCAACAAGCAGTTGCCACACATATTGGCACTGTTAAACTCACTCCAGATTTGTATCTCTTCAATGTCCTTTTAGTACCCAGTTTCAGCTTTAATCTTCTCTCTGTCAGCAAGTTTACTTCTAATTTTCCATTCCAATTTTGTTTTAAACATCATCTTTGTTTGATTCAGGACCTAGTCACTGGGAGAATGATTGGTAGTGCTGTGGCGAACCAAGGCTTATACATCCTGAACCTGCCTAACCATACTATTCCCCAAATCCCAAACCTGACCTTTGCATCTTCTCACACCTCAACCTCCAACCCGAATTTGTGGCATTGGAGACTGGGACATGTTCTCCACTTGAGATTACACGAAATAAGTAAGGTCGATCCTTCAGTACATTCTTCTGAGATTGTGCATTGTGATATATGCCATTATTCTAGGCATAAGAGACTTATTTTTCCCGTTAGTGCTTCTCAAGCTTCCAATTGCTTTGAGTTAGTTCATATGGACATATGGAGAAAGTATAGTGAACCCTCTTATGATGGATACTCCTACTTCCTCACTGTGGTGGATGATTATTCTTGTTCCACATGGATATATTTGATGAAAGATAAGTATGCAGTAAGGCCTTTGGTATCTCAGTTTTGCAAATTTGTTGAAACCCAATACAATACGAAAGTTAAGAAGATACAAACAGACCAAGGACGAGAATTTCTCATGACAGATTACTTCAATGCTCACGGCATCATTCATGAGTCTAGTTGTGCATATACGCCTGAACAAAATGGACAGGTAGAACGCAAACACCAAGACATAACATAGCCCGAGCATTGATTTTCCAATCCCATATTCCTACCTGTTTTTGGAGTGCAGCTGTGTCCTATGCAGTTTATTTGATGAATAGACTACCATCTACCGCCCTTAGAAACAAGACTCCATACGAGATATTACACAAGAAACCACCAGCTTATACTCATTTACTGGGGTTTGGCTGCCTCTGTTACGCAGCAACCCTTAGTTCACAAAGAACCAAGCTAGAGCCCCGATCACAACAGTATGTTCTTCTGGGTATTCCTCTTGGAATCAAAGGTTATAAGCTCTACAATTTGGAGACCCACGAGGTGGTCATATCACGAGATGTGATATTTTATGAGCACATTTTTCCCTTCAAGACATCTTCTTCCCCTCAACCATCCTATTTCCACCGACCTGAATCATCCTCCATACGTATTACTTCCCCAGTCATTCCCTATATTGACTCTGACATTGTGCCCCGTGACTCCATTTTGAATCTTGATGTCCCTGACCATCAACCTATTGTTCTTGCCCCCATATCTTTACCAGCTTCCCCTGCAGCACCTGACCATCAACCTAATGTTCCTGCCTCCATATCAGATGATCTAGCTTCCCCTGCAACACCTATATCATCGTCCATTTTACCTACCACTCAATCCCTTTCTGCGCCATCCCTTCGCAGGTCTACGAGAACCAAAACAATACCAGCTTATCTCCATGCTCATGATCATTCATTCTCCTTACAGCACACCGTGACTCCATCTAGTTCTTCCTCCCCAAGTCAGTCTTCCAATTCTGTTAATTCTATCTATCCTATTCAGTCATTTTTCACTCTAGCTCGTGTTTCTTCAGCCTATAGAGTTTTTAGTTTATCCGTTGCTAGCCAAACAGAACCTGAATCCTATGAACAGGCTGCCAAAGAAGGTTGTTAGATTGATGCTATACAGCTTGAGCTTCAAGCCTTAGCTCAGAATCACACCTGGCTCTTAGTTGATTTGCCACCTGGTAAGCGACCCATTGGCTGCAAATGGGTGTATAAGATCAAACATAAGGCTGATGGGAGCATCGAGAGGTACAAGGCGAGGCTGGTTGCTAAAGGATATACACAATCCTTGGGCATCGATTACTTTGACACATTCAGTCCCGTGGCAAAGATGGTTACTATCAGAACTCTATTAGCTGTTGCTGTTAGTAAGCATTGGTATTTGCATCAACTTGATGTTAACAATGCCTTCTTGCATGGTGACTTGGATGAGGAGGTTTATATGCGCTTGCCACAGGGTCTGGTTGTCAATTCTGCTGATGCTCACAAGGTCTGCAAATTGCAGAAATCTCTTTACGGCCTTAAGCAAGCTAGCCGTCAATGGTTTGCCAAACTCCAATCTATCTTGCTTGGTTTTGGTTTTGTTCAGTCTCACAATGATAATTCTATGTTTGTTTTGGCCAAATCAGATTCTTTCACCATTTTGTTGGTATATGTTGATGATATCATCTTGGCTGGAAATTCGGCGGACATGATTACAGGTGTGAAAGGCCATTTGGAAAAGACCTAGAAATTGAAGGATCTTGGTTCATTAAAGTATTTTCTCGGCTTGGAGGTGGCAAGAAGTGATAAGGGTTTACACATTTGTCAAAAGAAGTATGCACTTGAAGTGCTTCAGGATGCCGGCTATTTGGGTTGGAAGCCTAGAAAGACACCTATTGATGCTAATTGCGCTCTTAATAATGAAGATGGAGAGTTGTTGGATACATTGCTTATCCACTTGATGGTCCACCTGTTGTTAAGGTCATAATTGACGGAGATTGATTGGTAAATTATTGTATCTGACAGCAACCAGGCCAGATATCAGCTTTGTTGTTCAACAGCTGAGTCAATTCTTGACTCATCCACGAGAGCCTCATCTTCAAACTGCTTACCACGTTCTCAAATCACCTGGCAGAGGACTCTTCTATCCTATTTTCTATGATTTACAGCTCAAAGCGTACTCTGATAGTGACTATGGTAATTATGAAGATACAAGACGTTCTATGACAGGGTATTGTGTTTATTTGGGCAGTTCTC
The DNA here is from genome assembly GCA_963995505.1 of Hypericum androsaemum. Lineage (NCBI taxonomy): Eukaryota > Viridiplantae > Streptophyta > Magnoliopsida > Malpighiales > Hypericaceae > Hypericum > Hypericum androsaemum. Next base: position 583,794 of record OZ023191.1, read on the forward strand.
TCATTTCTTGGAAAGCCAAAAAGTAGCATACAATCTCCCGCTCCTCTGCTGAAGCAGAGTATAGGGCTTTAGCAGTCACTACTTGTGAAATTGCTTCATTAAGTTATTTTCTCCGCGATATGAAGGTGCCGCTTGTTGGTCCAGTTTCGCTTTACTTCGATAGCAAGTCTGCGATCTATATTGCTGAGAACTCCGTGTTCCATGAGCGGATGAAGCATATCGAGATCGATTGTCATACGGTCAGTGAAAAGGTTCAACAAGGCCTTCTTAAGCTTTTCCACATGGATTCTGAATTCTAGCTTGCAGATTTACTTACCAATAGTTTGTCTCCACGTCGTTTTGAGTTTCTTGTTGGTAAGCTTGGACTATTATATCTTGGAAAAAGTCCACTTTAGTACCCTGTGGTATCGCCCAAAATCACTTTAGTACCGTGTGGTAAAAAATTGACCAATCGAGTCATACTTATTCCAATTAACATAAAAAAGGTCCTCGTCCTCCTCCTCCTCCTCTGCCTCCTCCTCCTCCTCCGCCTCCTCCTCCACTTCGTCCTCCTCCTCCTCCGCCTCCTCCTCCTCCGCCACTTCGTCCTCCTCCTCCTCCTCCTCGTCCTCCTCCTCCTCCTCCTCTTCGCCTCCTCCTCCTCCGCCTCCTCCTCCTCCTCCTCCACTTCGTCCTCCTCCTCCTCTTCTCCTCCTCCTCGTCCTCCTCGTCCTCCGCCTCCTCCTCCTCGTCCTCCTCCTCCTCCACTTCGTCCTCCTCCTCCTCCTCTGCTTCGTCCTCCTCCGCCTCGTCCTCCTCCTCCTCCACGTGGTGCCACGTCATCAAGTTTTGGTGACGTGGCTGGCCACATTGTCCGGGCAGGGTTCGGGCAGGTCCGGGCAGCTCCGGGCAGCTATCCGAGGACCTTTTTGATGTTAATTGGAATAAGTATGACTCGATTGGTCGGTTATTTACCACAGGGTACTAAAGTGATTTTGGACGATACTACAGGGTACTAAAGTAGACTTTTCCCTTATATCTTTATAGTCCAGCTTACGGGGGCATATCAGATGATCCAGCTTCAGAACAAGCGAGCGTCGGAGAAGTTGAACTCAAGTTGTCACGTGAGCCGCGTGTGAGAAAGAGGGGTAACTTAGTCTTTTCCCCTCCAGCTGAGACGAAGTGAAGACGACGTCGTTCTAGTTGAGACTTGGTGATATAAATAAGTGATTGCGAGATAGAAATAGCTGAGCTGTCACTTTTGTAATTAGGAGACGGTTATTAGATCTTAAGCTCTTCTTTTTCCTCCTTCCGAGAACTTCCATGGCTACTCGTTCTTTCCACCTCAATAAAGCTTAGTTACTACCCTCGTTCTGGTTTCTCACTTCATTCGTTACATTGGTCAATGTCGTTGGCACTAATTGAACTATATGCCTGGTTTAGGGAGAAATCTGGTCTAAACTTGACTCTGAATGTCAGACCGATCTGATCAGGATTTTTAAAACTATTTTAATAAGAAAACTCTGTCGTCGTGTCCTCGTGTTCAAAACACTAATCATGCAACTGATGAAGATGGCCGTGGACAGTGATAAGAAGAGCAACTTTCCAGCTCCATATTATTATTTTTTGGGTGAAAACCAGCTCCATATTATGGACCGGGTTACTCCCTCCCTCTACGTCGGATCATACACATTATTTGGTGGGCTCGTGGTCGTAGTATAATCCATAATAATTGGTAAAAAATCATATGATATACAGTTTCAACCTTGCTGTCCCGTTTATGAAACTGGCTCAATTCGATATATCCATTTAAATTACAACAAATTTAATCGGTTGAAAAATTGGTTGTTATTTAAATATATATTAGACGGATTTATTTAGATTTGGAGTAGTAAGACCGTAAATTGTATTATTATTGTTGATGTAGTTGTATATTTGAAATATTTAATTAAGCTAAAATAACCATTTTATTTAGCCAAAACCATTATAAACTTGCCAATAGGTGAATAAAAATTGCATGTCTTTTTAGTTCGCCAATCGGCCAAAGTAGTTGATGATCGTCACGCGATGCTTTTAAAATTTCAATCACTATTTTAGGTTTTAAAAAATAATTACTATTTTTTTGCACATTATTAAAATTTTATCTAATAATAAAAATTTCAATAATTGTGAAAAATTAAATTATTTAGGAAATGTATAAAAATATCTTTTAATTGGCACCAAAACATTTGTTTTTGGTGGTACAAAAACTCTATCAAAAAGGCCTTGGCCCAACGGGCTTTAGTATAAAACCTTCACCTTTTCTTACTATTAGTATAAATACGAGGCCTTGGCCCAACGGGCTTTTGTCCTAAACCTTCCCTCCTACGAGCAAATCCCGCGTCCTCTGCTTCCCGGATTCCGCCCCGAAGAAGCGACACTGCAACTCCTCATACGGTCTCCTCGTCCTCCTCGAAGAAGATTCCCCGAATCTCCTCCTCGTCATCCCCCTCAACCGCGCCTGGATTTCATCTGATTGTGGAATTTGTTTGTGTTTGTTTGAATTGTGATTGAGTTGCATTCTTCGGAGGATCCCAGAAGCAGAAACATAGGTTAGAGTTGGAGCTTGCTCTTGCACATTCCCCCTGTGACCTGCAGTCAATTTCAGTTGGTATTCTGCACTTGCGCGAAGTATATTGTATCTCTGTATACGTGCACTTTTTCGCGATAGTCTCGGGTGATCTCATTTACACAATGTGTGCTAGTTTATGATCCAAGGAGCATTGAACACAGATACCAGAACTCGGAACCTTCTATCTGGATCGCTTGGCCCACATCTGAACTCGACATATATACAAGATCTAGAACTCGACGCAAACCTAAACCGAGGGACGATTACAGACTAAACAGAGACATCCCGAACTACACTTGCCAAACTGAAAAGAGTCCTAGGCGATGCAGCGAGTGGAGTATGAAGAGATGGGATTGTCCAGCGCCGAACCACAGTAGAGTCGCGGATGATCGCTCTCCAACGCGTAATCCATAACAAGACGGTGCTCCATTTTCTTGTCCTCGTCGAACACGAACTCGGGCAACTCCATCTCCTTCCTCCTCAAGTGGTCCCACAGAAACTCTGCCCTGTTTACATACTTTAGCTTCCCGTAGACCCTGCCAGAGACAAAATCCCCCCACATTACTTTTACAATCAACGTGTAATAAGATTCTAACATGATATCGAGTAACTAACTGTTTGGTTACCCTCCGGAGAAGATGATGCGACCGAAAGTGGCGAGGAAAAGCCTGGACTGGAACCCCGGGTGAAGGAAGTAAACGTTATCGAGACGTTTCTTGACGTGGGCCGGAACGGCGTCGTAGAAAGATTTAAGGGCTGAGATTCCGGGGAAGTTGTCGCTCCTTTGGACTCCCGTGTTCACGTACAACACGGAGAACGGCCGATCGCTGTCCAGTTCAGGGAACACCTTCTCCAACAAGTACTTGCGTAAATCTTCCCCAGTAACATCCCCAGCTGGAAAATAAATTTTTTAAAAAGAAAACCCACCGAAAAACGCGGAAAATTCATGGACATATTAAAAAAAACTAGGCGGGATTTGATTCTCTTACCGGAGAAGAACTTCCCGATAATGACGAGAACCTTGTTACCCCTCTTGTCTCGGCCATGGACTCTGAACGCGCCCATCTTCTCGACGCGGCTCTCCTGCTCCGACGGAGAAACGACGGGACTAGAACTGATCATCTGTGCTTCTTTTTAAGGTTGTCTGGTCTTATTTTCAGTTAAGAACAAGGTTTAATTAAGGTTTCATGGAAACGTTCAGTTAAGACCGGTTGGTAGCGATGTGGAAAGGTCGGTAGGATAGAGTTTTATATTTATAGTGGAGTCAATTGATTAGGCTTTATCCACACCCCTTTGAAATTGGGAAGAGAAATAGTTATTAGGCTTTATTCGCGTTTTTTAATATACAATTTTTTTTGAAAATTCAGATAAGAATTTTGTTGGGTGGTATTTTTTCTTAACTGAAAATAATTTTGTTATATTGGAATGTACAATTTGGAATTGGGATGGGTGAAGAAGATTATTGGGGGAGGGTATATTCCCGAGAATCTTCTTATTCCGATTGGATTGATCCGAACCGAGTTCTTGGACTGGTCTGGGTCAGGTCTGTCATTGACACGTAATGCTCTCTTTCCCAGGGACCAAATCCTCTTTCCCAAGGTATTCTAGTCTGATTCGGACGACTGACCGAGTGATGTGGCTCGCCTTCAGTTCCTTTTTTAAACTCGTAATTTTCGGAAGTTGGTACAAATTAAAAAAGTTTCTTGGATTCAATTGTGCCCGGAAATAAAGTTTTTTTCCCCGAAAATCGAACAGATTATATGCGGTTTCTGGGCATAAAATGTAGAAATTTTTACAGTCTCTGAACATAAATTTGTGTCTAGTAACAACAACCTCGAATTTTCTATTCTGCTAATATTACATTATTAATATATACTATATCCATACTCTATGACCATAATTGACAATCGGTGAACCGAACCAGAGCAGAAATGGTTATTTTCTTAGAGAAATATGGGTTATTAAGTATTTAATTAAAGTATGGGTTATTTAACATGCTAATGCGATAAAATAATGTCGTCAGCAAATTTGATTACCCTAGTCATAATATTATCTTAGTCGTACTATTAACTAGGAGCAAACCCTGATATATAAATACGAAAATAAAAATGCAATTACAAAGTTCTTACACATTTCTAAAAAAAATCAATACCTACAATTTAGTCTCCTAACCGAAAGTCCCGCGGATTCATCATTATAATCGTCAATAATATTAACTACATGATTAGCAAGAAAATGTGATGAATGATAAGCATTGGGGGGAGCAAAAGTACAACCAGCGATAAGGTTGGTCCACTACGGCGGTAGCGACGTAATAAGAAATGAGCAAGTTGTTTATTGTACGCATCGGCAATTTGGCGTCCATTTATTTATGAAGTAGACATTAAAGACTTTCGCATAAATAGATTTGTTTCTACTCCATTTAAAAATTGCGACATTATTGGCAAAAGACAGGATAAATTTCAGATAATATCACTTCTGAAGAGGCCTTTTTCAAATCCATATAAAACAACATCAAAGTCCAGACGAAAAGCAATTATCATGAGGTGAAAATTACGAGGACCCTTTCGAGAAAAAATAAATTACAAAAATTCTCTTGACAATTAGACCACGAAATAGAAAGTTTACCAATAATCCCCACAGGAACATAACCCATCAACGAAATGGTGAAATCGTTTCTTATCACGAATTACAATAGTACGCTTCTCAATCAGTGACACGAATTTCGCAAATCTGTGGCAATCACCACAGATCCTAAGGTTCTTCGTAATGACAAAAGGCATGCCCTTTTTAGTCACCAACAGTCCAAATGCTATGGCTAATTTCTCACTGTGCTTGTTGATCATACCCTCTTTCAACTCCTCGCCAACGTCATGTAGGACGAATTCTGTTCTCGGTTCAAATCCAGCTAGTCGTAGCCTTCCGATGAGCTCTTCTAACTTGGCGTTTATGCGCTCTGCGTCGGGGTGCGAGTGATCATCGACGACGAACCGATGAAGTTTATTATCATGTTCGATGAAGCTGCATCCGGGATGTCTGATTAGGTTCCTATCCTTCATAGCGGACCACATTTCTGCAGCTTCCTTCCAGCGACCAGCTGCAGAATAGATATTCGATAACATGACGTAATTTCTGGCATCCGAAGGATCCAAAGCAAACAAGTTCTCTGCAGCTTCTTTCCCGAGTTCAATGTTACCATAGACCCTGCAAGCACCAATAAGAGCTCCCCAGACACCAGCATTTGGTTCTATAGGCATGCCTTTGACAAGCTTGTAAGCATCAGTGAGAAGACCAGAACGACCCAAAAGATCAACCATGCAAGAATAGTGATCCAGCCGTGGCTCGACTCCATGCACTTTAGACATGATGCTAAAGTAATGCTTCCCTTCATTCACAAGGCCGGAGTGGCTGCAAGCACTTAACAAGTGTGTGAAAGTAACGTGATCAGGAACCGCGCCTTTCTTGACCATTAATTGAAATGTTTCCACTGCTTCCGTCCCCCGCCCGTGAACGGAATATGCAGCAAGTTTAGCAGTCCACGCCACTGCATCCGGATTAATTATCTCGTCGAACACCTTGCAAGAATCACTTAACACACCCAATTTGGCATACAAAGTTAACAATGCTGTTGAAACAGTGAGGCTCGAACAGAAACCGCACATCGTCATATAACCATGAATAGACTCTGCCAGTTTTCTGACCCCTAGTTTTTCACAAGCCTGAATCAAGCTCAGAAAAGTAGCTTGATCACACACCAACGATTCTCTCCTCATCGTGATAAAATATTTCAGCCCTCCTAGAGCCAAATCCTTTTGAACATGAACCGAGATAATCGAATTCCAAGAAACCAAGTTCCTCGAGGGCATCTCCTCAAACAAACGGCAGGCGGCATCCAGCTCCCCGGACTTCCCATACAAGTTGACCAGCGCATTAAAAACCCTAATCTCCGAGGCCATAATTCCCAACTTAACCGCAAATCCGTGCACGTACTTGCCAACATCAGTGGCTCCCACATCCGAACAACCCGAGATCAATGTGATGACCGTTACTTCATTGGGAGCCAAACCAAACTCTAGCTTCATCCTGGAAAGCCCTTCTAAGCAAACGGCCAACTCCCCTCGACGCGAATACCCAGAAATGAACGCGTTCCACGATACCAGGTCCCTAGCAGGCAATTCATTGAACAGGTGGTGTGCATTTTCCGAGCACCCTAGTTTCAAGTACGACGACACCAGCTGATCCCCGAGGAAGCCGTGGCCGTAATGTAATGACTTGATGACCCGACAGTGCAGCGATTCGGTGTAGTAGACCGAACAGGAAGAGCTGATCGCGGAAATTAAGGAGGAAACAAGTGAATCCGAATAAGAACAAGAACGGTCCAAGCGATGGTAGGAGCTTCGGTCTTGGCGGATGAAGTTCCTTCCGGGTAGCAAGCGGCGCGCCGTCTTCGGCAGCGAAATGGTGTTCAGCGCGTGGACCATATCCCATCTTCTCCCATGTGTGTCCGAAGAGCGGGAAACAGAGGGCAATGTTATGTTCGATGTCGGCTGGGGATTATAATTTACTAGTCGAACAATTTAATGGGCCAAGAAATAGGGCCTAAACTATGCCAATAAGGCCCAATATCTCAAAATTATGGGCCCAGCTTTCGCTAAAATCTCGTCATAGGCAGATGCTGCGACGGGCGAAGTTATTGGGCCTCAATATCGCAAAATCGCGGGAATTGGCTTACAGACCCAAACAAACAGAAGAAATACGGTTGCAAGACATTTATGAAACTTCGATTTTTTTTATACCACTTAGTATCCGGCTTATTTGGCCGACTAATCCAAATTCAAGTTGGATAGGACTTTTGAAAGATGACAAAGCTCTCCTAACCAGTATTTAAAACTGTTGTATTCTTAAAGATTCGAACTCGAGATCTGGTTAAGATAGAACTCCCTCCCTAGTTGATCTAAGCTACTGGTGGTAATTAATAAACTTATATTAATGAAGAAAAACACAACTTAATACATATTTATTTTTCGTTTATACCATCTTGACCGATAAATACAAAATTTGAGGCGGTGAAATTTTTAAAAAGTACTGAATCCTCCTGTTGTGGTTTGGCTTGCTCTCCTGAGTAAAACAACCTAGGTTCGAATCGCGTCTGGTAAGACAGGAACAAAGACATAAACCAAAAAGCATTAAAAATTTGGCAAAAAACTATCATTGCGTTCCCAAGAGCAAGCTCGAACTCGAGGGTTGGTCTCAATGCTCGTTGTAAGTTGATAATACAAATTTATTTTGAGTAGCTTAATGAAGAAAAACACAACTTAGATTGGGCAAGAGCTTTTAACGCCTCTTTTGCAAGTCAACCACCTTCTTCCAGGACTCCCTCCCGGAGATCTCAGCCCACCACCGGCCTACATTTTCCCTGGAAGTAAGCATCTCCCCCTTGTCGGTGGCGGTGACCAAGTAATGTGCATTGGGCAAGTGGCTAAGATCGGCCATGGAGAAGTCGTCCCCGGCCAGGAACCGGCTGTCCGCCAGCCGCTTCTCGTAGACGCCGAGGACCTTGTCCAGCTTCTCGAGGTTCTTGTCGATGGCGGCCTTGTCCTGTGGGATGTTCATGCGCAGGGCAAACGCCAGCTGGAACACCAGCACGCCGCTCGGCGGGTGGAAGGACTGGCTCTCCGCCTCCAGCCACTGCTCTATCGATGCCTTGGCTAGCGGGTTGCTTCCGTACAGCGACCTATTCCCTTTCTCCGGGTACTTGTCGCATATGTACCTGCATATAGCTCTCGACTCTGACCCCAAACAGCAAGAAAAATACGAAATTTATTATGTTAAGAGTCATTCAATATGAAATATCATGTCATAATCTTTATATTCAACGAATTTTTTTTTTACCACAATTTTAACTCGACAGTAGTTAAAATTCTCAGATTTACAATCCAATCACAATCTACTTGGAATCTAAACACATTCAGAAACACAGCAAGGGAGCGAACAATTTACCAAAGAGGGAGATGCTCTCGTCTTGGAAAGCAGGTACTTGTCCAAAAGGCTGTCAAAACCAGCAATTGTCACGGAACCGTTTATACGAGAGAATTCTACATTGTTTATATTTTGTAAATATTATTATTGTTATTAATAAAATGGAAGGAGTTAAAGCTCACCTGGATGCTGAGGAACTCAGGGTTCTTGTGCTCGCCTTTGGACATGTCGACAGGAGCCAGCTCGAAGTCGACATCTTTCTCGAACAGACAGGCCAACACTCTCGCTACCGCCGTCGATAACGCTGGCCCGTACACCTTCACCGGAGCTGCCATTTTCGCTTTCTAGAGAGAGCTCTGCAAATGGTTTCCTTCTTTCGCTTTCTTTCTCTCTGTCTTGTAATTAGGCCACGTAAGACTGAGACTAGATATGTCCACTTTATCCTTTCCTAGACGCTAGGTATATTACGTGGAATATTCGAATTTTTACTATTTCTTTCTAATGTTTTTTTTAAAAAATATATTTATGGGCGGCAAATATCTTCTTCGGAACTTTATTTCTGAATAATTAGATGCTAATGGCACCTACCTTTTCCGAAGGGGAAAAAAATTTGGTAGATTATAAATAGTTAGGCCTGGTTACGGCTACAATTTTACTAATTATAATTAGAACAAAATTTTGGTTACAGTTTAAAAAATAGTTAAAGCTTACATACGGAATGGACTGATTTACATTCCAGATATTCTATATCCCCCCGTCTCATCAACTATTATCTGCGAGACAATTAAGATCTACCCACCAAAAAAAGTTAATTAAGATCTTTCTTTTTGTCTGAGATAACTGTGGCAGAATATTACAACGGGAACGGTCAAGTCTCAAGTGATTCTGGGTGGTCTGCAAGTGGAAACTGGACCAATGCTAAATCGTAAAACCTAGTAGAAGATCTATTGTGGTGCTACTGCTACCCCTGAACCGATTAAGGAAGCGTGTAAGCACGCGCAAGTAACTCTTAAGACTAAGTAATACCTGCATGGACCTATATGAACAGAGGTTCATTCGGGACAAGCCATAAACGAAAGGAAAGTGGCTGGTGTAAAAAATGATTACAGTGCTACTATATACAAGATCCGCCTTCTGGAGCTCAATGCTTGACTCGCCTAGCCGCTGTCACGGTTCTTCTGAACTTGTGCCTTTCTTCCCGTTCTTCATCAACCTGTTAAAATGGTAAGAGTTTGGTGTGAACTGATGGAGAATATACACATGCATTGTTGGAAGACTTGTTCCATACCGTAGCGGCTAACTGCTGTAGGAGCTGCAAAATTTCAGAGAAATCGGGTCTCAGGAGTGGATCTCGTTGCCAGCATTTTTCCAGAAGATCAACCAATTGGTGATGAGTATCTTGTGGAATTGAAGGCCTTAGGCCCTGCACATAGTAAGACAAACGTTTTTTCTTACCTCAAGCATAAAGTTGAAAGAGCGACAACAGCAAACAAAAAGGTGAACCAGTTAAGTGATAGAAAAACATCTAAAGAGCTCAGGCTAAGCAATCACGATGAGTCCCAATCGAACCAAAATAACTGAGAAGCTAAATCCGGCTGTTCGAAGTACCTGCTGTACTACTCCTACTGCAGCTTGTAGAGGTGTTAAGTGCTCGTAGGGAAGCTGGCAAGATGATGAGAATCAGAAGCTTCTTAGGAAAATGAAGCCTTCAGTTGCGGACACACACACTAAAAAATATGACTAGGTTTAACTATTTACAACCACTAATTATACAACTAGATCCTAAATAATCACCTTTGCTGTAAGAAGCTCCCAAAGGGCAATGCCAAAGCTGAAAACATCGGCTTTATGATCATAGGGCTTGTGCTCAATAACCTTAAGTCAACAATCATCAGAAAGAGACATGTTAGAAAGCATTCAAGGGATTTCAATATCTGAGAGTTGTAACTGACACCAAACATCTGATTCACTATACTAGTTTACTAGAGTATCACCTTATGGCGGTGCCTCATATATATTTTTTTAAGGTTTCACTATTGCACAGTATCAAAGTGCTACAAACCCCCAAGAGGTACAGAAATGCTTGTTTCTGTATTTTTGTCAAGGAACCTATTTCATAGACAAATCACCTTTGCCCGTAACTATAAACATATACTTGTAAACTGCGAAGCAAGTCGATAGGGCATGGAGACTGCTTGCTGTGAAATGGTATGCGGTGGAGTGAGTGATATTCTCTATTACATTGTCTAAAATTTTGCGAGAATTTGTCAGAAATACCCTACTACTTACTTCTGGAGCCATCCAACGATATGTACCGGTTTCTGCTGTCATCACACCAGACTGATCTTGTACTCTGGCAACTCCGAAATCAGCAACCTTGACAACCTACCACAAATTTTCTATCTTTAATAAGCAGATGGTATACAAAATTATCAGCCCACTGGTGGACAAGAACAGGAAGTCAATGATTTTATCACCAACACAAGTTAAGTGAGCATGAACAACTCATTCTTACTTCGTTTTCATCCATCAAGAGATTGGCAGCTTTCAGGTCTCTATGTATAATACTATTTTGGTGCAAGTAGTTCATCCCCTTTGAAACATCAATTGCCACCCTGATCAAGGACTGAAGGTCAAAGCTTCTCTTTTGTTTGTGGATATAATCATACATGCTTCCACCAGACATAAACTCTGAGAAAAAGAAGCAGAAAAGGTGATCAATTATGCACAAGCCAAGTCCAGCGGAGGCGTAATCAGTAAATAGGGGACGCAACCAGAAGCTTGCGTAAAATTACCTGTCACGATGCACAGGCATGGAGGCCGGGTACGTGCACCAATAAACTGAACGACATTCTTGTGCCGCACTTTCCTGGAACACAGCAAGGCAGTTGTGACGAGGGTGGTAAAAACTCCCAAAACGCACGACCCTTTTGTCAATGCAGAAATGATGAGTTGGAAGAGAAGCTTAACTTGAAAAGCAAATTATCACTAAAAGGAAGCGATAGAAGCTTATAGAAGTAAGATACTCTGTTTTTCTATGTTATGCATTTATAAGTTTCTAAAATCAGAAGGAAGATATTAAAAGCCAGGCGTTCTCTTGTCAATGATGAACCATGGGTTACAGTATGAAAAATTGGTTAACAGACCTCATGATAAAGACCTCTTGAGCAAACTCCCTCCGAAGTTTTTCGTTTACTTGGTCAGTCCTGAGGACTTTAATAGCGACATATTGGCTACAGAAGGTTCCTTTGTACCTGTTTCAATAGGATCTGCATTCAGCCATAACTCGGTAGAAAAGAATGCGTCTAATGAAAGATGATCAAAACTTACAGATCCCCGTGCGATCCTGAAGCAATTTTGTTTTCATACTTCAGCATGTTCATATCAATTTCCCAAACATCAAGTCTGTCAGCAGGTACGTTGATATGATTTGAGATATGGCCATTCCCAGCTTGCACCTTCTCTGCAACAGGATAAACGGCACGAGCTCTCGAACAAGTATGTTTCTGCATGGCACTTCAAAATACGAACTTTAAGCCGATACACATTTAACAATTATGCAACTTGCTTAGAGCCAAGTTTCAATTTTTTTCTGTGAAGTAGGAGATTCTGTGATTAGCAGCTGCAGTTAGTTCCTTTTATTAATTAACACGGTCCACTAAAGACCTGGACAAATGAAGCATTTCATTGTCTTGGTCTTTAGGCGGTGCCATAGTTGTATAGGAAAATCCATATCCTACCCAAATGAGTAGGTGGATCTTCCACATTTATAAAACCAGTCTACCACACTCGCAACTAGCGATGTGGTAATCCCAACACACCCCCTCAAACGAAGCCCATCGGGCTGAAGTTTGCACGGGATTTTTCACTTTGCCAACGTGCCATGACATGGGGGTGCACAACAACAATGGGCCACAGGTCTCACAGGAGCAATTGGCTCTGCTACCAATATCCATATCCTACCCAAAACCTTAGGGCAATGAGTAGGTGGATCTTCCACACTTGTAAATCAGCCCACCACACTCGCAACTAGCGATGTGGTAATCCCAACAAACAGGTTCAAGAAACTTAAATATGAAGGAGCAAATAACTAGTTGCTAGTCCAAGACTAGATATGTACAAAAGTCTTGCACATATGAAATGAACAAGCTCCCCACTTCAGTACGGAAAAAGAAGAACAGCATCAACATATACCCTACATTGGACCATGGTAACCAAAAAAACTCTACAACAAAGAAGAAATCCAGCAAAAGAGTAGAAAATCAGGAGAAAAATCTGCAAGAGCTGTAATCAGCTACCATGTACGAATGATACCTCGATTTTCGGAATTTCCTTTACCAGCAAATGTCTGAGTTCATCCGTCTCCTGTAAGAATTTTCTTTTTGGTTAAGAGGAAATCAATCATTTCGCTTTTGATGTGAGATGTTTGTCAAGGAAATACACAAGCAGTCTTTTGTTTTCTTTTTTCTGGAGAGTTAAAGCAGTCCAAATATGACCAAGGACAACTACGGGGCATTATGCCAAAGCAGATGACATACCTCAGCTGCCCAATTATCGACGATGAACAAGTTCAACGAGTAACCATCAACCGTGGAAAAAGTATGTACTTCTTCAATGTTTAGCCCAATCTCGGACAGGATGGAAGACAACTGAAATCTCGAAACAATGAAGATGACAGCGGTTACTTAAGCTAATCCACCTTCACCTCTAGAACTAGATAACATAGCAAGAAAAGCTACCTGACTGAGGAGCTTCGGCTTGTCACTGGTTGAGATTGTGATTTCATGCACCAGCCTGCAAAATGACGACATCATTTTAGCTTAACTTAACGAATGATTGAAGTAACGCCTGCTGATCAATACTCAATAGGCAAGACATTGATACAAACATACAAGGGTTTTTAAAAGCCAAATATTTCGTGTCCCAAAGTAAAACCCAAATTCATGGGATTCCTCAAAAGCGGAACCGCACTAGTTGAAAGGAACTTTTACAGTTCACTGGTGGTGGTACAAGAAGAGATCAAGTGGTATTACTGAGGGTAATGCGGAGTGGCAACCAAGTTGGAATCCTTATCGTACACCAGCTCATAATCAGAAAATGAACCGAAAGCCGGGGGCGGATTCATGCTGCTAAATAATTGAGCACGAGAGCGTGAGTCGCCACCATTCCCTTCCATCGCAGGAAGCTGCATTAGATTTGCCATGTATTTATCAAAAACATCCCAGAGATGAAAAAGCAAAAATGACTAGGCCGCAGTCAATTAAGTGAAGGTTACCAACTAATAGAGAATTTTCTCTATCCAGTTAATTAATTCCATTTAATATGTTGTGGAACAATTCAATGAGTGAAATAGAGCCGCACAGTGATGATTAGCATCTCAGAAAAACAGGCATTGATCTAGCTACATGTTCATTCTTTGATCGAAATCACTTTGAATTCGAACTAACTAAGATTATTCTTAATCCTTTTAAGCTTAGCCTACGATTATCAAGTAACTAAGGTTAAGAGAGAAATCCAAACAAATATAGGGAAATCCAAGATAAGCCAATTGAGGAATCTCCCGCCTCTTGTTTCTAGACTGGTACGTTAATTATAAAAGTACAGCAAGTCGCTATAAAAGAAAAGTTGTAAACATAAAATACACTGTATATAAATTTTACACAAGAATGTGTTTACAAGGTGAAGACTTTTTTTTTTGAAGATTAACAAGGAAAAGACTAGGCCTACCAACGATTGACCATTTTTTAAATAGAATATAGTCTTGGATAATACGCTGTTGGGTGGAACCAACGAGAACGTTGGATAATCCAAACGCCAAATATCCAAAAACAAAAGTCAAGATACCCGGAAACACCCCATCCACTCCTCCACGGCCTCACCCCTCCTCCGACCCATTCCCATAGAATCAAAACTGGATCTTTTTCGAACTTGAATTGAAATCTTTTGAGTTGATCTAAGCGTTTTGCGGTAGTTTCGTCGTGAGAGGGTGTTACCTGGACGAGGCGGACTTCAATGGCTGGCCTGGTGGCAGGGTCATGGGCCATCTCCAGCAATCTTTTGTGCAAAAGTACATCCTCAGCTCTCTCCGAGTTCACATCAAGCGCGTACCTTCAATTTATTACGTCAAAATAATTACAATTACACAAAAGTGGAAGAAAGAGAATCCCACAAGCAAACAAAACCACTCCCAACTAAAGTATATCCCACCTAAATCCCAACCACCACTCATCACTAAGATTCCTTCCAATTCCCCATTCTTAACGAGTAATCTCAACGGTTGGTAACCATAACGGCACCGTTTTTTGTGGTTTGGTGGGGGGGGGGGGGGGGGGGGGGTGTGTTAGGGTAGTAAATTACTCAAGACTCGAGATAGAAGGGGAATATTAATATTAATATTAACCAGCGGACCTGGTGGGGAGTCGTTGGAAGTGGGCCCAGAGCCCGTCTTCGAAGACGGGGGAAGCGGTGTCTCCGTTATTCGTGTCCTTGACCCGGAAGAGGACTTCGTTATAAATCTTGACCTTCTGAAATTCCTTTACCAGCAAACGTCTGAGTTCATCTGTCTCCTGTAAGAATTTTCTTTTTGGTTAAACTGTAAGAATTTTCTTTTTGGTTAAGAGGAAATCAATCATTTGCGCTTGTGATGAGAGATGTTTGTCAAGGAAAATACAAAAGCGCTCTTTTTTTTTCCTGGAGAAGTTAAAGCAGTCCAAGTTTGATCAAGGACAACTACTGGGCATTATGCCAAAGCAGAAGACATACCTCAGCTGCCCAATTTTCAACGATGAACGAGACCAACGAGTAACCATCAACCGTGGAAAAAGCATGTGCTTCTTCAACACTTAGCCCAATCTCGAGCAGGATGGAAGTCAACTGAAATCTCGAAACAATGAGGATGACATCGGTTACTTAAGCTAATCCACCTTCACCTCTAGAACTAGAAAACATAGCAAGAAAAGCTACCTGACTGAGGAGCTTCGGCTTCTCACCGGTTGAGATTGTGATTTCATGCATCAGCCTGCAAAGTGACGACATCATTTGAGTTTGAACTTAACGAATACTTGAATTCACGCTTGCTTATCAATACTCAACAGGCAAGACATTGATACAAACATATAAGGGTGTTTAATATCCAAATATCCCGTGTCCAAAAGTAAAACCCAAATCCAAAGTTTCCTCAAAAGCAGAACCGCACTAGTTGAGAGGAACTTCCACAATTTCACTGGTGGTGGTACAGAATTTGATAACTTATCACATTAAGAGAGATCAAGTGGTATTACTGAGGGTGAAGCGGACTGGCAACCAAGGTGGAATCCTTATCGTACACCAGCTCATAATCAGGAAATAAACCGAAAGCCGGAGGCGGATTCATGCTGCTAAATAGAAAAGCACGAGAGCGGATGAAATTAAACAGAGAATTGACAGCTGAAACTGAGAATGACAATCAAGATTTTGGATTGGCCATGCCTTTGTCTACCACCATTCCCTCCCATTGCAGGAAGCTGCACAAGATTTGCCATGTCTTTATCAGAACATCCCAGATATGAAAAAGCAAAGGATGACTAGGCCTCAGTCAATTAAGTGAAGGTTACCAACTAATAGAGAGTTTTCTCTAACCCGTTAATTCCGTTTAATTTGTTGTGGAACAATTCAATGAGTGAAATAGCGCCGCACAGTGATGATTAGCATCTCAGAAAAACAGGCATCAGTCTAACTACATTTTCATTCTTTGATCGAAATCACTTCGAATTCGAACTAAGATAATTCTTAATCCTTATTAAGCTTAGCCTACGGTTATCAAGTAACTAAGGTTAAGAGAGAAATCCAAACGAATATAGGGAAATGCAAGATAAGTCAATTGAGGAATCTCCCGCCTCTTGTTTCTAGACTGGTACGTTAATCATAAAAGTACAGCAAGTCGCTATAAAAGGCAAGTTGTAGACATAAAATACATTGTATATAAATTTTACACAAGAAAGTGTTAACAAAGCGAAGACTTTTTTTTTTTGAAGACTAACAAGGAGAAGACTAGGCCTACCAACAATTGACCATTTTTTAAATAGAATAGTCTTGGATAATACGACGTTGGGTGGAATCAACGACAACATTGGATAATCCAAACGCAAAATATCCAAAAACAATAGTCAAGATAACCAGAAACACCCCATCCACTCCTCCAGGGCCTCACCCCGCCTCCAACCCATTCCCACAGAATCAAAACTGAATCTTTTTCGAACTAGAATTGAAATCTTTTATTAAACTATAACAATCTTCGAGTTTGCATTTTACGGTAATTTTGCCATGGGTGTTACCTGGACGAGGCGGACTTCAATGGCTGGCCTGGTGGGATGGTCATGGGCCATCTCCAGCAATCTTTTGTGCAAAAGGACATCCTCAGCTCTCTTCGTGTTCACATCAAGCGCGTACCTTCAAATTTATTACGTCAAAATAATTACAATTACACAAAAGTGGAAGAAAGAGAATCCCACAAGCAAACGAAACCACTCCCAACTAAAGTATATCCCACCTAAATCCCAACCACCACTCATCACTAAGATTCCTTCCAATTCCCCATTCTTAACGAGTAATCTCAACGGTTGGTAACCGTAATGGCACCGGCACCATTGTGAGGGGGTAAATTACTCAAGAGAAAAGGGGAATATTAATATTAATATTAATCAGCGGACCTGGTAGGGAGTCGTTGGAAGTGGGCCCAGAGCTCTTCGTCGAAGCCGGGCGAAGCGGCGTCTCCGTTATTTGTGTCCTTGAGCCGGCAGAGGACTTCGTTATATACCTCGGCCTTCGGAATTTCTTTTACCAGCAAACGTCTGAGTTCATCCGTCTCCTGTAAGAATTTCTTTTGGTTAAGAGGAAATCAATAATTTGCGCTTGTGATGTGAGATGTTTGTCAAGGTAATACACAAGCGTTTTTTTTTTCCTGGAGAAATTAAAGCAGTCCAAATATGATCAAGGACAACTACTACTGGGCATTATGCCAAAGCAGAAGAAACACCTCAGCTGCCCAATTTTCAACGATGAACGAGACCAACGAGTAACCATCAACAGTGGAAAAAGCATGTGCTTCTTCAACATTTAGCCCAATCTCGAGCAGGATGGAAGTCAACTGAAATCTCGAAACAATGAATATCGGTTACTTAAGCTAATCCACCTTCACCTCTAGAACTAGAAAACATAGCAAGAAAAGCTACCTGACTGAGGAGCTTCGGCTTCTCAGTGGTCGAGATTGTGATTTCATGCATCAGCCTGCAAAATGACGACATCATTTGAGCTTGAACTTAACGAATACTTGAATTCACGCTTGCTTATCAATACTCAACATGCAAGACATTGATACAAACATATAAGGGTGTTTAATATCCAAATTTCCCGTGTCCAAAAGTAAAACCCAAATCCAAAGTTTCCTCAAAAGCAGAACCGCACTAGTTGAGAGGAACTTCAATTTTCTCGTACTGATCCTCCATCGTCTTCCACCGAGCGTCCATTGCTCTGATACCACTGTTACGATCCTCGGTGTGACGTAAGGTTTTCAATTCTTGAAGTTACATAATTGTAAGAAAATGAAGTGTAGAGAAGAGAAAAGAGATAAGAAATGGAAGAGAAAGTAGTAGATTAGGATAATTTGATATTCAACATTGATGCCCTGCCTTGTACATACTTGTGTACATACTTGAGCTTGAACGAATACTTGAATTCACGCTTGCTTATCAATACTCAACAGGCAAGACATTGATACAAACATATAGGGTGTTTAAGAGCCAAATCTTTTGTGTCCAAAAGTAAAACCCAAATCCACGGCTTCCTCAAAATCAGAACCGCACTAGTTGTCAGGAACTTTTACAGTTTCACTGGTGGTGGTACAGAATTCGATAACTTATCACATTAGAAGAGATCAAGCGGTATTACTGAGGGTGAAGCGGACTGGCAACCGAGGTGAAATCCTTATCGTACACCAGCTCATAATCAGGAAATGAACCGAAAGCCGGGGGCGGATTCATGCTGCTAAATAGATAAGCACCAGAGCAAATGAAATTAAACAAAGAATTGACAGCTGAAGCTGAGAATGACAATCAAGATTTTGGATTGGCCATGCCTTTGTCTGCCACCATTCCCTTCCATTGCAGGAAGCTGCATAAGATTTGCCATGTCTTTATCAGAACATCCCAGACATGAAAAAACAAAGGATGACTAGGCCTCAGTCACTTATGTGAAGGTTACCAACTAATAGAGAATTTTCTCTAACCCGTTAATTCCATTTAATTTGTTGTGGAACAATTCAACGAGTGAAATACAGTGATGATTAGCATCTCAGAAAAACAGGCATCGGTCTAGCTACATGTTCATTCTTTGATCGAAATCACTTCGAATTTGAACTAACTAAGATTATTACTAATCCTTATTAAGCTTAGCCTACGGATATCAAGTAACTAAGGATAAGAGAGAAATCCAAACAAATACAGGAAAATCCAAGATAAGCCAATTGAGGAATCTCCCGCCTCTTGTTTCGAGACTGGTACGTTAATTATGAAGTACAGCAAGTTGCTATAAAAGGCAAGTTGTAGACAAAAAATAAATTGTATATAAATTTCACACAAGAATGTGTTAACAAGGCGAAGACTTTTTTTTCCTAAGATTAACAAGGCGAAGACTAGGCCTACCAAAAATTGACCATTTTTTAAATAGATTATAATCTTGGATAATACGCTGTTGGGTGGAATCAACGAGAACATTAAATTAAACTATAACAATCTTTCGAGTTGATCTAAGCGTTTTGCGGTAGTTTCGTCGCAGGAGGGTGTTACCTGGACGAGGCGGACTTCGATGGCTGGCCTGGTGGCTTGGTCATGGGCCATCTCCAACAATCTTTTGTGCAAAAGTACATCCTCAGCTCTCTCCGGGTTCACATCACGCGCGTACCTTCAATTTAATTACGTACAAATAATTACAATTACGCAAAAGTGGAAGAAAGAGAACCCCATAAGCAAACGAAACCACTCCCAGCTTAAAGTATATCCCACCTAAATCCCAACCACCACTCATCACTAAGATTCCTTCCAATTCCCCATTCTTAACGACTAATCTCAACGGCACCGCTGTGAGGGGGTAAATTACTCAAGATAAAAGGGTAATATTAATATTAATATTAACCAGCGGACCTGGTAGGGAGTCGTTGGAAGTGGGCCCAGAGCTCGTCGTCGAAGCCGGGGGAAGCGGCGTCTTCGTTATTCGTGTCCTTGAGCCGGCAGAGGACTTCGTTATAAACCTCGATCTTCTGCCTCTGGTGGTTTCGGGTTTGCCTCGGGACAAAATCCGCCGCTCTACTGCAGCAACTCTCCGCATCTCCCATTCACAATTCCAGACAACACAACACAAGAAGCACAATACTTGTGACTCAATTGATCAGTTATTCTCAAGCCACTCGAATCTAAATTAATCAGATCTAGATACACATGGTATAAACCAAAAAGAAAGTCCACCTGAGGTAGACCTGACCACGGTTCGAATTTGGACGAATTCGAATTGAATTTATTCGAATTCGAATTCATCAAAATATTAAACCATATTCAATTCTTCACAAGACGAATCGAATACGAATTATGAATTTTTGAATTCGAATCGAATTCGAATCGAATTATAATCAAATTCGAATCGAATTATAATCGAATTATAACCGAATTATAACAGAATTTTTTCCTCTCAAATCCCCCCATTTTATTTGAATTTTTTTAATATATATTATTATTATATGTACATGAATTTGAATCGAATTTAACACGAATTTAACTCGAATCAAATTTTTGAATCGAATTCGAATTAAATTTGCCGGTTTTGCGAATTATAAATATCTTGAACCGTATTCAATTCGTTTTATGACGAATTCGAATCGAATTTTTTACGAATCGAATTATTGACGAATCGAATTGAATTTTTAACGAATCGAATCGAATCACGAATCAGATTCAATTCATGGCCAGGTCTAACCTGAGGCGGCACCACTCCGTAAAAATTGATCTTGTACTAATTCTCCGTGTACTTGTTCTTGAACTTAATTAACCCGAATCCCGACTCTCTCTCTCTCTCTCTCTCTCTCATTATCTCTTGTCAAGTCGCTCTGGTGGGGGGAAGCGTGGGGTGGGTTAGTTTGTGGGAGACTGGATTGAGTTGGGACTAAAGAAAATTTGTTCATAGGTGGGGACTACATTTTGGACCGTCAGATTTGATTATCTTTAAATCTGATGGTCAATAACCTACCAGGTGATATTGGTTTGTATGTGAAGTGATATTGGTTTGCATGTGAAATGATATTGGTTTGCAAGAGGCTGGTTTACATATGAAGTGATATTGGTTTGCATGTGAAGTGATATTGGTTTGCATGTGTAGTAATATTGGTTTGAGTTAATCCCCATAAATGGGAACTAGCTCAGTCCCCACAAAATCCGCCCCCGGGTTAGTTTGTGAGAGCCTAGCGTTATAAACAGAAGAAATGCGAACCCCATAAGCGTGGAACCCGCCTTGACATTTAATAATAAAATATAAAATTCAGTAGGAAAAAATCTGTATGACAAAAAGAGTACATCGGTAAGGTAGGAATATGCCTTGATATTGATACTGTTATATAAGATCCTGTGCCATCTGAATCACTAGTCCTACGAGTATAACGAAGAAAGTTAATTCCCCACGAATTATCTAAATACACACCCATACAAGAAACCATGATACATCAGATACAACATAATTGAAAGAAGGAAAAATTACTCTCTAGTCTCTGGTCTATAGTAAAATTATCTCTCGGATCCCCACCATTTAAAAAATTATTTAGCCGTCTCTGTTTTTCGAAAAAATGTTAGTCTAGCTTCAACCTCTGGCCAAAAATACAAACCCAATCAACCTAACCCACAAACAAGATCAAACTAACAGAAATCAAAGAACTCAACCAAGAACAAAAACACAACTTAAAAAAATTAATTCCATCTAATAAAAATTCCATCCAACAAACACCAAATCGCCACCGAAACCCAATTCTTACCGTGGAATTCCAACTAAAAAAAATTGCTATCCCAATGCCAAAACAAACAATTTCTCCCAAAAACCCACAAAATTTGTAGTCCAGAAATAATTTCCTTCTCTCTCTTGTTGGTGGAAATTTACGATTTCCAGGTTAACAATGGACGCATAGAGGAATTAGGGATTGGGGTTACTCAGTAAGAAGAGATGGGGGAGACGACTGGACGGCGACGGCAGCGTCCACTCTCGTCGGCGAATTAGGGATGGGGGAGACGCACTCGACAGCAAATTAGTATCGCTCCTCCCCCACTCTCGTCCCAAGCTCCTCTGGCGACGGCGGTGTCACCAACAAGACAGGGATGTGGAGAAGACCTAATTTCCTGGGTTGTTCGTTATAATTAGGGCTTCGATGTGGTGTTTTAATTGGGTAGGTTCCACGAGGACGAAGAGATCTGTTACTATCCTCGGTGTGACGTAAGGTTTTCAATTCTTGAAGTTACATAATTGTAAGAAAATGAAGTGTAGAAAAGAGATCAGAAATGGAAGAGAAAGTAGTAGATTGAGATAATTTGATATTCAACATTGATGTTCTGCCTTGTACATACTTGTGTCCATTTTATACTAGGACAATATGGTTAAAAGGGAAATTACTCACTACACCAATCCGTCCACTACAACCACCACTAATACACAAACTAACTACAACTATTACAAGTAGTTGGTCCCTGTCCAGTAACCACCAATTGAGTATCGTGACATTCGCCCGCCGTTGAACAAATTATTGTCCTCAAGAATTCAAATCAGAGATGGAAAGAAATTGCACACTAACACCAATGGTAAATTCTTCGACTTGCCGCAATAGAGATCCGGAAACCACTAGCTCTCGAAATCGCTCAACTATTGCAATCTTGGATAGAATCATAATTATAATAACCAACATAGTAGATAGTTGAAATATAAGAAGAAGATGTTCGTAAGAAGGAATGAAGGAAAGGAGGGAGGGAGGGAGGGACATAATTAGAGAGGAATATAAGATAAGAGGGTAAGAAGAATAGAGGGTAAGAAGAAGAAATAGAAGAGAGATTAGAGAAAAAGAAAGAATTAGAAAGAGATAGCAGTAGAAGATAAGAGAGAAAGAGAGAAAGAAAAGGAGAGGTATAGGATGAAGAAGAAGAAGAGAAAGAAGAGGGGAAGAGAAGAAACTTCAATTTTCTCGTACTGATCCTCCATCGTCTTCCACAGAGCGTCCATTGCTCTGATACCACTGTTACGATCCTCGGTGTGACGTAAGGTTTTCAATTCTTGAAGTTACATAATTGTAAGAAAATGAAGTGTAGAGAAGAGAAAAGAGATAAGAAATGGAAGAGAAAGTAGTAGATTAGGATAATTTGATATTCAACATTGATGCCCTGCCTTGTACATACTTGTGTCCATTTTATACTAGGACAATATGGTTAAAAGGAAAACTATCCACTACACCACTACGTCCACTACAACCACCACTAATACACAAACTAACTACAACTATTACAATTAGTTGGTCCCTGTCCAGTAACCACCAATTGAGTATCGTGATAAGATCCGGTCGCGAACCCTGTCGCCGGCGTCCTCGCAGCTGAGATGGAGGATCTTTGTCCCGGTGGTTCCTCCCCTGCTTCGATCTCTCTGCGTCCGCCTTCGTCGTCCCCTCGCAACAATTCAAAGATGTTTGTTGCAGAATGTTTGATTGAGCATGTTCAAGAATGTTCCAGAGTTCGATTTCGTTTGTTGTTCTTGCTTTCTTTGTTTGATTTCTTTTCTTGTTTGATTGAGCATGTTCAAGAAAAGGTTCGTTAATGTTGCAATTCATCTGATTATTGGGTTGGTATTCATGTTGATTCTTGTTTCATGATTTTCCAAAGGTTGAAGAAGGAATTTTTTTGTGTAAGGGTATTTTGGTCATTTCATGTGATAAAAATAAAAAAAAAAGATTGATGACGTCAGCTAGGGACCCGAGACCAATATTTTTTTGAAAAGCAGGGATGGCTAAATAATTTTTTAAAAGGAAGGGACCTGAGAGATAATTTTACCATAGACCAGAGACTAGAGGGTAATTTTCCATTGAAAGAAATCTCCAATGTGTGTTAAATATCGACCTCCCAAGCCCTCGCAAGAAACTCTCTCCCTCTAGAGATCAGGGACACCAGGGAGTGCTCTCGGACAACATCACAACCCATACAGATGATGGTCAAGGCCGAATCTACCTTCACCTGAACTCGTTGAAAGCCCTGCTCCCAAGTCAGCTCTGTTGGGAATGTCTCAAATTCCTATTTAGTGATACTCATATTGTAATAGAAGTTGTAATTAGGAAGGGATTATATTTCATGTTTAGCAGATTAGGGCTAGTCTCCTATAAATAGGAGGACAGGGTTTGGAATTTTGTGGGAAAATTCAAGGGATGCGGTAGTATAGGCAGAGAAAGGCTAGAGGCGGGTCACCTCACCTGCAGTCTATATATCTGTTGTACTCCACATATCATCGTGAAGATCGTTTCTACCTCAGTGTTCCTATTATCTCTAAATCTCTCTGTTGTTACTAAAGGGCATATATCAAAATCGCTTCCGCTATTCTAACAACTGGTATCAGAGCTTTGGAGCGTATCCAGGTAGAAATTGGTTTGGAGTCTCTTTCGAATTTGGTGAAAAAATTGAAATAGAGACAAAGGGATTGTTCTATAATTTTCAGAAAAAAGAGGCAGAGGCAATTTGGTAATTCTGCAAAAATTGGGAGAAATTTGGAATTAGGGTTTCCACCCCTTTGGAGATTGGCTGCCAGCCAGGAGAGCCTGCCGATGCCGACTTGGAGAGCCCTAGAGTCATTGTCAAAGAGATGCCCGCATCAGAGTGCGCCGTCCTGCCACCACTGAGCTGTTGTACATGGTGTCCAGAGAGAGGAGAAGAAGAAGCTCACCCAGCCGCCACGCTTGGAGGAAAGCCTCGCACCACCATCATGCCATACCCAGCGAGTCCGAGAGGGAGCTCATACCACCCGTCGTCGCATCCACAGAGGAGTAGCGGCAGTCGCCAAAAAATTGGGGAGAGAGAAGAGATTTTGGGGAGAGAGAAAACCCCAAAACTACCCGTCGTCGCTTTTCCGTGCTCTGCCACTGGCGCCCGTGCACCATCGTCAGCCCACGACACTATCTAAAAGGAGTCCCAGCTGTCGACGGAGGAAAGGAAGGGTCACTAGCCGCCGCCCCTTGCACTCCTTGGTGTTTGGTTTTTGGAGAAGGAAAAATCCTAGATTTTGGTTGACCAATAGTCAACAGTTTGACTGTTTGACCATAAACCTACAAAATTAAAAGTCAACAAATTGATTGAAGTCAAGATTTGGCTGATTTATGATTTTCTCAGCAACTATGCAGTATACGGGTATGCAGAGTGAGGAGATTTGATGGGCATGGTGACTTTGTTCGTCTAAGTTAAGAAGAATTTGGCCAAGTGAAGGTCAGATTAAGGTCTTGTTGAAGGAGATTAGTTCAGGTCAGGTAGATTCACTGCTGAAGATCGGTCATGAGATTTGATTCAAGGTAGAGGAATGATACTTCGTTGTCCTTGAGATTTGATCAGATCATTTGGGTTCATAGTGTTGGACCAAGAGGTGGATCACGTGAAGACCTTGAGCAGAGCTTGGGCCTAGTACTCGTTGATCAGTTTACTTATATATTTCACAAGTTGCCCACGAGGATGAAGGAGTGAGGTGTAATAATTCCAAGATTGGTGTCCAACAAGGTGATCACGAGAAGGTAATGTAAGGCCAGAGAGAGGCATTCATAAGAAGGTGGTGAAAGTCCATAAGTTGGTGCCCTCTTCTTCTGTTTTGATCAAAGATCGGTTGAGAAAGTATGGCATCGAAGAGCATGCTACGACTTGTGTGCAATACTATTTTCTCCTGATATGTTAGTTCTTTGGGCGTGAAGATCCATGGTGAGTAGATACGTGTGGAAGATTACAGGTGGAGTTTTTAGATTGAGGCGGACGATGGTATAATGTTTGAGGTAAAGCATGAAGCTTAATGGAAGAGGCACGCAGTGAAGATGATCAGATGTGGAAGAGCAAATGGAGCTTGAGACGACAATTGAGCTTGAAATTTGATCCAAGGTAGAGATTATTGGGAATGTCTCAAATTCCTATTTAGTGATATTCCTATTGTAAATGGAGTTGTAATTAGGAAGGGATTATATTTCATATTTAGCAGACGATGGCTAGTCTCTTATAAATAGGAGGGCAGGGTTTAGGGTTCCGTGGGCAAATGTAAGGGATGCAATAGTATAGGCAGAGAAATGCCAGAGGTGGTCGCCTCGCCTGCGGTTTATGTATCTGTTGTACTCCATATATTATAGTGAATATCATCTCTACCCCCGTGTATGTAGGTCTCTTGACCGAACCACGTATGTTGTGTGTCCTCAGTGTTTCTATTATCTCTATATCTCTCTGTTATTGCTAAAAGGCGTATCGTACTTACTTCTACTGCCCTAATAAGCTCTAGATCGAGGATGAACACCCATCGCTCTGCAGCCAAAGAGGTGCAGATCTCGATGCCCTTGGCAAAGCCAAAACCCAGAAGCCATCAAGTCATGGATAATGCCTCTAGCACCTGCAGGTCCGAGGATGTCCATCAAAGTTTCATATGTGTTGAGCTTGACGAAGCCCTCCGGGGGTCGCTGTCAAAAGACAAGTATCTCACATCTAGGTGGTAGTAGAATAATCTGGTCTATCAAGACTCGAATAAACTTCTATATGTGTGAAATGAGAAGGGAGGGGGATGTTTTGTGGTGGTGCTTGGCTGGAATGCGGCATCACTTTGCCAGCGCTACAGCCACCAGCAAGCTATCAAAAAGGTTATCGACCATGGCAGATCATCAGTAGAGGTAGTAGTGGTCGAGATTTTGGCCCAGAGCCACCTGCGGGGGTCTGTCTCTGTGTAGAAGTCCCATTGAGGCCGTGGAATGAGAGCCTCATACGTAGCCCTAGAGAACCTGCAATTATGAGACATATGCGTTAGTGACTCAATATCAATACCACATCTCAGGCACGTACCATCCTCTGTCAAGTGTCGTCGCGCGCGCTCCACATTAGTCACCAATATGCCATAACAAAATAACAATGTGAAAAACCGTATGTGATTAGGGACTTGCAGAGTCCATATCTGGCTCCAGATTGGGTCAGCTGTGGTCATCTCCTCCTCGCTAGACAAATCTTGATACAAAGTCTATGTGGAGAAGCGCCAATTATGGGTAAAGCCTCAAAACAATGTACTCGTCCAAGCTGGGAGTCCTACAAAAGAGTACCCGTCAGAGAACTAATTAGGCTCGGGGGTAAAAAAGCCTCTAGTCTAGACATGTCCCAGCCGCTCTCGGAGACCAGTACTCAACCACGCACCTTCTGACTTCCTCAGCACAGAGGTTGTCAAGTAGGTGATTTTGGAGGGGTGAAAGGAAGAGCCATAGATCATCCCAGAAGGACGTGTGCAAACTGTTGGCCACGTTCCACCAGAGACCGTCGGCTAGGATCAGAAAAGCTCTTACGATGGCTTGTCAGGTAGAGGATGCACCAGATTTTGGTTTTAGCATAGCGAGATCGTTATAGTCCCTCTCATACTCACCAATCAAAAATTATGCCCAGAGAGAATCCTGGGACTGGAGTAGTCTCCATGGCAGTTTAGAAAAGGAGGCCACATTGGCCCACAACATAGGCCGAAGTTCGAGACCACCCACCTCCTTAGTCCAGCTGACAAGATGTCGGTCCTGATGGAAGCCCCAGATAAAGTCTTGAATACATTGATCTATATTTGTACACATGGTAACATGAAACAGATCTATTTGCTTGGCATGAGATGAGATATAGGACAAGACCAAGCGAGCATTAAATGACTCAATGTTGCGTTCCTTTGAAAACCAATGTGCCTTTAAGAATTGATGTCTCATTGTGATTTTGCCTTTGAAAACTGATGTGCCTTTTGTGTTTGTGCCTTTGAAGACTGATGTGTCGCTGTGATTTTGCCGTTAAAAATTGATATGTCGTTGTGATTTTACCTTTGAAAATTGATGTGTCATTGTGTTTGTGCCTTTGAAAATTAATGTGTCATTATGATTTTACTTTTGAAAACTGATGTGTCGTTGAATTTTGTGCCTTCGAAAACTGGTGTGTCTTTGAAAAGTGATGTGCAATTGTGTTTGTGCTTTTGAAAACTAATTTGTCGTTGCGATTTTCCTTTGAAAATTAATGTGCATTTCGAAAATGATGCGCCCTTGTGGTTTTTTCCATTGAAAACTAATGTGCCTTTAGAAAATTAGACCTCGAGGCTAGGCCTTCATCTCTTGGTTGATTACAATTGGGATCATGTTCACAATCTCGAAAAAGCAACGGAGAAGGAACGAAACTAATTTATGGCGTTGACGACGAAAAACAATGAGCAAAGATTAAATCAATAGCTAACAAAAATGGAAGAAATAAAATTAATCATGCTCGATCGTACATATACTAGCTCAGAGATGGAGGAGAATTAAGGAGGAAGTCGGAGTGTCCAGAATAAGTAACAATTTTAGCAGTTAAATAATTGCGTGTCTTTTTTGAATTGATTTCCAAAATTACCCTTGATTTTTTCTAATATTACAATTTTGCCATTAAAAAGTCATGCGCTCTCTGTTGTCTGATAATTGTTGCTGGGTCACTAGCAGCAGTCAATTCAACCTCCTTGTAATTAGGCCATGTAAGACGGAGACTAGATCATACCCCATATTTATCCTTTCCTTGACGTCTGTTTTTTTTTCTTCACTTTTGGGCTGCATAATATGTCATGGAATATTTAATTATTATAAATTTACTATTTTTTTCTAATTTTTATTTTAGGAAAAATTTCTCCCCAGTCCCTGGTATTTAATGAAACTCCGTTTTAGTATTTACTATTTATAATAACATACATTCGTCCTCCAAATTTGCTAAAATACAACTCTCAGGTCCCTAACGGGTCCATCGCTGATGTCAGTAGTAAACATAATTTTTTTGACACTTACACCCCTAAAAAAATTTTAAAAAAAGATAATCCATTTTTTCTCCCCTCATCTTCCTTAACCTCTTCCTCGTTGTCTTTCTCATCTTCTTCGGCGATGCGATCATCTCTGGTCGTCTTCTTTCAAGTTGTTCTCTTAAGAAGAAAAGGAACGCACCAAAGAAATAAGTGAAATCAATTGAAATCCAACGTAGTGTCAGGAGCCTTTTATCGAGCACCTGGCGGGCATGAAGTAGACGACTGGTCGTTTGGCTTTTATCGAAGAGAACTTATCCAGCTGGCAAGGGCAGCTATGTGGACGCGTGTGACTGGCTTAGTTCAAGCGAGAAAAGTAGTACATATGGGTGAACCGTTACAAAGGCGGGAGATCTGATAGTGATGCAGGGAAACGTGGATAGAAGATCGTGAATCCGTTGATTATGAGAATATCCAAAAAATACGATAGAACATCGATCCATTGATTATACGAATACCAGAAAATGACACAGATAATAGCAAAAACCCTTGTTTTTTAATATCAATATTCAACCAACCAAAATAACATAGTAGAGGTCCTATTTATAAAGAATCAAAAGAAACCTATTAACTAGAATCCTATTATAAATTAAACTCCTTATAATAATATAAAACTATAGATAACTATTAAATATATAAGTATTCTTTATCTTCACCATTCTTCCCCGGTTGGAAAAATTCATCCTCGAATTTGAAGTTGTTGGCCAGCTTGAAATCTTCGTTCATGCACTCTTTAATACTGTCGAACCACATGGTGACACCTGATATTGTCCATCCCAACAAAACATATATTTGGAAATCATGGACCCACAAACAATCTCCAGATGAAAGTCCAAGAACCCACGTCTTTGAACAGATTTTTCGGCATCCTTGAGGGCATTCCACATATTCAGCAGTGGACAACGTTCAACATAAGCAAACTTGTCAACTCCGAGAAAGTCAATGTGCTCGATGAACTCAATCCGATAATTCTGGCTCATGGGTTCAATCTCAGCATCAAAAACTTCAGTATCAATAGAAATCACATATTGCCTCATGTCAGCAGCATCAATAACACATGATTCGTCAAACGACTCTCCCAAATAATATAATGGTGCTTCAAATTCATCAAAATATTCTCCATCAAAGCAATCAATCATCAGCAAACTCACCAGCAACAACTTCTTCAACCTCGTCCTCCTCACTAAGGTAGGAGTCATAAATTGGTTCACCATTGTCTTCAAGACCATGAGATCGAAAAAGAACCCTTTCATGGAATGAGTCGGAACCCTTATCAAATAAATCATCAGCAAAGTTACCAAATTCTTCCCAAATTAAAGTCTCACCACTTATCTGAGAAGCTTCTTGTTCAGCAACATGATCATGATAATAATCCCAAAAAGCTTCATACTTTGTACCAGCAAGGTTAAGAACTTCATCAAAATTCTTAGGGAAAAGCTTACAAATCAAAACTCATTATAATCCATCGAGCGATTCTCCTTTTACCTTCTCGTTGTTTCCGAGCTTGCAATGTACTCCACCAATGAAAGAGATCTCCTTGTAATCGCAAGATCGCAAATTGCAATTTTGCAGATTTTGGAAGCATCTCATGATCAAAATATAGATGAATATTCACAAGCCAATTGATAAAATCCTTTTCAAAATTCCCCAATCAAGACCATGAATATCCCTTAAAGTAGGAACATTCATCATAGACACCATAGAATCATGCATCTTCAATTAAGCCCAAAAGAGATTAATCTGTTAGTTCACAAAACTTTATGGGATCAATCTGTAATTTTACCAGTGGCAAGTTCAGAACCAGTCCGCACAGCTCAGGAATAATACCAAAAGGTCCTCTAGCTTCTGTCAATAGCAGCCCTCTAACTTTTCCGAATTTCAAATCAATCCCAATAAAAAATCCCCAATTTAACAGAAACCCTAAATTGAGAAAAGGGTGGAATTCCAAACCAGAAAACCACAATTGATGGGCGGTGGCCGATACTGATGGCGGTGCGGGGTCGGCAGCGTCGAGTAGATGGTCGTCGGTGGTGCGGGGCTGAGATAGGCGGGAATCCATCAAAACCCGCAGGCTAGGTTTCTACTTCTGGGGGAGCCGCGCCGTTCGGGTTTTGGGCAACGGGCTGGACGGCCTTGGCTCGCCGAGCGACGGGGTTGGACGATGACGCCGGGAGGCAAACGTCGGGCTGGGCTTCGATCGGCTGGGCGGGAAGGCTCAGCTGCTGATGGCGGTCGTAAGGTTGCTGGTGACGGCGTCGGGGTTTTCTCATGAAAACCCTCTTGATTCTTTTTTGTTTTTGGATAGAACGAGCTCCGATCAGGAGGATCGAACACGATCGAACACCACGAGGATGAACGCAGCTTTGATACCAACTGATGCAGCGGAACGTGGATAGGAGATCGCGAATCTGTTGATTCTGAGAATACTGGAAAATGACACAGATAATAGAAAAATCCTTATTTTTCAATATCAATATTCAACAAACCAAAATAACATAGTAGAGGTCCTATTTATAAAGAATAAAAAAACCATCCTATTATAAATTAAACTCCTAATAATAATATAAAATTATAGATAACTATTAAATATAAAAGTATTATTTATCTTCACCAGATAGTTAGTTAGACGGTAACCAAAGCAATTACAAATAAGTGCCTGTATTCCCAATTGGGATTCGTTCGAGTACATTTTGATAAATCTCAGTAATATCTCTCCTCTTCTCCATCTCTCTCTCACTCTATCTTCTTCTTCTTTCCTAAATTCCACCATTCTTGGACCTCGAATCTTGACACGCAGCAAAGAAACAATCGAAACCCTAACGACATTCCCGGCCATAGTCAATTTCCCCCGTATTCTCTGGATTTGATTGTTCCCAACGCACAAAACCTTGGGAGTCACGAGCTCATCTTCAAGAAATAACAAACAAAAAAACAGATTCGGAAATCAAAATCAAGAAGACGACGTCGATTACAACTGAATTTCCAACTGAAAAATACACCAAGTTCCACAAATGAAATTCGTCAAAATCAAGAAACAAGAACCCTTGAACTTCAATTCCACCTAAGTTCACAATTGGAATTCGTCTGATTTGAAACAACAAAGTGGTGAGAACCCTTAAACAATACACGTCCATGGCCACAGAGTCGTCTTAAATCGAGGCAAGTCAGAACGACCTAGGTTTTCCTGTCCTCACCGTACCGAGGACGACGACGCCGAATCGAGGCAAGACGAGACGGAAGTATCTTCCTTCGGAACTTTATTTCTGAATATGGCACCCACCCTTCCGAGGGGAAAAAAAAAGTTCGGTAGATTATTTAAAGAATAGTTAAAGCCCACATTGTGGCTTTGAAGTTTGACATATCCAAGATATTCTATATCCCACAACTTTTATCTGAAAGACAATTCAGATCTAGCCGCCAAAAAAAAAGTTAATTACGATCTCTCTTTTTGTGGTCCGAAAGAATGATCTTGCAGGAAAAACAGAGTAGAATAAAGGGAAATACAACAATCTCCAACTCATACCAGAATCAGTTCAATTTCATCACTAAGAACTGATTCTGAAAATCAACAGCAAAATTTTATGAGAGAATAACTGCGTTATGAGAATCCAACTTACAAATGTCTGAGATAACTGTGGCAGAATATTACAACGGAAACCGACCATCCGACTCATCACCGAACAAAACGGTTAAGTCCCAAGTGATTCTGAGTGGTCTGCAAGTGGAAACTGGACCAGTGCTAAATTGTATACCTGGTAGAAGATCTATTGTGGTACTACTGCTACTCCTGAACCGATTGCGGAAGCACGCGCGAGTAACTCTAAGACTATGTAACACCTGCATCGGCCTATATCAACAGAGGTTCATTCGGGACAAGCCATAAACGAAAGGTAAGTGGCTGGTGTAAAAAATGATTACAGTGCTGCTATATACAAGCTCTGCCATCTGCAGCTCAATGCTTGGCTCGCCTCGCCGCTGTCACGGTTCTTCTGGATTTCTGCCTTTCTTCGCGTTCTTCAGAAACCTGTTAACATGGTAAGAGTTTGGTATGAACTGATGGAGAACATGCATATGCATTGTTCGAAGACTTCTTCCATACCGAAGTGGCCAACTGCTGCAGGAGCTGCAAAATTTCAGAGAAATCAGGTCTCAGGAGTGGATCTCGTTGCCAGCATTTTTCGAGAAGATCAACCAATTGGTGATGAGTATCTTGTGGAATTGAAGGCCTTAGGTCCTGCACATAGTAGCCTCCATCATAAGACATGTTTTTTCTTACCTCAAGCATAAAGTTGAAAGAACGACATGAACCAGTTAAGTGATAGAAAAACATCTAAAGAGCTCGGGCTAAGCAATCACGATGAATCCCAATCAAATCACAATGACTGAAAAGCTGAATCCGGCTGTTCGAAATACCTGCTGTACCACTCCTACTGCAGCTTGTAGAGGTGTTAAGTGCTCGTAGGGAAGCTGGCAAGATGATGAGAGTGAAACATCAGCAATCAGAAGCTTCTTAGGAAAAATAAAGCCTTTAGTTGCGGACAAACACACTCGAAAAGATGACTAGCTTTAACTATTTACAGCCACTAATCTATACAACTTGATCCTAAATAATCACCTTCGCCGTAAGAAGCTCCCATAGGACAATGCCAAAGCTGAAAACATCGGCTTTATGATCATAGGGCTTGTGCTCAATAACCTTAATGCAACAATCATCAGAAAGAGACATGTTAGAAAGCATTCAAGGGATTTCAAAATCCGGGAGTTATAACTGACACCAAACATCTCATTCATTAAACTAGTTTACTAGAATATCACCTTATGGAAGCGTTAAGGTTAGATTTCACTATTGCATAGTATCAACGTCTTACAAACTCCCAAGAGTTGCAGAAAAACTTCTTTCTGTATTTTTGTCGAGTAACCTATTTCACAGACACATCACCTTTGCCCAGTTGCAACGGGAGTACTATAAACATATACTCATAAAGTGCGAAGTAAGTCGATATGGCATGGAGACTGCTTGCTGTGAAATGATGTGGTTTTGGTCAGAATTTTCCCTACTACTTACTTCTGGAG
This sequence comes from Hypericum androsaemum, assembly GCA_963995505.1. Taxonomy (NCBI): domain Eukaryota; kingdom Viridiplantae; phylum Streptophyta; class Magnoliopsida; order Malpighiales; family Hypericaceae; genus Hypericum; species Hypericum androsaemum. The sequence continues at coordinate 617,524 of OZ023191.1, forward strand.
CCATCCAACGATATGTACCGGTTTCTGCTGTCATCACGCCAGACTGATCTTGTACTCTGGCAACTCCGAAATCAGCAACCTTGACAACCTACCACAAATTTTGTAACTTAAATAAAGAGATACTCTACAAAATTATCAGCCCACTGGTGGAAAAGAACAGGAAATCGATGATTTTAGCTCCAACAAAAGTTAAGTTAACAAGAACAACTAATTCTTACTTCATTTTCATCCATCAACAGATTGGCAGCTTTCAGATCTCTATGTATGATACTATTTTGGTGCAAGTAGTTCATCCCCTTTGAAACATCAATGGCCACCCTGATCAAAGACTGAAGGTCAAAGCTTTTCTTTTGTTTGTGGAGATAATCATACATGCTTCCACCAGACATAAACTCTGAGAAAAAGAAGCATAAAAGTTGATCTATTATGCACAAGCCAAGTCCAGTGGAACCGTAATCAGTAAATAGGGGACGCAACCAGAAGCTTGCGTAAAATTACCTGTCACGATGCACAGGCTTGGAGGCCGGGTACATGCACCAATAAACTGAACAACATTCTTGTGCCGCACTTTCCTGGAACATTGCAAAGGCAGTTCTGATGAGGATGGCAAAAACTCCCAGACCATATGACCCTTTTGTCAATGCATAAATGATGAGCTGGAAGTGAAGCCTCAACTTGAAGAGCAAATTGTCACTCAATTTTTGGAAGCAGGTAGAAGCTTATAGAAGTAAGATACTCTGTTTTCTGGATGTTTCTATGTTATGCATTTATAAGTTTCTAAAATCAGAAAGAAGATATTAAAAGCCAGACGTTTTCTGAAGTATGAAGCATTGGTTAACAGACCTCATGATGAAGACCTCTTGAGCAAACTCCCTCCGAAGTTTTTCGTTTACATGGTCAGTCCTGAGGACTTTAATAGCAACATCTTGACTACAGAAAGTTCCTTTGTACCTGTTTCAATATGATCTGCGTTCAGCCATAACTCTGGGCGAAAAGAAGGCGTCTAATGAAACATGATCAAAACTCACAGATCCCCGTGCAATCCTGAAGCAATTTTGTTTTCATACTTCAGCATGTTCATATCAATTTCCCAAACATCAAGTCTGTCAGCAGGTATGTTGATATGATTTGAGTTATGGCCATTCCCAGCTTGCACCTTCTCTGCAACAGGATAAACGGCACGAGTCTTCGGCAGAGTATGTTCCTGCATGGCACTTCAAAATATGAACTTTAAGCTGATACACATTTAACAGTTATGCAACTTGCTTACAGCCAAATTTCATTTTTCTGTAAAGTAGGAGATTCTATGATTAACAGCTGCAGTTCCTTTCATCAATTAACACGGTACTAAAGAACTGGGCAGATGAAGCATTCCATTGTCTTGGTCTTTAGGCAGTGCCATTAGTCAACAGGTTCAAGAAAATTAAATCTGAAGGAGCAAAAAACTAGTTGCTAGGTCAGTCAAGGCTAGATACACTACAAAATTGTTGCACATATGAAATGAACAAGCCTCCCACTTCGGTGCGAAAAAAGAAGAAGACCGATTTAACATATACACTACATTGGACCAAGGCAACCAAAAGAACTCTACAACAAAGGAGAAATCCAGTAGAGAGTACAAAATCAGGAGAAGAAAAATCGGCAAGAGCTGTTATCAGCTACCATGTATGAATGATACCTCGATCTTTGGAATTTCCTTTACCAGCAAACGTCTGAGTTCATCCGTCTCCTGTAAGAATTTTCTTTTTGGTTAGGAGAAAATCAGTCATTTGCTCTTGTGACATGAGATGTTTTTCAAGGAAAGCAGTGCAAATATGATCAAGGACAACTGCTGGGCAGTATGCCAAAGCAGAAGACATACCTCATCTGCCCAGTTATCGACGATGAACAAGTCCAATGAGTATCCATCAATCGTGGAAAAAGCATGTGCTTCTTGAATGTTTAGCCCAATCTCGGACAGCATGGAAGTCAACTGAAATCTCCAAACAATGAAGATATCTACATCAGTTACTTTAGCTAATCCACCTCCACCTCTAGATCTAGATAACATAGCAAGCAAAGCTACCTGACTGAGGAGCTTTGGCTTGTCACTGGTTGAGATTGTGATTTCATGCATCAGCCTACAAAATGATGACATTATTATGAGCTCGAACATAGCGAATACATGAACTCACGCTTGCTGGTCAATAAATTTTTCGTGTCCGAATGTATAACCCGAATTCACGGCTTCCTCAAAAGCAGAACCGCATTAGTTGAAAGGAACTTTTACAGTTCCACTGGTGGTAGTACAGAATTTATATAACTTTTCACAGTAGGAGAGATCAAGTGCCGTTACCGAGGGTAAAGTGGACTGGCAACCAAGGTGAAATCCTTATCATACACCGGCTCATAATCAGGAAATGAACCGAAAGCCGGGGGCGGATTCATGCTGCTAAAACGATAACCACAAGAGCGGATGAAATTAGACAGAATTGACAGCCGAAACTGAGAGTGACAATTAAGATTTTGGATTAGCCATGCCTTAGTCTGTTAGGATTATCAGACCGAAGAACTTCGGTGTTCCTTGGAGAGTGTGAGTCGCCGCCATTCCCTTTCATTGCCGGAAACTGCTAAACATTTGCCATGTCGTAATTGTTTGAAAACAGAACTTACAAAATAATAGAGAATTTTCTCTAACCCGTTAATTCCATTAATTGTTTCGGAACAATTCAACGAGTGAAATGGAGCCGCATAGCCATGATTCACATCTCAGAAAAGCAGGCATCAGTCTCGCTACATGTTCATTATTTGAACGAAATCACTTAGAATTCGAACTTAACTAAGACCATTCTTAATCCTCATCAAGCTTAGCCTATGGTAAACAAGTAACTAAGGTTAAGAGAGAAATCCAAGATAAGCCAATTGGGGAATCCCCCATCTCTTGTTTCAAGACTGCTACTTTTATTATAAAGTACAACAAGTTGCTACCTTTTTCCAACCAAAGTACAAGGCAAGCTGTAGATATAATTATATAAATACTTTGTATATAAATTTTACACAAGAAAGTGTGAACAAGGCGAAGACTAGGCCTACCAATATAGACCATTTTAAAAATAAAGTATAGTCTTGGATAATACGACGTGGGTGGAATCAACGACACCATTGGATAATCCAAAAGCAAAAGATCCAAAAACAAAAGTCAAGATACCCCAGAAGCACCCCATCCACTCCTCCAAGGCCTCACCCATTCCCCACAGAATCAAAACTGAATCTTTTTATTCTTTTCTTTTCCGAACTCGAAATTGAAACCTCTTATTAAACTATAACAATCTTTCGAGTTGATCTAAACCTCTTATTACCTGGACGAGGCGGACTTCGATGGCTGGCCTGGTGGCAGGGTCATGGGCCATCTCCAACAATCTTTTGTGCAAAAGTACATCCTCAGCTCTCTCCGGGTTCACGTCAAGCGCGTACCTTCAATTTCATTACGTCCAAATAATTACAATTACACAAAAGTGGAAGAAAAAGAATCCCCCAAGCAAACGAAACCACTCCCAGCTAAAGTATATCCCAACCACCACTCATCACTAAGATCCCTTCCAATTCCCCATTCTTAACGTAATCTCAACGGTCGGTTACCGAAACGGCACCGTTTTTTGATAAGTAGATATTTTTTTAATATAACTCCAATATGATTACAATTTGCAAATATTGTGCCAAAATTTGAGATAAAAGGGTAATATAGATATTAACATAAAAGCGGACCTGGTGGGGAGTCGTTGGAAGTGGGCCCAGAGCTCGTCGTCGAAGCCGGGGGAAGCGGCGTCTCGGACATTCGTGTCCTTGAGCCGACAGAGGACTTCGTTATAAACCTCGACCTTCTGCCTCTGGTGGTGGTTTCGGGTTTGCCCCGGGACAAAATCCACCGCTCTGCTGCTGCAACTCTCCGTATCTCCCATTCACAATTTCCGATAACCTCGGCCAGCCGGCTCGGAAAAAGAAAGGTGGTGATCAGTGTCAAGTACCACTCCGTACAAATTGATCTTGTGTATTTATTCTTGTACTAATTAATCCGAATCCTGGCTCTCTCTCTCTCTCTCTCTCTCTCTCTCTCTCTCTAATTAACTCTTGTCAAGTCGCATGGGTGAGAGAGGGGAAGGGTGGGATTAGTTAGTTTGTGGGAACGAGGGAAGAGCGTTTATAAATGAAAGAAATGCCAACCTCATAAGATGCGTATCTACGTGGATTCTAACTATGCTTTCTTGCTTTGCTTGTATCACCACCACCCCCGCCCGGCTATTTTCTATTCCGCTGTTTTTAGTTTCCCTCGTTTTGAATTATGTACCTCGGATTTTGTTGATTTCTTCAATTGGGTCCTTGATGTTTTACTAATTGATTATTATTATTGTAACTCCCATTGATTTGACCGACTATCTCCACAAACCAATACTAGCATTAACCAAAGTATTTTGTTCTCACTCGCGCATATTCCGAAAACTTTCCAGAATGTCACCAATCCTGAAATGTCTCATGCTAAGCGCGCTTAACCTTGGAGTTCTCTCAAGATGTGTGCCAGACAATTAGGTGCACCTTGATGACATGTGTAGTACTAATCAAATTATGTAAGGCTTTCTCAATACATTAATAGGGTATCACAATTATCGAGTGTCTCGTATCTTGACTCTAGGCTGCTCTCATCGCTGTAATATTTTGAGGACTTATTTATATTTATAACTCATCAAAATGTTACGCAAAATGTGCACGAATGTACTACACCAATAGTATTGTTTAACTACTACTACAAATCTTTTAAAGATATTCTACTATCTAAATATACGTTGCTAGTCTGGGTTATGTTGCAGCACAAAACTTAAACAAGAGATAACCTCATCGGAATGGATAGACTTGATGCTTGGGACTCTCTTTGTATTGTATGTGCGCACGAGGACAAGTCTACTAGTCACCTGTATCTGCATTGCCCTATTGCCTGTGCTATTTGGAATCTGTTTGCACACACGGCTGGTGTGAATTGGTGATTGGAGGCTCAGTTAACCACTCGGCTGAAGCATAGACTTTTCTAGAAAGAGATGGCATGCGCAAAAAAGTGTGGTTGGCGTTATATGGTGCGATAATGTAGGGCCTCTGGAATTCAAAGAACCGAGCTATTTTTCAGGGCCAGAGACATGTCCAGTAACTTCTTGTTCATTCTGTTCTTCTGGATGCCAATGATTTCTTATTTCGGTCAAAAACTTCGCTATCCTTTGGTAACCAGGATCTCCTCCTGCTTATTGGTTCTGGCTGTACCTAGGCGATTTATTTGCCTGGGAGGGTTTGTAATTTTGGCAGCTATGAGCATAGGATTTTTTGACAAATTACTCTCAAGTCCCTGACCTTTGGTCACCTTCCTCCTAGGGTCCTTGACTTTTGAAAAATGATTGTCCCGTTCCTAAGTTTTGATGATAATAGACTCTCGGGTCGCTGGAGCAAGAATATTCCTTTTTCTCTGATAAACTCCCACTTGAAATGACCAAAATATCCTCCCTTGTTAAAAATCTTCATCCTCTTCGTGGGAATCAAAACTTTTTAATTAAAAATAAAAATCAACAAAAAACTTACCAAGAAACTAAAAACCCAAAGAACTTCATTAAGACTTACCAAGAAACTAAAAACCCACCAGAACTGAAAACCCAGAAACAAACAATCCACAAGAACAAAAAACTCAGAAACTGCCCCTCGTGTTCTTCGGCAAATCTGAGACGAGAGCGTCGGGAAGCTGCTACTTGAGGCGGACATCGAGAAGGTCAGAGCCGGAGAGGGCAGCGAGCTTGGAGAGGAGAGAGGGGAAGCGGGAGTTGTGTTCGAGGGAGAGGTGAACCGAGCTTTCATCCAAGAATCCAGCAACCCTCTTCGGCAGAGGTCCAGAGGGCAGTGGCCGGTGCTTCATCTCTTTTTCATGTCCGCCGTCTCTGAGACTGCCGTTTCTGGGTCTCTTTTCCATGTTCTTTCTTTACAATTTAACAAACTGGGTCAACGACGGCTGAAGGAACTGGGTCATTGCTTATTTGGGCGTTCAATTCGTCAATTGCAGGTCTCGACAAGCAAAGAACCCAATTGGAATTTTTTTTCTTCTCCGGCCGTCTGTCACCCTTGAAGACCATAAACGATGGGGGTTCTCTATTTGCTTGCTCATTTGCAAGAACCACTGTGGGTTCGTAGGTTCTTCCGAAGTCGACTCGAAGATGGGTTCACCAACCCCGTCACTGTGACTGTTTTTTGTTGAGTTTGACCCTCTCTGACAAGGGCGTTGATAGGCCTACTTTTGACTATTTTAGGGTGATTGGGCTTTATTGTGGAGAGATATTAGGGATAATTTTCCAAAAGGGGGTTAATTTCCCTGACAATTCCTTGAATGGGGTTGTCAGGGGATGTTTTCTTGTCTGGGGTCGAGCCAGAAATCGCTCAGCAGGGAGCGTTTTTCCTTCGCACGAAACCGCTGCTCGGGCAGCGTATTTTTTGTTTTGCCAAAAACCGCTCCAGCGGGAGCGGTTTTTGGTTTGCCAAAAAAACCCAACCTCCACAATTTTAAATAAGCACTCTAACCAATCAATCTACAAGAGCCTATTGACTTATAACTTTATAATAAATAATATATTACATATATACGATTTCTATGAAATATGTAATATATTACATAAATACATATTTATATAAAATAATATTTATTACATAAATACATATTTATATTATTTTTAAATAAATACTTATTTCATAAATATATTTATGAAATATATTATTTATTTAATAAATATGTACTTATGTATTTATGAAATAAGTCTTTATTACGAAATTAGCTGGGTGTATTATATTACGAAATTAGTTGTTCATATTAACTTTAAGATAGAATTTTTTATTGCAACCTTGTCAAAGGAAATTCTAAAATATTATTATTTTTAATAAACATTACTTCCTCTTTATTTTTAATAAACAAGTTGTATAATGGTTAAGACCGGGTTCTGGTTTAAATGAGACAATTAAATTGGTAAAAAAAGAAAATGCTCCCGACGGAGCGATTTTTGGCAAAAAAGAAAACGCTCCCGGCGGAGCGGTTTTAGGCAAAACAAAAAACGCACCCGGCAGAGCGGTTTTAGGCAAAACAATTTTTTTTTGGCAAAACAAAAAACGCTCCAAGCGGAGCGGCTTTTGGTAAAAAAAAGTTTTATCGGTACTTTTCTTTCGCTTTGGGTAATTTTGTTTGGAACCCTTATTTATGTAATATATTACATATTTCATAGAAATCGTATATATGTAATATATTATTTATTACAGAGTTATAAGTCAATAGGCTCTTGTAGATTGGTTGGTTATAGTGCTTATTTAAAATTGTGGAGGTTGGGTTTTTTTTGGCAAACCAAAAACCTCTCCCGGTGGAGAGGTTTTTGGCAAACCAAAAACCGCTCCAGGTAGAGAGGTTTTTGGCAAAACAAAAAATACGCTGTCCGAGCAGCGGTTTCATGCGAAGGAAAAACGCTTCCCGCTGAGCGGTTTCTGACTCGACCCCAGACAAAGAAAATATCCCCTGACAACCCCATTCAGGGAATTGTCGGGGAAATTAACCCCCTTTTGAAAAATTCCCCAAATATTAGTTTAGTTGGTAAAGCTTTATTTGTCTGCTTTTTGTTTTGAGTGTTTCGATACTAGGGTTATTGTAGAATTTTGCCAATTGTTGATGAAGGTTAGAGCTTTTTGGTAAATTAGAAGTGGGTGCTTGTGGTTTGGGGGTATTGAAAGAAAAGTGAAATGGGCATGGCAATGAATTAGGTAATTGTGACGTGGCAAAAAATTTGATGGTTGCTTGCCGTAGAGATGATGTTGTTGGAGAGATGATGTTGTCACCGGCGAGCGTCCTCCACCTCCATGAAGGAGACGAGGGAAGATAGAAAGGATGACACTTGAGAGGGGTAAATGATGGAAGGGTATTTTGATCATTTCAAGTGGGGATTTACTGGAGAAAAAGGAATATTCCGGCTCCAGGGATCCGAGAGTCTATTATCATTAAAACTTAGGGACGGGACAATCATTTTTCAATAGTCAGGGACTCTAAAAGGAGGGTGACCAAAGGTCAGGGACTTGAAAATAATTTATCCTATTTTTGTTGTTGTTGTTCTTAGTTTGTCGCCGAGTGAGATTTTGGCTGAAATTGCTGTTATTTGCAATTAAAATGTCATAGGTTCCTGGTGATTACGCTCTAGGTTGTAATTAATATTTATTAATAAAATTCTACTTACCAAAAAAATATACGTTGCTAGATAGATAATATTTTTTGCATCTGACACATTTGTGTTTGTAAGCACTAATTGCCTAAGAATAGTTTGAGGACTTGAGTGTTATGTTTCCATAAGTTTCAGACTGAAATGTAATTGCGCAATAATATTATTATACTCAGAAAGCCCGATGAGATGCGTTGGTAGCGTCACGGTTCACGACGGGCCAATGGGTTTGGTATGCGGCATCATCATTTCTCCACTTGCTCCAATAAAATAGTTTAGTGTTGGAGATTTGAACAACAATTGGATTAGGATCTTAGTATATTGCATTTTTTTGTTTTGATAGGACAATGGAGTCTTTACAATATGTATTCGGGTCACTGTCTTGTAGAGCCCCTTTTCGTCATCCGGACCTATCGATGCTTCCTGCGAGTCTTATTCTTCTCCCCTTTTTTTGCAGCTTCGGTGCCGGCCCCTTCCACCTCTTTTTAATGCTGCAAGCTCCTTGGACTATTTTTTTTTTAAATCTCGAAGTTTTCCGGCAATTGTGGAACAACTTTTTCAATAATATTTTTTATATTCGTAAGTTTAAAATAAAAAATTTCCTTACCACTTGAACTAATTTTAGTTTCTCATGTAGTTTATATTTTTATAGTTTGTGGGAGAGATTGTAATCCACGGTCAATATTATATTAATTTTCATATTCTTATCCGTGAATACAATTAATAACAATCTGGACCATTTCGTGTAGTTGGGTACATTCTTGGTGAATGATTATTTCACCAATACGAAGACCCTCTGAGATCAATTGATCCGCTCCCTGAATTTACGTGTGCGTCCCCCTAGTCGTTGAAATAACCATGGCATAAAATAATTGTTGGATAATCCCACGCTTAAAGTGGAATAGCCAATAATTTAGTATACGAATAAAAAGAAATGAGTCAAAGATTACAATGTCAATTGTGATAAAATTCATAATTAACAATATTATCCCTCACAATTATGATTGTCCCAGTCCCAGTATATAATCCAATTTTATTAGGTTTTTATAAAGTGAATTTTTATTCAACCAAAATATAAATATACATATTTGAAACCTTGAGTATTAAATTTTTCACACAAATACAATGTGCATCCACAAGTCTCACTAAAATCTACTGTAGTAAAATTTAACAAAAAACTGTCTGCAGGAAAAAATTAGTGTCTGAATATTAATACTGCGAAAACACAATTTATCACCTCAAATACAACCCCGCCAATTGTTTATTAGTTTTTTTTTTTGGAAAATTGTTTATTATGTTATTCTTCGACAGTGATCATTCCTGCTTTCCTTTGGTGGTATTCCAAAAGTCAGAGAGTGATTGAGTCAACACGATGTCATTTATGACTTGTACAGATGAATTAATGTTGACATTGCAAGTTGCAACATACTCAGACAAGAATCTCCTCCACCAGTAGTTCTTCTTCTGTCAGCAACTCCACGTCGGACCTCCACCTACCTCGGAGTTGCAGTTCCGACCTCGTCGTCCGTTTAGGCGAAAGCTCACTGTAGGAGTAGGGAAAGATGATTCTTCCATTGATATGTCAGTAACATATATACACGACTGGACTATGCTACATAAAGTTACATCGTATATGGCTAGTCTATGATTAGGAAAGTAGCTACGTGATTGATACACTGTTCCTATACATATTGTATCTAAGAAGGAATTGTCTGTACTAGTTGTGGCAGCAACTAGGTAATAGAATATATGGGTATATCCAACATATGGTATGTATCGATGTAGTCCAATACCCCCTCAAGCTGGCACATAGAGATTCCGAACGCCGAGCTTGGATATCAAGAAGCGGAGTCGATCACGGGGTAGTGCCTTAGTCAGACAATCGGCAAGTTGGAGGTTGGATGTCACAGTAGTGGGAATGATGCGGTTGGCGACAAGTTGTTCACGAACAATGTGACAGTCGATCTCAATATTCTTGGTGCGTTCGTGGAAGACGGGGTTACCGGCAATATGTCTGGCTGCTTGGTTGTCGCAATATAGAGGAACAAGCTCAGAGAAGACTAAGCCGAAGTCAGCCAGGAGCTGAAAAAGCCAAAGCAGCTCGCGGGTGGTGATGGACATGGCACGATATTCAGCTTCAGCCGAGGAATGAGAGACGGTCTTCTGTCATTTTCTTTTTTAGGAGATTGGGCTACCACCAAGAGTGATGATGTAGCCGGTAGTGGAGAGTCTGGTGGTGGGGCAATTTGCCCAATCAGAATCTGAATAAGCCGCAAGTTGTAACGTGATGGAACAAGGATAGAAAAGTCCTTGACCAGGAGTAGCCTTGAGGTAATGAAGTAGGTGTTCTGTGGCATGCCAGTGAGGAAAGCGTGGAGCTTGACTAAACTGGCTGAGAATGTTGACCGCAAAGGAGATGTAAGGACGGGTGACTGTCAAGTAGATGAGACGCCCGACTAATCACCTGCTTCATGATCAAGGTGGAGGTTGGGTTCCATGGGGGTTGCCTATGGTCGGCCACCAATGCAACCAACGTCAGCAATGAGATCGAGTGTATACTTCTGTTGGTTGAGGTAGATGCCAGCACTAGAACGGGCAACTTTGATGCCAAAGAAGTAGCATAAATTGCCAAGGTCTTTGATGCGAAAGCGTTGTAGTAGCAAAAGTTTAACATAACGTAGTAAGCTGGTGTCATTGCCTATTAGGATAACATCATCGACGTAGACAATAAGGTAAGCACAAGCTATATTACGCTGCAAAACAAAGAGAGAGTGGTCAGCGTGGGACTGTCAAAAACCAATGTCCAAGAGGGCGGCTCATAAGGTGAAGAACCAGGTGCGGCCGGCCTGTTTTAGTCTATAGAGGGATTTGAGTAGCTTGCACACCAGATTTCCCTCTCCGAACCTGGGGTGGCTATGAGGAATCTTCATGTAAAGGTCTTCGGAGAGGTGGCCATGTAAATAGGCATTTTGAACGTCAAGCTGGTACATGGGCCAGTTCTGCACAATTACAATAGTGATGAGAACACGAACAGAGACAAACTTGGCTATCGGTGCAAATATCTCATGATAATCAACACCCTCTACTTGTGAGTACCCGCGGGCAACTAAGCGAGCCTTGTAACATTCGATAGACCCGTCAGAATTGTACTTGATTCTGAAAATACACTTGTACGTGATTGGGCGCTTGCCGAGAGGGAGCTAAGTCAGAGACCATGTACCATTAGCTTCGAGGGCGTCAAGCTCAGCCTTAATGGCTGCACGCCACTCAGGAGATGCCACAGCAATTTGGTAAGAGGTGGGTTCGACACTGGCATCAAGGGAAGATAGGAAAGCACAGTACCTAGGGACAAATAAGTGATTGGACATGAAATTTTGCATAAGGAAGGAGTACCTATTACCGGGGGAGATGAAGCATGGAGGCTGGTGTGGTAATGAGAGAGCTATCATGGGGGATTCTGTGTCCTAGTTCTATACCATGGGGTGAGAGCGGTGTGTTCACCTAATGGTGGTGACGAGCTATCAGGTTCAGGCTCCATGGGTGCCGTGTGCTGCAAAGTAGCAGGGGCAGACCCATTGGCTGAGTCATCGAGTGGAGCGGCGACTGGCAATTGGCTCTCATCCGTGGGTGTGTATGGGTTAAGTATCGGAAGTATGAGGTTATGTTCGTTGATGGGATGATCTAGTGCAGGGAATACATGTTCATGAAAGGTGACGTCACGACTGACAATTTTTTTTTGATGTAATAAGTCAAAATCTTGTAACCTTTTTGGAGTGGTGGATATCTAACAAATAAATACGGGGTGCCTCGATGATCCATTTTTGTGTGAGTGTGAGTGTTACGGGCATAACACAAACACCCAAAAATGCGTAAATGGCCATATGTGGGAGTTTGTCCTGTGAGAATTTCAAAGGGGGTTTTACCATTTAAAACATCTGTAGGTGTTCGGTTGATTAGGTATGCAGCTGTTAAAATTTATTTGCCCCAAAAAATCTTCGGTAGGCGAGCTTGGAAGTGGAGAGCACGTCTCATATTTAGGAGGTGTCGGTACTTGTACTCGACTATCGTATTTTGTTGTGGTGTGTCAATGCATGAATGTTCATGTTAAATGCCTAGGTTGTTCAAGTAATCAGTGAGTTGATGATTAAAGAATTCGGTGCCATTGTCGCTACGAAGGTGTTGGACTTTTAATTGATACTGTCGTTCCACCATGGACACGAAGTTTTACAAAATACCAAACACTTGACCTTTATTGTTTAACAAATAAACCTATGTGCAACGTGAATAATCATCAACAATAGTTAAAAAATGTCTAGCACCATTGATAGAAGTAATTGAAAAAGGACCCCACAAATCGGCATGTATCAACTGGAAACATTCATGAGTTTTGATGGAACTAATGGGAAAAGGTTTCCGGGTGTGTTTAGCTAATGGACACACAGTGCATAGGTGAGTGCGAAAACTAATATGAGGGTGAAGTTGTGATATCTGAGGGTGTAGAGAAGGGCTCAGATGCCCCATTCGCCAGTGCCATAGATCAGGGGAGCCCGAGGCCGACAGTGTCAAAAGTTTGGTGGCATGTTGCTGGGTCACAGAATCTGCCACAATCTATAATTTATTACGCTGCCGTCCCCATCCAATCACCTTCCTCGTAGCGAGATCCTAAAAATAACAAAAGTGAGGGTGAAAGTGAATTGAGCAACGAAGGTCATGGGTGAGGCGGCTAATAGATAAGAGGTTGAACTGAAATTATGGGACATAGAAAACATTGTGGAGTATGACATTGTTGGGGAGTGTGACTGAACCAATGTGGATGACGGGTAAACTATGACCATTAGGAATCGTGATAGACGGACCACTGATTGGTGTGCTACGATCTAGGTGTTTAGGTGAACATATAATGTGGTGGGTACTACCTGAGTTAAGTATCCAGGGTAGCGACGGGGTATGAGTCACGAGTCTAGAGGAGAGAGCATTACCGTCTAAAGGAGTTTCCTGAGAGGGCTTCAAAAGTAGGGCTAGGAGTTGTTGGACCTGGTTTGAGGTGAGTTGGAGGCTGTGGGCATGTTCCAAGGGGCGATTAATTGGGGAGCTCGACGCCGCTACTGTAACAGCAAAATTTTGGCCGTGACCTCCTCCTCTTCCCCTGCGGGTAGCTGTGCTGCCTCGAATTTGTGTGCCACCACCACCTTGAGTCGCCTTTTTCTTACGACATTCATATTCTTCAAGGCCCCGGATGCCAATGGTTTTGCTGGACAAAATCTGGAAGTGTGTTCCAATTTCGAACAATGATGACAGATAAAGTTGTTCATTGTACCACCAGATTTAGTGTTGTTATTGTTGCTGCGGACGCTGGCTAGGGCAGAGTTGTCCATGGGAGGTGGTGTTCGGTGAGTGGCTACTGCACATTGTCGTTCATCCTCGACAACAAAAGCATATGCCTCCGATACGCTAGGCAGCGGCTTCATGAGGAGGATATTGCTTCGAACCTGAGCATAAGAGTCATTGAGTCCCATCAAGAACCCGATTAGCCTGTCCCAATCTCATTCGCTTTCATCTGCGATGGCCGAGCCGAACTTGCATACATGTCGTGTAGTACACGTGCATGATCTCTGGATCTGGTGGTACTCCAGTTCGTCCCACAAGGACTTGAGTGAAGTGTAATACACCGCGATAGAGTTGTTTTGCTGGCGTTGATTAGCGATCGATCTTCTCACCTAATAGATTCTAGAGGCACTACTTGGTTTCGGTTACATGATAGTTCCATCGATGAATGACAGCTTGTTCTTCGTGTCGACGATTATTATCATGGCTTGTTTCCACATGGCGTAATTATCGCCTGAACTGGAAAGAGGTTGTGACACCAACGATGTGTGGTTGGTCTCAGAATTGTGTATGTAGTAGGGGGAGTTTATTTGAGTTGGGGACGCAGCCGTGGTGGACAGGTCCATGTTTCCCTCGTTGGCCATGTGATCTTGATGGCTGTGAGGTATTGATCTGCTCTATGGTTCTATTCCTGCTCTGATACCATGTAGGAGTAGGAAAAGATGATTCTTCCATTGATATGTCAGTAATATATATACACGACGGGACTACGCTACATAAGGTTACATCGTATATGGCTAGTCTATGATTAGGAAAGTAGCTACGTGATTGATACACTGTTCTTATACAGATTGTATCTAAGAAGGAATTGCATGTACTAGTCGTGGCAGCAACTAGGTAATAGAATATATGGGTATATCCAACATATGGTATGTATCGATGTAGTCTAATACTCACCTTATCGGTACAATCTTGTCTGTTCAGCCCGTCTCATCGGGCGGCCTCACCTCCCCAGTCCTCACTGCCGGTCGATCCACCACTTCTACCAGCCCTCACAGGTCATCCTCCTCTATGCCATAGTGTCGACGTAGATCCGACTGTGTAAATCCACTCCTTGCCACTCAACCACCAGTTCCGGCCATCCCCAGCTCCGGATCCGCCCCCCCGCAAATGTCGTCGTGCTATTTGAGCTTTCCTTCTCTTCCTGGCAGCCACCGCTTCATCCCTGTTGAGCAGAAGTTTCGACCCTTCGCGGTCACTGGGGTCAGGTCCTCTGCTCCGACCTGACCTATACTTGGGCTGCTCGGAGGAAGCCCTTGGTGATGGCCGGAGGAGTTGGTCTCCATCGACAACCCCTCCAGTCCAATTCCATTTCATTTTCTTGCTTTTATTTTGAATGTTCTACTTTATTTCTTATGTTATTGTACTGTGTTGTTTCGTTTTATGTTGATGTTGTTCCTTGCTGCCCGGATTCCTATCTGTTTGGGGATCTTTGTTGAACTTGTTCGGCCTTGGATTTCATTTGTGTACATCTTATATGCATTTAAATGCCTACTCGGTAGTGTCTTTGACGTTACCTTATGGTTTTTAAGTTGTAGCTTGTCTCGGCATAACTCTGCTTTGGTCGATGGCTTTCGTAGCCTTTCGACCACCCATCGCTTCCACCTGTGTCCTCGCGCCACCCTGTTGTTTGCGGATAGGTTTCGTTATTTTTTTGGTGTTTCTATTCTCTGTCCATATTTTTTTCTTGTCTCGTATTATAACCCATTTATTTTAATATAGGTGAAGCATTCCATGGACTTGGTCTTTAGGCAGTGCCATCAGACAACAGTGTTATATATATTTACATTATAATATTACATTTTGTCATGTAGTCTGTTTGTCTTCTAGAGTAAAAATTTGAGCATGCTAGATAGGCTATAAATAAGTGAGTATTTTGAGATATTAATTAAGCTCAATTTAGTTTCCATCCATTATGGAGGAAAACCAATAGAAACTTAATTATTTCAAATCTTATATATATATATATATATATATAAAGAAAAGAAGAAATAAAATAAATATTAAAGAGAAAAGTCACTTTAGTACCTTGTGGTATAGCCTGAAATCACTTTAGTATCCTGTGGTAAAAAATTGACTAATCGAGTCATATTTATTCTAATTAACATCACTTAGGTAGAAATCACTTTAGTATCCTGTGGTAAAAAATCGACCAATCGAGTCATATTTATTCTAATTAATATCACTTAACTCTACGGTCAGCTACCCGAACCTTTTCCGACCTGCTTGGATCTTACCCGACCATCCGGACAAGCCACATCATCAAAATCTAGCAACATATATACGTTGCTAGATAGGTTACATTTTTGGCATTACGCACATTAGTGCTCGTAATGCCTAAGAATAGTTTGACGACTGGAGTGTTCTGTTTCCATAAGTTCTAGACTGAAATTTAATTGCGCGATAATGTTATTATTCTCGGAAAGCCCGATGAGATGCGTTGGTAGCATCACGATTCACGACGGGCCAATGGGTTTGGTATGCTGCATCATCATTTCTCCACTTGCTCTATTAAAATAGTTTAGTGTTGGAGATTTGAACATCAATTGGATTAGGATCTTAGTATATTGCATTTTTTGGTTAAGTTTGATAGAATAATGGAGTCCTTAAAATATGTATTCGGGTCACTGTCTTGTAGAGCCTCTTTTCGTATTCGATGCTTCCTGCGAGTCTTATTCTTCTCCCCTTTTTTTGCAGCTTTGGTGCCGGCCCCTTCCACCTCTTTTTAATGGTGCAAGCTCCTTGGACTATTTTTTTTTTAAATCTCGGAGTGGACTCAGTGGAGTAATGTGAAACAATTTTTTTTACTAATATTGTTTATATTCGTAAAATTTAAATCAAAGATCTCCGTACTATTTTGAACTAGTTTTAGTTTGTCATGTAGTTTATATTTTACGGGTCTGTGGGGGAGATTGTAAACCACGGTCAATATTATATTAATTTTCATTTTCTTATCCGTAGACACAATTAATAACAATCTGGACCATTTCGTGTAGTTGGGTACATTCTTGGTGAATGATTATTTCACCAACACTATGATGCTCTGAGATCAATTGATCCAATATCGTCCGCTCCCTGAATGTAAGTGTGCATCCGCCCTAGTCGTTGAAATAGCCATGGCGTAAAATAATTGTTGGATAATCCCACGCTCAAAGTGGAATAGCCAATAATTCAATATACGAATAAAAAGAAATGAGTCAAAGAATACAATGTCAATTGTATAAAAATTCATAATTAACAAATTTATCCCTCACAATAATGCTTGTCCGAGTATATAATCCAATTGTTTATTAGGTTATTCTTCGATAGTGATCATTCCCGATTTCTTTGGGAGGCATTTCAAAAGTCAGTGTCATGGGATGACTTCTCCGAGGCTAAAAGATGGGGCGGATGGCCGAAGAGCATTGCGGAGAATCACAGAGCCTTCCGAAATTCCCACGAGAGAAGAGGAGAGTGTTCTAGATTGTTCTACAAAATATTGCCGGGCATTCTAGAATACTTCAAGAACGATAGTAGTTAGTAGTTGGTAGATAGGGGTTGTAATTAATAAGTAGACAGCAGTTGGCATTTAGTTAGATCCCTTCATGGATGTGTATATAAAGGGCTTGCCACCCTCATTTGTAATGATCCCTCAAAATCTCATTCTTTGAGTAATACATAAGAATTTCCACATCTTGTCTAGCGTCTTGTGTATTTTCTCTCTTCTTAGTAGCGTAGAGTTGAGAGAAAGTGAAAGTATGCTGACTTTGGCTAACGAGGATCGAAGTACCGCGCGGATATCTCGAGTGAGAATTTGTCCATGACACCAGGGAACGATAAGTTAACACGATGTCATTTATGACATGTGTCTGTACAGATGAATTAATGTAGACATTGCAAGTTGCAACATGCTCAGATAAGAATCTCGGCAAAGAAACTTGTTGCCTAGCCTCAAAGCATATCTGATGTACGAATTGTTAATCAATTAATACGAGCAAAATATATGTCAAATAAGAGTTAGTTTGTTAACGAGGATCGAAGTACCGCGCGGATATCTTGAGTGAGAATTTGTCCATGACACCAGGGAACGATAAGTTAACACGATATCATTTATGACATGTGCCTGTACAGATGAATTAATGTAGACATTGCAAGTTGCAACATGCTCAGATAAGAATCTCGGCAAAGAAACTTGTTACATATCCTCAAAGCATATCTGATGTATGAATTGTTAATCAATTAATAAGAGCAAAATATATGTCAAATAAGAGTTAGTTTGTTAACTTCGTTTTACTTTTTACCCTTTCAACTTTTATGTTTTTTAGAGATAAATTTTATTATAATATTTATGTTTGTGAACTCGCAATCTCAGTTTCTACGATTCTATTACTTCACTTAAAAAAAACTTTTATGTTATATTGAAATTGCCCCTAAAACTTTTATAGTTGTTGCACGTGTAATCCCGTCGCAAGGTCCATTACAGTCCAAATTCCTTTTTTTTAAATTCCGTCGGGAAAATTTTCCCTTGCAAGTAAAACCGAAGCCGACTAAACGCCAATAACTTGCCTTGCCTCCCAATCTGCGACGAAATCGATGCGATCAACACCTTCTCACCATTTTACGGGGACAAACGAGACGATAGTCTCGACCGTCCTCCTTTCAGTGTCCCAGTCAACGACGACTTTATAACTTCCGACAAGAGCCAATTAATCTTAATTTGACCTTAAGGTACTGAGTCTTTTTGTTGAGACTAATTCGTGCATTTTTACATTTTTTTTGGATAACTTGCATTTACACTTCACACATAATTCTAAACGCGGATCTCATGCGGAACGCTAGAGATCAAAATTCTATAATTCAGAATTTTATAAGTTAGATTCTAGAAGATACTTTACAGAGACATGTCAGGATCATTTTTTCATTAAATATGGTTAAGAAAGATGTCATTGAAAAACTCTGGATGTATAATTTCTAATAAATCAAACAGTTTGTAATTTAGATTTGTCTATAAAAAGTTATTAGATTTTCTGTAAAATGTGTCCGAGAATTATGAGAAGATAAAATAATAAAAATTAATGTAAAGTTAAAAGATCATTGTATCATTTCCCTATTAATAGCAGCCATTGTAGGGATGTAAGGCAGATCATTTGGAAGAAATAAAGTTATATTTTAGAATAACTCATTCTTTGAGTTGTTCTTCTTTTGGCTTTGAACATCTAAGGTGGATTCCTAAAGCTGTTTGAGTCATATGCTTGTTGTTCTTGGGGGCTTGATCTTTTATTCTCCATTTTCTGCATCAAACTGGTATCAGAGCTCCGGGTCTTTCGATGGCTGGACAATGTCGAGGTGTGATCGTCAACCTACCACTCATTGAGCTTGATCTTCGTGATGTTGAGATTGACGAATTAACGAGGCAACTGCAACAACTCTAACTGCAGCTTGAGCGCCATCAAGCTAACCATGATGAGTCTCATCACTGTATGTTGAGGGAGAGAATGTCAATCCTTTTCATGAGGATTCCGACTCATTCCATGAAGGGGTTCTTTTTTGACTTCATGGTCTTTTTTTAAGAAGCGACCTCATGGTCGTGAAGACGATGGTGAACAAATTCATGATTCCTACTCTGATGAGAAGGATGAGGTTGATGAAGGCGATGTACTTGTGATTAAAACGTCTCTTAAGGATAGATAATGTGGAAGATGATAAGTGGCTTTGTCTTGACATTTTCCACACCCGTATTACATTTTACGAGAAGACATGCACGATCATCATCGACAGTGGGAATTGTGAAAATGTTTCTCTCATACTACGGTGAAAAACTTGCAGCTCGAATTGGAGAAACATCATGAGTCGTACAAGCTCTCTTGGCTCAAGAAAGGGAACGTTGTTCTTGTCGAGCAGCGTTGCTTGATACAATTTTTTATTGGACAACATTACAAGGATGATGTTCTATCTTATATGGTTCCAATGAATGCGTGTCATTTACTCCTTGGAAGGCCTTCGTTATATGATCGAAGGGTGATCTATGATGGGTTTAAAAATACTTACTCTTTCATCCAAAATGGAGTTGATGAAGCCATCAAATAGAGAGGGGAGTTCATTTCTTTCGACTCTCAATTTCTTCATGTGATGGATCGCTCAAATGACGCATTTACACTTGTACTCTTAGAAGATAATTGTTGAGAAATAAGATCGAAACGAGAATTACGTGGAAACCCCAAGACGGGGAGAAAACCACGGGCAAAGAATAGTCGTCCACTATGCGAGTCCAATCAGTTACAAGGCCTCCGTGAGGGTTCTCTCTACCTCACAATTCTCGACTACTACACAAAAGACCTAGGCATAGGCCAATATATATAGGAGATTATAACCCTACTCTAAATAAGAATAGAGTACTAATTTATATAGAATTTGAGATAAACTCTAACAAATCTCTACTTTGGACCAAATTCTATGACTCCAATATCAACGCTACTCCACCTTCACAACCAGCCCCTAAGGGCAATCAGCATCAAGTATGAACACCTACCAAGTCCAAGCAATGCTCGAACTTAGTACCAGAAAGTGGCTTCATCAACATGTTTGTAGGGTTGTCTTTGGTACCTACCTTGCTCACAACAATGTCATCTTGAGCAACATGCTCCCGAATGAAGTAGTACCTCACATCAATGTGATTCGTCCTCGCATGATACATAGCATCCCTCGTGAGATGAATAGCACTTTGACTATCACAGTACACTGTACTAACCTGCAGCTTCTCACAGATTTTACTGAAGAAACCTTTCAACCAGATAGCCTCCTTCACACCTTCAGTTATAGCCATGTATTCCGCCTCAGTGGCTCAGTGGTAGACAACGCCACTGTGGCCTGTAGACAAGCTCTCCAACTGATAGCACATCCTCCAAGAGTGAAGATATATCCAGACAATGCCACTGTGGCCTGTAGACACACGCTCTGGGTACCCTTCAAGTACCTCATAATCCACTCCACTGCTCTCTAATGATCTTCTCTAGGATTTGCCATAAACCTGCTAACAACACTCACAGCATAGGCCAAATCCGGGCGTGTGTAAACTATAGCATACATCAGAGAACTAACAGCACTGGAGTATGGAACACCAGACATGTAATCAACCTCAGCAACTGATTGTGGAGATAAAGCATACGAAAGCCAAAAATGTGTACCAAGAGGAGTACTCACAGGATTACCAGTCACATCAAACCTGTCAAGTACCTTTTCAATGTAACTCTCCTGACTCAGAAATAATTTCCTCGCTCCTCTATCTCTGGCAATCTCCATACCAAGAATCTTCTTAGCAGGACCTAAATCTTTTATCTCAAACTCGCTACTCAACAGAGTTTTGAGCTTCCTCACCTCTCCTTTATCACTTGCAGCAATTAACATGTCATCCACATACAGGAGCAAATACACTAGGGAACTGTCGCGTAGCCTTTTCAGATAAACACAACTATTATACTTGCTCCTCTCATAATCATGAGAAATCATAAAGGAGTCAAATCTTTTATACCACTGCCTCGGAGACTGCTTAAGGCCATACATGGACTTCTTCAACAAGCACACATGGTCTTCTTTACCTTCAACATGAAAATCTTCAGGCTGTACCATATAAATCTGCTCCTCAAGCTCTCCATTCAAGAAAGCTGTCTTCATATCAAGCTGTTCAAGCTCCAAATCCTGCAAAGCGATAACACTAAGAAGAGAACGAATCGAGGTATGCTTCACAACTGGTGAAAATACCCCATTAAAGTCCACACCAGGAATCTGACTATATCATCTAGCCACTAGTCTAGCCTTGTATCTAGGCTCTTCAACTCCAGTTATACCATGCTTCTTCTTGAATACCCACTTACAACTGACAACCTTCTTATCCTTAGGCAACTTAGTAATCTCCCAAGTCTTGTTCTTGTGAAGAGATTCTATCTCTTCCTCCATAGCAACCAACCATCTAGCAGAGTCTTTTGACTTCACAGCATCTGAGTAACTAGACGGTTCTTCACAGCTATCAATTTCTTCTATCACATTCAAGGTAAAAGCAATAATATCAGCCTCACCCAACTTCTATGGAGGCCTGATAGTTCTTCTGGGCCTATCTCTAGTAATAGAATATGCTGGCTCCCTCTCTACTGTGCCAACATTCTCAGCTTCATCAGACAACCCACCATGAGTAGGGTCATGGCAATCAACATCACGGAAGGAACTTACTTCTGGATCAGCATCAAACTCCACATGTACTTTTGACTTTTGCAAGTCCACACTTGGAGCACTCGGAACACCAGGTGAAGAAACATCCTCCCTTTTACTCAGCATGTCTGTCTCTTTGAAAATAATATTCCTACTCAACAAGACCTTAGACAGCTCGGGATACCACAACTTGTATTCCTTCACTCCAAAAGCATAGCCAAGGAAGATACATTTCATAGATCTTGGCTCTAACTTGCCATTGTTCACATGAGCACAGCAACATAGAAAGGACACCCAAATATCTTCAAATCAGCATAATTAGGAAGATTTTTAGACCATAATTTTTCAGGTACCTTACCATCAAGTGACGCATGAGGTGAACGATTGACAAGGTGACAAGAAGTAGAAGCAGCTTCAGCCCAAAATAACTTAGGCAAACCAGCGTTGGACAGCATACAATAAACTTTTTCCAACAAAGTTATATTCATTCTTTCAGCGACTCCATTCTGTTGAGGTGTACCGGGGATTGTCTTATACCTAACAGTACCCTCATTCTTGCAGAACTCATCAAACCAACTAGAGCAAAACTTCAATCCATTGTCTGTACAGAGATGCTTGAAATTTCTCCCAGTCTGCTTCTCAATCATAGTCTTCCACTGCTTGAAAGTGACAAAGACATGATCCTTGCTCTTCAAGAAGAACGCCCACACCTTCCTCGAATAATCATCAATGATAGTCAGCATATACTTAGAACCATTCTTTGTTGCAACTTGAGACGGTTCCCAAAGATCAGAATGAACATAGTCAAGTTTTTCCTTCGTAGTGTGCACACCTTTCTGAAAACTGACTTTCTTCTACTTGCCAAACACACAGTGCTCACAAAATTCTAGCTTTCCAATACCCTGTCCACATAATAATCCTCTCCTATTTAGCTCGGTCATGCCTTTCTCGCTCATGTGACCAAGTCGCATATGCCACAATGAGATGTTCTCAGAATCTGTCAATGAGCCAGATACAGTAGTAGCAGTCCCTGTAACTGTAGAACCCTGCAAAACATACAGATTCCCAACCTCCTTTTTGGCCTTCATATGCACTAATGAGTTCTTACTCACACGAAGAACTCCACCTTCTCCGGTGTACCTGTACCAAAATGTATCAAGAGTACTCAGCAAAATCAAGTTTTACTTCAAATCAGGGATATGCCTCATATTCGTCAAGGTTCGACTGACACCATCATACATCTTGATCTTTACTGTGCCAATACCAATAACCTTACAGATAAAATTATTTTCCATGAGAACATTACCCTCCGCATGTTCATATGTTGAAAATCAGTCCCTGATGGGACACATATGAAATGTACAAGCAGAATCAAGGACCTAAGCAGCATCAACTTTAGACTTCCCATCAATCAAAGACAAAAGGTCTACATCAGATTCTTCTTTCTGAGTGGTGGTGGCAACACTAGCACTGCCGCTATCAAAACTTTCTCCTTTCAGAGCACTGGACTTTTCGCCCTTCTTCTTGTTCTTCAGCTCCGGACAGAACCATTTAATATGCCCAACCTTATAACAGTTGAAATAAGTCTTATCCTTGTGCCTTGACCTTGATTTGCTTATGCTCTTCTTCCTCGAACCAGACTTAGATTCCTCTCCTCAGACCTCCCTCTCACGACCAAGCCAGTCCCTTGGCTATTTTCAGAGAAACTAACAATGTGTTTATCAATCCTCTCTTTCTCCAAGAGCGAATCATGAACATTATTTCAACTCAGAGTATCATGGCTGAACAACAAAGTATCTCTGAATTATTGATAAGAAGCAGGAACCGAGCACAATATAATAAAGCAAGATCTTCATCATCATACTTCACATCCAGAGTTTTAAGATCAGCCACTATATCCTTAAATTTATTAAGGTGGTCGTGAGCAGACTTATCTTCTTGCATCCGGATAGAAAACAGTCTTTACTTCAAGCACAGTTTGTTGGTCAAACTCTTGGGCATGCACAACTTTTCAAGCTTTGCCCATAATGAGGAAGCTGTTGTCTCCTTCAACACGTCCCACAAAATATCATCTGACAGATATAACTGGATCTGACTCACAGCCTTACGGTTCTTTGACGCCTTCATCACAGCATCCCAACTCGAAGGCATCAACTTCTCCTCAAGTAAAGTCTCATCCAGCTTTAAATGTGTCAGAATAGCGTGCATCTTCACCTGCCACAAGGAAAAATTAGTTTTCCTCGTCAATTGAGAGATTTCGTACTTCATGGAAGTCATCCTGAAATACCTCGAACCAAGAAATCGGCCCAAAATCGGTTAGAAAATCAAAATCAGTCGAATCAATTGACTTTTGGTCAACTAGTCAAACCATTGACAAAGTCAACTCGAACTAGGGTTTTTCAACCCAAATCTGAGGCGGCGGCGGCTGAACGGAGGACCACCGCGGCGGGTGGCAGAAGGATCGCGCATCTTTACCTGCCACACAGAAAAATTAGTTTTTCTCGTCAATTGAGAAATTTCGTACTTCATGGAAGTCATCCTGAAATACCTCAAACCAAAAAATCAGCCCAAAACTGGTTAGAAAACTAAAATCAGTCAAATCCGTTGACTTTCGGTCAACCAGTCAAACCGTTGACCAAGTTAACTCAAACTAGGGTTTTTTAACCCAAATTTGAAGCAGCGGCGGCTGAACAAAGGACCACCGCGGCGGGTGGCGGGAGGATGGTGATGGCTCGGCCTCGGTCGGTGCGAGCAGAGGGGGCGGCAGTCGGGATGATGCTTCGCGGCGGCGGCAGTGGGTTCGGGAGTTCTCTCTCTCTCCCCGACGATCTCCTTCTCTCTCCCCGATTTGGTCGCCTTCCTCCCCGAACGGTGAGGTGAATGGCAACGATGGACGGTGGACTGGCTACGATGGGGCTCGTCAACGGGAATGTGAGCGGGTCTCCTCCACGGCACGGTGCAGAAATGGTTCGCGCGCCTCCTCTGGTGGCTGGCTCACACGGATACGTACGGGTTCGATCTCGAACCTCAGGAAATCCCGATGCAAGTTTCTTCCTCTCTCCACGAATGGGCGAGCGGCAGAGCTCCTCCCCGGACGCGGCGATGGTGCGCGGGGTGGTCGCCTCCTCTAGGCATCGTCGGGGTCGACGGGCGACGGGCTGGTCGGAGCGGCGGTCGGCTGGTCACGGCTGGTGGCTCCAAAACCCTAAATCTTAATTTTTTCCCAAATCGAAATCGGTTACTGCTCAAAAAAAAATTTCAATACTCGAATCTCAAATCTGGCTCTGATACTAATTGTTGAGAAATAAGATCGAAATAAAAATTACGTGGAAACTCCAAGACGGGGAGAAAACCACGGGCAAAGGAAAGTCGTCCACTATGCGAGTCCAATCAGTTACAAGGCCTCCGTGAGGGTTCTCTCTACCTCACAACTCTCGACTACTACACAGAAGACCTAGGCATAGGCCAATATATATAGGAGATTATAACCCTACTCTAAATAGGAATAGAGTACTAATTTGTCTAGAATTTGAGACAAATCCTAACAATAATGAAGATAAAAAGCACACTACAACTAATGAAGATAAAAAGCACACTACAACTAGTCTAGAATTTGAGACAAATCCTAACAATAATGAAGATAAAAAGCACACTACAACTAGTCTAGAATTTGAGACAAATTCTAACAATAATGAAGATAAAAAGCACACTACAACTAGTCTAGAATTTGAGACAAATCCTAACAATAATGAAGATAAAAAGCACACTACAACTAGTCTGAAGCCATCGCTAGAGGAGTTCTAAGATGGTCCTTTTCAAAATTTGAAAATATTTGGTGAAAATGCATATAAAGTGGAATTAATATAAGACTGGCATTTCTAACACTTTCAACATTTCTGAGTTATCACCTTACACAGGAGAAGACGAAGAAATTGACTTGAGGACAAGTTTTTTCCATCTGGGATAGAATGATGCAGAACTCTAGAGGTCAAAATTTTATAAGTCTGAATTTTAGAAGTTAGCTTTTATGATCACTTTACAGTCATATGTTGAGATCATTTCTTCATTAAATATGGTCAAATAAGATGTCATTGGAAAGATCTGAATGTCTAGTTCAAAGGAATCAAACAGTTTGTAATTTATAGTTGTAAAGTTATTAGACTTTTCGTGAGGCGTGTCTTAGAATTCCGAGAAGATAGAATACGAGTTAATAAGGTCGTTGTATCGTTTCACATAAACTTTTACAGGAATGTAAGGAATATCATTTGGAAGAAATAAATTTATATTTTAGAGTAACTCATTCTTTGAGTTGCTCTTCTTTTGACTTTCAATATCTTAGGTGGATTCATAAGATTGTTCGAGTCGTATGCTCGTTGTTCTGGGGGGCTTTTGATCAGCTTTTGATCATTTCTTCTCCATTATTCGGCATCAGAATCTACATGTATATATTTTTGGAGAATCCTGTCACTTGGTGTACAAAAGGGGATGAGAAAGGAAAGTCCACTAATGTGGTGTTACCATGTCATTGGAAAAACGGCGTTGTTTTGGCCACCTAAGTTTGGAAATCAGTCTGAGCCTCTGAGTGATTTTTTTTCAATAAAATTGGGCTTTTTTTATGGATTTTAAACATACAGATCTAATGCAATTTCAGCTTTACCACAGCTCAGT
The DNA here is from genome assembly GCA_963995505.1 of Hypericum androsaemum. Taxonomy (NCBI): domain Eukaryota; kingdom Viridiplantae; phylum Streptophyta; class Magnoliopsida; order Malpighiales; family Hypericaceae; genus Hypericum; species Hypericum androsaemum. Next base: position 644,004 of record OZ023191.1, read on the forward strand.
AAAGTGAATTTCTCCATGTTAAGTTAGGTCAGCCACTATGGCGCCCTTCGCCAACTTGGGGGAAGAAAATACAAGGGAAGAAAATTAGAAAAAGTTGAAAAAGAAAATAAAAGGAGGGAGGGTCGGCGACCATGGGCGGTCTGCCGCACCTCACAAGTGACATGGTCGCTGCTTATTATATATTTTTTTGCTTTTTCATTTAATCAAATTACACATGGTACAATATTATTCTATAAAAATATGAAATTTTTTATTTTTCAATTTCTATAAATAGAGCACATTATTTACATTTCATATTTTTTCAATTATTTATAAATATGACCCAATATTTTCATTTCATATTTTTCAATTCTCTATAAATACAGCTCAATTTTTTAATTTTGTTATTATTGTGGGTAGAAAAATATTTGGTTGAGTTAGATTAGGCTAGGTTGTATGTATTAGAAAAAAAAATTAGCTATTTATTTGCTCAACGAGTTGACCGAGTCACACAGTGGATGGTGTTAGACCACCCACAATGGTGGCTTTTCCCCAACCCAGTCAAAAAACAGGACAAAAAAAATATAAAAAGCTAAACTAATTTTCAGCCAACGCCCGGGCGTATACAGAAGTTGTCACCTGCCTCTGACACACGCTCGGGTTAGCCCAATATATTTTTTTACTTTTTTATTCTAATCTAGTGACATTTGGCACAATGTTATTTGTTAAAATAGATTTTTGCATATATAATTTGTGTGGTTATAAAAATTGAAGTTATTTTTTAACAAAACAAAAATTAAATATAGTAAAACCTCTGTAAAGTGATCTTATATAAAGTGATAAACTCCATAAACTGATAAAAAGTCCCGGTCTTGAGTCGGGACTAGTGTAAAAATTTAATAACCCCTCTATCGTAATAAAGTAATACTTTTTAAGAAAATATTAGTGCAAAATCTGAGTCTCAATTTTCGCATAAGTAATATTTTTGAATAAATACATGTATTTTTACATACTTTGCAAATTTGAAAGATGCTAGTTTGTGCTAGCTTTTATTTTTTGATAACTTTTACATTATTATTCATCTTTTGAATTGTCTTCAAATGGTCATTATGATCGTCGTCTTGCTATAAAAAATATTTTTTAATTGAGTATAATATTTGAATGACGTTATAAGCCGAGATTTAGCTATTTCGTGACTAATTATCATTTTCTATGAGATTATAATTCTAATAAGTATTAATATATTTTTGGAGACTTGGATGTGGTCAAATATAATTTTGGAAAAAGTCCACTTTAGTACCCTGTGGTATCGCCCAAAATCACTTTAGTACCCTGTGGTAAAAAACTGACCAATCGAGTCATACTTATTCCAATTAATATCAAAAAGGTCCTCGGGCAGCTGCCCGGAGCTACCCGGACCCTGCCCGGACTACGTGGCCAGCCACGTCACCAAAACTTGATGACGTGGTGCCACGTGGAGGAGGAGGAGGAGGAGGAGGAGGAGGAGGAAGAGGCGGAGGAGGAGGAGGAGGAGAAGAGGAGGAGGAGGAGGAGGCGGAGGAGGAGGAGAAGGAGGAGGAGGAGGAGGAGGAGGAGGAGGAGGAAGTGGAGGAGGAGGACGAAGTAGAGGAGGAGGAGGAGGAGGAGGAGGAGGAGGAGGAGGAGGCGGAGGAGGAGAAGGAGGAGGAGGCGGAGGAGGACGAAGTGGAGGAGGAGGAGGACGAAGTGGAGGAGGAGGAGGAGGCGGAGGAGGAGGAGGAGGAGAATAGGAGGAGGAGGACAAGGAGGAGGAGGCGGAGGAGAATAGGAGGAGGAGGACAAGGAGGAGGAGGCGGAGGAGGAGGACGAGGACGAGGAGAAGGAGGCGGAGGCGGAGGAGGAGGAGGAGGAGGAGAGGAAGAGAGGGAAGAAGATGGATGTCCACGTGGCGCCATGTCATCAAGTTTTGGTGACGTGACTGGCCACGTAGTCCGGGCAGGCTCCGGGCGGGTCCGGGCAGCTGCCCGAGGACCTTTTTGATGTTAATTGGAATAAGTATGACTCGATTGGTCGATTTTTTACCACAGGGTACTAAAGTGATTTTGGGCGATACCACAGGGTACTAAAGTGGACTTTTCCCTATAATTTTTTGGTACAGACAAAATAATTTTTTTGTAGTGAAAAAATATAAATCTCTCTTATGCGATAACCTCTCTAAAGTGATAATTTTTTCGAGTCCCAACAATATCACTTTAGAGAGGTTTTAATGTAATATGATGGATCCATGAATTTTATGCAATTGGGGAAAACGATATATAATTGGGCAATTCAAGTTGCCCAAAATCTGATTCAGCTGACTTTAGCAACATTAACTCCTGCATTCACTCCGAGTAAACGCATTGAAAACTTGTCAATTTTTATAACTGGAACAACTTCGCAATAGAGAATCTCATAACATTTTTAAAATAATTTGATTGAACATATATAGCAAAAATTTAGCACTAAATATTATGTAATTTACATCTTCTGTATTTATAATTTATCATTTAACGCATTTATTTTTAACTTGATTTATTTTTTCCTAATTTTGTATTGCAACTTTTGTAATTGCTAATTTTGTTACATTATTTTAGTTTTTTTGTTATAATTACAAACACATTATTTTCATATATTTATTACAATTTATGTAAATAAAATTAATTATTTATTATCTATGAGTAGAAAAATATTTAATTATGTTAATTTGTACGTGGATAAAGAAAAACTATTTATTTAGTTTCGTGGATTGGGTCACCGTGTGTAGCCTTATAGCCGCGTCAAAGGAGAAAGATGCCTTTCCCACTCTGACGAAGCTATAGCCTATGGAACGAGTCAGTGACAGGTCGTCCGTGTCATGGGCCCACCCTTGTCAACTTTGGGTCGAATCGTTGGAACTTGGGGAAAAAGATCCATTTGGTACGATGTTGTAGATTCAACGGCACCTCCTTTCCCATCAGACATCAACAATCCCTCAGGCTCTGCCCTGTTTTTTATTTTCAGAAAAATAAAACACCACCCTCGGACCCTCCCCCTCCCTAACTACTGCTTCTCTTCCTCTTTGCAACTAATGGGCCTTAGTTAAGCACATTTTCAATTTCAAAGAAGTCAGCCCTAAGTACGGCCCAGACCTTATCCAACACTAGCCCATAATCCTCAATCCCCTCTTACTTTCCCGGGTCCAACGCTGCCGTTTCGTTGCGACCTATCCCCTCGCTAAACCTCAACACCGATTCCCCTCTTTATCTCCCGAGCCGAGCAGGGAACATTTCGATTAGATCTTAAAACGATGAGGCTGCGGGTAAAATTTTTATTCGGAATTAATTGTATTTTATTTTTCTTATTTATATATCGAAATTTGTTACTATATTTTCGGAAAAAAAAGCTAGGAGAATCGGGATTTCGCCAAATCATAAAAATCCTAATTTTTTAAGATGGGAATTACAAACAAAACCGTAGGCATAATTTCAAATCATAGAAAACCTAAACTAAACAACTCTAAAAGCACCGGCTATTAAAGGTTAAACGCAATGTTTTTAAAACTGACTCGGAAGGCGACCCGGAATTATTAAAATTTTTGAATTGTCTGGTCGGGCCGGCGGTCTGACCAGGATTTCTATTTTATATTAATATTATTAAATATGATTTAATAAATTTAATTTAGCATAAAAAATGATAAAATATTAAATAAGTTCAAATATTTTGTAACTTTATTGTACAATTTATCAAAACAAAGTCTTCAAACATGAATTAAACGAGTATTCAAGTACAAAAAGATGATTATACAAGTTTTCATGTTCGACATATAAGTCAAATTCGTTTAACTTAGTTGACATATTATCTAGAATTGTTAAAAACACAAGTTTGTTGTGATCAAAAAGAGATGTATATGCTTCGAGCGTGGAGGTTGAGATTTTATTTCTAAATTAAATACGATAAAATAGAAAAATAAACACAAAAATTTTTGATCCGGGCGAACCGGGTCACCCGTAAGTACCTGACTAGGTGGTTTGACCAAATTTTATCCGGTCAAACTGCTTACTAGATTTTCGGCAAAAATTGATCCCGATTTTGTCCCGAGTAGTTATTGGACCGATCAAACTGTCTGTCGAACTACACTTTTTAAGACATTGGTTAAACGATGTCATGCGGGTGTGTTCGAATCCCATCATTGACAACTTTTTAATCAGAAGAAACCTTTTGGAAAAAGTAAAAAAAAACTGTCATTTTTCTAATTAAATATATCAGTATATATTTCCAAGAGATGATAAATGTTTTGGCTTATTGTTTCAAACCAATTTGCTTTAATATCTTCTAAAAAACGACCGGTCATCAACTTATGATCCGGGGCATTCGGCATGTGTCGGCATTGCTAGGCCCAGGCCTGCTCGTATTAACGTCGAGCATAAAAATACTACGGCATAATGTTTTTAAGTCACCGTGCATCAATTAATCTAAATTCAAGTTATCTATAATTTTTTAGAGGTGACAAAAAAATTTTAACAAATATTTAACACTATCACTTTTTCAAGATTTCGAACTCGAAATCTTATTTAAGTTAAAATAATATCATTACTAGTTGATTTGTTGGTATGTGATAATTTTCTTTTACAGTGGGTAAGTGTTGTATTTTTTTTTCTATATACATACCCTCAATTGCGTTTAGCATGTGTACCATATCCTGAATCGAGCTGAGATTTATTGTACGTAATTGACAGAATGGGTCATAAATACAGCGAAGGACAATTTTGCCGGTGGAAATTTAGTCCATGTACCTTGTTGTTTGACATTTACGTGCCAACACAGTTAATGAAGATGGGCTCATGCATCTTCATTAACTGTGACATTTTCTCAATAGGTTTCTTAGTGATAAAATTTCGACAAGTTCGACGATTATAGCAAAACTTCGCAGCAATGTTAAAAAATTCATAATTATATTTTCATAAATTAAACTCGACAGAATAGTTTCAACCAATGAACCTGATGTTTAGTAGTTGGAAAGATGGCTCGTGGTTTCGATCTAATCATCCATTTCGATCCTCATTAAGTTGCTGTCCTTGCTGGGTTGTTCGGTGAATTCTTTGGTGTAATTTGGTGTCTTTTCTTTTGGGCTTGATGCTGGGGCAGTACTGATGTATGTTTGGTGATTATGTATTTAGATAGCGTATATCCGATTTTTGATATGTGTTATTTAATATCTTAAGTTATTATTGATACTTACCTATTGTATAATTAATTTTAGAGTTCTTTTGTGGAGTAATATCATCTTACTTATAATAAAAAAATGGCTTCCCGGTCCCTTCATTAAGAACTCGGCGCAGGGAATCCCTGTGCTGCTCCTCTGATATGTTATTCTGGAGATCACGAGACAAGCATTTAAATGCGAACCACAAGCCATCCCCCATGCATTGATATTTGAGGGCCCATTATTGCATGTTTATCATGTACAAATTTATTGTGTTTTATTTTTTGATAAGTAATTTTTTATTAATTAATAATTATATTTACAGTTAATTTAGTGTAGAATTACCTCTTATGTGCAGGGTTGGGAAAGAGCACCTGCACATAAGAGAGAAAGATCGTCGGCCTTAATAAAACTTTACTACGATAAAATTTAGTGAGAAAACCGTGATAGAAAAAGAGCACTTTGATAGGACAAGCCACATCTTCATCTTCATGTTAAAATCGTTCGATTAAATTCCACACCGTCACACACCAACTAGATACATAATCCCCTCAAAACCACCCCCTTCCACATAACTAAACCGACTAAATTATTGTGTTTTATTTATCGCGAGCTAGTGATAGTTGCTGCAATTGAATGCTCTGGTCCAATACGTGCAGGGTTTTTTTTTCTTGATTGGTAGGGTTTTTTCTTGATAATCGAGGCAATTTTAATGCTCACCTGCAATACCCAACTTCTCTGTCTTTACTCTCTTCCTTATTAAATTTTGGCGTATACAATTGAGATTTAAAGAGGAGCAGGACGTGCCCTTTATTTTTCTCACATAAAAACACATCGCCTTACCAAGTCTTTCGTCTTCCTTTTGAGCCCCTTTTTTATACTCCATTATTCCATGTCTCGATGCATCGGAGAAGATGGAAGTTATTTTCTTGAAAGGGCCCTTGTGATGTTGGCCTGGTTCACTCAAGACAAAACATGCGTTACTTGTGCTGTTCTTTTTCCAAATTCTAGTATTACACCGTTGGTTGTATTTATTTTTGTCACTAGTAAGGCAAACATGGTCTTTGATTGAGCCGCGCCAATATCTCAAGTGCTCTTCCATCGTGACCGGGCGGTGGTCGTAATTTCAAAAAAAAAAAGAATTCTACACCCGGTATGTTGTATATGTTATGAGTAATAAATTTTACTTATCAAAAAAATTTAAAAATCTCAAGTGCTCTTTCAGTTATCTCTACGTTTGAATCTTCCAACGTGCATAATCTTGATCCTGCCAGTTACATTTTCTCTAGACTAGGAACCTATTTCCCTCTTTAGAAAATTTTCGATGTCAATTAATTATTATGAAATTTTTAGTGAACATTGTTGAGGTCAAGTACATTTCGAAATTTATTATTATTATTTTACCCAATTCAAGCTTGAATTTCATGATTTAGCAAATATCTATGTACTTATAAAACTTATTTACAGGAATTTTTATTATGTCCCGCGTGGCTAGCTTATTTATATACTGCTTCTAATTTTGAGAATTAGATTTAACCGGATTTTCCAAACAACCTTTGAAATGGAAAGAAGCTTAATTGAGAACCACTTTAATATATTGAGAATGGCAGCAAATTTAGATGTTAGTACATCAAAAGGTATGCAATATCCGGTTTAAAGCTTGATCCAAATAGAAACAACAAAATGGGACATTGATGCAGATGGTTAAATAAATATATTGTATCCATTCTCTCTTTTTGTGGGAATGGAGTGTTTCTTTTGATAGGACCATTATCTGTATTATAAATTTATCTTTTTTTCTAAATACTACTCCATCGTTAAAGGGCTCAAGAGAATCCAGGTTTACCCTGCCGGAAGTGTATAATAATTCTACTTAACTTGTTTCTGCCATTTTCTTCTTAGTACTTAGCTATCAGATTTGGAGGAATTTAATATTCTGCAATCCCGACAACTCAGTGTCGGTTGATGATAAGATTTCATTATTTATTTTATTTATTACTTAATTCCATTGCTAATGTTAAAGATACCAACAACAATGTTTCTGTTGATATAATAAACGGCTATATTTTGTCCGAGTGATGTAGGTTTTAACATGGGTTTATGGGGTGAAGCAGTTTGGGTGGTAATATGGGTTGTTTTAGGGTGTTAAACTATTTTAGCACCGTAATGCTAAGCGTTCTTTTCCTATTAGGAGTTTCGCATGGAATTTTATTTTGATAAGGTTTTAACGATCTTGTAACTACAACGTCGTATTCGAGAGATTTAACATCAAGGGGATGAAAACATGTACTTATACATTTTATTGATAAGTAAACTTTTATTTCTATATAACATGCTTGTGTGAAACTTCTCGTTACACAAGATTGCAGCCCATATGTACCTATACCTATATTGGAAAAATTGACTTAGTAAAAAAGATTAGCGGCTAGATTGTATAGTAAAAGACAATTATTTATTGGGTAAATTATTCCCTAGTCTATGGTATTTGGTCATTCTCTCCCTCGGGTCCCTGCATTTTCAAAAAAATATTTTATCATCCCCCGTCTTTGGTTTGAGAAATTCTCGGGTCCCTGGTGCCGGAATATTCTATTTTCTTGTTTGAATATGTCATTTTCTCTGGCGAACCTCCACTTGAAAAGACCAAAATGCCCCTCCCTCTTAAAAAATAAAAAACGTCTCTCCTCCTGCCTTCATTTCCTTCTTCCTCCCACTTTATCTTCTTCCCCACCTTCAATCAAAAACAAAACTTAATTTTGAACAATCCAAATTATTTAGAAAGAATCAAAACTTAAACAACTCTAATTTTGAAACTCAAATCATTTTCTGAATTTGAAATCCCTAATTTCGGGTTCTGAATTTGAAAAACACTAATAAGCAAAATCAGAATGGCGAGCAAGAGTCGAGACTCCGAAACGACTAGATCATCGAAGCTGACAGCCCCGGCGGTCTCCCACAACCGATCTTCGCCGTCATCGGGCTTCTTCCAGCCGAGGTCGTCAAAGCTGAGGATGCCGGTGAGCTTGGAGGGGGATGGCCGGCCGGAGAAGCCGTCGAGGGGGTGGTGGCCGTGGTGGGGGCAGGCGTTGGGTGGGCGGTGGCGATCCCAGTCCCAGTCATGGCAGAGGGCAGAGCGGTCGGAGTCACAGAGGATGGAGGCTGAAATACTCTTAGCGGTATGAGCGGCTGAGGTTCCAAGCTGGGTTGGAAAAGTTCCAACAGTTTTAGGTTTTTGGGTTGGTGGTAGTAGGTTGAAGGTGAAGGGGAGGAAGAAGATGAAGTGGCAGAAGGAAAGATTGATTTTTTAATTTTTTAAGTGGGAGGGGTATTTTAGTCTTTTCAAGTGGAGATTTGCCGAAGAATATGGCATATTTCGGCCCAGGGGCCCGAGAGTTTCTTAAATCAAAGACGGGGGATGGTAAAATAATTTTTGAAAATACAAGGACTCGAGGAGGAAGATGACCAAATACCGGGGACTAGAGGGTAATTTACTCTTATTTATTCCCCAACCGTAAACCAACCTGCAAAATTGTCGTGCCAACTTTTAACAACAATGTATCGGAGCTAAATCTGTATGAGCAACACGCTTAGTGGTCCATTCACATACAATTAATGCATAATCTTGCGTAATATATATAGCTCTAAGTAGCATTAAATCAATAGCTGATCAGATCTGCATGGGTCACAATTTGGACCTGACCGGTCCCAAGGTTGATAAATTGATCATTTTGATTTCATATTATTTTTTTTGGATAAGTAGATTTTTGTACAACTCTGATATGATTATAATGTGAGGATATCAAATTATATAAAACGCATGCTAAAAAATAGCCTACTTAACAACATTTATTCCATACTACTCCGACTATTAATGAAATGTAAGAAATATAGCACTGTCAAATAAGAATTTTATGATGTTTTAAATTTTGATTAGTTAAATATTTATGAATCACTAATTATTGGTTGAGACTATACAGACGGTAACCCAACTATCAGTCTGCACTGCATCTAATGTATAGCATCTTTTTACGGATAAGGGTGACCGCTTCAACTCTGGCAGCCGGACAAAGATTCCATCATTAATTCTCCCCCTGCTCACCACCGCCAATTGCAATTTGGCCATTGGGTGTGATTTAACTGGGCATCCAGCTCGATATATTCATATTCTAGGCTCACTCCTCATCTTTCTTATTTATTGTTCTTTTTTTGGTGTGACTTTATTTATGTAACAAATAAACCAAACCAGGTGTGATCGATACCCTGCCATTCTAGCTCGTGTCCCCCAGGACATAAAGAAACGATGACTTGACGTTTTTCTCACCTTTGTTTAGTTTATCATCGGCAGTTTGTTCACAGTATCAAACTTTTGTTGTTTCGGAAGGTTGGTGTACTTGATTAGGATCTTCGGCAGTCGAGGCAAGTGAAGTGCTAAGTGCGCCACAAAGCGCCCATTGCGACCTGCGTCCAATGGGCCATGCGCACACGCACGTCCTCGTGCTCGTGCTCGTGCTCGTGCTCGTGCTCGTGCTCGTGCTCGTGCTCGTGCTCGTGCTCGGACGGTGCTTCGCACCGTCCTCGCAGGCAGCTAGCGGTGGGTCAGCCTTTTGGGTAGACAATCAAGTTGAGAGGCGAGGAGGGGAATTCCTTATAAACAAGGAAATCCTCCTTGCTCTAATCAATGTGGTATTGCACTTTTCCACTTCCCTTTTGGGCTTCCACTTTGGGCCTTACCATTTTGGGCTTTGCATTGAATTTTCCATTCAAAACCCAACAATCTCCCACATGAATGATGATTAATGCATGCAGACTCTAATCGAAAGTTCTAACGTGTTATTAGTGCATTGAGACAGGTAGCTTGCGGCTTTGAACCTTCTCTAGTAATATGTTATCGAATTTACTCGCTGCTCGGTGAACGTGATGTCTTGAACCGTCAGCTTTTGGTGTAAACCAAGACGATAACATTTACACAATAATAACCCTAGTATATTTGGGTTCTCACGTTGTGTCTGTTTCGGCCATGGACCGTATCTTGGATTCATAAGTGTTTTTTCTATTTGAAGCGGCCTCACTTCACACTTACATAGGTGATCTCCTATCAGGAGTATCCTGTCATACTCCACCTTTATCAAGGTATAGGAATCATTAAAAGCGTAATGCTTAACCTTACCACACCGCTGCAGGCTAACACCTGGGCATCTTCTGAGAATGAGATAGGTTCCAGGTTATTTACTGAACCCTCCATAACTTAGTTGTCTCATTGAACCAAGTTTGTGGGATCTCCACTCATCATGGTTGAGTTACCGCTATGGACGTTCTTTAGTGTGTGGATTTTAATCACATTCCCCTTACTGCGTTGTACATTTGATCTCTATTGATTTCTTTCGTAAAAGGATCAGCTAAGTTGTCCTTGGACTTTACGTAATTAATGGTGATCACCCCACTAGAGATCAACTGTCTAACGGTATTGTGTCTCCAACGGATATGTCGAGACTTTCCATTGTACATTGTACTTTGTGCTCTCCCGATTGCAGACATGCTATCACAATGTATTAATACGGGAGGCACCGGTTTGCTCCAGCACGGAATATCCTCTAGGAAGTTTCTGAGCCATTCAGCTTCTTCTCCAGCTTTGTCAAGCGCTATAAACTCCGACTCCATGGTGGATCGAGCTATGCATGTTTGTTTAGAGGACTTCCAAGACACGGCTCCTCCTCCTATGGTGAATACGTATCCACTCGTGGATTTGGAGTCCTTTGTGTCTGATATCCAGTTTGCGTCACTGTATCCTTCTAATACAGCTGGATATTTAGCATAATGTATGCCATGGTTTATGGTATATTTTAAATACTGTAAAACCCTTTCTAGAGCTAGCCAGTGATCCTTCCCTAGATTACTTATAAATCTACTTAGCTTACTAACTGAGTACGCAATATCGGGACGTGTGCAGTTTGTTAAATACATCAAGCTCCCGATAATTTGTGCATACCTCAGTTGAGATACTGGGTCCCCTCGATTCTTGGCTAAGTGTAGATTTAAATCTACTGGAGTCTTAACCGGAGGTTTGTCAAAAGCTTCAAATTTCTTGAGCACGCTTTCCACGTAGTGGGATTGTGTCAAGATAATTTCGTCAGCTTTCCTAGAAATTTTTATTCCTAGTATGACGTCTGCCAGACCCATATCTTTCATGTCAAAGTGATTCTTTAACATGTTCTTAGTTTTCACAATAACCTCTTTATTGCTTCCCGTAATTAGTAAGTCATCTACGTAGAGACATACAATTACGTAAGCTTCAAGTGTGCCCTTAATGTAAACACATTTATCGCACTCATTGATCTTAAATCCATTTGACAGCATTGTTCTGTCAAATTTTTCGTGCCACTGTTTCGGCGCTTGTTTTAGCCCGTATAGTGACTTAACTAGTCGGCACACTTTATGCTCTTGACCGGGAGCCACAAACCCTTCAGGTTGCTCCATGTATATCTCCTCTTCCAGTTCTCCATTTAGGAAAGCTGTTTTTACGTCCATTTGGTGGATCTCGAGGTTATAGAGTGCTGCAACAGCTATGAGTACTCTAATTGATGTGATTCGTGTGACCGGTGAATACGTGTCAAAGAAATCATATCCCTCCTTCTGTTTGAACCCCTTAGCTACCAATCGAGCTTTGTACTTGTCGATTGATCCATCAGCTTTGTATTTCCTTTTTAGGATCCACCTGCATCCCAAAGGTTTGTAGCCCGGTGGGAGATCCACGATTTTCCACGTGTGGTTTTTCATAATGGATTCTATCTCACTATTCATAACTTCCTTCCAGAGAGGAGCATCTGGACTGGACAATGCCTCTTGGATTATCTTGGGTTCGTCTTCTATTAGATAGTCTGGACCAAAGAATTTGGTTACCTTTGTCTGTTTACTACGTCTAGGTTCATCATCTTCCTGATTAGACCCTTGCGTAGTCTCGTGAGCCCTTTTCTTTGGACTTCCTTCCTTTCTTTCCTTATTAGGAAAGCTATTCTCAAAGAACGTTGCGTTCCTTGATTCTATGACCATTCCCGTATTTATCTCAGGGTTTTCAGATTTATGTACAAAAAATCGATAAGCACTACTATTTTGTGCATATCCGATAAAGATGCAATCAATGGTCTTGGGTCCTATTCTCACCTGCTTAGGCTTAGGTACTTCGACCTTTGCTAGGCACCCCCACACTTTAAGGTAACCGTAGGAAGGCTTCCTTCCTTTCCATAGTTCATATGGGGTTTTATCCCTTTTCTTGTGTGGCAATTTGTTTAGAATATGGTTAGCTGAGAGCACTGCTTCCCCCCACATGTTCTGGGGTAAGCCCGAGCTAATCAACATAGTGTTTATCATCTCTTAAAGAGTTCAATTTTTGCGTTCAGCTACGCCATTTGATTGAGGTGAGTATGGAGCAGTCGTCTGATGAATAATGCCATGTTCTTGACAGAGTTCCTCAAACGGAGCTACATATTCTCCTCCTCGATCACTTCGGATCATTTTGATTTTCACGCTGAGTTGATTTTCAACCTCATTCTTATATCTCTTAAAGGCATCAAGAGCTTCGTCTTTTCCCTTTAGGAGATACACGTAAAAGTATCTCGTGCAATCATCGATAAACGTGATGAAGTATTTCTTCCCGCCTTTAGTTTGCACGTGTTTCATATCGCAAGTGTCCGTATGAATTAACTCTAAAGGCGTAGTACTTCTTTCTACCGAATGGAAAGGTGCTTTGGTCATTTTAGCCTCCACACATACTTCACATTTATCAGATGGGTTGAACTCTAGATTCGGTAATAAATTTAAACTTACTAACTTTCTTAGTGAGTTTAGATTTACGTGTCCTAATCTACCATGCCATAAATTAGAACACTCGGCCAAGTAAGAAGAAGTATTAACTTTATTTTCACCGTTAAAGGTGCGATGTACATTTATTACATTCATCTTAAATAGCCCCCTTTCTAGATACCCTTTCCTATGAATTGACCCGCTTTGGTCAGTACAAACTTATCAGCCTCAAATATAAGCTTAAGACCGACTTTGCTTAACAGTGAGCCAAAAACTAAGTTCTTGCGGATGTCCGGGACATGCAGCACATCCTTGAGGGTCAGCTCCTTTCCTGAGGTTAGCTTCAGGACCACCTTACCCAGACCTACGATCTTGGACGTTAAGGAGTTTACCATGAACAGCTTTTGGCCGGTGATCGGGATATAGTTCGAGAACATCTCCTTATCCGAGCAGATGTGGCGGGTAGCTCCAGTGTCCACGAACCACTCTCTCGGATTGTCCACCAGGTTGGCTTCAAACACCACAGCTGACAGATCCATCTGGGACAAGTCTTCAGCCAGGTTAGCCTTTCCTTGGTCGTCCTTCTTCGGCTGGCGACAGTCCTTAGCCATGTGGCCGGATTTGCCGCAGTTGTAGCAGTCGCCCTTGATCTTCTTTTTCTTCTTGGGCTCTTACTTCTCCTGCTTATCCCCGGACTTCTTCCTCTTCTTGCCACTTTTTCCCTCAGCGAGGTGCACAGTGGTCTCAGAGTTGGCCTTGCCTTGCTTGACTTCGGACTTTCGGTTGTCTTCCTCGATCTTAAGTCTCACGATCAGGTCTTCTAGGCTCATGTCCTTCCTCTTGTGCTTGAGGTAGCTCTTAAAATCCTTTCAGAGCGGGGGGAGCTTCTCGATCATCGCAGCTACTTGGAAGGACTCGCTGAGTTGCATCCCTTCGGCTTGGATCTCATGGAGGATCAGCTGCAACTCCTGCACTTGGTCGATGACCTTCTTAGAGTCCACCATCTTGAAGTCGAGGAATCGTCCGACGATAAATTTCTTCGTCCCGGCATCCTCCGTTTTGTACTTCTTCTCGAGTGAACTCCACAGCTCCTTAGCGGTCTTGGCTTCCGCGTAGACGTTGTAGAGCGTGTCGTCTAGTCCATTCAGGACGTAGTTCCGGCATAGGAAGTCACTGTGACTCCATGGATCGAGGGCGTTGATCTTCTGTTGATCTGCCTCATTTTCCGTCACCTTCGGAGCCTCTTCCTTCAAGAATCGGACCAGGTTGAGCGTCGTCAGGTAGAACAACATCTTCTGTTGCCACCTCTTGAACTCGGTACCGTTGAACTTGGCCGGAATTTTGGCGTGGACAGTTCCCGGGACCGCTGGTGCTGAGCTTGTCAATGCCATTTCAAGTACACAATCTCGTCTTACGATTATTGTTTCGGAAGGTTGGTGTACTTGATTAGGATCTTCGGCAGTCGAGGCAAGTGTTGGACACTTTCTCCGTAAGACGAGATTGCCCCGTATATTTCAGTGCGGTACGGGCTACGGCAATCGTCCCCAAGATACAACGACTGTTAGGGCATTTCCAAGACCGTTGCACACGTATCTCGAAACTTTTGGGCGAACCCTTATATACCCAGAACTTTCGGACTCTTGTAAGTGAGAATCGGGGGAGAGAAGAAGACAACTATTGCTAATGAATGCTTATACAATGAGTTGCTGGGATGAAGATTATGGCAAGGGGGCAGGCCTATTTATAGGAGGGAGGCAGCCACTCCGAAGGAACGCGTCCGCTCGGTCAGCAGGCTGTCTGGCTGCGCTCGTGGCCTTTCGGTGGCTTCTGGATCCTTCCAAGCGCGGATCTCGCAGCCCTTCGGCCTTCTGGAAGTCTCCTGGACATTCCAGTCCGTCGTGCCTCTTCGGTGGCCAACCTGAAGGCGCTCGCAGCTGCCTCCGGACCCGGGCAAAATACTTAAGGCTCCTCCAGCTCCAAGTGTGCCACAAAGTGCCCATTGCGACCTGCGTCCAATGCGCCATGCGCGCGTGCGCGTGCTCGTGCTCGGACGGTGCGCAGGCAGCTAGCGGTGGGTCAGCCTTTTGGGTAGCCAATCAAGTTGAGAGGTGAGGAGGGGAATTCCTTATAAACAAGGAAATCCTCATTTCTCTAATCAATGTAGTATTGCACTTTTCCACTTCCCTTTTGGGCCTCCACTTTGGGCCTTACCATTTTGGGCTTTGCATTGAATTTTCTATTCAAAACCCAACAACTTTATGATGATAATTCAACACAAAAATCGCGTTTGTTGTAAGACTCAACCAACCACCTTACGATACAAGCTGACGACGACTATGTACTACATGTGTTCGCGTTTTTGAGGACACCCATTTCGTACTCTACGGTATTTAAGAATGGCTTAAATGGTCCAATTTGTAAAAGGAAATGAACAATCAAAATCTGATTCTATTCTTGGTGACTTTTGGCGAAGGTGGCAGATGATCGCCTAATCTAAGCGAGTTTTGTCACGAGGGATCTGTAATATGCTTTTGATGGAGGCTGGTTGCTTCTTTTGTAAATATGTATAATATAATCTTAACATATCAAATAAATAACAGAAGTTAGACGTCCATTTTCTATTTTTCATTATAAAAATGCAGACCTGAAATATATATATATATTTTTTGTTGGTGAATAGACCTGAAATATAGTTAATAATTACCTGTAAATGCTTATTCGGAGTGGAGTTATTGGGTTGGGTTACTTCTCATGCCAACCATCAGGATGCTCTTCTTGCGTTGTTTACCGGGAGAGGTTGATAGTATTGTAATTTCGCATGGGTAGGACACTTTGCAGTTGGAGTTATTTGCCTTTTTAATTTTTTTGGATGGGTTTGCAATGCCTTCGATCATGTTCTTTTTCTCTATTGTGGGGTTTTCACAACGGGGGTTACACATCTCCTAGGTATTGGGTGTGCACGGGTTTGGATCGTACTCTCTAGGTATTTTGCACTTTGGTTACGGCCTGTATAATCTTGCGATTATGTACTTTGTACTTTCATTTTCTATGGTGAAATATACATATACCTTTTCAAAAAAAAACTTAAAAAAAATATCAAAGAGACATATTAGTCCTTTAACTTGCAACGTTTGGGAAGATTGTCGAAGACAACAACGTTTAGTCCTTTAACTTGCAACGTTTGGGAAGACATATACCTTTTCATTAATATGAAAAGGCCAAACTTGAAACGGAAGGAATCAGTAAGTCCCAAGTGTCCAGCTTTATTAGGATCCTCTACTGCAATGTAGGCGCCGACTCTTATCAATGACCATGACCGGAATAAATCTATGGGCGAAATGTTGCCAAATAAATTTTTTATACGTACTCTACATATTTTAATAATTTTACTCTTTGTAATCTTATTAAAAATATATAGATCGTACTTATAAAAAAATATTTGCGAGTTGCCGATCAATTGCAAACTAGCTATAATTTATTTTTTTGGTTTACGAGATACTTGACTGAAACTTTGAAATTCAATATCTGAAATTACATATGGTTAAATATGGTTAATTTACATTTTCAATTTCCAGGGTCTTTATAAGGCGTTTGTATGTATGGAAAACAAATGTTCTTCGTAATTATAGTGGTGACATATAAAAATTTGACCTATAAAAACAGTAAATCTTTTTTTTCCAAATTTATCTATTATTCATTAGGTATACTAATTAAAGCCTAAACTAAAAATTACCTCAAATAATTACTATATTCTCTAAAAAAATTTAACATTATTGTATTTTAAAGTTGATTATGATTTTGGGAGGAAGAAGTGTTGGATTTTTTCAAATTTATCAACGACACCGAAATTTAATTCGGTTCATAAGGTCGCTGATTACAATTTTGCAAAGGCTGAAGATAATTTGATGACATGACGCAATTGGAAGAATTAAGAGAACACTTGGATGTCAATGATCTATTTTTTAATCTAATAATGCATGTATTTATATAGGTTATTTAGTATAGTGCAGTGTGATATTTTTTGACTGGTAATAAATTTTACATATAAAAAAAGTTTGATTTAAAGTAACTACAATATAGATAACCTACCCTGTTCGCGCGAGACGTCAGAATGGACAAAGTCATTGCCTCCTATACACTGTACAGAGAACTTATTTTCCTTTCGTCAAAAATACAGATAACCTAGCTTGTTCTAGCCATTAATTTACATTTAATATTTTTTGTTATGAATTAATTTATATTTATTATAAGTAGTAAGGGTTAGGAGACACAGACTCGATTGAAAGAAAAAGCTTCATTCATTAAGTTGGAAACTATTTTTGTGCGGATAACAACTTCTTCTTCTTTTATACTTCCTAGTTCCTAGTGATATCTGGAAAATGAATCGATTAAGTTAGATTTAAATTATATAGTATATTTAACATGTGGTAAATCTATGAGACTCTTGATAGTTGATTTAAGTAATTGTTATTATTAACTAATTAACTTATTTTTGAATTTATGAACTAAATAAGTAGCGTGAAAATGATGTTGCTTAGTGTACGTTACAAAGAAAGACGCAACAGTAATAATGACTGATAAGTACCGGAATGATTCATTTAAATGGAAAAACAAAAATAGTAAATGATATATTTGCTCCGTAAACATTAAAAAAAATAACATGTAATTTCAAATGTTTCATTATCATTAATGTGAATTTGACACGTACCTAATTATCTGTTTAATTATAGACGCGGTGTCGTACGAAATGTTTGATTCGTTGTATACACTCAGAATTCTGAGCCACAGTTCTAATTTGTTAGAATTTCTATATCCAACTCAAAATTTAAGGTTATGGATTAGTAGATTTTTCACATTATTGATGTGATATTCTCAACACGTTCCTTCAAACAAGATCCACCTCGAGTAGAAGATTGCACTGACTTTAATTTTACCAAAGTGCGAGAAATGTGGGTCGTACGAGTTCAACAATAGACACGGGATCAACCCGCTCTGATACCATGTTAGAATCTCTATATCTAACCCAAAATCTTAAGGTTATGAGTCGGTGAATTTTTTACACTTATAAACTTGCCCCCCACTCGTGTTTTAACCAATGTAGGATTCTCAACATACCTAGCAAATTGTTAAACTACATATTACGACGTATTATGAAATTTTAATATTGCTAAAAATGAGATCAAATTTATCTAGTAATTTTACGGTGATATGTTCATACTGATTAACAATATTTAGGTTATTAATTTTTCAATAAAATATAGAAGAGAAAAAATTAAATTTGTACCATAAAATTTTTTATTAGAAAATTTAACCATTAAGTATATTGTGGATATAATTCGATGTTTATCTTAGATGTTGCATTTAAACAATTATTTTATTGACAGACCATTTAAACAATTTTCTAACAAATTTTGCTCGCTTTGAAAGAAATTCCCAACTGATTTATTTCATCCCATCTATTATGAATAACAAAATAGTATTTTATGGGCTTATTTTTATTGCATAAAAATAACGTACTCGTGATACAGAAACTGATACATCAAATTCATTGATCCCCCCTCAAAAATAATTCATTGATTAATAGTGTCATATCATGTGAAATGTTGAGATATTCGTAAAATATTTATCTCACACCATTTGAAATCTAATTCATGTGATACACGACCAGTTAACAAATACAAATAAATCCAGTTTAGTTTTAGTTAATATCAGTGAAAGATGGTCTCAATTTTTTTACTTTCGCCACGATCATATTATACTAAACAACAATTTTTTATATATTTCTGAAAAAAAAAACAAAATTTTATAACAATCAATTTTCAACATATATTTTAGGGAAAAGTCCACTTTCGTACCCTGTGGTATCGACCAAAATCACTTTAGTACCCTGTGGTAAAAAACCGATCAATCGAGTCATACTTATTCCAATTAACATCAAAAAGGGCCTCGGGCAGCTGCCCGAACCTACCCGAGCGCTGCCCGGGCCACGTGGCCAGCCACGTCACCAATTTTGATGACGTGGCGCCACGTCACCAAGAGGAGGAGGAGGAGGCGGGGAGGAGGAGGAGGAGGAGGAGGAGGAGGGGGACGCGGGGAGGAGGAGGAGGAGGAGGAGGAGGAGGACGCGGGGAGGAGGAGGAGAGGAGGAGGGGGAGGAGGACGCGGGGAGGAGGAGGAGAGGAGGAGGGGGACGCGGGGAGGAGGAGGACGCGGAGGAGGAGGGGGGCGTGGGGAGGAGGAGGACGCGGGGAGGAGGAGGACGCGGAGGAGGAGGGCAACGTGGGGAGGAGGAGGAGAGGAGGAGGAGGGGGACGCGGAGGAGGAGGACGCGGAGGAGGAGGAGGAGGAGGAGGACGCGGAGGAGGAGGGGGACGCGGGGAGGAGGAGGACGCGGAGGAGGAGGGGGATGCGGGGAGGAGGAGGAGAGGAGGAGGAGGAGGAGGAGGAGGAGGAGGAGGGGGACGCGGAGGAGGAGGAGGAGGACGCGGGGAGGAGGAGGAGGAGGAGGAGGAGGAGGGGAGGAGGAACACGGAGGAGGAGGAGGCGGAGGAGGAGGAGGAGGAGGAGGGGAGGAGGAGGAGGAGGAGGAAAATCGGAGGAGGAGGAGAATTGGTGACGTGGCGCCACGTCATCAAAATTGGTGACGTGGCTGGCCACGTGGCCCGGACAGCGCTCGGGTAGGTTCGGGCAGCTGCCCGAGGCCCTTTTTGATGTTAATTGGAATAAGTATGACTCGATTGATCGGTTTTTTACCACAGGGTACTAAAGTGATTTTGGTCGATACTACAGGGTACTAAAGTGGACTTTTCCCTATTTTTTATATAACGATAAAATATAAAAAGACATGGGAAAGATTAAAAAAATATTCACAATTTCCCTGTCCCAAAGTGATTGCTCTTTAAAAAACTCTCATATTCAGAATTAAACATTATTTTACACTATTTAAGATAATTTTTACAATAATATTTTTTAACATTTATAAAGTTTAACCGAAATAAATCTAAATTCTCATCGACTTTTGATCAAGTGACGAAATATTTGCCTTTTTCAGTGCTCAAGAAAAGACCCGAAGTCAACGGTCGCTCCACTCACTGTCCTCGGTTGCTTTGAAAAACACATGTAGCGGGCCCGAAATTATGCAAACTCCCAACTTAGAAGAGCGTCCATAAATACGCACTTCCTAAACCCAAGTCCCCACCAAAGAAACAAACAAACAACTCAACTTCCAATGCCTAACCCAAAAATTCCCCAGTGGTCGGAGCTCCCACCGGAGCTCCTCCGAGAAATTGCCGACAAGCACACCAACTACGTAGACTATGTCCGGTCCCGATCGACATGCAAATCCTGGGAAGCAGCCATACCAAAAAGACCCAACAAGCTTCTCACCGATCTCCCAATTCTACTACTCCCTTACCACCAAAAGACCAATTCCCACCGTGGGTTCTACAATATTCCAGACAGGAAAACCTACTCCCTCCCCTTGCCGGAAGCCATTGGGAGACGCTGTTGCGGGTCCTCCGGCGGCTGGCTCGTAATGGTCGAAGAGAGCCCAAAGATCTTCCTCTTAAACCCATTAACAAGGAAGACGATAAACCTCCCTTGCCTCACCACTCTCCCTACTTTCCCCACGCAAGTAATATTCCGGAACTCGATCAGCTTAAACGAAAAGTTCATCGAAAGAGAGAAGCTCCAGGTCCGGGACACTTTCGTCATCAAAGCCATCGTCACCGGCGACCCATCTTCAAGCGACGACGACTTCTCCGTCGTGGTCATTTACGGCTCCAACGAAAACTTGGCCGTTTGTAGACCCGGAGACCAGTCATGGACCGTGGTTGACCAGGAGTCTCGCTATAAGGATGTCATCTTCCGAGGCGGGAAGCTCTTGGCGGTCGACCAATTGGGCAACGTCTTTTCTTATAACATTGCAAACAAAGTCAAGTCTCCGGTCTCCGCAGATGTCCAGCCGGTATCGTCGCGGGCGGGGTATATGCAATGGTACCTAGCGAGCCTAAACCACGAGGATAACGAAGTCCTGGTGCTGGTCGCGAGGTACAGGAAAGTCATCCCCGAGTACGAGTACAAGACAGAGAAGTTCGAGGTGTACAAGCTGGACAATAACAAAACCAGCTGGTTAAAAATGGACGACCTCGGAGATTCTGTCTTGTTCCTGGGCTCGAGCGGGTCTCATTCCATCTCGGCCGGAGACTATTCCGGGGACAATATTATCAGAGGGAACTGCATCTACTTCACCGACGACTACATGAGGATCTTCAAGGATTATGTCTGGGAGGGTCACGACTTCGGGGTGTTTGACTTTTCCGACGGGAGCGTTAAATGCTTGGGTTTCACTCCGTACCCCGTCGACCGGCCGAGTCTACCCAACATGTTGTTTTATGATCATAGCATTTATCGGGACACGTCCTTGTTCGTGTTGCCGCCGCCTATCTGGGTCACACTTAGTCCATGATGTCGTCCTTTTTCCTTCATAAGAAGTTATATTATTAATTATTGTAATGGAGGCTACGTGTTACGGCTTTGCGCCTACAAATTTTAATTTTAAATATATCAAATTACTTAGCTTTAACATTTAGGTCAAATGGAGTAGGGATGTCAATGGGTAGGGTAGAGTAGGGTATTGATAGGACCCTATCCATACCCTAGTTTTTTTGAATGGACCCATACCCTACTTTCGACCCTACAAATTTTTTATTGTTAGATTCATATCCTACCTTCCTAGAGATCCAGGGTCTACAGGGTCTGCAGGGTCTGCAGGGTGCGACCCTTTAACGTTCTGCATTTTGATAATTTTTAATAATAACTTAATTTTTATATAAAATTTAAATAAATTCAAGACATCTATTACGTTACACATCAATATTCAATAGAAAATTGATGAAACATCAAATTTTGCAATTTAATTTCAATAGTCCAAGGTTTTTTTTTTAGAGTTTGAAGTACATAAACAATTCAACAAAAAAAAATATAGCATGTCAGCTTCTATTGATCCATCATTCACGACATCTTCTAAGGTAGTTACGGAATAACATAATAAATATGTTAAAGTTAATCGTAAAGTATATTATATATATTATCAATATGGTCTCACACGGGCCTAACTAGAGTCTAATTAGGGTAGAGTCTAAAATAGGGTAAAAATGTAAGGGTAGGGTGTGACCCACAGCGTCTAGCTATGGATTCATACCCTAGACCCTACCTCTAAACATGGACCCATACCCATATCCTACCCTAGACCCAGTCAAAGTCAACATACCCTAGACCCGTAGGGTAAGGGTAGGGTCCGACCCTCAAGGTATGGGTATTTCTGTCATCCCTAAAATGGAGCACTGATTTCGCTTTTCCAGCGTGTTAAGAATTAAATCTGTACCATTAGATCAATCATTTTCAATCTAATAATTTAGATCGGACATGATCATTTCAGATAAATTTATGAGAATCAGATTTGGAATTTCAGATTTTCATCGCGATATTAAAATTTTCATATTTAATTACGAATGTTAAGAAATAAATAGATCTTTCAACCCAACAAACCTTTTACTTCGGTATGAGATTCTCCAACTTGTGATACTGTCCGTTGGAATGAGTTACTATCTAGTTGATTAAGATTATGTTGAAAAAATGACATCAAATACCGGAACTATCAACCAATTTTAGAGGTAGTCCCTGAAGAACTGAAGCAATATTGTTTTTTTATCACCTACCTTTCCTTCCTCGTTTGCAATTTTTTGGTAGGTAAAATTTCTTTTTTAATAATATGTATTATTTACAACTTATGAGTATAGAATTCTTTGCACGGTAGTACGAAGTTATTGCCGAGAATCTTATTAAAAACTCCGTGAATACAAAATCCGATGGAAACAAAATATCCGCACTGAAAAGATTATCTAGAGATTACATATAACCCCTGAAAATTAGCTAGACTTTTCTGACCTTTTTTCAGAAGTACTGGACCAAAAAAAATGTTGGGCTGCGTTTGGTACGTCTTCTGTACAGCACTAAAGATGCAGGATAGGACAGGACAGTACTGGACAAACTTATTCGTTCTAGCTGTCATGTCCTGTGTTTGACAACTTCATTACATAATTGAACATTTAGTCCAGATCTATGTTTGGCACGTGTAACCGTTCAGTCTAAAATTTTGTTAAAGACAAAATTACCCTTCATGACAACAAAAGAGAATATTCATTAATCCGAGTAAAATTGATCATCGCACTTACATTAAAAATTACTATACCATAAAAATTAAATCCTTGCATAAAAAATTAATATCAAAATTATATCCTTCAAAAAAATCTTTACAAATTTGGTTCATCACAATTACATTACAAATACTTTTAATATATCATCACATAATTTAATAGATATGTATGTTTATGGTGAAGGCGTAAGTATTATTAAGAACCCTTGGTACATGTACAGTGGACAACAGAGTCGTGTGTTGAATTCCCTAATACGAAAGCCTCATTAAAACACTATGATGGTAAATATGTATATATTAATCAAATGTTTGAATTAACTATTTTATATCTTTATATGGATTTGCATCCGAAATATAATATTTAGAAAATTTAAATGAGTATACAAATATTAAAATATTTGAATCAGAATTAAAAATATTTGTATATGAGACTAGAAAATCATATATTAAAGAAAATAATAAATCTTAGTTGGGTTAAACTTGGTGAAGAAATAAAAAATGAAAGAGTTTAAGATAATATGGTAAAAATATATTACAAGAGATTCATGTCCTTAGACATAATTTTCTGTCCCATGGAAATAAATGAGACAAGAAATTGGAGGTAGGCTCGGACAAACTTCCAATTTTGTCCCGTCCATTTTCAGCGCCAAACATAAACTTGGATAAAAATTCTTGTTCAGTCCTAACCATAAAAACAAACGCAACATTGACCACACACGACTTCTGTAAAAAAAAAATCTGACCACACACGAGAAATGTTAACAGAATGTTGAACTAATCGAGAAGCTAGTTTACCTACGTTTTCTTCTGAAAAAAAGGTTTGCCTACATTTGTGCGTCTTCCATTAAAATATTAAGGGCAAATTATCCTCTAGTCCTTAGTATTTGGTCATCTTTTCCCTCGGGTCCCTGCATTTTAAAAATTGATTTTGCCGTCCCCCAACTTTGATTTTATCAACTCTCGAGTTCCTGGGCCAATAAAGTGATGTCATCGGCTCTTTTTTCATTTTTGTCATGAAAATGACCAAAATACCCTTAAACAAAAAAAAAAGCAAGAACAACAAAAAAAAATCCAGCCAAGATCAAACTAACTATTTTCAAGAACACCAAGAAAAAAAATACTCAGAACCTAATTCAACATTTAATTGACTTAAAAACACTCCAATCAATCTCTTCCCCTCCCCGCCGCTCCCTCTCGTACCGGTCCCGCCGCGCCAGGGAATCGCTCCCGTGCTGCTCCACCGATCTCCACCTTTCACGTGGCAAAGCTCGCGCCATCCGAGCTAGCGGATCCTCCTCCTCCGCGGCCGTTGTCGAGACATTCGACCTTCGACGATGCTTGCTTCTTCAAGGAGACCTCTGTCTGGTTGCATTTTGAACTGTAGCTATGGCGATTTTATGATTTCTGCAACGAAATGTAGCTAATTAAGTTCCTCGAGAAAAATCCAAAAATTTCATCTTCTCCGCCATTAATGGTTTGTTATGGTGTTAGATCTGGAGCTTAGCTCCTAAAGCTTGTGGCGCCTAAAGCTCCACCCCAATCTAAATCAACAACTGTCGTCCTAATCTAAATCTTTTCTTCCCAATTGTTATTTGGGGTTCAATTATTTCAGAGAAAGGAAATTCAAGTTTGGGCTTTAATTGTTCTTGGCTTTAATTGATGGGTATTTTGGTCGATGGTGGAGAACGAAACCAAGAGCCACCATGAATTCCTCTCTTCTTGTTGCCTTTGGAGCGTCGCCGGTCGAAATCCTCTGGGTTTTAAGCCCTTCTGGGTTTCGAATATTTTTTGTTGTTGCTCTTGATATTCTTAGTTGTGTTCTTGATTTTGGTTAGTTTGATCTTATTTTTTAATTGGTTATTAGTTTTTGGTGTTCTTGGTCAAAGGTTGAAGAATGTGAATTTTTTAAATTTTTGTTTAAGGATATTTTTGTCATTTCTATGGCCAAAAATGAAAAAAAGAGTCGATGATGTCACTTTATTGGCCCAGGGACCCGAGAGTTGATAAAATCAAAGTCGGGGATGGCAAAATCAGTTTTTAAAATGCAGGGACTCGAGGAGAAGGATGACCAAATATCAGGGACTAGGGAGTAATTTGCCCAAATATTAAAGCTTTTAAGTACTGCCGTTTCTTTTTTCCTATGTACAGTAGTCGCACCCACAAGTGCTCTTGACTATTTTTATAAGCAATACGATTGACTTCGTGCACTTTATACTCACGACCAAGTCCTTTGTTAATGGACCTCCAAGAATTTCGATCGCAACAAAATACTCTTGTCAGTAGTGTTGGCCACAACAGTCAACACCCTCCAACCATAAATTCTTTCCCGACTAATTTAGACAATCTGTGTTTTTGACTCATAATTTGGAAAGAGAACGCTAGGAAGGACTTTTCAAGATTATATGTATGTTAAATTAAAAAAAAGATTGTTAGAGGTCGGTAATTAGATCAATATTACTATTCATACTATTTTTTATAAGTAAAATTGTATTATCTATCAGAAAATGCACTAATGATATTTACACAAACTGTACAATAAGTACAACACCAAAAATATCAAATATATCCGTGTATGAGAATCAAACACTGATAAATACTATCTGGTACACATCCTAAAACAATCTCCACAATTAGTTACACCATTATCCCCAAATCCCAACACACCAAAAGTCAATAAATTACCCATGCCAAATTCATGGAAGGTCGTAGAATTTAGGTTGGCTTTTTTCAGATGCCGAAACCTTGATCCGTTGTTTGCATCGTTGTTGTATCTTTCTCCCAATTAAAATTCATCTGTAAAGCCAAATTCCAAGCCTTCATAGCATATTCAACTCACGTGCATCATCTCGAATCTCAAGTCCGACAACTGAAGGCGTGATAATCGGCAAAAAAGTATTCATACTATTAATGATTCACTCCATTAATTATTCTAAAACATCAAAAATTGTTGCAAAAAGAATAAGCTAAACCATTTTTCGATCTTTGAGTGACATCAATAAATTTACTAATTAGTTAACTCTACGGATATCTAATTACTAGGCGTCAGAAAAATACAAATGTTATCATTCCAAATATAAAATAAACTAATGTGAGGGCACACAGGCCAAACAATTCCCACCCTTCGAAGAAGATAACGCACCGAACAGACCGTGCAATGCAAAGCGACAACGGAGGAAACTTCTTCGTGATATCTTTTGTCGGAATCAGGACTATTCCGTGACTATAACGTGACATTTGGTCATCTCTTCCCGATCTGGCATGTGATATTTTTACTGCTGTTTTAGCAGCTCCAATAAATAGTGTACCTCCGATTACGTATCGCAATTTTCATGAAAATTAGAGCCGCCTAATGCGAAGATCAGCATATAATTTGTCAACTTTTCTAAAACACGTAACATGTGTGATTTTTGACCGCCAAGCCTCTGTGTTTGATTCTACGAATTCATCCAAACCACTCGGGAAAAAAATGGAGATATGCCATTTTCTTACGCTATCCAGAACTTATTAAATGCAAAATAAGAAGAGAGAAACCTTTCAAAAAAAAATTGAGAAGAGAAAAAATTGTCCGAATGCTTCGCTTAGCAAAAAAAATATATAACCCAGCAGCTCATCATCCATACGAGGCCTTACTCATAAGGAACGAAGTCAAATGGGCCTATTAATCAATCCCCATGCCCATGGGCCTTAGGAAACCATTGGATTCGCGCGGTATGTCGGTCGTCGGATTACCAAGTTAACCGCCATCTTTTGCACCTAACCCAGAAAGCCCAATAAAACGTTTTATTAAATAAGGTCAGGATATTTATGTTGTCGATTAATTTAAATATAAAATTATTTCAAACAAAGATTTTAGATTTTGAGATATTTTTAGTTAATTTAAAATAATTATACGGCTTAACAAGTAAGTAATAGCTAAATAAATATAGACAAGAAAATCTTCTTCATTCCCTCCTTGGCTTTGCGTTGGCTCAATAATATCATCCCTTTCCTCTCTCGTATACAAAATTGATCAACCAAAAAGAAAAGAATAACTTTTTCTCAAAAAAAAAAGAAAAGGGGAAAATGGAAACACTGAGCTCCTCCTCGGCGGCGATAGTGTCTTCTTCCTCGTCCTCGCCTCTCTCCTTGTTCTCCTCCTCCAAGAGGAAGGATTCCCTCCCTCCACGACTCATCCGCTTACATGCTTCCTCCAAGAGTAATAATTCTCTTCTCTTTTATCTCCTATTATCGCTTTCCTTTTTCTTAATTTTTTTTAGATAAATATCTAATATTTAATTTTCAGAGGACGGAAACGACTCCGATCTTCGATCCGACTCGAACGGGTTCGGTATCGTCCCACACCCGCTCTTCAACAACCCTACCCTCTCCAAAGTAAGCTTCCCCTCAAAAAAAAATTACGGTTATTTCTAGTCAATTTTCGTTATTTTTTTTAAACAAATTTGATTAATTTGTATTAGGATGACGCGATGGGATTGGTTCTAAGCGCGGCGTCGGTGGGAGGCTGGACGACGGGCTCCGGTATGGAAGGCCCATCGGGAGGCGGATCCTCTGCGGACAAGGTCTCCACGTTTCCGTGGTCTCTGTTCACCAAATCGCCGCGTAGGCGGATGCGCGTGGCCTTCACTTGCAATGTCTGCGGCCAGAGGACCACTCGCGCCATCAACCCTCACGCTTATAGCGAGGGCACCGTCTTCGTTCAAGTAATACATTGAGCAGAGAGCATCATACCTAATAGTATTCGTGCTGCGTTTCGATTTGCTGTTTCTTTAATCGCTGGTGGTGATTATTTTGGTCTGTTGCTTGCAGTGCTGCGGTTGCAATGTGTTTCATAAGCTGGTGGACAACTTGAACTTGTTTCATGAGATGAAGTGCTATGTGACCCCGAGCTTCAACTACGCCAGCAACACACAAACGCAGGCCGACGTTGGGTTCAAGTTTTTCGATTTTGGAACCGATGGGGATGAAGACGGTGAGCAAAATGATGAATTCCCACCGATCTAAATAAGGCGATGCAATGCCATTGTATTATTCCCGCCCGAACGTAAATTATTTGTCCTTGGTACTGGGAACTAATTTTCCGTTTCATTTGTACATATTTTGTTTCTTTTTCAACTGTATGTATATCATTTAGAGTTACCATCCGATTTCAATGGAATAGACTTGATTTGGATGAATAGCGCTTCATGCTCTAGTAGTTCATGTTGGTCATGCGGAAGTGAATTGAGGTATATGAGTATAGCGTGTTTGGTTGCAGTTGATGTTGTCTTTAGAAATAGAATTGTAAGAGCTGTGGGCATGATTTACGACGACTAGACAGTTTAATTCTGCATGTATGATCTGAGATGTGAATTTTGTTTAGGTATAGGTGCTAGTATGTCAAGAATTCCTTACTTCACTCCACTTCCGCGGAGGGAAAGAATTGACGTATTGTGGCATTTGATATTAGTGTTACACGATCAAAGGCGTGTGTTAGGGATAGATACATTTTTGGTGTAGGCTGGATTCTACTTGACTCTATTGCCTTTTCTCACTATATTTGTAAAAGGGACCTGTGGTATCCTGAGAGTGCTGGGGTGGGTTTGATTTGAGTCTTCCTTAAGAATGATGCTCTCCGCTATTTGTATGGTGCAAACCTTGATTCTTTCATGAAGTCTCCTGCCATATATTTGGGTTGTTGGCTTGTTGCATAGATCATTCAGAACAGTGTGTTGGAACCTGGCCTTTAGGATTTGCATTTCATTAGCCGCAGCCTGTTCTTTTGGAACTATCTACTAATTGAAAAGTTTCACGCCTAATAAGGTGCTAAATTGTTGGCTCCGTGAATTTTTCTTAGAAGAGACTAGAGAGAGAGAGCTCAAGATGTTGAATTGCTTGGTCGCTTGAGTCATTAATGTCAGCTCAGCTTATCTTTTACCAAATTTTGTTTCGTTTTACTAAACTGAGCTAAGGTGTTTACTTTTTTTTTTAGGGGTAACTAAGATGGTTACTGGTAGCAGCCAGTTGGGGCAATAACTTCCCTCTGCAACACCGCAGTTGTCGATTCTGGCTGTGTGCCCTGTCGTTTTACTCCGTCTTTTACTGATAACTGTATAAAAGTGGCAAGACAATGACCGTTGAGCAAGTCTATATGCGTAACTTGGGAGTTTCTCTAGTTCAAAACCCTCAGGCAAAAGCGATGTTAAGAAACCTAGAGATGAAATAGCTAATCTAATGATCGTTACCAGTTTTCAGACTGGTACATTAGTCAGGATTCAGAAGCTAACCCGAGTAAGATCATTGAGAAATTCATCCTCTAAATAGACTTGATTTGATAGTTTTTGATTTCGAATATATATCAATTATGGCTAGTCAATCATTGCTCGATTTCACCAGGTTATATTGCTTTCACCTATGTCATTTTGATGTCCTTAGATTGATTTTTGTTATTTATTAGATATCTTCGTTATTTGTCTATGTGAATACATATTTTTGTATTGTAACCCCGTTAATTTAATATTAGGTTCTGGGGTGAAAAAAAAAACTATGACTAGTCAATTTCAAGTCGGATATTTCATGAATCGTCCAAACGAGAAACGAATACAATGCTTATAAATTTGATTAGTTAGAACCGAGGCAGGGTTTCTATATAGAATTTTGGATAGGACAAGAACACAAAAGGAATCATCCCCGTGAACAGGGACCGGATTTGATCCTGGAGGCCAAATCCAGCACGGATTTGGTCCGTGGGCAATCATCTCTTTTAGATAAGCCACCAATCAGACCAATTCTCTTTAGATAAGTCACTTGTCGGTATCCAACTGAATTATCCCCAACGTTTTAAACCACACAAAACAATCCACTCCCCCTCCCCTTACCTATCACTATTAAACTCTAAATTTCAATCCTCGTCCTCCTTATTATTAATTTTATTCATCAGCAAATTATGGCCCCCGTCAACTCGGCAGCCGTGACCATCCCATCTCTCACCGGCATCAAGGCCGCCGCAGCCACCCGCGCCAGGGCGGCACCCGCCAGGCTGTGCGTCAGGGCCTCGATGAAGGACTTGGGCGCCGCTGTCGTGGCAACGGCTGCCAGCGCGATCCTGGCCGGGAACGCAATGGCCATGGAGGTGAAGCTGGGGGGAGACGATGGGAGCCTGGCGTTCGTCCCGAGCGAGTTCACCGTGGCCGCAGGGGAGAAGATCGTGTTCAAGAACAATGCCGGGTTCCCGCACAACGTGGTGTTCGACGAGGACGAGATCCCCAGCGGCGTCGACGCGGCCAAGATCTCCATGAGCGATGAGGATTACCTCAACAGCGCAGGCGAGGAGTACACAGTTGTCCTGAGCGAGAAGGGGACTTACAGTTTCTACTGTGCGCCTCACCAGGGAGCTGGCATGGTTGGAAAGGTTACCGTTAAGTAAGAAATAGCCTCAATGGGGTCTAATCTATGACTATGAGTTCTCTCTTCTTTAGGTATTTGTAAGAGTTTTTATATTTTCTTCGGCGTTATTTCACTTTCGTATCATTAGAGATTACGGGATTCTTTTCGTTTACATTGGTCGCTTTTTAGCTGCCTTCTTTTTTCTCCACGATTGACAATGTGAAGTGTCAATTACTCACACTTTCATTTTTTTTTTGGTCGAGACTCACACTTAAAGAATAGATTCTTTAATTACTATTTTCTAAAACTGTATGGTATTCAAACACCAATTAGTATCGATTAATCTAAGTCAAGTAGAAAACTAGAGGCTATAGCGGTCAGCGACAGCGTGGTTGAACTATAGAGCGGTCAGCGATGCAGCATTTAGACCGAAAAAGGTCAGCGATTTTGGTTGGGTTCGAGGACTTGGCGATTTTAGTTGGCTCTCTTGAGTTAAGCGATTTTTTCCTTTTAGTAGGGAGAGTTGGCGATTTTTCCTCTAGATGGGGGAGGGTTTGTTGATTGTATCCTCTAAGTGGAGGAAGTCAACGATTTTCTCCAAGTATGGGAGTTGGCAATTTCGGGTCCAACCACAGAAGCGATGCTGGCCTCGGCTTGGAGTAAGAGACCTAGGTGAGCCAGTACATCAAGAGACTGGGCTAAAGCGGACTCTATTGAACATAACTTTGAAGTGGCCGGACGTACTCGGACTCTTAGGAGATAAAGATAAGTATAAACTCAGCAGAAGATGAGATAAGTCTGAGATAAGTCTGAAGAGTCCGGCTTGTTAGAGTCATACACGGAGGCAGATTAGGACAGGCTTCTGGAGGTCCAGTCGGATAAGGATAAGCTTGGCTAGGGATAGGCTCTAAGGTCTTCGAGTCCGACTATAACACGATTTAGGGGGAAGCCGGGGCAGTTTTTCTTCTCTATATAAGCACGGTATGGGGTCAAAGCAGAGGACACCACAAATTCACACACAAATACCCTTCAAGCTAAAGCTTTTATCGTAGTTATTAGTTTCGGCCTCAGTCTCGTTCTTCCCATAAGAACGTTTCTGACCCATCTTTTTCCTCCCCGCATTAAAACCGACCTTGAAGCTGAGCCGTAACAATGGCAGCCCCTAACATCACGAGTTCATGCATACGAACCAGAGGTTTAATGGCATCAGACAAACCATCAATAAACGACTGGATGAAATAATGCTCCGATAAAGATGGATTCTCTCTTAACATCAACCCCTCAATTCCACGAATTTCCGCACGTAATCTCCTACACTTCCCATCTGTCGTAGGTGATTAAATTCTTCAACAACTCCAACCACTCCATACCAACCAAACCTTTGACATAAACCCTCACTAAACATCCTCCAATCCACATAAACCCTCACTAAACATCCTCCAATCCACATTCTTTTCTTGCAGTAACCACGAATCATACCATGTTTCTGCCTCATCATCAAGATGCAGGCTCGCTATCTCTAATTTGTCGTCGTGAGATCGATTGACGTTGTCTCAACTTTTTCCATCCAACATCATCTCTTCTCCTCTATATCCTATTTTCGCTTTCCTTTTTCTTTAATTTTTTTGAGATAAATATCTAACGATTGATTTTTTTCCCTCTCTCGTGTTCGACTCAGAGGACAGGAACTATTCCGATCTTCGATCCGACTCAAACAAGTTCGGTATCGTCCCTCACCCGCTCTTCAACAACCCTACCCTCTCCAAAGTGAGCTTCCCCTCGAATTACGGTTATTTCTAGTTAATTTCTGTTATTTTTTGACAAATTTGATTAATTTGTATTAGGATGACGCGATGGGATTGGTTCTAAGCGCGGCGTCGGTGGGAGGCTGGACGACGGACTCGGGTATGGAAGGCGGCCTTCCGAAGGCCCATCGGGAGGCGGTTCCGCTGCGGACAAGGTCTCCACGTTTCTGTGGTCTCTGTCCACCAAATCGCCTCGCAGGCGGATGCGCGTGGACTTCACTTGCAATGTCTGCGGCCAGAGGACTACTCGCGCCATCAACCCTCACGCCTATAGCGAGGGAACCGTCTTCGTTGACGTAATACATTGAACAAAGAGCATCATACCTAATAGTATTTATGCGAGCGTTTTGATTTGCTGTTTCATTAATCGTTGGTGGTGACTATTTTGGTTTGTTGCTTGCAGTGCTGCGGTTGCAATGTGTTTTATAAGCTGGTGGATAACTTGAATACAAGTCCTAAATGTGACTTAACCAAAAATAAAACAACTTCTTAATTTCACCCAACAAAGTCGACTTGGTTGCTAGTCCGGGGTAAGATAACATCATTGAAAAAGCTGCTTCCAAAATAGATACTTGATAACCCGAGATTAGAAAACAAGAATTTGTATATCAACTATGGCTGGTCAAAAAGCATCCCCATAGGCAATCATCTTTTCTCCACCTCAGGGGAATATATCCAAGCCACTACACCGGGACAACATTCCACCAACCAATCAGAGCAATTCTCTTTAGATCAGCCACTTGTTCCAGCCCATTGAATTATCCTCAACGTTTTAAAGTTTTAAACCACACAAAACAATCCACTCTCCCCTCCCTACCTGTCACCTATTAAAACCAACATTTCACCCCTCGTCCTCTTGATCAAGAAACCACCACAACAACACACAATTTATTAGCATATTATGGCCACCGTCACCTCAGCTGCCGTGACCATCCCATCTCTCACCGGCATCAAGGCCGCCGGCCCCCGCACCAGGGCGCCACCCGCCAGGCTGTGCGTCAGGGCCTCAATGAAGGACTTCGGCGCCGCTGTCGTGGCCACCGCTGCCAGCGCGATCCTGGCCGGTAACGCAATGGCCATCGAGGTGAAGCTAGGGAGCGACGACGGGGGTTTGGCGTTCGTCCCGAACGAGTTCAGCGTGGCAGCAGGGGAGAAGATCGTGTTCAAGAACAATGCCGGGTTCCCACACAACGTGGTGTTCGACGAGGACGAGATCCCGGGGGGCGTGGACTCGGCCAAGATCTCCATGAGCGATGAGGACTACCTCAACGGGCCCGGCGAGGAGTACGCAGTTGTCCTGAGCGAGAAGGGGACTTACAGTTTCTACTGTGCGCCTCACCAGGGAGCTGGCATGGTTGGAAAGGTTACCGTTAACTAAGAAAGTGCCTCAATGTGTCTCATCTACGAGTTCTCTTCTTTTGGCATTTGTAAGAAAGGTTACAGTTTCTACATTGGTCGCTTTTTAGTCGCCTTCTTTTTTGTCCAGGGTCAACATTATGAAGGGTCAATCACTCATACTTATCCGCGAAGTAGTAGAAAATTTGGTGACCAAACTTTTACGACTCTATATTGAAACTAAGCTTTGTCTTCAAGTTTGACTTTCCTACGCAAGTTAGGACAACATAGTTTCAGGCTACTAGAAATGGCACAACAAAATTGGCAAGCGCCCTCCAAAATGAGCCATTATTAACAGTCTTAATCGGCTGCAACTGACATTCTATTCGAGCCATCTCCTCTCCGATCTTAATCGGCTTTCTTCCTGAAAAAAAAGAGCTTTGTTAATGTCCGGGTGAAGCTTAGGATAATTAATTAGATCTAGGGTATCTTGAAGGGCTTTGTCATTAGAAACACGAACTATCTTAATGGGCTTTAGCTGGCCCAAGGATTTCATGGGCGTGTATTTATGACTAGCAGCACCCAGAAGGATTTCCCGGATAGGATTTCATTCTTCTGCAAGGCTGCAGTCCAAATAAGGCCTACTTTCTAACGATAATGATAATTGAACAGATCTTTATTTTATTTTTTTTACAAATTTCTATATTTAGAGTCATTACTATAGACCTTATTTATTGACGATATTTATGATATTCGAATATAAATCTCGTACTATTTAAATAAACCGTATTGATCGAATCCAGATATTATCACTACTCTTGTCGCACTACAATCACTGCCTCTACTTGGCAATCTTTCTCGGGGCTGACAGATTCAATACAATATCCAAAAGTAAATCGAGTGTGGGAAAATAAATTAAAGGCATCTTTATATCCCGGATCCAAAATATCCAAAAAGTTACTTTGGGAAGCTACCACGTCGGATACCACTATGCCACCTCCAACACTGACCCCATGACAGTGGCTAGTTGGCAACTGCTCCTCCCAATTATGTCTTCCACGAGACAGTAAAATGAAATTCGCACTTTATAATTAACATTAATTAGATTAATTGCTCGCCTTTTTTTTTATAAGTTGATTAATTACTCCCCTCTCGCCTGCAAACTGTCTCCTCTACCTCAGATGTTCCCAGTTCTCAATATTTCTCGTTATAATTATGAAATATTCTGTATAGAGCATTGTTTAAACTTTATTTTTCTTTAAATAATTTTCTTCCTTTTTCTATCCTTTGAACATTTTTTTTCTCCGTGCGATGACAGCATATTAATATATTATTAAACATATTGTATGGTGAAAGATGTATTAAACATAGAGTAGTTTTCTAAACTGGTAGATCCACATATCACGGATGCAACGGAAATGAGCAGAGATGGCACATCGAATCCAGTGCTGCTTTCTGCCGTCTGTTGCGTTTGTCGCATATTCCGATTTTAGCATTATTATAGTTCTAAATTCTAATGGCTACAAAACCTCTTATTCAAATTAAAATATTTTATAAGTATTGATCCAAATATTTTTGTATATTTGTTGTATGTTATATTTGACAAAGATGGAGGAAATTCTGGCAGCCATTAGACGGCTTTATATAATTGATTTTCGGAATGCAAAGTTATTATTAGTTCAAATATGGAATGTGTTTCGTGCTTAAAACGAAGAAGAAAATAAAGATAATTATAATGGTTAAGCCGTTTTACCTACCGGAGAACATTTTTTCGTACGATTAATTGTTATTTGAAATACGCATTTGTCTGTGGCAACATTCAAAAATAAATCATTGACCAATGAAAAGAAGTATCAAATTCGAAAACGTAAATTAACTCAGAAAAACTATCAGCGGATAAAAAATGGCGGAATTTCCTGCTTGAAATAGGTGATGTTTTTATTAGGGGATTCCTATTTAAGTTTTCTATATTGAGAATAAGAATGCATTGTGACCGTTTACCATAATAAGGGAAAAATCTTACCGACCCCCGGATCAAATCAAATCATTGGAGATCATGAATTTATAATTTGAGGGTTACATCCCCGGGGATTGAATATTGAAATTAATGTGAACGGCCGCTTGGCGGGCCGGGCTAAGACAGCGAGCTTTTGTATACAATAACAGATTCCAAGTACACGACAGCTAGACATGTCCACCACACGACACGAGAGCTTGTGAGGTATGAACTGTACACTTCTGAAGTCTTGCTCGCTCGTACCGTGCTATCGTCTTTAGGCCCTTCGCTTCGCGTATAGTGGGTCCTGTGTTTTAATATAGGAAAATTTTCAATTTAGTATCCCCTTAGTTTTACATATTAACTTAATATCCTATAGTTTAGTTTTGTTCGTTTTGGTAACAAAAATTTCCTAAAGTGACATTTTTGTCAATGGAAATTTTCTAAAGTGACACATTTGGTGAGAGAGATTTTTTAAAGTGATATTTATGGTGATAATTTTTTTTAACCAGAGTTAGTTTGTCACACTTGTCATTTCCACGTCAGTACCACATCATATTTCTCTCCTAAGTGGCACTGATGTGACAAAGTAAAAATCTCAATTTCAACCATAATCTAAAGATTTTCAAACCCCAAACTCTAGTTTTAGATTAGGGTTAAATTATGAATTTTTTACTTTGGGGATTTTTAGATTAAGGTTAAACTGAGGTAGTTTGGCGCGTCGTCACCACCTATGAGAGAGGATATAATGTGGTGCTGACGTGACGCTTACATGAAAGGTCAAGGAGAAACAAGCAAATTCTGGTTAAAAATTGTCTGTAAAAGTATCACTTTAGAAAATATCTGTTACCAAAGTGAATAAAACTAAATCACATTGTACTAACTTAAGAATGTATGAAACCAGTAGCAACTAAAGTGATTTTTTCCTTTAATATATATTTAATACCATCGAGAGCTATCAAAATATTCAGCTCTATTATAGAAAAATATATATAATTTCTGATTAAACTGGTCCAGAGTAGATTTGCAATTTGGTTTACCATGAAAATAGCGCGAGGTAAGATGTTTTTGGTACCAGTATAACTTCGAATCAGTGCTACTTAACGGGTATTTCTTGATTATCAGATAAATTTTTGACGGTTAAATTTAAAATTACCAAATAAGAGTGTCGAATCGATCTAACGAATAAAAAACCCCCGATTTTTCTTTTTCCAGGAAAAAAAGAAAGGAAAAGACGTGCCACGTTGCAATGGGAAGAGTTATCGTTTTTCGCCAATATGATTCCCACGCGGTCCCGTTGATTTGACACTCCCACGCGCCTGACGCGTGCAATTTCCTTATCTTCAGAAAAGCAAGCAGTTAAACTTGAACCAAACAAGCACATAAAAGAGAGACTTTTGTGGGGGTTTAGGTTTAAGAGACAAATCTCAAATGGACTCTCTTATACAAACGCTGATGTGCACGGGGGCCCTGCTGGTGGCCGGCGGGTTCTACTGGTTCGTGTGGGTGCTTGGCCCGGCGGAGCGGCAGGGGAAGCGTGCGATGGATCTCTCCGGCGGCTCCATCTCCGCCGAGAAGGTTCAAGACAATTACGACCAGTACTGGTCCTTCTTCCGCCGCCCCAAGGAGATCGAGGTCGCCGACAAGGTGCCCGACTTCGTCGACACGTTCTACAACCTCGTCACCGACATCTACGAGTGGGGGTGGGGCCAGTCCTTCCACTTCTCCCCCTCCATCAAGGGGAAGTCCCACAAAGACGAGACCCGCATCCACGAGGAGGTGGCCGTGGATCTGATCGAGGTGGGCCCGGGGTCGAGGATCCTCGACGTCGGGTGCGGGGTGGGTGGGCCCATGCGGGCCATCGCGTCCCACTCACGCGCCAACGTTGTCGGGATCACCATCAACGAGTACCAGGTGAAGCGGGCCCGGCTCCACAACAAGAAGGCCGGACTCGACTCACTCTGCGAGGTCGTCTGCGGGAACTTCCTCCACATGCCCTTCCCGGACGACAGCTTCGACGGGGCCTACTCCATCGAGGCCACGTGTCACGCCCCCAAGCTCGAGGAGGTCTACGCCGAGATCTTCCGCGTCCTCAAGCCCGGATCCCTCTACGTGTCCTACGAGTGGGTCACCACCGACAAGTTCAGATCCGAGGACCCGGAACACGTGGAGGTCATCCAGGGGATCGAGCGCGGGGACGCACTCCCGGGGCTGCGCAGCTACAAGGACATCGCGGAGGCGGCGCGCAATGTCGGGTTCGAGGTGGTCAAGGAGAAGGACCTCGCCATGCCCCCGGCAGGCTCCTGGTGGGCCAGGCTCAAGATGGGACGATTCGCCTACTGGAGGAACCACGTGCTGGTTACCGTGCTCGCGGCAATCGGCATTGCCCCGAAGGGCACCGTCGACGTCCACGAGATGCTCTTCAAGACGGCGGACTACCTCACACGCGGCGGGGATTCCGGGATCTTCACCCCCATGCACATGATCCTCTGCAGAAAGCCCCTCGCCGCCGAGCCGGAGACTAAGAAGGACTAAGGAGATCAGTCTTAACTAGCTGATTCTTATTGCTTCAAGGTAAACACGGGACTCCGCAGTTAATTAGCAGTGTTATTTCTGTAACTTTTTTTTTGTGGTCTTTGTTCATCTGTTTAGCCCTGTGAGTGACGCTTAATCTAATTTTCTTTGCCTTTTAAACTATATTTTTGTTATTGTTTCCGGTATGTTAAATTAAGCTTTGATTTTGTTCTCTGTATTCTTTGGGCTTTGCTTTATTATGAATTGAATTTCCGAATTCCTCTGACCGGAATCAAGACCCAACGAGTAATGAACAATCAAGACCCAATCTTGATTAAATAACATTTAATTCAGTATAGTTGCACTGGTTGTAATTAGGTTGCTCCTGTTCTATTAGCACGAGAAAGTACCAATCTGTACATTCAAAAGTTAAAAAAAAAAATTAAAGTACGAATATGTTTCTGTCGTCATTAGCTGTAATCGGAAATTATAAGGGTGGAAAGGTAGATATTTGAGGATTGTATATAGATAGGGTGGGGGATTTGAGGTGTGTATTAAAGGTAAGTTGCTGATGATGAATTGTTGTTGAAGGAAGTTTGTGTGTCCCATTTCTTGGAATTGGTGTTGCTTGCTTTGTCATTCATTCGAATTTGGATAAGTGCCATATACATTTGGTTTGGTAGGACCAAAGATATCAATGATAATTGTTTGGATATTATTATTTGGTGGTCGCAACATCAAGACGAATGCATCTTAAGCCTGCTAAAGATGTAAATTTTGATTTATTTATATAAGGGTTTATCACCACTTTCCAAAAAAAAGAAAAAGCAAGTTAGCCGGTGCTCAGTTATCGCAGTCCTCCTAGTGGAAGAGTTTTGGAGTATAGTACACGAGGCCGCACATGGGATGCAAATGGTTTCTGATGAACAAAAGTTGGATATTTCCATAAAAAATAGGGAAAAGTTCACTTTAGTACCCTGTAGTATAACCCAAAATCATTTTAGTACTCTGTGGTAAAAAATTGACCAATTGAGTCATACTTATTCCAATTAACATCACTTAAGTTCACGGGCAGCTGCCCGGACCCAACCCGTCCAAACGACGTCGTTTTATGTATGACATGACATGCCACGTCAGATTTTCTAGCCTATTTGTACACATGAGGTGGCAAGATGATAAAATATCAAAACGATCTCAAATTTATTCATAATTATTCCGAAGTCCTTATTATTTATAACTGTTTTAAACCCCTATTTTATAAACCAACAAATTCATCTCCCCCAAGCTTCCGACTTCCTCCTCCTCCATCTCTTTCGCCCCATTTCCATTAAAATCAAATTCCAGGCTTCCGTCTCGCCAAAAAACAGCCCATTAGAAGCTCGGCCTCGTCGTCTTCCTTTTTGAGCGAGAGCGGCTTCAG
Organism: Hypericum androsaemum; assembly: GCA_963995505.1. Taxonomy (NCBI): domain Eukaryota; kingdom Viridiplantae; phylum Streptophyta; class Magnoliopsida; order Malpighiales; family Hypericaceae; genus Hypericum; species Hypericum androsaemum. The sequence continues at coordinate 683,625 of OZ023191.1, forward strand.
GACGATGAGGGGCTTGAGATCTTTGCCGCTTAGCGGGCAGGACTCCCCCTCGGCGATCTCCGCCACGCCGTTCGGGACCCTCCACGTGTCATACGGCTCCAATATCACCTCCTTTGATTGGTCTCTGAGGAGGAAGCACACCATCCTCACGGAGTTCCCCGCCGTCGACTCCTTCATCGCAATTAGCCCTAGCCTCGCCGGCGTCGGGGCCACCGACTTCTCCGGCCTCCAGGTGGTCGACCTCGAGAAGGGATTCGTAAGGGAGAGCCTGGTTATCCCCTCGAGAAGGGATTCGTAAGGGAGAGCCTGGTCTGGGATAACGTCACCCGGTCGTAGGGTTTGGAAGATATGGTCGACTTATCTTCGACGACGGCGGAGGTCCAGAGGGCTTGACGACGGCGGAGTTATTTGATTTTAGTTATCAAGCTTCTTCTTCTTCTTCTTGAGTTTGATTTCAATTTTAGTTGCTTCGGTGGTTGAAATTGGTGGTTGAAATTGGGGTTGCAGGTGAGGGTGGGAAAGAGGAGAGACGAAGTGGAAGAGTCCGGCGACGGCAGCTGGGTTCGACAACGGAAGCTGAGTCCGACGATGGTAGCTGGGTCCCATCAATTGAATTTGGGGATGGGTTTCGGCCATTTTTTTTCTAGATTTAGAGTTTGGGGATTATTCCCATCAATTGAATTGGATCGGAGAGAGAGGGGAAACGAGAGAGAGAGAGAGAGAGAGAGGGAGGGGGAGGGGGAGGAGGAGGAAGAGGAAGAGGAAGGAGACGATGGAAGATAGATGATGGGTTTTTAAAAAATATTGTAAATATATCGGTAATTATTTTGATATTTTGCCATCTTGCCATGTCATATTACAAGTAGGCTAGAAAATTTAATGTGGATGCCACGTCATACATAAAACGATGTCGTTTGGATGGGTTGGGTCCGGGCGGCTGTCCGTGAACCTAAGTGATGTTAATTGGAATAAGTATGACTCGATTGATATTTTTTATCACATAATACTAAAGTGATTTTGAGCCGTGAACTTTTCCCTAAAAAATTATATCATAGGGAGGGGCTTAGGTGGCAAGCACTGGACTGGATCTTGGCTTGTTTTTCGTTTGTTTAAATTAAGGTTTGAATTAGATAGTATAAAAGATGTCAAAAGTTTTTTCATTATTATATTTTTTAAAATTCAAAAATTTTCTTTAAATTAAAATAATACACTCACCAAATTGATATTTGGCCGGATCTTTGGCTAGTTCTGCCATCTCTCGCTGCCACTACACAAGATTCCGCCAAAGTGTCTGTCAGGTTTCTCTGGCTTTTGCTTGTTCCTTTATTATGCCTTGTGGGGCTTCAGCAGCTGGAAACTGGAAGGCGACACGTGGGGTGCCCACACACACTCCTTTGGATCTTCAAACCTTGTCGCTGCTCTTGGTTTAGATTCATTAGAATAGTCCAGCTTCTCATCAATGACCGTTAACGTTCTTTGTCTCTTCTGGAGATAAATATCTGCAACTCTGGTTCAAACGGAAGCTCCCTTTCACGGAGCTCTATCATTCGGTGGTAAAATCTTTGAAAAAAAACAATTTTTTTTTAATTATATTTAATAATTATGTATTTTAAAAGATTCGAATTTAAGATATATTGATTAAGTTAGAATAAGTGGGACAAATTTTGCAGAAAGAGAAAGCAGTTTCCTTTCACTCTTTTGCATCATCTCGTGCCTGTTTGTCATTCGGGGTCTCGGATTGAGTGAGGACTAAAGAAAATTTGTCCATAGGTGGGGACTACATTTTGGACCGTCAGATTTGATTATCCTTTAAATCTGATGGTCAATAACCTATCAGGTGATATTGGTTTGCATGTGAAGCGATATTGATTTGCATGCGAAGTGATATTGGTTTGCAAGACACTGGTTTACATATGAAGTAATATTTGTTTGCATGTGAAGTGATATTGATTTGCATGTGTAGTGATATTGGTTTGAGTTAGTCCCCATGTTTGGGGACTACCCCAGTTCTCACCAAATCTGCCCCTTAAATTCGGTGAGATGTTGGGTGCCTCTCTATTACACCTAATTAATGCAATTGCACCGGTCTAAGGGTTAGCGGCAAGATCCATTTTCTAATCAAGTTTCTGATTGTGCCAATTTTAGCTTAAGAAATTGAGATGATGATCCGGAAGATTAACAACTGTTTATCTCTCCATTGGGGGATTATTTTGGGGAATTTGATTATTCTTTTATTATATGTAACTAGATTGATATTGATGGTGGAAATTTTTCAATGGGTTTTATCGTGGTGGAATTTTACTAAGATTGTCAGTTGCAACCTCTTCGAAGAGAATTTCGCACTGTAGAATGTAAATGATATTATTAATAAATATACTTATCAAAAAGATTAACAACTGGAAAAAATCACTACCAGAAACGATTTAGGTTCTGATAAAGGCGGCAGCTTTGTAGTTACGTGATGCTCATTCATACCGAGCGTTTTGGTCAATTGACACAAAATTGTTCTAACCAAACTACAACTAGATCAGTAATAATGAATTGGTATCAACACCACGAGGGGTGAGGCAAATAAACCAAAAACTGTTAAACCGGATTAAACCAAATAAAAAAAATTAGACCAGACTGGACTAAAAAGAAAAATGGTCCGGTCTAGATAATATAAGAAATTTGGTTTCCAATCCGGTCTGGAATTCATTGTTTGTGTACTTTTTAGATACTCCAGTTTAGTTTTAGGTCAAACCAGACCAAACTGAAATAGGTCCGGTCCAATCTGATTTACAATATATCTAAAAATTTAGTTCTAGTTTAATCCAGTTCGTCCAACTTGCTCAGCCCTAAACACCACAACAATTTCCAAAATAGAGCATCCTGCCATTTTTATGTGGTTTAAGTTTCTCTACACGACATCCCGGAAACAAACGGGAAATGGGCTCGAGGAAGCCCGATATAAACAGAGAAAGGCCCAAAGTGGTTTACAGATCAGATCCAAGACAGCTCGAAGGCCCAAAGCTTCCTCCTTGGTCCCAACGAGTAGCTAAGCTAATCATGATAACAAATATCTGGAAAGGAATGGACGGGAAGGATTATATTGCACACTAAAACTGTAAAAAAAAAAAATAGAGGCAAGAAAAGACAAAAGACGGGGAAAAAAATCGACCCCGATTGTGTGGATAATACAATTCACGGACCCAACGAGTGGCGTGTATTCCCTTCTCTGTCTCTGATTAAATTCACCCCTTCTATCTTCTACGACTTCATCTCATCTACTTCCCTCCCTCCCACCAAAGAGCATCACTTCACTTACACTAATAACTTCTCCTTGGCCATGGCGACAGCTACTAACTTGTTGTCCAAGCCATCCCTGTCGGGCCTCCCCAAACTGATCGCCCCTGTCTCCAACCCCACGTGTTCGTTAGTCTTACCGAAATCGAGACGACAGGCTGCCTTGAGGACGAAGGCGACTGCGGCAGCGGGGAGCACGAGCGAGACGAAGAAGCCGCCGGCAGCGAGGGACGAGAGGGTGGTGAAGATCCACAGCGCGGAGGAGTTCGACGAGGCGCTGAAGGCGGCGAAGAACAAGCTCGTTGTGGTGGAGTACGCGGCCAGGGACAGCGAGGACAGCAGCAAGATCTACCCCTTCATGGTGGACCTGAGCCGCACGTGCAACGACGTGGAGTTCCTGCTGGTGATGGGGGACGAGTCCGACAAGACCAAGGAGCTCTGCGAGAGGGAGAAGATCGACCAGGTCCCACACTTCAGTTTTTACAAAGGGATGGAGAAGATTCACGAGGAGGAAGCCATCGGCCCCGACCAGCTTGTCGGGGACGTCTTGTACTACGGGGATAGCCACTCCGCCGTCCTTCAGATTCATTCCGGGTACCTACTTCCCACCTTATTCCACTTCCCAACCGAATGTAAAAATCATAAAATTATATGAGGATAAGATTAATCACGTGTCAAAATTTGCTTATCCAATCATAAAATTATTATTTTGATTTTTTGCGCTTATAAGTAGACTAATAATCTGTAACAATTTATGTAAAAATCTCAACAACATATGAATCAAGTTGATTCCATTCCTAAATTAAATATCGGCGAGCTTAATGAATTAATCTTAGTTTCGTTAGTTTTGGAAAGGCGCAACCAATTCGTGTATAATTTTTATAGCAGCTGTTGAGTCTTGTTGTTTGCTTTTGCAGGGAGGAAGTAAAGACGTTGATTGCGGATCACAAGGAGGACCACAAGCTGATCGTGCTTGACGTTGGGCTCAAGCATTGTGGCCCCTGCGTTAAGGTATACCCGACGGTGATCAAGCTCTCCCGACAGATGGCCGACACGGTCGTGTTCGCGCGGATGAACGGCGACGAGAACGACAGTTGCATGAGGTTCTTGCGAGACATGGAGGTCGTCGAAGTCCCGACGTTCTTGTTCATCAGGGACGGCAAGATCTGCGGCCGGTACGTCGGCTCCGGTAAGGGTGAACTCATTGGGGAAATTCTTAGGTACCAAGGTGTTCGTGTCACTTACTAGTGAATGGAATGGTGTTCCGGTGATGAAATTTAGACAAGAGAAGGTGAGGTCTGTAGCTGTATTGGATGAAGTTTTCGCTTCTTTTGTCGTACAAAATTAAAGGAACTGAAATTTGATTGTGTTTGGTAGATACTGAGAGAAGTTCTATCAAGTTGTATGAAACTCATGTTGGCTAATGAAAGTTGGTCTTAAAAGATTTACTTAAAAAACTTTTGAATTTAAATCTTATAAATATAAGAAAAAAGTCGTTCCTATACAGAGTCCGACTTGACTATGATTTATAGATTCAAACAAAAAAACTCATGTCGGATAGCATCTGGGACCAAAAGTACTCAAGTTTTTAGGTTACTAGGCAAGTTCGGGCACTCATCTTGCCCTGCAAATGGCTTGGAAGAGAGGGTTTCTGCGTGTCCAGGTGGAGCTCAACTCCTCTTTCGCCATTCTTTGCGTCGGGCGAGAGATTGCACGGGACCATCCTCTGGTGGGCTTATCCTACTGAGCAAGAGAGATGCTTACTCGAGATTCGACGATGCAGGTTCATCATATTTCGCTGGAGGACAATCGTTTGGTCGATGCGCTTTCGAAGAACACATTGATTATTTCTTTCGATTATGTTGAGTTTACAACTCCTTTATTGTTCTGTTTAGATTTTTACTTAGATGATGTGGGGTGAGCCTTCCTTATTGTACGCGTTCAATTCCAACTCTCGGTAATTAATAAAAGTTAGGGGTCTTTGTACCTTTTTATTAAAAAAAAAGCTAGGCAATTCCGGGCCATCGTTTGGAGCCATGGCCCAAGGAGGGCCAACTATTAAATCTACATTTTCTTAAAAGTCAGAGGAAGTTTTTGCTCTAATGTAAATCGGCCCAAGTGGTTTGGGCTTACCATAAAACTATGCGGGTAAAAAAGGTTGGTATATAAAGATATGGATTTTACTCGCAGGTGATCGGATTAGTAGATCCGTAAAGTAGTTTGTCAATATCATTGGTAGTTGAGTAGCACATTGGTGGCCGACATATCGGAGGATCATCCCCATGTTATAAAGATGCTGGTAATGCAAGGAACAGAAGCAAATTACCTAATTGATAGCAACAGACAACATTGTTATATGACATGACTGTGTGTTTGAACCAGAGTTAATCAAAGTGATATAAAATACAAGAGTTAATCAAAGTGATATAAAATACAAGAACACTACATACAAATGGTTATTCTTATGAGCTGTTTCGAGTTTTAATTCCACGTAGGTGTTTATGAACTAGACATATGATTTTGCAGTTGCGATGGCGATACAGCTGGCTTTGACGCGACCGAATGCTTTTATTTTAAAAGGAAGGTCACGTGTATAGAAGATCGAAGTATATCATATACTAAATTTTAAAAGGTTGACTAGGTCAGATAAGAGAGGCTCTCTCCAACTTCAATAATGTTACACCAGACTCGAGGAAATCACTCTCGTTTCCTTTTTTTATAATACAGTGGCATGTGAACCATTGGAAATTTGAAGCGCAGATGGTTTTCGTTTGGTATAAATATCATTTTTTGGATTAGCCAATGAGGCAATACCCACAATTTCGTCTAACTAATGCAGGCCAATTGTGGAAAAATTCAAACATGTAGATAATTTTAATTTCACACGCATTTCTGAGAGCGTATACTAATCATGAAAGCATACCAGATAATTAATTCTTGCTACCTGATATTCTTTATTTTATTCAATTTTTTGTTGGACCAAATTACGATTTTATCATTTCGATCCACCTTCAACGCATGAACGTTATTAGGAGTGGAGTGATGGGCCATCCATCCCTTTTGTTTTTAATAAAATTTACCAAATTAAGATCTACCAAATGTCAAGAAACCAACTAACATGATGAATTGACGAAACATAATCAAATGTATCAAATTCTAGCTGTCGAATAAAACCGTGCTTAACTATGTATAAAAAATTGTCCTATATTATAATTTGACCTAATCTAAATTTTGATTATTTTTTATATAATGTTAATTGTATTTACCAAAAAATATTCACCAAAATAACAAGTATATATATATATATATATACTATTTACACCAGTTAGTGCTCACAAACATTTGTCGCCTAAAAAAATAGTGCTAATGCATCTAAATTTTGACTAATCTGTGAAATACATGTAGTTTTGAAGGGAAAAAAACCAAAAAGTGAAAACTTGCGGTAAAAACAAAAGAACATCCTTTTTTTACATTATAACAGAATTCTCCGTTAATATATGTTTTAATTAGACAAGATACAGCTAATTAATCCAACTGGAGCAGCCTAGGACGGGTCATCGTCCTCCGTTTCCAAAGATTAACCTCCGTCCTAGGCTTCAAATCCATAACCCCGCCGCCGCCGCCGCCAATAGCCATAGGAGCCGAGAACGGTATAATAACCTCACCGTCTTCGTCTTCCGAATCGCTATCCAATCCGCGACCGTGAAACTCATCCTCGTCGGAGTAATACCCATTCCCGTGTGCCACGTGATCCGACTCAACCGGCGCAATCTGAGCCGTCCAATCGAAGTTCTTAAACCCGTCCCTCCCGCTAGCGAACCTCTTCATTTGACCCAGACCAGGCACCGCCGCCGCCGCCGCCGCCGCCTTCTTGTCGTGGACGACCGGTTGCCACCCGCCAGCTACAGCATCGGAATTGCTCCTCCCGAAAAGCTTCTTAAACGTACCCTTTCTAGCCACCTTCTTCTCGGCCTTGTCCTCCCTTCGACTCTTGGAAGCTGCGTGTTTTTGTTTAACCTTCTCCTTCTTGAGCTTGATCTGGCCCATGCACGAGACCTTAGGCGACGTGGGCTCCACGTAGTCTTCCTCCTCGTCGTGGTGGGTCCCGGCCTTTGGCCTTCTTCTAGCCTCTTCCGGGATGATGGACACGAAGGGACCCGAAAACCCGGACCGGAACTTGCTGTTCGTGTAGTCCGTTGATCTCTTGTGGTGGTGGTGGTCCCTACCGGGGCTGAAGGGTTGGTGGCTTTGGAATTTCACGGCGGTGGCGGCTTTTGGAAGGAGCTTGAGGAACTTGTTCTTTGGCTTCCCTGGTTTCTGATCCATGTTTTTAAATTTTCTTCTGGTGGTCTAGTTTTCTCTTTTTCGATCCCCTTTATATGGAAGTTGGTGTAAATGTGGGATTTTTTAAAGTGTACGAACAAATTCACAAGTTTTGGTTTTATATATACTTCATTTTAGGGAGGAGATCGGGTTAGGTCAAATCTGATCATCCGTTAGGAAAATATAACTCGCATGCCAAATTTGTCTATAAATCATTTATTAATGCAACAACTTGCTGTCAATGTATTCTACTGGTTAGTCTAGGGGTTAATTTCAGTCTCATACATATTTTCTTTTCGAAATCACCTGATTAATTTAAAAATTTATTGAACTAATTAATTTAAATTTGGATCGGATGTGAAATAGAAAAAAGCTATAGAATATTAGCACGAATATATTCAAAATTTGTGATTAAATTACAACAAACTCTTAACAGAAAATTAATCTAGGATAGGGATTGGGTATTCCAGTGCCCATAAGTAAATACATTCACACCTTATGTGACTTTAACAATGATTGACTCTTCTTGGAGGTTCTCTCCCCTCTTGTAATTGAGTGGCGGTATTATGACTTTTTAAGCTTGTAATTTTAATCATCAGCTGATTCTTGTGGTCTACGGCCAAAAGATAAGGACGGGAGGATATAATATAAAAAATATTTGTTTGGTGACAAGTCCAAACAAAATTCATATTATCAAGACAAAACTTTTTACGTAATCAGCAATTGATAGAAAGCGTCAATGCGGAAAATACGCGGTATAAAAATTGAGAATATAAATGGGCCACGTCCACTTCCAGGGAAAGTTCAATCGCGGCAACGGTCTTAATACAACAAGCGCACGAAAAAAAAAGCGCAGGCCGCAAGAAATTGAATGCAAGAACTAAATATTTTTATTCATAAATTAGTAGAGTTACATACTGAATATTATAAATTACTAAATGTAATAACGAAACGTTAATCTGTAAAACTTCCAAATCAATAATTCTCAGCAGATAAGTAAATTTAAAGTTACTCAACCGATCTGTGCAACAATTTTCATATCAATATACATGGATCGCTTCCAAGTTGTATTGTCTGTGTACAACTGGAAATTGTATTTTTTTATAAGTAAAATTTAATAATAATAATAATAATTAAAATTTTAAGTAGTTTAAAATTACATCTTTCGGGAGCGACCGTCGACCCTATATATATATTTATTTATAAAAAATAGTATACATATCATAATCTTCGAACATGCACCTGCAATGCGTAAGACTTGGATACCGGCATTTCGAAATCGTGGATGACAATTTGCGACTAATTAAATAATGTTGAATAAGGTTTGCGAAAATAGAAAAGAAGAGAATAAAGAATGTGTCTCAGGTGCAAATTTAATGAAGCGTGTGCAAGATATCAGTGAAGTCTGTGGAGGTTTGCTTGGGAAGATTTCACATGTAATTTACTGGGCGATCTTATGAAGCATAATATGGATGCATACAAATCAGGTGATATTTGACGAGATATCGTGACATTTTTTTCAATTCTATTTTATTTTATATTTGCGAATGACTTTTCGATCTAATTCTACTGTTAGATAAAATTTTTGTCAAATTATTATTACATAACTCGCGTAATTATTTGAAAAATCTATTAATTGCTATGGTGTCAAGTCAAGCATTTGATCTAATTCTACCGTCAGATAAAATGTTGCCAAATTCTTATTACATAACTCATGTAATTATTTGAACAAAATTTATCTACTTATTGCTATCGTGTCAAGTCAAGCATTTGTACCCTCCTACACATGGGATGTTTATCATACCGGGTTTTCCGTTTTCTCCTATCCGGGGAAAGTTCGCTGCATGAACATTGTGCGATATGGTCACATAAAATATAAGACAATCACCATATTAGCTAATGATATGGTCAAAAATTTTACAATATAGATAATGGTGCGACAATAAATGAATACACAATAGCCTACGCATTTAAACCAAAAGAAATATATGTACGACTTGGCAAAAAATGTCAAATGATGTGATCTACGACTTGGCAACGCGAAGACTTTCAGAAAACAATAACTTAATCAGCCACGACAAAGCAAACGAGCTAAAGTCAAGTGATCAATTGTATGCTTCTTATATTTTTTTCCTTACTGGATGATTAAAAATAAAAAACACATAATCGGTTACCTTCTGTATAAATTTAGAAGGCATGGATTGGGTGTTGATAAGGGCACAACAACAACAAATAAACAACCTAAAATAGGTCGCTCAAATAACAAATTTGTAATATCATAGACTACATAAAGACATTTTAAGAAATACAAGATTATATTGCAAGTAATGATACTATGATGTGAGTAACGGTACCATGTTGCGAGTAGTAGTATCATTTAGATATTAGTGATACCATTTGTGACCAATTGTACCATTTTTTTGAAAAGTAAATATATTAATAAACGGCATAATATATACAACCTACTTAGTGAAGCCTCGTCAAAATAATAACACACCAATATCTGTAAGAACCAATGGTACCATTTAACAAGTATTGATTCCATAACACACCATGTTGTTCATATTACTGCCAACCCTATAAAAATAGGGGTGACCACAGTTGTCGTTCCGCCGCCCGAGCTACAACACTCTCAACTGAACTAGGCGACAGAAGAGGGGTGATCACAGTTGGTTTGATTGGAGATTTAATAACCAATACAATGATGATGGCCGATTCTTTGGGTTGCACTTGGAAGGGTGAAGTGCCTAAGATTCTTAAGGACATCCGTATTGCAGTCGAGGGTAAAGACCCAAAAAAATCTTCAAGTCTTCGTGATTGGTTATCTGGCACCAATTTTAATTGGTTTTGGGGTATTGTGAGTTGTTATTTTGATGGGACTATATACTTAAATAACTCTAATCATAATAAAAATTATGATTCGTATTATCTAGTATCCTAATTATCAAGGCAATATACTTTAGGTAATAACGATTTAATACAAATTTAACTTATAAAAAAACCTTATTGAAAATGTTCATACTGCATTTGTATATTAATTCCAGACCAAATAGAACAAAATGTTGACTAATCAAAATCGAATAGAAACAAAATTATGGTTCAAGTTTAACTCTATTTACCTCTCAATTAAAATTTGGTGCTGAAAAAATTAAGTTATTCAATACAATCGACTAAACGACACTTCGATCACGATTAAAAAGAGGGGTGTGTCACTCAGATCGAAACGACAGGTAAACACCTCTTAATTACGAAGACGAACTACTGAGCGAAACAACGAGGCTCCACCTGGAGAAGTGGAAAGATCTGGCGAGATCCCGAAACGGCGTCGTCCGTATCCACCGGCGATTGTTCCCCGACACCGTCGAGCAGCTGTTGCAGAGGCACGTTGCGAAGAAGGAAAAGGGGGCGTCCGAGGAGGAGCTTAACCGGCGGCGGCTGACGAGGTTCTTCACGTGGCGGGACTCGAGGGGGGCGCTGTGGAGGGACGTGCTTAGGGAGAACGCGAGGAAGGAGTTCGAGGATGACCCCGAAGTCGTCACCGCCTTCTCATTGGCGGCCGCGAGGCCGTCGAGAAGGCCGTCGATAGGCTCGTGGAGAAGCAGCGGCTCGAGGTCGAGAAGGCGCACCTCGGCGGTTGGGATCGGGACCGGCGCTAACTGGTTTGAGTTTCTGACTGTTTTTTTTCTTTCGTTTCCTCAGGAATCGAGTTTTGTCTAAGCCCTTGCGTGTCGCTAAACCAGTCGTTTCGGGTACAGTTAGTAAGGGTTTGTAATTGATCTACTCTGGCACACATCTTGAAACCTGCTTGACCTTGGGCAATTTCAGGATGGGTGAGTATGGTGTGAGTGGAAAAAACACACCGGAAAAAGGCTTGTACTGGTCTGTGGAGACAGTCGGTCACATCACTTTTCGTTACATATCCAATCAAGGTACTGGTTTTGTGACGAACACTATTTTTTCTGCTAATGTCCATTCTCTCTCCCCACTTTGTGAAATTTACCGGCGGCTGGAGATGTGGCTCATTGTCTTTTCGAATGACTGTCCACGAGCTGCACAAATGTGGTTTATCTCCGTCGCTACGTGCAGGGGGAACCATGAGTCTTGAACACGGGTGGAGTTCAATTCAACAAACTTTGAGTCAGGTTCCCCGTGGTCAAGGTTATATTGATCTTTTGCCTTATGTTAAGTGATATGGAAGGCTGGTAACAGGCATGTATTTTGCAATAAGGATACTGCTGATGCTGCCATAGTGTGTGCTGCATTTAGGTTTAAAGTTGATTATGAACAAGCCGATGCAGCCTCTGTTGCGTCTGCTCCAGATTATCTCCACATCAGCCACAAGTTAATCATTCAACTCTTGGGTCTCAGCCGCCTCGTTGGAATACCAACATGAGGCTGCATTGGGGGTGATTGCACGCGACTCTTCAGGGTCAACTTTTGTTTCAAGGCTCCTATGCTTTTCCAGGCTTAATGGCTCAGACATCATGGAGGCTATTGTTTTTTGAACTGCTTTTGATGTTGCAGTTACAAAACAACTGGATGTCGGTAATTCTTGAAGGAGATTCAAAAACTGGGATCAATTGGTTAAGTCATTCGGCCCCATCGGAGGCTCAGTCCTTGATAACGGCCAGTGAATTTGGGTCCGTGCTCTGCATTGGACGATGAGACCTCTATGCATGTCTTTCCCCCATAATTATAAAGCAATGACCAGGGGCAATTGGTTAAGCTACATCATGTTAACTTATTCTTCCACTTTTCGAGCTTTGTCTTATACTTTGAAGAACTTTGATTGCAGAAGCAAACCCCACCAACATCAGTTCCGCTGTAGAACAAAGGTTGTTCACCAGGTTAATTGGGAAGATCTGTGAGGACGAAGGTGGGTCGAGTTTACATACATCTAAAGCTACAGTTGCAAATGAAGCAATGCCTCAGCTAGCTCAAGGATGATGGCCTCCCTTGTCAAAACATCTCCGCTGTCCTGACCTTCTTACGGGCCAGCCATCAGCTTCACTGCTTCGAGGGAGTCGAGATGGACCCTCGTCGATTGTCATCGTATCATGTCCTAAATAAAGGAACTCCTTTAATCAGTAACCGTTGATGTAAAAGAAATTGAGAACAATCAAACGTACAAGCAAACATTACAGTATAGTAGGAAGTAGGGTTTCGAACTGAGGGTTGGAACTGAGGTTGCACAAAAATAAACGAAATCAGGGAATGTAAATAAAAGAGTTGTGATTCAGTGGAGACAAACGGACACGATACTCTTATAGATTAACTACCTATGTCAAGACCAAGATCACGGTTCTTATGAAGTTCTAACTAATAGGGATAAAACTAAGGACAAAATTAAGATAGAGAAGGTCTAAGTTACCAATTAACACTTTCGCTCATCAATTAGATTTAGAACTATACTAATCTCAATTATGAAGATTCCTCCTAATGGGTTACCCTTACGATATTAAGACGTTTCATTAATATCCAAGAATATGCTAATTGGTTCTTTCCACTAACTCAATTATTTTTCGGTCCACTATCATCAACTCACATCATAATCTAAGTGGCCAATTTAGATTAAGTATTAAGTACACTAATTAATAACTAACATGAAAGATATTCGAACACAATTCAACATAGGCAATTAATCACATATTCAGGGCATCGCACCCACAAGAGATTTACTCGCTAAGCATGATAATAAAGCAAGATATAACAATGAGGGACGTGATGTAGAATAGCATAAAAGATAGAGAAAGACAGGGCTTAGTCGTTGGAGGAAGCCTCGCCAATCTCCTACTCGTTGCTAGACCACCACGTGCGCCTTTTATTAATCTCAAAGTAGTCTCAATGTCTAAAAAATAATGTGTTCAAAACCTAAGGACTAATGGCTCAAAACCTAAGAACTAATGGCCTATATATAGCCAAACATCTAGCTAAAAAGTAGGAAAACCTAGAAGAGAACCTAAACTAGAAGTCCTACGGGCCAATGACAAGAGGCCAAATATAAGAAAATAGCTAAAATATAATGTTCTAAGGCCTGATCAGGAGCCTGAAGTGGTCCAAATCCGAGACGGGGTGAAAACTCGACCAAATAGGAAGTCCTAAATAAACAGCCATCGAGGTCCGCGCCCGCTGGACGTCCCACACATTCTGCCAGCCCCCCCCCCCCCCCCCCCCCCCCCCCAGTGAGGGCCAGAGGGGAATCGGCCGTTGGACTGCCTGCTTCTTTGGCCAAGTCTTCTTGTCCTTTTATCCATGCTCCAATTGCTCCCGAACTGCTCAAAGTACCTACAAAAATATACAGCAAATAATAAAAATCTACTCCAAGACTCAAACACATACGAACGACAAAAAACTCCATTGGACATGGCGAAAACGAACAAAAATATGATTAAATATATACGAAACATATGACATTGAGTGTTTGGACACTCATCAACCGTGAGCCAAGATACGCAATGCAGAAGCAGAGGAGCTCGTTGTCACCACAGGACCACAGTTTGTGCAGTGTTTGAAACGATAAACAATTTGGAGAGAATGCGTTCGTCGGCCTTTGCACTGTAGTCTTTCGTTTTCTTTTTCCATAATGAAAATTACGGTTACCTTTAATTCTAGAACAGTTTTTTTTAGAATTAATTCTAAAATAGCTGGATACCAAATAATTGCTCGCTGTCTCGCTTATGCGGTGCCTTTCCTTTCGATTTCTTTTCATCAAGCTGACTTGTTCAAGTCCCATCCTGGGATGGGCCCACCATTTAGAAGGAGTAATTTCATCTTATTTTTTTATTAGCAATATTTGAAACTTTGATATTTTACTAAAAATATAAGTCAAATGAACTCAAAAATAGAATTTAGTAAATCATTTGTAGCAAAAAATGATTTTGTATATATGACTCTTTTTTAGGATATTCAACCCTTTTTTACATGCTTATGATTTTGAGGAGATCATAAAATTGTCCTCATTTAAAGCTTTTGAAGGACCTCCTCCAAAAAGCATGACAAGGTTCCCTTGTAAAATAGAATAGGTGGCGAGGAAAATCTAACAAAAAGGAACGGTGGATTTTTTTACCGTTGACTCTTCCGATTTCCACATCTGACGTCATAAATAATAATAAAACCAATTAATTGAAAAGCAATGTGCCCAGAGAGCCAAAACCCTTGGGCGCCAGGCGAAGAGAGAATACAAACCCGCGATCCTATGAAAGTACCAAATTACCCTTACCAACCACGCCGATATGCATGGTGAAAGCGAGGACAAATTAGTCAATAGACCACCCGAAGACCACCCTATAAAGCGTCTCCAGCCCTTCCATCCGTTGCCACCTGTCTATTTAACGAGACCAAGTGTAATAAAAAGCCCAGAACTTTAAATTTATATTTTTCCTTCCTTCCTGGGTTTAGCGATTCGGCGAGAGAGAAGATGGGGAAGGGAAGACAAGCGAGGATTACGTTGGGCAAGAAAACGACGACGTGGAAGTTGGTGCTGACGATGCTGTTAATGCTAACGGTGGTCCTGTTGGTCTTGTTGGGATCGGGGATCTTTTCGCTTCCAATTAACGGCGACGATGATTCATCCCCCAACGATCTAATCGCTTCGTACCGGCGAATGGCGGTCGAAAGGTTCCATCTTTTTTTTTTAATCTTACCGATATTATTTTCCAAGGAATTATTTTTAAGATTATTAATTTTGGTGGGTGGTTTGGACAGGGAGAGTGATGGGTTGGGGAAAAGGGGAGAGCAGTGGACTGAGATAATTTCTTGGGAGCCCAGAGCCTTCCTCTATCATAATTTCTTGGTTGGTTGCTAGTTGCTTACCCTTTTTTATGTTTTTATGTTGAGAATCCCGCGTTGCTTAGTGCAAGAGCGGTAGGAGGCTCGTCGAGAATCTCAGAACAACTTCATTAGCTTTCTACTAAGTCAGGATTCGTGCGAAATGTGCGTGGTGTGAGCGTGGTCTCTGGTTTTGTTTTACGAGATTTTGACTCGTCGTCGTGCAAATATTTGATAGTCGAAGGAAGAGTGCGAGTATCTGATGAGTCTGGCGAAGCCTCACATGAAGAAGTCAACTGTTGTGGATAGCAAGACTGGGAAGAGTAAGGATAGTAGGTGAGATGATTTTACAGAAGGGGCAATGGAAGTTACCATTCTTTAATTAGGTTATGAGATCTCGATGCTGAACTTTCTTGTTGGTTTACAGGGTGCGCACGAGCTCCGGAATGTTCCTGCAGAGGGGACGAGATAAGATCATAAGGAAGATAGAGAAGAGGATAGCAGATTTCTCTTTCGTTCCTGCGGGTACGAGGTTTTATTATCTGGATGAAGATAGAGATAAAGTTGAAACATGGTGTGGATACGCATTGCACTGTGAGGTATGAGGTTCCTGCACTGATTAAGTTCATTTGTTGCAGAGCACGGTGAAGGACTTCAAATTTTGCACTACGAAATTGGACAGAAGTATGAGCCTCATTTCGATTATTTCCTTGACGAGTTTAATACCAAGAACGGTGGCCAACGGACAGCCACTCTTCTTATGTACTTGTATGAGCATATTCTCTTAGACGACATTTCATGTTGGTTGAAATTTGGAAAAGATGCTTAAATCTTTCTTTTATTGTAGGTCTGATGTTGAAGAAGGGGGTGAGACAGTGTTCCCTTCTGCCAAGGGCAACATTAGCTCTGTTCCATGGTGGAATGAGTTATCTGAATGCGCAAAGCGTGGTCTATCAGTGAAACCGAAAATGGGTAATGCGTTGCTATTTTGGAGCACGAGGCCTGATGCCTCATTAGATCCTTCAAGCTTACATGGTTAGTAATCGTTCTTTTTGCTGTCTTTATCATAGCTTCGCCAACAATCTAGATCTTGTTCTGGTATACTTGTGGACTTGATTGAAATGTGTATCGTGGCTTATAATAGGGAGCTGCCCCGTTATAAAAGGGAATAAGTGGTCGGCTACGAAGTGGATGCATCTCGGGGAGTACCAGGCCTGAGTTATGACTTCAGAGCAAATATTCTTTCATTGTAACAGACATCAACGGTACGTGGTCTGACCCATTCAACCTCTGTTCACGATTGAAATTTCTGACATTTGAGTATACATGTTTGCTTCACCACCATGATAAACGATAACCGATTAGATAATGGGTTGTAGCTTGATCCATGGGGTGTGAGACCTGCAATCTTTCTAGAGAGTGTCGAAGCATATGAAATAATCAGTGTTGTTTATCATCTTGCACCAGTAGGAAAGCATGCCCTTGATCCACCACGGTGCTTAGGTTTGACCCGCAGAAGGTTCCGGTGTTCTATACCAAGCTATCAATTTTCTCATTCTGACTTCTTGTTCTTGCTATTCAACAGGATGAACATGTGTATATCAGTTCCATTACGGAGTTCTTAGTAAGCGAGTGCCACCAGACTACCAGTTTGCCGCATAGTCAGGCGAGGAGTCACATTTTAGCTGTTGTTACTATCACCATTATTTCTGCTGACCAGCATAGAGGTTGAAATTGTCGAAATCTAGATGCAGACTATTATCGGTTTAGTCACAGGTATACAAAGTAGAAAAGAAGATGAAAACAAGTTCAATATTAACCTCTCATTCTCTTCCATATGCATCTCTTCTCTGGGTTGTCTCTGATCATCATCTCTAAACTCTTAACGCCTGCACACCAGAGATCTGAACTAAGACCATATGCGAGATATTGCCGACAGTATGTTTTAGCCCTGCGCGTGCGTAGATGCTAGCTTCGCCTGCGCACACGCCGGTGTACCTCGTGGAAAAGTGATGCATGAATTACCGTGTTAACAACTTAAAAACTTCACTGCCCTTTTCCCTGGCAAGTTCGGAGTTGCAAAGTATCGGATTCAACATACAATTGATGAATAACAACAGTATCCTCAATTTGTGCCAGCCTTCTCAAAGATCAAAAATTTTGAATGGATACATATGTTCACTTTACGAGGACTTCTCTTTGCTGATCGCTCGCAGCTGATTTAATGTGTGTGCAAAATCTGGGGGAGGTGGACAGGAGAAACGCATTTCTTTCCCGGTTCGGGGATGCTTAAACCTGAAAAAGGATCACCGGAAGTAACTGTTCAAAGCCATTCTGTTATGAGCTTATAGAATTAGAGAGAGAGGTTGTGAACGTAGAAGAGAAGAAGGAGAACGTAGGAGATACTTCTTGATTATAATTCTTGATAATCAAACCCTAAGATGCGTGGGCATTATATAGCCAAACGCTTAACAACTGAAAAACTAAATAAACCCTAATCTATTAAAGGTAAAGTTCTAATTGAAGGAAACAACTGAATGGAAATAACTGAATAGGAAATAACAACTAACTAATGAAGTCTCTAGAATCCTAACACATTCAATTATATTTGTAGAGCAAATGGAATAACGAAGAGACGGGTCGCCTAACCCCAAAGCTACTGCATGAAGACAGGGCCTCTCGAGAGCCGAAAGCAAACGATGAAGTTGACTGTGACTGCTCGGAGGGGTTTTGGGTCGGAGCAGTGACAAAGCCATGTCAGTTGTCCCTCCGTAAACTTCATCGCCTAATAGAGGAACCCCGATGTGCTTTGCATGCGCACGAATCTAGCCGAACGAGGGCATCAAGGTGAGCAATTTCGTCGACATAACATGCTTCAACATTATGAAAAGGAGTTGTGGTCGAAGGGACAAAAACAGCAGGTAACCTGAAGTTTCCCTGATGGAAATCAATACCTGATGAGTGCGTCCAGTTTCCAACCTCCATTCTACCAAAGCTGAGCCGCCTCCGGCCAGAATTTCGATTACTTTATACCTGATAAAGGTTTACAACAAACTAAAGCACATCAGCAGCAGTTGTAACATTTGCCAAGAAGATCAAGTCCAGTAATGCAACCGAACTACCTAGCAGTAATCCTTCGAAGAACATAACATCGAGAGACATGGCATGTAGGAAATAATCACCTACTGGCAGCTTGGCGAGCCAGCAGACGGCCCATCGTCCCAGGAATAGCAGCCATCCGAAGTCGGTTATTCAAATCACGGCCAATTGGAACATCTATTCGTGCAGATAACGAGGAGGGCACTCCAGAGGTAAGACTGACGTACACCCTGTGAATGGTGTGCAGCTTGAATTGTTGAGACAAACTAGCATGCGCACGTTCGTTCTGCAGCATCATAATAGCACGAGCACATAAAAAACCGCCCTTCAGAAAAGAAGGAGTCCAAACCTAAGCTATTTGTTACCTTAGCAACAACAAGCAACCCACTGGTGCCCTTGTCCAACCGGTGCACAATCCCGGGGCGAACAGACTCCCGTGGAGAAGCACAACCTAATCCTTCCTCAAAATCGTCATCATCATTATCCGAAACTACTTCACCAGCAGGAAGGCTGCTGCAGTGGTGAAGCAAGCCATTCACAAGCGTTCCGGACGGATTACCAGGCGCCGGATGGACTACCTAAACAAAATCCGAATCATTACCGAGGGCGAAGCCGCGATCGGACAAGGTTGAAGTAGAACTAGAACTAGAACTAGAACCAAACCATATGGGGAGGCTTGTTAACGATGAGGACATGGTCATCCTCGTAGACGATATCCAAGGGGATGTCCTCCGGCTCCGCCCTCAACGGTTGCAGCTCCGATATCGTACAGTTGACTTTATCCCCTCCTTTGACCGCGTGAGAAGCCTGAAAAAATGATTTTCCAATAATCAGAAAAGAAAAAAAAAGGAAAAGGAAAAGAAAGGAGGAGCAGACCTTGTGGATGACGCGGCCGTTGACGGAGACGAGGCCGAGCTTGATGCTGGACTGGACGCGGGCCCTACTGATCCCTGCGATACGGGAGGAGATCCACGTGTCCAGCCTCGATTTCCCGGAATCGCCCCCCACCGTGTCCTCCAGCTCAACTCCAGAGTAACCGCCGGCGTTCTCGTCGAGGGAAGTGGGGGCTTTGTTCGCATTGGAAGAGCGGACGGCGAGGGTGGAAAGGAATCTTCTAGAAGGGAATCCCTGGGCTCGGAACGGTATCGAGGGCGAGGAGCAGCAACAACCCGCCATTTGAGTGCTCCTGCTTCGGAGCGGGAGGGGACCTGATAACGTTTGGGCTTCGTAGAAGTTCTTTCCCAATATGGGCCTGTTGGATGTTTCTGTTTCTCTCCTTTGTCTGCGGCCCAGTCATATATTGGAGTTGGGCGTTCGAGTTCGAATTCATAAAATATAGATGTTTATCCGGATATAACAAAGTCACTACTCTTTGTTAGATGTTGGTTGGCGGGGATATGGTTGCGCAGGAATGGTGTAGCCTTGAGAGTGAGTAATCGGGAGCTTCTTATATATTCTATTTTACATCATGTTAATTTGGTCAAATTCTTTGTTAGGGACCAAACCAACCCAACCACACACACACCTACTCCAAGAACAAGGAAAGGAACAACAACCTGAAGAGGAGGGAGACATATAGCAAATGCAACATCTAACTTCCAATCTCTTGCAAGTGTGGTGGTTCAACTCAATGAAGCCACCAGCAGCGTTACAGAACGAGAAAAACAAAAAAAAAATACGAAAAGTACAATTGGTTAATTCACAATGAGCTTGGGAGGCAGCAGCAACTACAGAAGGATCATCATTTCAGTTGCACTTGTACATCTATAGTTCCCTTTCTCATCATAGCAACAAACTCCTCGTAGTTGATTTTCCCATCCTGCAGGGAAACCAAATCCACTTCTCAAGTTAGTCGTTACAAGAACAAGCAGCTCGCGAGTCGAGTTTTTCTTACTTTATCAGTATCAACGTCGTCCAGAACTTCGTCGATTGTTGCTTCGTCGCCCATTCCATATTGAGCCATTGCTTGCCTTAGTTCATCTCTCGTAATAAACCTGGTCGAGTAAAGTTAACTCGAGTTCGAAAAACCGTGAATAATGAAGTGCAGAATGGTAGCTACTAACCCGCTGCTATCCTTGTCAAAGTATTGAAACGCCTTGTACAAGTTTTCCTCTTTTTCAAGTTTATGCCGGTGCATTGTGGCTGTGATGAATTCCACGTAATCGATAGTTCCGCTCCTGTCAACATCAGCCTGAGGAAGATGTAACAACAAATGTAGTGTGTAAGACAGGTCAATGTTAATAGGAAGATGTTTTTAGAGTTCTTACAGCATCCATCAACTGCTGGATCTCTGCCTCGGTGAGCTTCGATCCTAGCCTGGTCAATCCGGTTTTGAGTTCGTCGTATGTTATCGCGCCACTATTGTCGGTATCGATGTTGCTGAACATATGCTTCAGCCCCTTGATCTCTTCCTCTGATAGATTCTCTGCAATCACCTACGATTTGGCATGTCGCGTTTAAGCTAACCAGAACAGCTGCACAACTGGAGAAACAAAGATATGGCATTAATTGTACCTTCAATGCCAGTTTCTTGAGCTTGTTCATGGCTCTGAACTGCTTCATCCTAATCAGAACAGCGCTGTCAATAGGCTCGTCGGATGCTTCACCGCCCACCTTCAGCCATGGATGTTCTAGATCAAGACATAGCCAGCACGACATTACCAATTGTATGAATCAACGCAGAAATACTAGTATGATGCCAGTTGCCTCCCGAAGAGCGAGATGCTTACCAAGGGCTCCCGCTGCAGTTATCCGTTTCTTGGGGTCCTTGTCCAGCATTTTCCGCAAAAGGTCCTTCGCGGAGGATGAAATTTTAGGCCACGGTTCAGTTTCGAGGTCAAGATTGCTCTCTAAAATAGCCTCGAGTATGCCCTTCTCGGTCTCTGTCGCAAATCGTTCATCCGTTCAGAGCAGTAGAACTAGAGGATGCACTAAATATGCAGAAAGGTAACTCACCGGCCCAAAATGGCGGGACACCACATAGAAGGATGTATAAAATGACACCAGCACTCCATACATCTATCTCCTTCCCGTAGCTCCGTTTCAAGACCTCGGGCGCGATGTAGTACGCGCTTCCAACAACGTCCCTATACACCTTCCCTGGAAGCATACGAAGTACATGATCAGTCCATAGCATTGTCTTTGCCGAGACCGAGCATTCGAAAATCGAAATAAAAACATCCTGACAATAGTAGAAACGGCGTTTCATTATTGGCCTTTTGTGAAAATTATGAGTGTTAGTTACTGCAGCAAGAATCTTGCAGGTAAAGCATCTTTTGATCAGATCAGCCACGTTATTTGTCTCTGCGTGCGTGTGGCCCCTCCGTGCAACTTTGTCCGCTACGTGAAAAAAAGTAAGCAGAGTACACCAAATGCAACACACCAGTAGTGGGAAACGTATTTCCTTGGTCTGTACAGCTCATGACACTTCAGATATCACTTTAGACGTTAGGACAAAGCAACGATTGGACTTTGGTGCCTAAGATGGTGCACACCACCATGGCCACTTTCTCTATCTCAGCACCAATTAAAACGTCGTTGACTTGGTTGACCTGGCCTCGTCATCTCAGTTGACCCTATCCTATTGACTTGATCGGACCCAGAGGAAGGAAAAAAACTGGAGTTAAAAGGTTACTCTCAATTCTAATTCCACTGCCTTTTCGAAAAGAAAAGGAACTAATTCCACTGTCCTGCCGTGTGAACGAAGTCCGGTTGGTAGACGGATCCTTTATCAACTGTTGATTCAGATAGGGACCAGAGAAGATATGCAAGCGAGTAAGACCACCCGCAGCAGCGAGCAAAAGCTCGTGCAGGTGGTTATTTAATTATTTAAAAAAACAAAAAATAAAAGGAAAAAGGGGAGGAGCGGCCTAGCAGTATTACTCGCCCGATCGCTGCTCGCAATTTTTTTAAATACTTATTTATCTATTTAGTTCCACTTGGCATAATGTTATTCGTTAAAAATAGATTTTTTTGGATAATATTTTTGTGGTTATCTAAACTGAACTTATATTTAGCAAAACTAAAAAAAATTATGAAAATTAAAATTAAAAAATTATTAAACTAAAAAGTAATAATGAAATTTATACTCGTAATTCGCTCGACTATTGATTTCAAACATATTTTTGACATTTTTACACTTCGAATTTAGAGAAGTCACAAACTAAAAATTTGTAGATATATATCCCACATTCACAAAGCAACTTGAATCAACTCAATCGGACTCCGGAATAAGAAGTTGTAGCTCCCAAATCGAAACTCGTACTCGTAACTTGCTCGACTATTAACTTCAAACCTATTTTTGACATTCTTACACTCCAAATTTGGAGAAGTTATTAACTAAAAAGTTGTAGATATATATCCCACCTTCACAAAGCAACTTGAATCAACTCAATTGGACTCCGGAATAAAAAATTGTGGCTCCCAAATCAAAATTTGTACTCGTAACTCGCTCGACTATTGACTTCAAACCTAATTTTGACATTCTTACACTCTAAATTTGGAGAAGCCATGAACTAAAGTTGTAGATATATATCTCACATTCACAAAATAATTTGAATCAACTCAATCGGACTCTTAAATAAGAAGTTGTAGTTCCCAAACCAAAATTCATACTCGTAATTTATATATAAATAAAAAATGATAGTAGATAATATATGAATGAAGTGGAGGGATCTTAATTTCTATCTAATTTTGTAGTCATTTCGTAATCTTAATTTTATTACTTTATTGTAATTTTTTTCTTGTTGTAATTACGGAATAATCATTATCGTATATTTATTATAATTTATATATATAAAATGATAGTATATAATATGTGGATGAGAGAAAAATTAATTATTTATTCTGTAAATTGAGTTGCTCCCGTAGGTAGAAAAATATGTAATTTGATTGAATTGTATTGTATTGGGTATGAATGAAAGAGAAATTAATTATTTATTCTGTGAATTAGATTGGGTGAATTGTTGTTCTGGATACTCTAACTATCACAACCCCGTACAAAATGGTCCGTTCCACCTGTTGAGTATAATTAGGGATGGCAAATGGCAATGAGTGGCTAGGGTAAGTAGGGTAAGGTATTGGTAAGATCATACCCTAGCTTTTTAGTTGAATCTATACCCTGTCATCGATCCTAAAAAAATTATTATTAGATTAATACCCTATTCTCATAGAGACTCAGGATCTACATAGTCTGCATGGTCAGATCCTTTAACGTTGAGCATTTTGATAATTTTTAATCAAAAATTAATTTTTATATAAAATTTAAATAAATTCAAGACATCTACTACATTATACATCAATAGTTAATAAAAAATTGATGAAACATTAAAATTTGTAATTTAATTTTAATAGTACAAGTTTTTTTTCCGAGTTTGAAGTACATATATAATTCAACAACAAAAAAATATAGAATGTCGACTCCTAGTGATCCATTATTCACGACATCTTCTAAGCTGGTTGTGTAATAATATAATAAATATGTTAAACTTAACCATAAAATATATTATATATATTATCAATACAGTCTAATTATGGTCTAACTATGGTCTAATTAGGGTAGAGTATAAACTAGGGTAAAAATGTAAGAGTCTGGTACGACCCACATGGTCTAACTATGGATTCATACCCTACCATAGACTCTATTTCTAAATATGGATTCATACCCATATCATACTCTAGACCCAGTCAAAGTCAACATACACTAGACACATAAGATAAGGGTAGGGTCCGACCCTCAGGGTATGAGTATTTCTGTCATCCCTAAATATAATTAACTTTTTTGAATATCTGTTGAACATTGTCGGGATCCAATTTAGACGGTTCTCACTAATGAATCAAGATTTTATTTCTCACTTGTATTAATAATTATAATTAACCTTTAGACATTTAAAAAGGAACCGGAATTTCTACCCAAAAAAAAAAGAAACGAAACTAAAACAGGCCCAGCAGATGAAATTGACAGGCGGCCTAATTCGAGTTTCGTCGAATGAGACTGGTTAGTTCCCAGATTGACATCAAGCTTAAAATATATGTCTTCTAGTTAACATAAAAAAGAAGTAAATACAACGGTTTATGAGTAAAATTAGTCCATAACAAATAACTACTGTGAATAAAGATCGATGTAAATGCCAAAAGATCATAAAAAAATAACCCCAAACTTTGTAATAATATATAAGTGGAGAAATTAATGTCTTCATAACTAACGGGGCATTTATATTCCAAGAGAGGGAGGGTACATTACCTTGTTCGATGAAGACGGAGAGCCCGAAATCGGTGGCCTTGAGAGGAGAATCCTCGTCCCTCGAAACATGCAAGAAATTCTCAGGCTTCAAGTCCCTGTGCATGACTCCCATGAAATGACACGCGTGCACCACGTTCACAATCTGGCGCGTGACGACCGCCGCCTCCCTCTCGGAGTAACTCCCCTTGGCGATGATCCGGTCGAACAGCTCCCCGCCGGAGCACAGCTCCATGACCAAGTGCAGGCTCTGCCGGTCCTCGTACGCCCCCTTGAACTCCACGATGTTGGGCTGCCCGGCGAGGTGCTGAAGTATCAGGATCTCCCGCCTCACGTCCTCCACGTCCTTGCTCGTCGCCAGCTTCCTCCTCGATATCGTCTTGCACGCGTACTTGTTCCCCGTCGCGATCTCCGTGCACAGGTACGTGATCCCGAACTGGCCCCGGCCGAGCTCCTTGTCCAGGTCGTAGATTGTGGTTATGTCCACGTACGGACGCCCCAGGATGTTGCTCAACTGGACAGTGGGTGGTGGTGGGGGTGGTGGTGGCTGGCTGGTTCTCCTCTGGGTGGGCTGTCGTTTGGGTGTAATGGGTTGGTAGTGGCGTACCGGAGAATCCGACGAGGAAGAGATTGGAATGTCGTAGGAGCGTGTCCTCCTCGAGAAACAGTTTCCCATTTCTCTCCTCTGGCTGTCAATGGCAGTTTCTTTTCTTTGGGTTCGTCTCTCTATTAAGAGGTGGAGCTGGGAGAGATCTTTGGGTTGCTTTTAATGGGTGCTTTACCTTTGCCTCCCCGATGGTCCTGAAAATGATTCTCCTTGCTTTTTCCTAATATAAGCTTCTTACGTTTGTACGAAACCTTAAATAATCTAAAGAAATATCGAGTTCGAATATAAATATCTGATCGCTTTCTCTTTCATCAGCGAAACATGAGAGACTACACAGGGACTGTGTTGTGTTGAAGAGAGAGAGTAAAGTGAACTTTCCCTTTGGGTTTCGATGGGTTTTCAGCTGTTTCTGGTCGGGGCAGTTACTAGCGCGTTTTGTGTGTGAACGTTTCCTTTGCTTAACGTGCAGAATACTTCGGGAAACAGAAGGGGCTTTTGCTATTTACAGACTTCCAGTTTTGGGCCTGGCCCAATCGTACCCTCGATAATAGAGGTAGCCCAACTTATTGGGCCTCCGAAATTATAATCCGATAAGTTTATAAAAAGAAGCAAAATGTTGCTTTTTTTAAGTCATAATTGATTATTGAGAGGAAATTTTTTTTGAGGAACAAACGAACATTTATAAATAAAAAGTCACTCAGGTGGGGAAGTCTGTATACAAGAGCACATCCAATTCAGCTGGATGGTTAAAGAGCCAATTACAGAGAAGTAAGCCTAATCTAGCTTGTTTATAAATCCAATCGATAACATGGTTTTGCAATCTAGAGATAAGAGAAAGCCTACAAAGCGGTAATTGCTCTAAAGAGAGGCGGATATTTCTCATAAGTGACTCCAACTTTCAATGAACCGAAGTGAAAGGATCGGAGACGAAAGTGACTGCAAGGCTACAATCAGTCTCAATGATGATCTGCCTGGAAGAGAAGTCGCAAAGGATGAGGGAAAGCGCCATGTTGATCGCTAGTAACTCTGCCTCCAGCGGAGAGTAGGCTACCACGATATCGTACTGACCTGCAACCGCAAGGCCAAGATGGTTACGTGCAATTACATCAGTTCCAGATGGGGAGTCAATCGCCATCCAAGAAGCGTCGCAATTGAATTTCAGGACGCCAGTAGGAGGAGCCGTCCAAGAAATTTGTTCCGAATCAGAGTAGGTCAGGTCCCTCGAAGAAGAACCTGTAACCTGCAAAAATTCATTGCAAAAATAAGAAGCTTACGAGGAAGTGCAGATAGGATCAATCTTAAATTTCTAAAAAAGAAACGTATTCCTAGACAACCAAACGCTCCAGCAAATATGAATAGCAAGAAAAAAAAGATTGCATAAAACAGGAGAGTTCAGTAAACGTAGAACAAAAGTCAGCCAACTACCAAAAGTAATATGTACAAATGGATCGAAAAGATGGCCAAGCGAGGAGGAGTGCCAGGCAGCCCTCGCATGTGAGCAGACAAAAAGCATATGAATAACAGTCTCATTCGTATCACCACAAATTTGACACAAAGGGGATCTAGCCATATTTCTCCTATGTAAATTAGTAGCAATAGCAATACCATTATTTACCAAGCGCCAAATAAAAATTTGTACCTTTAGAGGCACCTTCAATTTCCAAATGTGCTTCCAATTAAAAGATATTACAGTTGGGGCATTAGGAAGAGTTTGTCTTACCAGAGACGCTTGTTTTTTCAGAACCTGATAACCCTTCTTAACTATGAAGATCCTATCGTCACTGTGCTTCCAAATTAACTTGTCCTCGTAAGCGACCCTGTACAGTTTAGTATTCAAAATAGCATGTTGTTCATTAGGCTCAAAAAAATTCTGAATTATATCAACCTTCCAGTTCATAGTGGAATGGGAGATCAAATCCGAAATATTGTTAAGAAAATGAGGAATGCCAGGTCTACACTGCAAAATAGTAGAGGGTAGAGAAGGCAACCAAGGGTCAATCCATAACCTGGTAGATTTACCATCACCAATTCTAAATAAGAGACCATCTAATAGAGCATTCCTCCCTTCAATCAAGTTGTTCCAAATCCAAGATGGTCTATAACCAACAACAGCCTGCATCAAATCACAATCATAAAAGTAAAGTCCCTTTAAGATCTTGAAACACATGGACCCTTGGTTATTTAACAACCTCCACACTTCTTTAGCAAGTAGAGAGATATTACATAACCGAAGGCCCTTAAAGTCCATTCCTCCATCAATCTTAGGAGAAGTCAATTTATCCCAACTAAGCCAATGAATCTTCTTCCCATTTCCTTCCCCCGACCACCAAAACTTAGCCAAGAGGCTATTAAGTTTGGAGCAAAAGGAAACAGGAAGGAAGAGACATTGCATAGTGTATGAGGGAATGGCAGTAAGCACGGCTTTGATCAAAATCTCTTTTCCAGCCTGGGAAAGCAACCTTTGTTTACAACTTAAATTTTTTTTCACATCCTATCAAATAAAAAATTTAGAGCATCTACCTTAGATCTACCCCATATAGAAGGGAGACCAAGGTACTTCTCATCATTTTGCAACTGTCTCATACCAAGGATGTTCATGATACGAAGCTTCTTCTCCTCAGATTCCAAATTTGAGAAAAAAATACTGGATTTCAAAAAATTTATTTGCTGTCTAGACATATTCGAGAACCCATTTAATAAATCCTTGAGCTTCAAAGCCTCCTCTTCACTTGCTTTGCCAAAAAATAGAGTATCATCTGCA
Organism: Hypericum androsaemum; assembly: GCA_963995505.1. Lineage (NCBI taxonomy): Eukaryota > Viridiplantae > Streptophyta > Magnoliopsida > Malpighiales > Hypericaceae > Hypericum > Hypericum androsaemum. The sequence goes on from OZ023191.1 coordinate 711,705, forward strand.
AATAAGATATGGTTAACAGCAGGACAAAACCTGTTGAAAGCAAAACCATGAATGGTACCAGAAGTTGGAAACAAAGGTTGCTTTCCGAGGTTGGAAGAGAGATTTTGATTATTGAGTGGAACTGATAACATAAAGAGGATGAGTTTTTCCATTTTAATCTGATATAACACCTTGTCTCATTTCTTTGTGCAACTTTATTTCGTTGTACGCAAAAAAGACGGTTCCAACACAAATTTTACCAGATCTATATTTTTTATAAGTAAAAATTTATTATTCATAATAATATTTACATATTATATAACGTAGAATTCTATCATGCAAAATTATGGTCGCAGATCTCGTTAAAATTCTTCAACAGTAAAATTTAATAGAAAAATATACGGTAGGAAAAAATAATGCTTTTACCTGATATATTTAATTAATAAAAATCGGTAGCTTCTAAATCTCGGACTTTGAGGTGACTTTCTCGGAAACGAAACGAAACGAAAGTGAAAGGAGTTGGGAAATTTGTAGGAAATGTTCTCTATTGTCAGCTTCTAGGTCGAAAAAAACTTTGAATGGCCAGGTCAACTAAGTGGGCCATAGCGTCAGATTGCGTACACCTCGTCAACAATGAGAAAAATGAGAGCATCCACCCACCCTTTTTAAGTTCCCAGCCAACCTCTCTCCTCATGCTATACATAAAGTTGATCAAATAATTTTCTGGTCCAACTTCATCCCTCTGCTTCCCAAACTACAAAAAAGAAGAAGAAGTTTGGGGGTAGTTAAATTAATGGAGGGAAATTTGGACACGACGACGAGAAGCCGGCGAATGAAGAGGAATACGTGCGACTCTTTCCAAAATGTTTGTTCTTATGCGAAGAAGTTTTCTTTCATGGTTTCTGCAGTTGTTTTGGAGCTCTTCTGCACATTCACCGCCTTCTTATTTGCACTAGGTTAGTATCATCCTTGATTCAGTTTCAAATCCTAAAAATTTAGACTATTAGTATTATTATTTTAATAAAGAACATTTACCTATAAAAAAAGCGTCCGCGGTAATCAGATCAATTTCTGTGGCGGAGTTGCTTGTTCTAAGTATTAATGAATTAAAATGAGGAGTCAGGTTTTTTTGGGTAAAAAAAATGAAGAGTCAGGTTGCGTGTACATTTTCGTTTCCCAGAAAAAAAATATCTTGCTTGTACGGTTTCGGTTCGGTGATAAAATGCGTAAAGCAAAGACAGCTTCCCTCTTTCGCGTCAAACGTAGGAACTCTTCGCATGACCAAGTTTTGTTAGAAAATGGATGTCACGAGCAGTCAAAGATCACGTGGAAATTACCTTTTATTTTTGGTGGAAACGTGGAAATTACCTTATTCCGACCAAAAAGACCCTTTCTTTGAGTAAACAAATACTAGATACTGGGGCAATTCTTTCTTTTCTGTGTAATGAATACTTGGGCTATTGTTTTTTTTGGGTAATGATTATTTGGGCAATTATTGACTGTTCCTAGTCCACAACAAGTTAACAACCATGACAAGTAAATTGCATCACGTGTCAAAATTCTGTAATCGCTTGGCGTGGATTACAATTCCATTTTTTTTATAAGTAAATTTTATACAACTCCATTAAAATTATAACACTGATATTCCTATGAGACAAAATCACCTACCCCAAAACGACGACGCAATGGTCAACAAAATTAATTGTCTCGACCCGATTGCAGTGTGCTCGACAGTGGGAGCTGTGGCTGGAGCCGCCGGCGGCTTACAGACGGGGAGCGGCTTCCTCCAAGGTGCCATAGTGGGGGCCTTATTGGGATTCACTCTGTCCACCCAAATCACCACATTGACACACGCCTTGTGGGATTCCGAAGAATTTGCAATCGGGTTCTTCGTCCCTTTGGTAAGTTCCCCACTGTTACTCGTTCGGATTATTTTTTTGCAAGTAAAATTTATTAATCATAATCTCATATTGTTCGGACCATTTCTGCTTATATTCTAACAACATTGTTTGCAATAATTATTTTGCCTTCAGGTTGAGACCACCTCTAACATCCTCAAGGAAAGGCTCGCCCGACACTGGGTGGATGCCACTGTTCCAGTTCTCGAAGAACCTGCTCAGGTAATTAAGTCAATACCGTTATCTGTTTCTCGATGCTAGGGGGAAAACGTGGTCGTTTTGTAACGGGATAACCTGTGAATTTATCAGGTGCAATATGTCCGGATAGGACAAATTCGTCCGAATCGGGTTCGTGGCAGCAGCAAGTCGTCAAAAAGATGTATATCGGTCAGAATTCCGAGGATCCTGCTCACGCCAAGCAACATAGTGGACACGTTATGGAATGGAGGCGCCTGTTCCGTTTGCCTACAGGTATTCCTTCTTCAATTAAGTACGTTGAAGCAATGTTTTTAAAATCGACTCGGAAGGTGACCCGGAATTTTTAAAATTTTTGGTTTGCCCGATCCGACCGGTCAAGTCACCGGTTGAACTGGTACTTATATTTTTATATTAATATTATAAAATATGGTTTAATAAATTTAAAAAAATAAAAAAATATTAAATAAGTTCAAATATTTAGCAACTTTGTTATACAATTTATTCAAACAAAGTCTTCGAACATCTATTTAACAAGTATAAAGTAAAAGAAGATGATTATACATATTTTTTGTTTGACATATTAGTCCAATTAAATTGACATAGTTAATATATTATCGAGAATTGTTAACAAAATAAGTTTGTTATGATCAAAAAGTGATGTACACGCTCCGCGCTTGGAAATAAATGTTTTATTTCTAAATTAAATCCGATAAAATGGAAAAAATAAACATTAATTTTTCTGATCCGGGCGAACCGGGTCACCCGAAAGTACCTAACAGGGTAATCTGACTAGATTTTGATCGGTCGAACCGATGGCTAGGTTTTAGGCAAAACTCAACCTGGATTTGGTTCCGGGTAGCGGTCGGACCATAGTTTTTAAAACATTGCGTTGAAGTTGAGAAACGCTATGTTGTTACCCATTTCAGAGTTCTTGGCAACTTGCAGTTGGTCTGGTTTCTGACTAACGAACTATTTTATACTAATGTGATTCTCAGGAATACGAACTGGAAGAAGTTGTTAGCTGCCTGCCCGAATGCCGCCACATGTTTCATTCCTCTTGCATTCATCGGTGGCTCGCCGGACATAGATCCTGCCCTTTGTGCAGAACAAACTTGTAGCTGTCTTAGGTTAGGTTCTGCAGGAAGCATATACAGTTGACTTAAAAGGGGGAGAAAATGTTTGCTTTAGTAGACTCCAAATATTCATTTATTTGTTTATTGATTGCTGAGATTCACAGTGAAATCGAGCAAAACACAGTCGATAGATTGTTCTCTGTGCAGGAGTGTGTGTGGCACGTCCCGTCTAGTTAGCATTTTTATTAGAAAAAAGTCACATTTAGTACCCTGTAGTTTCAGACTTTCAGAATTAAGGTCATGTGGTTTCAAATTGGGAATTTAGTACCCTGTGGTTTACACATTTTTTCCCGAGCAGGTCCATGGTAGCTGCCCGGCCAACTATCGGCCAATTGGACTTGAACAACCCACTGCTGGGTGTGATATATATCGGCGAAGAGCGGCTTCATGTTGAATACGAAGGCCTACATACTATATGTCTCTGTTGTGGATGGTTTGGGCACCTAATCGACTAATGCCCTGAATCCTCGAGTTCGACCGGCCCACTCCCATCCGTCGATGTGCCTGCACCACCAAAAACTAAGGAATGCCTTCAACGAACCTAGAGTTGGAGAAAATGAAGGTGCCCAATAACTCCACTATTGACAAGAGGGATTTTACACCCCGATGCAATAAAGGGAGTACGGGTATGAAAATGTCGAACAACAAGGAGTGGGTTCAAGACATCCCTAGCTAATTGCACAAGTGGATTAGGTTGAAAAGGTTTTATTTTGTTTCTTAGAAGAGTCAAGCCAAGATAACGAGAAATCAGGAAAAATAGCAATAAAGAAGAAATGGGCTAGGTGCTTTCATGCAACCTCTTTGCAACTTCGTCTCTCATGGGCTTATTAAATACCAAATGGGCCTAGGTGAACCTAAGGCATGGTGTTTCACCTTCTGAGTCCATCACACCATAAAGTCGGGTTCTAGGTTTCAAACGATACAATAAAGGGAGTACGAGTATGAAAATGTCGAACCACAAGGAGCTGGTTCAAGACATCCCTAGCTAATTGCACACGTGGATTAGGTTGAAAATGTTTTATTTTGTTTCTTAGAAGAGTCAAGCCAAGAAAATGAAAAATTAGGAAAAATAGCAATAAAGAAGAAATGGGCTAGGTGCTTTCATGCAACCTCCTTGCAACTGGGTCTCTCATAGGCTTATTAAGTACCAGATGGGCCTAGGTGAACCTAAGGCATGGTGCTTCACCTTCTGAGTCCATCACACCACAAAGTCGAGTTCTAGGTTTCAAATGGCTCACTTCATGGACACCCCTTCTCACAGTGAGTTGTCAACCTCACAAGAGTGTATGTGTCACCAACTGTCATCCTAAATCCCAACTGATTACCGACCAACCTAATAGCCAACTAGTGTTCTCCCTATGGTGTCACTGACGTAGATTCTCACATTATGAACACCTAGTCTAACAGGTAGTATTTCCACTTTTCCCATGATAATTAAGTCTTTTGAGCAAGGCTAGGATCTATTGGCAAGGACCTATGGTCGAGAGAGAGTTTTAAATACACAATCCTAACATGAGGTCCGTCAAACCAAAGCATTACGCATTCTACCCACTACACGCTTTCAAAGTAAAGCCCCATTCAAAACCAAGTCATACGGGGTGCACTAGGGCACCCGACCTAAAGGCTACTACTCACACATCATCATCATTCAAAGACAACAATGCATAAATATAAGAACAATGTCACAAAAGCTAAATAAGAGGAAAGAGAAAGCTCAATCGTGGAGAGCTGCTCGAACCCCGCCTCGCATCCGCTCCTTGCTCAAATGCCCTTCTTCTTCTACTAAAAACCCTAATTTTAGTCTCTAGATATTTTATGCGCATTTTGGTCAAATTCGTGGCATTTTAGGGTTTGAGGAATGACTCTCTATATACCAGATGGGCCTAGGTGAACCTAAGGCATAGTGCTTCACCTTCTGAGTCCATCACACCACAAAGTCGAGTTCTAGGTTTCAAATGGCTCACTCCATGGACACCCCTTCTGACAGTGAGTTGTCAACCTCACAAGAGTGTACGTGTCACCAACTATCATCCTAAATCCCAACTGATTACCGACCAACCTAATAGCCAACTAGTGTTCTCCCTATGGTGTCACTGACGTAGATTCTCACATCATGAACAACTAGTCTAACAGGTAGTATTTCCACTCTTCCCATGATAATTAAGTCTTTTGAGCAAGGCTAGGATCTATTGGCAAGGACCTATGGTCGAGAGAGAGTTTTAAATACACAATCCTAACACGAGGTCCGTCAAACCAAAGCATTACGCATTCTACCCACTACACGCTTTCAAAGTAAAGCCCTATTCAAAACCAAGTCATACGGGGTGCACTAGGGCACCCGACCTAAAGGCTACTACTCACACATCATCATCATTCAAAGACAACAATGCATAAATATAAGAACAATGTCACAAAAGCTAAATAAGAGGAAAGAGAAAGCTCAATTGTGGAGAGCTGCTTGAACCCCGCCTCGCATCCGCTCCTTGCTCAAATGCCCTTCTTCTTCTACTAAAAACCCTAATTTTAGTCTCTAGATATTTTATGCACATTTTGGTCAAATTCGTGGCATTTTAGGGTTTGAGGAATGACTCTCTATATATACTCCCCAACTCCCACTCATTTTGTAAGCTTAATCGTGAAGAGTCACTCGAACCACGTCTCGCATCTGCTCTTTGCTCAAATGCCCTTCTTCTTCTACTAAAAATCCTAATTTTAGTCTCTGGATATTTTATGGGCATTTTGATAAAATTTGTGGCATTTTAGGGTTTGGGGGATGATAGAGACATCCCCCAAACCCTAATTTTAGTCTCTAGATATTTTATGGGCATTTTTTGTCAAATTCGTGACATTTTAGGGTTCGGGGGATGAATTGCGCAATAGGAAAACACTGTCCGCCAGGAGATTTTGCCATTTGGAAATTGGGTATGGACGAGCCTTCAGCCCACCGTTCGGCGATAACACGCAGCCAAAAATCATCAAAGGGGCTCGAGAACTCTCGAGGAAAATTATGAACAGGGAAAATGTTGTACGTCAGGCGATTCTGCCGTTTGACATAAATTGTAGGAATGGCGCCGGACGGTGCGGATCTCGTCGTACGACAGGTGCAACTTTCAATCTAATTTTGCCTTCTCTTGTTGCATTTCCCTCCTCGCACCGCATCTTCTAGTGCTCCTCACTCTCAACAAACCTCCAAAAGACATGGGAAAATATGTGTGAAACTATTCGAGGCAACAAACCAAGAAATGGCATAAACTATGCTAAACTAGTCATTAAAGACACTAAAATAGGTCTAAATGACCCTAAAATAATGCAGTCAATTATGACTTTTTCAAGTGCATCACACCCCCACAATTGAATCTTTGCTTGTCCTCAAGCAAAAGACTCGACTCAGACTCACAAACAGAAAAAATAGATCAAGAGTTGGCATACTCTAAGAAAAAAGTGTCCCTAAAAAATTTGACTTCTCATCACAAAACTACTCCACAACCAAATAGTTCAATCCCCTGAGTGCAAAAGTAAGAATACGCAAGGACTACACCCTTGAGGATTTAAACAAGCGTTAATCTGAAGTGGGCGAGACCTATGTGGATTGACCATTTAAGCTCACCATTTAGTAGTCAACTTCCTATTACTCGTGAATACGTCCGGGGTCATGAGATATCCTACTCCCACTCAGGATCATCGCACACAAAATAGGGATTGCGATCAAGGAGACTTTGACTCAGGTTGTAATAGGGTTAAGGTTTAGGTGAGGATAAAAAATATGGACAGTGGCTAAATCACCCAATCCGAGGTGCAAGTTACAAAGGTACTCTAACCCTCGTCTATTCTACTTGCTCACTCTAAATCAAATATCGCTCAACCCATTGTTCCCAAGACCTATGGCCTCATGACACAAACCTGCCTCTTATTTGATGCCTTATTCATACTACCACTTTCTCTCTTTTTTTGTTGTATGTTCTTCTTTTCTTTTGTTTTTGTACTTTTCACTTGCTTTTTCACTTTTTTCTTTTATTTTTCCTTTGACTTTCTTTTCTCCACTTTACTTTATTCACATATGGCATACTTTTATTTTTATTTTTAAATCTTGGTCTTTTTGGTTTGGCCATTTTCTACCCGATACTTCCAAGATCAAATCGAACCAAAATAGAGCCTATTCTACCATGTTTACCTTACAAAAATTCTCATAAGATAAATCCTATACGCGACCTCGGAATAGGTGTCAAAGGTAGGAGATATTTGAAAAAGAGTTAGGAATGGCAAGTGTATATATGCAAAGAATGGCTAGGCTCAACGGGGTAAATCAAAGGAGAAATAAGGGGTTGGCTTTATGGCTCTAAGCTCAAACTCTTAAAAAATGGCCCCCGTCCTCCCGCAAAACATCCACTCGAAAGAGACAAAATAAGTGTTAGCAGGATACCCCAATCACCTGGAACATATTGGCACCTCATGAATAAAATAGGGGATGATAGTCTCCTTCTTCGGCTCAAATCCTTTCAAAAGGTCCCACATCAACCCCACAATTCCACCCACAACAGGAGACAATGAGTTTAAACCATAAAGGGTATAGAAAATCTGTATTTCTACGCTTTGCACCCGGGGTATGCTCCCTAAAAGGTGCGAGATTTGCTTAGTACAAAAAATCAAAATTTTAAGGGGGTCCAAAATACCAAAAATATGTCAAAATTTGACTTATTTACAACAATCTAGACCTAAACATGTAAGTTCCTACATGGAACTCCAACCCACACTTGAATGACACATTGTCCTCAATGTCGTTGAGGTAACTAAACCGACAAGAGAAAAAAAATGCCTCATTGACCTCCGTGGTCAATGAAACGAAAATTATTTCAATCAAAAATACACATCAAAGGCCTTTGTCGCCACAATAAATGCCAAGATTGAAATAGACACGAGACAATCAAGACAATACAAGACACAAACAAACATATGGAGAAGAGTTGAGAAGACGTCCCTGTTTGAAGTGGTGGGACGAACACGTGATCTTGTTGTTTAGCGGGGAGCTTCCCTGGCTTGGCCGCCACTGGTGAATCATGTTTGCACATGGCACCGTGAAACTCGGGGTTTCCGTCGACAACTGTCATCTTTGAAGTACCTGAGATGACACAAAAATATTCCACCACCTGGTGATGGATTTCTACAGTCCTAATAGAAGTCCTACGTGTCTAAATCTTGGACATCGACCAATTCATATTACACATTATATTATTCCTTTGAAAATTTCATTTTCTTATAATTACATAATATTAACTAAGTAACAAAAAGTTATAAAACAATCAATCAATTGATTGTAACTTCCATTTTTCGTAGCCGTCTAAGATGATGCTTCGATTTCTCTAAAACTTCCCTTCAATTTTCCATTAACTTCGTCTCAATATTCTGAAACTCTAATTTTTCATAAATAAATTTTTAAACAAAATTAAACTTGCCAGGAAAATGAACTTTCGTGAATTATATCTACGCCTTGTGCAATTAATTCAAATACAATTTGATTTGAATAAGTGAAAATTAATGTGGCTGGTCTAGATGGCTGGATAGGGTCTGGACAGTTGACACGACCTCTAATTGATTTTAATTATAATAAGTTTGACTCAATTGATATATTTTAATCTGCAAGGTACTTAGTAATTTTTTTTGTGATACCAGAGGATACTAAAATAGATTTTCTCCAAAAATCTATTAAAAATATCATAAATTTGATTCAAATTTTATTAAATTTGATTCATTTCTATATTTAAATATTTTGTACCAATTTTTTAAGAAAAAGAACATCGATAGTCAATTTTTTATATAACTTTAATCTTTAAATTTATGTAACCTACCTTCTCCATATTTACGTCGTGTAAGGAGAATAAATATCATCTAGAAAAACCCTAATATAAGCGTTTAGATCAAGATTTTTTACATAATTTTACCATGTTGAAAGTTATGACCTAAAAACAAGTAGTTTTTTATAGGTAAAAAGCTTTATTCACCTATATCGTAAAATTTACATATTTACAAGGTAGGTAGTTAATCGCTTATCCATAAAAAAGCAATTAGTTAAATCCTTACCACCCATTAGTTATTCTCCACGCGTGAACACGTTTTACAGAATAGTCAAGAGGGGAAATTACTCTCAGGTGTTTGATAAAATAGACACTCTTTCTGATTTTTTTAATCCTTGTAGTTTGGTTTTTATTGTACCTTTATTCCTCACTGATATTATTTATTCAATTATATATTTTTAATCCTAAAATGACTATATATCCTAGAATCATCTCATACCTCCATTCTGGTGACCCTTCATCTTCTCCGGCGCATTTCCTTTGTCGCTCAACTCCATCGTGCCCATCCTCCGTGTCGTCACCGAGATCGAGCACGAGCGGCCTCGGGTCGGCTACCTCTGTACTATATCATCATCTTTCCCGACGTCGACGAGCATCAACGTCAACAGCCACTTTCCAACCCCAAGTTCCCAACTTTACGAGACCCATCGCAAAAGAATCGATCTTTACGCAACCCTCTTCTTCCTCCTCGTCAAGGAACCCGAAAGATGAGCTCCTAAGTGGAGGCGAGCTCCTAATCACCCAAATTGATTACCCCTAAATCGCCCAAATCGATTACCCTCAAAACGCCCACCACCACCATGAAGAACCACCGGTGCACGCTCGTCATCGTCGTTGTCATAGTGGATGATGGTGACGGCCACGACCATCACCAAGTGCTGAGGAGAACCCTGGAGATCGTGGTGTTGGGCTCCTTCGCCCAAGGAGGATGATGTCGATTGAGACCTGGCTTACGGCTTTAGTTTAACGTTTTGGCATAGAATTAGTCCAATTTTATGTGTAATAAGAGTGATTGATTGGTGCTCAGGGAGAGATAAGACGGAGGAGATGGAGGTCCTCGCCGACTTTAGTTAAATGTTTTTTTTATCATTTTTCAATTGATTTTTGTAAGGGTACATTAGTCATTTTACAACCAAAAATGATTGATGGCGTCATCCAGAGACTCTAAAGTATAATAATAAACAAATTATATGGACTAAAAAATTACAAGGTAAACTACAGGATCCCCGGTGTCTATTTTACCAAACACCAGGGTCCTGAAAATAATTTTCCTTATTTTTAATGTCAAGTCAAACAATATGGGGTTCTAATTTACGGAATGTATTTTTAAATTGTGTTTCTATATTTGTAAAATTTAAAATCAAGATAAGTTTAAATAAATTTAAGTCACGTACTATTTGGACCAATGAGTGGTTAAAATAATTACAATATGAAACAAAACAAAGTTGTCTCAATCCCAAAATAAATTAACAAAGTCAACACCTAAAAAATAACTAAACAGAGACCTCATCTTCATGTATAAATACAAGCATCATCTCAACTTCCTATTTATTTATTGCCTAATGTAATACGATTCTAATTAAGAAGGAACTCTAGGATTAGTTTCCTATAAATAGGAGGGCAGTGTTAAGGAGTTTCTTGGGGCTAAACACAATAGGTACGATAGTGTAGGCAGGGAGAAGGGCTTGAGGCGGGTAGCCTCGCCATAGCCTATGTAACCATTGTACTACATATCACAGTGAAGATCATCTATATCCCCGTAGAGTAGGTCAGTTGACCGAACCACGTATATTGCATGTCCTCATTATTCCTATTATTCTCCTACCTCTCTATTGTTGTGCATGGGCCTATCGAAAAGTGTTTTTGTTGCCCTAACAACTGGTGTCAAGAGCTTGGTGTGTATCAAGGTGAAAATTGTTGTGGAGGGACTGATTTATAATTTTAGAAGAAGAGCAGAGGCAATTAGTAATTTTGCCAAAATTGGGGGAAAAGGGGAATTAGGGTTTCACCCCTTTGGAAATTGCTGCCGCCGAAAGGAGAAGGGACGATGCTCACCATCGTTCGTCGGAAGAGGCCCGCGCACCATTGCCTCACCGTGCCAGGAGAAGATCCTGCTGCCCGGTCTCAGCCTTACCGCCGTTGTGAGCCTCGGGAGAGAGAGGCAGAAGACCCGTCGAAGAGAGAGAGAGATTGCAGGAAGAGAAACCTGCGTGAGGAGAGAGAAGCCATCAGCCAAAGAGGAAGGGGAGCCCTCGCACCACCATTGCCAGGAAGGGTTCAAGTCTGAGCCTGCCCTCTCACTGCCGTTCGTCGTCGCCGCTCGTGGAGAGAAGCGCTTGCATCCAGCCGTCGGGGAGAGATAAACCCTGTTCGGAGAGAGAGAGAGAAGAAGGGACCGAGGAAGCTTCCGAAAATGATGTCAGCCTATGTCAGTGCACCACCCGACCGCCGGAGAAGAGGGAGACCTTGGGTACCACTGCAGAGCCTGCGTGGAGGTCGCCACCGTCGTAGTGTTTCGCTGGCCGCCGTTTATGTTTGGTTGTTGTTGAAGATGAAAAACCCTATATTTTTGTTGACCAAAAGTCAACAATTTGGTTGGTTGGCCAAAAGTCAACAGTGTAATTAAAAGTCAAGGGATTTGCTGATTTACGATTTTTTTCAACAACTTTGGAGTATGTAGATTGAGCAGATGATGGGCATGGTGATTTATTCATCCGAGTTGAGAAGAATTTAGCCGAGTGAAGGTCATATTGAGGTCCTATTGAAGCAGATAAGTTGAGGTCAGGTAGATTCACAGAAGATCGGTCATGAGGTTTGGTTCAAAGTGGAGGAGTTATACTCCCTTGCTCCGTGGGATTTGATCAGGTCGTGGGTTCATAGTGTTGGACCAGAAGGTGGATCGGGTGAAGACCTTGAGCAGGGCTTGGGCGTAGTCCTTTGTTGACGAGGTGCAGATGTAGTGCAGTGGTGGCGAAGTGCAGTTTAGCACTGTTGTTGCAAATGTCAATTTACTCACGTGTTTCGCAGGTTACCACCAGGTTATCCACGAGGATGAAGGAGTGAGGTGCAATAATTCCAAGTGAGGTATCCAACAAGGTGTTCACGAGAAGGTGATGCAAGGCCAGACTGAGGCAGTCACGAGAAGGTATTGTAAAGTTCAGAAGTTGGTGCCCTCTTCTCCTGTTTGATCGAAGATCGGTTGAGAAAGTATGGCACCGAAGAGCAGGGTGCAGCTTGCGTGCATACGGTATTCTCCTGATAGATCAGTGACCAAGTGAAGGTAGAAATTTCCCGTGGAGGTGGAGTAGCGAAGATCGGTTAAGAAAGTATGGCGCCGAAGAGCAGGGAGCAGTTTGCGCATACGATTTTCTCCTGATGTGTTGAATGATCGAGTGAAGATCATGGTGAGTAGATAATTGTGGAAGATTCTAGGTAGAATTTTCAAATTATGGAGTCAGATAGGTGCTTGGAGAAGGTGTTGGATGATCGAGTGAAGACTACGCAAGAGTACCTGTCAGATTGAGGTGGACGATGAAGTCATGTTCGAGGTAGACCATGAAGCTTAATGGAAGAGGCACGCAGTGAAGATGATGATCGCATGTGGAAGAGCAAGTGAAGCTCGAGATGACGATTGGTTTTGGAATTTGAGCCAAGGTGGAGATTGTTGGGAATGTCTCAACTTCCATTTAGTTATTGCCTAATGTAATAGGATTCTAATTAGGAAAGAACTCTAGAGTTAGTCTCCTATAAATAGGAGGGCAGTGTTAAGGAGTTCATTGGGGCTAAACACAATGGTACAATAGTGTAGGCAGGGAGAAAGACTTGAGGCGGGTAGCCTCGCCATAGCCTATGTAACCAATGTACTCCATATCATAGTGAAGATAGTCTATACCCCCGTGGAGTAGGTCAGTTGACCGAACCACGTATATCGCGTGTCCTCAGTATTCTTATTATTCTCCTATCTCTCTATTGTTGTGCATGGGCCTATCGAAAAGTGCTTCCACTGTCTTAACACAACTTTCTTATCATATATCACCAAGAAAAACCAACTACGACTCCAATTAATTCTCTCCCTTTGTCAATAATTAAGGTCAATTAGTTTCTCGAGAATAATGGAAGCTGAGCTTAACAACCTAAATGATGAGCTCCACAGGTCTCAAATGGAGGCCGCGGGGTTCAGGGCCTAGATCGCTGGCTCCGAGCGAGAAGCCAGCAACCTCAGGGGCCAAATTGAGAGGCGCCTCATGAAGAAAGATGTGTACGTCAGTGGGAAGGGGAGTGCCACCCACGGAGTCGGTCAACTCGGCCAAATCAATGCCAAAACAGGTACCAAAGTCAACATCGGGAAGAAGAATTAGCTCCTTGGCCAGTTACCGGAATGGGTTTGGTTTGGTTCCTGATGATCATGTGGTTGTAATAATATGGATATGGGACTTGTGTTGTCTCTTCCATACTTTAATTGTACTCTTTATCGTTCTTATGTAATATTTAATTATCAAGCTTTATGTAATATTCAAAATTGTTGTTCAAGTCATCGTACAATTGAAGTTCCAGCAATTACTACTTCTTGTGATTTGAGGTTCATTCTCTATGGCCCTTTTTCTCATAGTGATGTATGAACTGTGAATAATTTGTGAATTTCAGTTATGAAAAATACGAACAGTTTAGATAATCTGAATCTGAATATGCTCTTCGATTTGTGCGTGTCATATTTACGCAGGAGCCATGCTAATTAGAAGGACTATTCGAAAAAATACCTAGAAACCAAATTTCAAATGTGCTCAAACTGCACCTCTTGAACTGACCTCGAATGGGAAAAATAATTCATGAAGCGTCAAGTTACAACAGAACCATTCGGACTTTTTCGGAATGGTGCTGTGTTTCATGGTGTGAAATTCTGAATGCAGCTCTCAGGCCCAGGACACTCTGTTAGGTGCTGTGTAAGTCTCTTTGTTTTCTTACTGTATGTATCAAAAATCAGTACTGTCGATAACACTCTTTTTTCCGTTGTGGGTTTTTCTCTTTGAAATTTTTGATAATGTGGTTTTAATGAGGACAGCGGATGCAATTCTGTGCACTTTGTACAGGAGGATTAGAATGTGAGCTTTCTTGTTAGGCATAGCTTTTTATTTCTGTTGCATGTTCCGATTACTTCCCGTGCAATCAGACTCTTGTATATATCTATTTTGAGGTGAATAAATTACATCTACCTTTCCGAAAAAAATTATGTGAGCTTTCTGGTTGTAAGCGTCGAGGTTGCTATCCTTGTACAATCAGTCGTGTTCTCAGGCATTTTCATGTTCTGTGATTGTTTGTAAGGAGTTGTTTATCTTGTGCAACTCCAGGGGTATGTTTACTGAAATGTTGTACGCAACTCCAGGGGTATTTTTGAGGAAATGTTGTACTGAAATGTTGTACGCTTGGTATGTAAATCGAGTACTTACAGTGTTATAGTTCAATACTCTTTTTTTACCATAACTTTTTAACCAATAAATTTTATCGTGGTAAGATTTTGACGAGGCCAACCAACTGTAACTTCGCTTACAAGGGTTGTTCGGTGATTAAAAAGGTTATATTTTCACACAAAAAGTTACAACAAAAAATACACCATACAGTTAGCTACCGAAAAAATGAACTTGGTTAGTCATTGTATATACTTAAAATACAAGCTACTAAATTACGCATTATCAAAAGGTCTTTGATCCAACAGTAGCCTATGATGATTTAGCGAAAGTATAAGGTTCAAACTCTAATAATATATAACTAAGTATAAAAATTATTCATTAAAAAAAATACTAAATTACGCATTGACGCTGTTTGACAAGTAACAATTTGCAAGGTCGTTCACATGCAATTGTATCTACAGCTAAAATAATATGTGGGTCCCTCAGTCATAGAATATAATTTTTACATTCGCGTCTGGTATGTTGTTAAGTGTGAATGCCTGTTCATCTAATTAATGTCAACGAATAGGAAATGGACAAGGTTTATATCCAACTAGCTAGTTAATAATATATCTAATTTTAAATAAGTAAAATTCCTTTGTATTACAATTTCGACATAAATAAAATGTCGCCATATACGTCGAAATTCCTGTTTAGGCATACTAACTTATTAAATTTAAAAATTTTCACCAAAAAAAACTAACTTATTAAATTGTCCTGGCATGGGAAAAAGAATTTTTTGCAAAGGTATGAGTTTACTACAAAGCAATTCATTAGCGATTCATGAACCTCCATATTAAAACAGAAAATACATCATACAATTAGCGATTACACGAGACTAGCCATCAGAAGGGCGAATAATAGCTACCGAATAAATAAAGACTTCGGTTAGTCAATGTATATACGTACACCTCGTCGTCAATGAGAAAAACGAGAGCATCCACCCTTTTTAAGTTCCCAGCCAACCCCTCTCCTCACGCCACACCTAAAATTGAACAAATAATTTTCTGGTCCAACTTCGTCCCTCTGCCTCCCAAAATACCAAAAAAAAAGTTAGGGGTTAGTCAAATAATCGAGGGCAATTTGGATACGACGACGGGAAGCCGGCGAATGGAGAGGAACACGTGCGACTCTTCGCAAAATACTTGTTTGCGAAGAGGTTTTCTTTCATAGTTTCTGCCGTGGTTTTGGAACTCTTCTGCACATTCACCGCCTTCTTATTTGCATTAGGTTAGTATCATCCTTGATTTCAGTTTCAAATTCTAAAAATTTGCATGAGTTAATCTAGCTTTCGAACATAAATTAATCATTCTAAAATTTTAGTAAATATTTGAATATGAATTTCCGACGGAAAGCCGGCAAACAAGTTTCGTTGAAGTGGCAAGATAGTTTTATTAATAATTCCGAAAAAATGTTAGTTTTGATTACAAGTTCGAGATAACTCTTTTCCAAGTAGTACAAGGATAGTATAGATCTCTTATTCCGACCTAAAAGAGATTCCTTTTCATTGATTAAACAAATAGTCAAATACCAAATACTTGGGCAATTGTTCACTGGTCCTATTCCACAACCACCATGACAAATAAATTACAACACGAGTCAAAATTCCGTAATCACTTGACGTGCTGCGTTATAATTCAAATTTTTTATAAGCAAATTTTATACAACTCCATTAAAATTAGGAAATAGTACACATAAGTACCTTGTAATTTTACTTGGGTATCTTATGGTTCAAAATCGTAAAACAAATCTAACTTATTTCAATTTTTGTCAAGGACCGGTCCCGAGCTCCGGTCCAATTTTTTTTGGGGGAACGACGTCGTTTTATGACCCACGCGGCATAAACTAGGATGGGTGGATGCTGATGTCAACTTATTCCTATGAACACAAAACGATGTCGTTCCCCCCAAAAAAAATTAGATCGGAGTTCGAGACCAGTCCGTAACAAAAATTAAAATAAGTTGGACTTGTTTTATGGTTTTGAAACAACAGGGTACCCTTATGATAATCGATAAAACTACAGGTACTTATGTGTACATTTCCCTTAAAATTATAACACTGATATTCCTATGAGCACAAATCACCTACCCAAAAACGACGACGCAATGGTCAACAAAATTAAATTAATTCTCGAGTCTCGACCCGACCGAAGTGTGCTCGATATTGGGAGCTATGGCTGGAGCCGGCGGCGGCTTACGGACGGAGAGCGGCTTCCTCCAAGGTGCCAGAGTGGGGGCCTTATTGGGATTCACTCTTTCCACCCAAATCACTGTCTTAACACACGCCTTGTGGGATTCCGAAGAATTTGCAATCGGGTTCTTCGTCCCTTGGGTAAGTTCCCCGCTGCTACTCGTTCGGACTATTTTTTGATGAGTAAGATTTTAATAATCATAATCTCATATTGTTCGGACCATTTCTGCTTATATTCTAACAACATTGTTTGCAATAATTATTGCCTTCAGGTTGCTACCATCTCTAACATCCTCAAGGAAAGGCTCGCCCGACACTGGGTAGATGCCACCATTCCAGTTCTCGAAGAACCTGGTCAGGTAATTAAGTCAATAATACCATTGTCTGTTTCACGATATAACGGGAAAACGTCATCGTTTTGAATGGGACAACCTGTGAATTTATCAGGTGCAAAATGCCCGGATAGGACAAATTTGTCCGAATCAGGTTCGTGGCAGTAGCAAGTCATCGTCAACATGTATGACGGACAAAATTCCAAGTATCCTACTCACCCCAAGCAACATAGCGGACACGTTATGGAATGGAGGTGCCTGTTCCGTTTGCCTCCAGGTATTGCTTGTTCAATTAAGTACATTGCAGTTGAGAAAATCTATGACCGTTTGTTTTTTTTAGAATAACGAACTATTTTAAATTAATGCGATTCTCAGGAGTACGAACTGGAAGAAGTTGTTTGGCGCCTCCCCGAATGCTGCCACGTGTTTCATTCCTCTTGCATTCGTCTATGGCTCGCCGGACAAAGATCCTGCCCTTTGTGCAGAACAAACTTGTAGCTGCCTTAGCTTAGGTTCTGCAGGTAGCATATGTAAATGTGTAGGTTATCGTCTTGTAGTTGTGTTGTGATGCAGACGCATCCAGTATAGTTAGGAATTCTATTATTATTTAGGAGTCATTGTTACTCATTTAATTAGTTGGCAAAAGTTCACTTAAATACCCTGTAGTTTTACCCTTTGACACACCACTATCTCGTGGTTTTATTTTCTCTGACGAGGTGACAAATTTTCTCCTGTTGACAACCAAGTGACATTTTTTTAACTGTGGTTAGATTAATATATCGTGATATTTATATGGCACGCCACTTCACCATGTGATGCCACGTCATCCTTTTACATTATTAAAACATCGTAAAAAGATTTTTTTTAATACCAATTAACCCCAATTTTAGAGACAAAAGGACAAATAAGCAAAAAGTCTCCCATTTTTACCAATGAAACCCATTCTTTGCGTCATTTCCAGAAAGTCCACGCTTGATCAGTACCACCAGATCAATTAATCCCACCAGATGTTCGACGAATTGTCACACAAAAGAAGAGGTCCAACCAAAAAAGCACAAAAATACGAAATCAAGGCAAAAGAGATCTTGGTACTGATTATAGCAACATTCCTTGGCCCTTGCCATGTGATTTTGTCTTTTTGTCAACGATATTTTTTTCCATAAGATGGTAGGAATCCCTGTAATCGGGCTGGGTGGGTTCAAAGTCGGGTGTGGAAGCGAGAGATGGAGGATGTCGACCGTTTATTAGAGAGATGGAGAATGGGTTGCGGGAGTGATGGCTGGGTCAATGGGTGATGGAGAGGGAGGGGGATGGCTGGGTCGATGGGTGAGGGAGGGAGAGGGACGATTGGGCTTCGTGAAAATGGTGGAAAATTTTGGGTTAAGTTTGTTTAATTGATTATGTGGCATGCCATATCGATAAAATATTGACGTGGTATGATGATTTAATTAACTGTGATTAGTGAATGTCACTTGGTTATTAATTAGAGAAAACTTTTGTCACTTGGTCAGAAAAAATGAAACCACAAGGTAGTGGTGTGTCAAAGGGTGAAACCACAAGGTATTTAAGTAGACTTTTACCTAATTAGTTTGGTCACTGGTTAGTCTTTTATTTTAAAAACACCTCATGTTCAGATTTAAGGCAAAAAAATAATAAAAGATGCTTGCCAGGTGTTGGAGTGCAAAAATATCAAGTCTCGGAGATCGGGATCGACCAAGGCGATCATTGAGGTGCGAATGGTTGAGCGTTAATTCACCTTAGCAAGAGTACCAACATGCCTTGGTGTGAATTGGTCCCGGGTGAGCTAGGTAAACCCCGTGCTCCGGAGGGCGTAGGCGCACCTTACGCCTCATTCTGGGTAGGCGCATTCTTGCACCTCATCCCGAGTAGGTGCATCCCTGAGTCCTTGGACATCTTGCCTTGGATCTCGACCAGGGCCTTTGGGTCCCGTCTGGGGTCATGCCTTGGGTCTCGATTGGGGTCTTGCCATATGTCTCAACTTGGGACGTTTCAACTTGAGACATCACACCTTGACCCTCGGGTTTAACATAGATCTGTCCGAAGGTGCAAGGTGATCGGAGTCCGCACACACCATTTCGGGTAGGCATATGGCCCAGGCAGGCGCATGACCTGGGCCAGTACATGCTCCGGGCAAGCGCATGATCTCGGAGGAGCTTCATATGGGGAAGCACGTGACGGCGCGCGCTTGCTTCTTTAGGAGAGGCTGATGAGTGTGTAAACACTCAAGTATTTGTCATATGTTTTGTATGTATTTAGTCGTTTTCTTGTTCATTTTTGTCGTGTCTAATTAAGTCTTATATTATTTTCATGTATTTGAGTCGTGGAGTGAATTTCTACCCTTTGTCGTATTTCGTGATAGGAAAGTCGAGTTTCGTAGAGGCCAGTGAAGGTGTGATTCTGAGGAGCCCTACTGCAAGAGCTACAACTCTTTACTCAAGCATCAGATTACAACAAATAAGATACCATTGGAAAGCTTAAATAGAGATCTACATTTTGTCTTTTATAGTCGAGGCCAAATTAAGAGTAAAAAGGTCCAAAAATGGAAAATACGGTGAAGATGTAGAGACTAACGATGGGCAGCCAACTTGCGATCGCAAGGGGGGAGGTACAGAAGTTTGGGACGCCCAACTTGCGATGGGAAGTTCATTGCCGCCCGCAAGTGCTTCAAAATTCAGCTTTTCGTGGACTCCCTTTTTAGTCGGGTGTCTTGCCCGTTTTGAATTGATTCGATCTCTAGCCTCTTCTTATGGACCTAGGACTTCAGAATATATGTTTTTCCTTTTTTTTCCTCTTGTCATTAGCTATTAGGACTTTTTATTTACGTTAACCTCTTCTAGGTTTTTCTATTATATAGTTAGATACTTGGCTATATATAGGCAATTAGCTCTTAGGTTTTATACACCAATATTCTAGACACTAAGACTACTTTTGATCATTAATAAAGTCACGATTCTGGGTAGCTACGTGGAGAAGATCGGCGAGACTTGCTCGAACGAATAAGTTTTTTCTATCTCTATCTTTTATGCTATTCGTTATTATGTCTTCTATTAATATCATGTGCTTTATGATTATGCTTAGCGAGTAGTTCTCTTATGAGTGCGATGCCCTAACTATGTGATTGATTATCTATGTTGATTGTGGTTCAAATATCTTTTGTGGTTCGCATATCTTTTGTATTAGTTATTGATTAGTGTACTTAATGATTAATCTAACTTGATCACTTAGGTTATGATTAGAATCAATAAGAGTGGACCGAAAAGTACTCGAGTTGATGGAAAAACTAATTAACATTTTCTTAGGTATTGATGAGACGTCTTAATATCATAAGAATAAACCACTATGAGAAATCTTCATAATTGAGATTAGTTTAGTTCTAGCTCTAATTGATGAGTGAAAGTATTGATTAGTAATCTAGGCCTTTGCTATCTTAGTTTTCTCTCTCTAATGAGCGAAAGCGTTAGAGGGATCCATTATAACACTCCAGGTACTATAAGAGCTTCATTGAACCATAATCTTGACATAGTTAATCAATAGGGTATCATGTTCGTTTGTCTCCTTTTGATTTACAACTCTTTTATTTGTGTTTCTGATTTCGTTTATTTACTTGCAAACTTTTACAACCTTATAAATCTTTACATTTCTACGCTTCGCATAATTGATTGTCTAGATTTCGTGTTCAACCCTCAGTTCGATAACCATACTTTCCACTATACTATTTGTT
Source organism: Hypericum androsaemum (assembly GCA_963995505.1). NCBI lineage: Eukaryota > Viridiplantae > Streptophyta > Magnoliopsida > Malpighiales > Hypericaceae > Hypericum > Hypericum androsaemum. The sequence goes on from OZ023191.1 coordinate 732,470, forward strand.
TGCGTATTTAATTGTTCTCAATTTCTCGTACATCAGAGGCGCAAGAGGGCACCTGTTTGCTTCGTTTGGAGGAGGCGCATGAAATGCACCTATCGGGTGTGACCATTCTCTGGAGGTGTGCAAGGACATAGATGTGCAAGGACATGGGTATGCAAGGATGGATACACTTGGGCTTTGGGAGGTTGGTTTGTTGTGAATATGTTCTCGGCCCACCAAGTGTGTAAGGACATAGACTTGGGTTAGTGCATGATGCGGCTTAGGGTTTCATGAGTTGGTGATGTTCCTATTCGGAGTCGGATCTCCTTGTTTTGGAAAGTCGGCCTAGATTTTCCTATTCAAGGCCGGGATGGGTTGGAAATGTCCTAAATGAGAGTTTTTCCTATTTTGAAGATCAGGATTAGGTCAAGGTGTTCTATATAAAGAGGACTAGGGCACAAGTTCAAGCACACCAAAAACCCGACTTTACTTTCTCTTGTATCGTTTTTCCTTTCTTTAGCATATCTTAGCCTAGTCTATCACTTTTTCCCCCTCCACGTTAGGCCGACCTTGGACGACCACTCCGAATCCGTCTGGGGAAGTCCTAGAGTTCTTGTACCCTTTTTATCTGCAACACCAGAAATAAGACTAAACTTTCAACAAAAGATGGCTTCATCTGTAATTCATCAATACCCGACTAATTCATATTCGAGTACGGTGGAACTCTTGAAACGTGACAAAGCTCTCCTAACAAATATTGACAAGAACTCGAACTCGAGACCGTGTTAACATAAACATGTGGTTCTTTACAATACTAATTCACAGCTTCATTAGGAGACAACTCAAGCACCGAATGTGACTTGTACCGGTTAATACGTAACCCATAAGAAATAATTTGTTTTGCAGCAATCAAAGTAAAATATCAGGCTTGGGCCACAGCCCTAACACAGTTGGGGTGGACCTCGTACCCACATTCCAGGCACTGGTAGGCCCAACCCGACCCTTGCTCGTCACAATCGCAACAAATAAAGGGCCCACCACCGTTCCCTTCGGACACCAAGTTGAGCTCGTGTCTGTGGCCCACATGGAACTCCGACCTCGGCAAGCTTTTAGCCTCCTCGTCAATTTCCCTCTCGAGCAACTCCACTTGGGCCGCGGTAAACGGATACGCATTCTCCTGGTACAAGCTCACCAAGTTCCTCCCGTGTTTGGTCACGGTCTTACCATCAGGTCCTAGAATTACGAGACAAGGGATCCCTCTGACGTCGAAGTGCTTCGCCAGGTTCTTGATCGTGGGGTCCCCAAATGGTATGGCTAACCATGGCATGGTGGTGAAGTACGCGTCGAAATCCGATTGGTTCTCGTCGCTGGAGACGAGAACTACCTCGAAGCCCTCGTTTGGCTTGTCAGCTACGAGCTGGTTGATCTCGTGGTACACGGAAATCAGCTTGGGAGTGAACTTCTGGCATGGGAGGCACCATTGGGCGGAGAAGTATAGCCCAACCGTTTTACCCTCCAACGAGGCCACGAGCTCCTGCACGAAAGTATTAACTTTGTGAGAGAGAGAATCAAAATTCAATTTAAAGCAGGCAAAAAAAACCTGTTATGTTATTTCAAATGGCGCCGAGAAAAGCTCCAGTACTAAGAAAATATCCAACTGTTATGTTATTGTCACGAATTTTTTCTAACAGGTTTTACTGTGACAGTATTTTAATGAGGTCCGGATTACAATCTCGTACGCACGATATGAGACGATTACCTGGGTTGGTGCTGGATGACCCAAGAGATAGTCCCTATCCGGAGTGCTTAATAAACTGACCAAGGTCTGCCTCTCGTGCTTTTCCCGTTCCTCCAGTTCGAGCTCCTCCAACCTCTCTTTACTAAATGGGAAGGCCTGGACCCCAAACCGGTAGAGAATCTCAACGCCGCCGTGCAAGGGTACCTCGTTATTAGGACAAGGTTGCAAGATTACTAGGCAAGGGACACCCTCGACGTCGTATTTGGTGCTCAAGGCTTTCTTGGTCTCTATATCCGAGAACGGCACCGATAGCCATGGCATCGAGGCACGGTAATCGTCAAAGGCTTCCAGATTCTCGTCGGACGAAACGAAGACTACCTCGAAATTAGCCCCCGCGGTTTTCAGTTGCTCGTACGCCGACACGAGGATTTCGTTGAAGCTCTTGCAAGGTGGGTACCAATTGGCTGAGAAGTAAAGGCCAAGAACTTTGCCTTCGAGTTCAGACACTTTGACCTGCAAAGATAAGGGCCAGGAGAATTATATAGGATACATCGAACTCGGTGTGGCGATAATCCGAAGTCTAATATATTTAGTTTGAAATGAACGGACATGGATATTTAGTTTTTCCTCAAATAAAATAAAATTTAACTTGGGAATACACTCTCTACAAATTTAAATTCGAGTTAAATTCAAAGACAAACATGGATACGGAGAAAGATTACCTGATTTCCATCGGGAGAGAGGAGATAATCACGACCGTCGGAGGATAAAAGCGAGGACAGTCCGGCGCCGTTTTGTTGGGCCATCAGCCCCGGTACTCGCAGCTGGCACTTGCCTTGTTCCTAAATCCTACCAACTTTATAATATAAGTAATAATCTCTCTCTCTCCCGGGTTCCTCCTTTCGGCGATCTATACTATCCTTGTACTACTAGGAGTTGGCTAGAGACCGTAAAGGCACTGCCTTTATGCCGATTATTATTAATTTAGTGGCTTTATCTTCTTTTATCATTTCCTGTCGATGATGTATAGCCATCGCGATGCTCACACGTAGCTTTCCCTTTGTCTTCCGAAGCATTTATACCATGTTTGGCTCTCCACGATTACAAATAGTAACTTGTCAAAAAAATAATTCTAAATAGTAATAAATTTAAATTTATTTATAAATATCTTAAAACGAACATAAAAAATATCATACCATCCTTAGATAAAACACAGACCATCCCGAGATAAAAAAAATTACTACTTCTTACAGTCGAGAGTTAGTGTCTTGATCCCACCCAAAAAAAAATAGTGTCTTGATAGTGGACACGTGTACTTTCCGGGTTGCGTGATTCGCTGACTGTAGAAGTACATTACGATTGCTGTGCGACTAGCAACTGGCAAGTAGCTAGGGAATGGTCCGTGTAGCCATAAAAGACTTGGAGTTGATGATGTCGGAATCCGTCCCTAGTTGTTGGGCTCGGGCGATCCACTGTGATCAGCTAAGATCTAAAGTGTAAACTATAAAAGTTGTTCTTTACGCATTGGAAATTAGGAACCCGGAAAATAAAATTAATTGTTTATCAAATTGCGGGTGGGTATTTCAGTGATAATAAAATATGGAAATAATCGAATAATAAAAAATGTCATTAGTTTATTGCATAGCACTAATTAAATTGACATGTATATGCACACATCCCCGCGCACTCTGTAATGCAATATTAAGTTTCGTGCACTTTTCCAAACCAGTCAACTAGTAACATCAACTACCTTTCCACTTCTTAAAAAAAACTACGTTGCCATTTGAAACATCCGGTGTTTGCTCTCTCTCTGTGGCTACACTCCAATTTTTTTTATTTCACTGTATTCAAATATCGACTATTTTAAATTCGAATAGAATAAAAAATTTAAAATGCAATAGAACTCTCTTAACAAATATTTACGAAGTTACATTAACAAAAAAATCAAATTGACGCCTCTTAATTAGTATGAAACGATACTTATATTTGATCCTATTTGATCTCCGTGCATAGAACCCATTTTCTTCTGCCGAAATGGATGTTTGCGAAAGTGCGCGCTCGCCGAAAAGTGCGCATACGAATACATTTGAAGTTTCCAAGTCTCCAAGGGATAGTGCGCGCGCCAACAAAACAGGCGACACTTGTAAAAAAGTGAATTAACAGGTGTAACTTGCTTTAATGGATGGTAGCTGGCAATTTTGGCGCAAGGGCCCCACCTAGGGACCGATAACGTCCACGCGTCACGATTGAGGGCAAAAGAAGCCGTGTGCAGGTGGTGAAAATCCCCGGGAACCAGCTTGGATGTACGTCTTCCTCGTGATGGCTGCTTGAGATCTGCAAGCCTGTGATCCGAACACGTGGTGCCTGGGCTGCGGTCTATGATGAGGAGACGTTGCAAAAGACAAAATCAGTTTTGTCATATGTCAACACCATTGTGAGTGGCGACCCTATGATGTTTGTTTTGAACTCATTAGCATGTTATGATTGATCCCGTAGAATTATTTTTCTGACAAGTAGAGAAGCCATTGTTCAACTCTTATGCATATGTATGCATTCAAATATTTATGAGTCAATATTCATTACGTTATTTTGTGATTATTAATTTTGTTTGTCTCGATAAAAATCTATTTTGGTCATTATTTTTTGTAGTTTCTCGATCGCCTATCATTTTCACCCGTGTCACTCTATTAACTTCGAAATAATTTTCATTTTCGATTTGGTGTTATCGTTATTTGTCAATGTATTTCTCATTTCTGTTATGTAACCCGATAACCTAATAATAGGCTTCGCGCCATCATTTCTCCAAAAAAAAAGGTCAACCAGAGTTTATGCGTTATTCAGTCCTATCTTAAACTTGTCGGGGCCTTTTTTTCCGTAGTTAAACAATTAAATCCCCAAATTCAATATAAAATTTGAAAACGAATTTTGATTTTGCCAAAGTGTGATAAAAAAATAGTTGCGTGAGGACAACAATATGCTATCATATCATTTCAATTTTTAATATAAAACTGCAAAGACAATAAAGTTGATAGATTTTCTAATTCCCTGAATTATTCATTTCGCAGTGGTCGGGTTGACCAGTAATTTATTTGTTCATTAGAAAATATGTTTGAGAGTTCAATATTTCGTACGCTTTAGTCAGTAGTCACAACGATGGGCCCTGTTTCGGCAAGAAAAATCCACGGGCCTTGAGTGCGCGTTGGGCCACTAGACCATAAAGATGATTTCTCCATTTACTTGAAGCCCAGTATCAACTCAGATCTTAGACCCACAAAAGCTCACTCTCGTAGGTAGGGTGGGGTGGGCCTCGACTCATTATTTTAAGGAAATCCCAATTTATATTTTTACACGAAAATGTCTCCACCGGATGTTAATATTTATTTATTGAATAATTTATCGTTTCTTCTATTATTTACGATAGCAATCCAGATATAATGGCGTTCATAATTTAATAACAGCCTAATTAATACATTCAAAAATTAGTTTTTTTGCTTGTCCTTCCTGATGGCCAAAATAATGTGTAGGAGTACGTCAATTGGTCTTTATTTCCTTAGGTATATTACGTGTGAAAGTACATTTTGGTTTTTTTGGAATAGGTACAATTCGCCATTAATCCTTCACCATCCTGAAAAAATTGCAAATTCCCGAAGGGAAAGGGCAAATGCTAATTTAAATTAAAGCGGCCCCGTTTAGAAAATATGAGCGGCGATTTATACCAAGCGACACGTGGACATCGTGGGGGTGAAAAAAATAAAAAAGAGAGAGGAGAGAAATAAAAAGAAGCGGGGTTTTGGACCGGATAGAGTAGTGGACCTAATTGTTAGGTTAAGGGTAGTTTGGTAAATTAAAGGGGAGGGGGGACTAAACGAAAATAATACTGCGTGTTTGTTACAGAAGATGGGCTGGGCTCGGGGGGTATAAAAGGGGAAGACATTAGAGCAAGCCGTTTTAGGGCGTAAAAGAAGAAACAAAGCCAGAGACGAGGGCTCTATTTCTTGGCCGACCACGAGAGTCCCAAACGAAAGCAAGAAGATAACCGTAATTTATCCCAAATCTTATCTTCAAGGTAACCGTCAGATCCAATTCGGTTTCTTTTTTTTTATTTTCGTTAATTTTCGAATTAGCTAATTATCGTTTTCGGTGTGGGGGGGTTTGGGAAGAAGATGGATCGATACCAGAGAGTGGAGAAGCCACGAGCGGAGAAGCCGATAGACGAGAACGAGATTAGGATTACCAGCCAGGGAAGGATGCGAAGCTACATCTCCTATGCTATGACCCTTCTCCAAGTAATTTCTCACCATCGATGGCCTTTTCTCTTCTTCGGCGGTTATTTCATTGTTTTTTTTTGAGTTGTTCGTTTTGCTTGTGTTGTGTTTCCGTCTCGAGTACTTCTAGGTTTAGGTTATCGCAAGCGCGGAATCACTTTGCGATTATTAGGTCATGACCGTTGTCCGAGTTATTTCTACTCTGTCAGCCACTTCGATTTTTAGGTTTTCACGTGTGCCGGCTTATTCTTCACTGTTGTTCGGTTTGTATTGGGAAAATAGAGGCTATGTGGTGGGAGGTGTGAGAAATTGTCAAGTGTTTTTTTTTATTTTAGAACGGTTATTTGCTGCTGCTTTTGTTATTTGTGGTGCCAGTGGTACTTGCTGCCCTCCATGTTTCGAGAAACTTTCTTTTTGGAATGAATTTTGAACAGCCGATTGAGTTGTGGCTTATTTTGTTTAATGTAGGAGAAAGGTTCCAGTGAGATTGTTTTCAAGGCAATGGGAAGGGCCATCAACAAGACGGTGACCATTGTGGAGTTGATCAAGGTTTTCTAGTGCTCCTTGTGTGCTTAATTTCTTTGTTTTCTCAGTGGTTCTTACTGTGAGCCCGTGTTTGACAATTGTATTAATTTGCTCGTTTTACTTGTGATACAGAGAAGAATTGTTGGTCTTCATCAGATCACCACAATTGGCTCCACAGACATAACAGATACATGGGAACCCCTTGAGGAGGGCCTTCTCCCGTAAGAAACAGTTTTGAGTGGAAGCACTGACATCCAGTATTTGCTTGTCTTGCAATGTGGTTAAATTTGCTTTGAGGCTGACATCGAGAATTCTTTTTCTTTAATTTTTTTGCAGATTGGAAACCACAAGGCATGTGTCCATGATCACTATAACTCTTTCCAAAAACGAACTGGACACATCTTCTGTTGGGTAGGTTTCAAAGCTGATTCTTATCCATTATAGATATTCTCATCACAAAAGCCTGCATATAGCATAGTTTTTTTTTCCTTCTATTTGATCTTGTATACTCATTTGTTTCTGTCAGTATCTGATGGATGACTCTCAGTCCGTGTATGTCTTCTAGATATTGTCGACTGCAATTAGAGTTGAACAATGTTTGAATTTGTGCAGTAATCTTTGTAATATTTTTGAAAACAAGCCACTTTCTTTCCCATATTTCACTATCTTGGTGTTATGGAGCTCATTGATTTTAATCTCCTTGGTCTTTGGCTTATTGGGAAAGGCATTGACAAATGGCCAGGGAGACGAGCATTCCCTGGTGCACTGAAGAGCACCCCTGTCTGGCATGTTATTGTGTTCAGAGTTCAGATAGATGTCTCTTTTCCTGGATATTTGTTTATGAATACTTTCATCATAGATGAATTGCTGTCACTGCCAGGTATCAGCCTCCGTTGCCTGCTGATCAGGTGAAGCCAGCTGGAGAATTTGAGTATGATGGAGGTAATTCTCACTGGTAATTCATGTGTCAAATTCTTCTTGTTTTTGTGCGTGCAGTTGTTTGAATTATCTTTGAATAATTGAATTGCAGAGGGCTTACCAAATGGACGTGGCCGTGGTCGGAGGGGCAGAGGGAGGGGAATGGGTAGAGGTAATTCTTGTTAAGTTTTTGGTTGATGTGATTCGGTGTAGATTGTTTTTCCGATCTGTTCCAGGAGTTAGTTTGTTGTACATTGCACAATGTCATATGCACTGTCCCTTAGTCAAATGATGGTGGATGGGTTCGGGTTAAGGGTAAATCTGTTATAGCCTTGAATTTTCTCGTTAGTCTCCCTATTTTCCCTCTACTTCCTGCTTATATACTCCTTATTTACCCAGAACTCTCTCAATTGAATGAAATCTCAGTTAGAGAATAACAAAGAGGAGATGGGGGGAACAATCCCCCTCACTTCCCTCTTTTCCTCTCTAGTTTGTCCCCTTCAAACTGGGGTGATGGTGATGTAGATTTACCTATTCCATCAAAATAATTGGTGGTACTGTGCACCACATCCTTTCACCTGCTTGATAACAGTTGATGGTTTTTTTTGTTTTGAGAATTGATGGTTTGGGACTAGCTGTATTTCAGTTCAAGAACAACTTATTTTGTAGCTGTTGATACTGGGTGATCTTACAGCACCCTGGTTATTACTCAGGGAATGGATTTGTGCCAAATGAATATGAGGATGCTGGTTGGGATCACAACAGGGGATATTCCAGGGGAAGCGGCCGTGGAAGAGGCCGTAGCTTCCGTGGCCGTGGTAGGGGAGGATATAATGGACCTCATGCTGATCAGCAGGATGGAGGTTACAATTATGAAGCACCTCCTCAAGGCCGTGGTCGTGGTAGGGGAGGATATAATGGACATCATGCTGATCAGCAGGATGGAGGCTACAATTATGAAGCACCTCCTCAAGGCCGTGGTCGTGGTAGGGGAGGATATAATGGACATCATGCTGATCAGCAGGATGGAGGCTACAATTATGAAGCACCTCCTCAAGGCCGTGGTCGTGGTAGGGGAGGATATAATGGACCTTATGCTGATCAGCAGGATGGAGGCTACAATTATGAAGCACCTCCTCAAGGCCGTGGTACATCTTTTTTTCTTTGTCATGGCTTTTGGCATGTTTTTCCTGCAACTGTTTTGACTATCTACATCTGATTATTATTGTCGTGCTCTGTCATTTTTTAATGGTGCACATTGGATTTCGGAACTCTTTGCTTATGCACCTTGCACATGTCATTACCTTTACTAGACAATTCCTGATATTTATAAGAATGAGATGCTGACGATATCAATTTAAATCTGGGTTGCATTGGCTTGAAAAGATGCAATTAGTGGCAGTTTTTAGTTTGGAGAAATTTCTCGTCTCTGTTGGTGATGATTTCAGTTGACCTATGGTCATTCTGAAGTTTTGAGCTTTGTGTTTTGGTGTTCTTGCATCTTATACTAGTGCATGTCAGTTTTGCATCTCCGAAACTAGATTGTGGTGTATGACTGCAGTTGTACATGGTTTTTGACTCAAATGTACGATATATTTACTATCTGGACCTGGCTGTTTATTCTTTCTTTTTTTTTTCTTCTGAGGGGGTTCTGACTATGCTGTATTGCTCAGGTCGTGGCCGCGGCAGAGGGACTCGTGGAAGGGGGCGTGGATTCAGATCTACTGGGCCGCCGGTTGAGGCAGCTGCATGAGATGCTTCTTGTTTGGTTTCCCGAGGATGCACTGCCAATCACTGTCTTAGATGGTTTTCTCAATACTCACTTCCGCTGTGTTTCCATTGGTTTCCCAAATTTTGCCTTCGTTGCTTAGTTCAACATCAAACTAGTTATGTTTGACTCTAGGACATAATGTAACCACCATAGACTAGTATTTAGTAGTTTTGGCTTTCGAACTCACGTCCTTCTTGCAGCACTCCTTATTTGTAGGTCTAGGTGTGTGCTCGAACATTTGTATTGTTTTTTTTTTCTCTCCCTCTACTAAGCAGTGCATTCTTTTATTTGTCTGTTTGGCACGAAACTCGTGGTAGCGTGTGTGTGGTTACATCTTTTTAAGCGGGAGTCTCGTGGCCGAATTAGACCTTTCGCAAAGTCAGCCAGCCACACTTGGGCCATTCGATGTTGATCGTTTTTTACTTTTCTTGCCCTTCAAGAGGATAAGGGTATGTGAGTCGTGTGCTGGGAGTATCATTTTGTACGACCGTATGTTTAACCTCTTGAAGCAAATGTGATGGCTAACCACAACTGTTAATGTTCCTTGTAGAAGTAGTACTTTTTTCTGGATGTCTTGGCTTTGCAACTCTCCGTCGTTCACGTGAGTGGTTGATTACATGTTTTTAAGTATATGCTCGAGTGGTTTATGCCGTTTGGCGTGTTAAGTCATGTGTCTGATTTGATTATAATCTCAGTTGCGCCTTAAATAATCTGCCTCCTTAATTAACGCATTGTGTGAAATAAAGCCAATGTCGAGTTGAATAACAATTGTTTTTGACCTATTATTACTCTGATCAGCCACAACTACGGAGTTTATAATACGTGAACAATTTGCAAGTGGTTTTGTTTAATACTCACTGCGCAAGATGTTAACTGTTTTTCTTTTTCGTTGACCAAACATATTTTTCTTGTAATCTCACCAACCTAATCATGGAAGTTTGGTTTCTCGGTGCCCATGTTCGATTTGTACGGTTTGGAGTTACGTGTACGATCTCATTCTCTCTCCTTCACATGATAGATCCATGGTTTTACTCGACGGTGGCACCAACACATGGAAAATTAATGAATAAATACAGATTGCCTGTACGATTAGCAGAAATTGTCTCCAAGAATATGCTTGACGGTGGCATCAACAGATGGACCCATGAGGGTATCAAAGTACCTGTTTTTTTTAGCTCCGATATCAAGAGTCGGTCGGATTATATGAATGATTCTTCCAATAATATATCTTCGTTCGTAAAATTTGAACATGATACCAAATACCTATTTTTGTGTATTTTAAGTGTACAAAGTTTTTTTTAAAATAAATTTTGTACATAATGATTATAATTGTGAGAGTTTGAACCCTAAACTTCCTCAAATCATTACACTCTTTGTGTCGTTAGATTAAATATGCATTGTTCTTAAATGTACAAAGTTGATTAACTATTCTTCGCCACATTAAATCATGCACGATTTTTATTTGTTCTTTCTTCGGTAAGTGAATTTTATTATAATATATTGGTCCCCCAAGTACTCCCTTGGTGCTAAATTCTCTTGTATAAATACGAGGTTGGCGACCGCACTTTTGGCTTGTTCTTGTTAAGGGTGAGATTCCTGCAGTGAATCCTAAAACATGGCGTGGGAACACAATAGCTTTTCTGAACCGTGACATTGCTAGTCTCTAAGCATCCTTCCTATCAATTGTGAAGTTTCTTTGAAGGTGTAACACATGTTAGGCTTGCCATGTGCTAGAATCCATCAATACCCGATTGGAGTTGAGCCAAATTAATCATCAGAGGGCATTAAATTATATCAAGATCATGTGTTGATTACACTGTGGTTTTATCGATTTCGGGGTCCATTTGTGGATCTAATAATGTACTTGGCAAGCATCAAAGGTCATAGTCAAGTTAGATTCAAAAGTCACCTAAGCATTATAATTATTTACTCATCGTACAGGGGATAACGTAACGAAAACTCCCCATCCATCCCCTCACAAAAATTAGTCATATGCTCGTCTCACAAGTCAATGCATAATATTACTAGATTAGGTAGCTGAGAATCATTTAGTTTAACTCATATAGTTGCATTGACATTTAAAAAAAGATAATTGACGATCAAGTTTAAATTAATCAGCTCGGTGTCCTTGCATAGAGGTGAAAGACTAACGAGAACCTATCGGTGTGATAGTATTTATATCTTCAAGTGGCAACTGCCATGAAAATGAAGATAACCGAGAACATTAAATTAAGATTCGACAAACAGGAGTTAAATAGCAATTGGGCGATTTTTTCACGGCTCTTCTTTTGGGAGAGGCCATGTGGGAAACCAACCGAAGCGAGTAGGAGAACGTGGGAATAATTGAATGAGGCTGAGAGGTCCTCAGTATGCCTTTGCAGGGATCAAATTTCGGATATTATAAAAATGAAATAAATAATGTCCCAACTTCCTGCCTACTTGCAGACCTCACATGCGAGGTTGTTACCCTAAGGAAGGTCGATCCGGTCCTTTATTTATAGGTACCACCAGATGTCCAATTTTACCATCATTTTTGTTGGAGCTAAAGAAAGATGGCTAAAATGGTTTTAGTTGCACTTGCAATGTTGTTGCAGTCCTGCTATTACTTCGGTCTCGGTGTTGACGCCTTTAGGGCCGGGGCGTGGACCAAGGGCCACGCGACGTTTTACGGAGGTAGCGACGCCTCTGGAACTATGGGTACGTAACTAGTTCTATTACTTCAAATGTCTGCCTATGTAGTTGCTTGGATTGGGTTGCGCTATGTTTGGTGTATTTGCGGGTCTGTTTAGTCTTGACCTTACGGTCTTTTGGTATAAATTAATTCGAGAGTTTATTGTGGGGTGTAGTCAGATAGCGACTATCACCTTGGTATTCTTGTTAAATTTATCTGGTTTTTTTGATGTATAGAAGAATATGACACTTTACTTATTAAAAAAAAAATAGTTGATAGATCTAAGATTCCGTGTATTTATTACGAAAAATGCAGGCGGAGCATGTGGATACGGGAATTTGTATTCTACGGGGTATGGGACGAGAACAGCAGCTCTCAGCACTGCACTGTTCAACGACGGAGCCTCATGTGGAGAATGTTATACGATTATTTGCGATTACACTGTGGATCCGAGATGGTGCATTAGAGGCACCTCCGTCACCGTCACTGCCACCAACTTCTGCCCTCCGAATTACGCTCAGGCCAACGACAACGGCGGCTGGTGCAATCCTCCCTTAAAGCACTTCGACATGGCTCAGCCCGCTTGGCAGAAGATTGGCATCTATAGAGGGGGGATCGTCCCCGTTATGTTCCGAAGGTAACTTTGATGATATATAAGTTAAAAAAATTAAATTAATCTTGAAATTTGGCAAAGAAAATTTCATGGCATTTTTGGTCGTACCCTAAAGTTAAATTTAGATGCTGTTTTAGCAACAGAGTTTTTTTAACAAATATTGCGAGTGTAAAATATACGAATGGACGAAAAAAACTGATGTATTGGGATATACTACTTGGTCAGGGTTCCTTGCAAGAAGCACGGAGGCGTTAGGTTCACTATTAACGGGAGAGACTACTTCGAGCTGGTGATGATCAGCAACGTAGGCAACGGAGGATCCATTCGATCGGTGTCCATCAAGGGCTCGAAAACTGGGTGGTTGCCGATGTCAAGGAATTGGGGAGCCAACTGGCAGTCCAACTCATACCTCAATGGCCAATCCCTGTCGTTCCGGGTCACCACCACTGATGGCCTGACACGTGTATTCAATAACGTTGTTCCGTCTGGCTGGAGCTTCGGCCAGACTTTCTCAAGTCGACTACAGTTCTGAGAACGTGACGTAACGAAAAGTAAAATTCCATGACTAATTATTTGGTGTTGGAATTTAGAGTCCAGCTTTTGTTGAGGCTGAGGCGTAGCTTAAAATTCTGTATAGCAGCCCGCCGATTATTCCTTTTTTTTTTTCCTTCCATTCCACGAGAAAAGGGGAAAGGACCCATAAGCTCGACGCTTTATTACATGGGCCGAGATTAATCAGATGGGCCTAGAGACATGTTTTATCCTTGACAAATTCCGGAGGATATGAACTCCCTGCTTGTTGTATTTTGTTTTACATACGATTGCGGCTTAATAAGAAATCTCCACGCAAGTAGATTAGTTCCGTACTCTTTTTCTGCTGTAATTTTTGTCTAGTAAATTTTACTGTGATAAAGTTTTAACAAGATAGTTGACCACAACATCGCAAAAAAAAAATTGTACATATACATATTACCGATTGTAATTTATATCACGGATAAGATCGTAATATAAATGTATTTTGTTTATCTTGCCGAGAAATTATGGACCCAGCTATTCTCTGTTGAGTCGTCGACGATCGTCCATTAGGACCAGGAGCACATCAATTTTATTCCATGATGAGTTTATACATCGTTAAATTTAGACCGTCTAGATAGTGAGCTGACAAAGATTTTTCTAATATTCGATTGACAAATATCTCTCACACCTTTGTAGGCTTTTTAATATTTTTATTTGTTTTTAATTTAATAAAATTTGGGGATTTTTATGTTTAAATTTTTTATTTAAATATTCGATTGTCACAGAAACTTAAGTCACTGGATCCAAAACTAAGTAGAATTTTAACTTAATTTAATTTAGGATTCGCATCACATTTCCCCTACGAGATAAGCCCGTTCAAAGTGATCCGTGTATTTACTCCATGCCAGGCCCATCCGTGGGCTTCTTGAATGGGCACAATTGCAAGCCCAGAGATTGTACTATCGGGCCCGGTTATTCACGATGACAAATACGAGAGTCAACGGTCAACCACACGAGTTGGCCACACCCAGTCCTGTTGTTTTCTGACACAGTTGCTACTGGGGTACCTATTTCAATATACATTTTCCAATCCGTTATTTTTTCTAAGTGAAGATTTTATTAATTACTTTAAAAATTATAATTGCAACTTTTACACCAGGATGCTCAAGGGAGGAGCAAGTAAAATTCCTACAAATCCAAGACATCGATGGCGATACATCAACTTCCGGGTAAGGGAATGTTTGGATCTAACAGAAATTGTCACGACCTGAATATGTTTAGCAATAAAAATCGATTGGCCCCGCTAAGTAAAGCTTGCCCAAGAAAGATGATGCCTTTTTTTAATATAAGTAATGGCTTTAACTGGTACAACCTATATACCAAACACACTGGTTCGTGCTATCTCTACTCTGCGGTCAACTCAACACTTTGCTTTATCAATAAGCAGGCTTCATTTTTAAAGATTTTTGCTGTTGGCAGGTACTCCCACCCTACCTGTACATATGTACGCTTCTCCGAGTTTGCTTTGGAACGTACAAGTCCATTTTTTGGGGTAAATATCTAATATTCAAAATCGAGAGCAACATCGAATCATATTCTAGAAGTGACTCTAATTTTATACAAGTCTATTTTTTAAAAAGTAAATTTTTATACTTGCCAGAATTTGAACCCTGAACTTTATAAATATTCACAACGTCTTGTACCGTTGTATTACAAACCCTTTGTCAAACACAAGTCTATTTTGATGTGTGATTCTTTGAAGGGGTTTTTGTTTTTGGAAGAGTAATCAATTAGTATATAATTCATTTGATGATTTTTTTAAGTAAAATTTATTGCTCTTTAAAATATCACCAGAAAATAATTACTTGTATATTACGTACAATACTTAAAGTACTAGATATGCACATATTTAAGAAAAAAATAAAGATAGGTGCTATATCCCAAAAGTATTCTCCACTGATATATCTTTTGCCGCATTCCTTATTCCTTGAAGTTCGGACTTCATCCTCCCAAGGGATAAAAAATACTCATGGTCATTGAATTTTAACAATTTTTTATCCATGGTCACTTAACTATTTTTTTACCCTTTATGGTCACTAATCTATACTAAATTATTCAGGTATGGTCACTCCGGCCACTTTTTTACTAGAAATCTTTCCGGAAACAAGAAAAATTAGTCCCAGAGATCTTTTCTGGCAAAGTTCGATCAATTAATTAACGTTCCAACCCCAACCTAATAATCCCAGGACCAATTTTTCTTGTTTCTGTGAAGATTTTCGGTAAAAAAGTGGCCGGAATGACCATACCTGAGTAATTTAGTATAGATTAGTGACCATAAAAGGTAAAAAAATAGTTTAGTGACCATGTGCAAAAAATTGTTAAAGCTTAGTGACCATGAGTATTTTTTACCCTCCTCCCAAGTCATTCCCAATTGTATGGCCATAATCCATGCCCCTATTCACCCGCTCTGTTTCCGGAGTCTCGTCTACCTAAGGTTTTTTTTTACTACCTAAGGTATTTGATTTTAACTAAAAGTGAAAGGCAAGTACCAAAACTAATTAATGGGACAATGGTTAGTCTTGTCCGGAGCTATCTTCAATGCTACTCCACTAAACCCAACGATTGATTGCTGATTACCAAA
This sequence comes from Hypericum androsaemum, assembly GCA_963995505.1. Lineage (NCBI taxonomy): Eukaryota > Viridiplantae > Streptophyta > Magnoliopsida > Malpighiales > Hypericaceae > Hypericum > Hypericum androsaemum. Next base: position 748,104 of record OZ023191.1, read on the forward strand.
TTTAACTACCAACCGCATCCGTTACTAACCAAATAGTTTCATAATGCGTCAACTTTCTCTATAAGAACCAGTAACCTATGTCTCTAATCCATGCAATTATCTTCCCAAGAACACAGTAGAAGAACATATATTAAACCTCATCACTTGAAAAGTTACAGAGCAAGTATGGACGCAGTAGTTGCGCTTGCTCTTGCCCTTCTCGTAATCACCATCTCAACTCCGGCTAGTGCATTGAGCTCCAACTACTATGACCATACCTGCCCTCAGGTAGACTCCATCGTCGCCGCCGCGGTCAAGAAAGCAATGACGAACGATAAAACCGTCCCGGCCGGGCTGCTCCGGATGCACTTCCATGACTGCTTTATTCGAGTAACTAATTATCTATAATTGTGCACATTGTGAATATTATTCATCAATACGGTTTTGACTATAATTATTTCGTTGTTTGTTTTTTTTATTCCAAGGGATGTGATGGTTCGGTGCTTCTGGATACCAAGGGGAAGAACCAAGCAGAGAAAGACGGGCCTCCAAACATGTCATTGCATGCGTTTTATGTCATTGACGTCGCAAAGAAAGCACTTGAAGCAGCTTGCCCTGGCGTCGTCTCGTGCGCCGATACTTTAGCTCTCGCTGCCAGGGACGCTGTTGCTTTGGTAAACTCGAACTTCGACTAATCTTCCCACTAGAAAGTTCTAAACCAAAGCCTTTGTTTTTGTAGTCCGGAGGACCCACTTGGAATGTCCCGAAAGGAAGAAAAGACGGCAGAATTTCAAAGGCAAACGACACAGCTCAGCTACCGGCTCCCACTTTCAACTTCTCCCAACTCCAACAAAGCTTCTCCCAGAGGGGACTTTCTCTTGCAGATCTCGTTGCCCTATCCGGTAAAATATTTATTTACCCTTTAATGGTTGATAGTTCTCGTTCAAATGGCATTTGTCTGAATGACACACGTATATCCGCAGGCGGGCATACTCTGGGGTTCTCGCACTGCTCCTCCTTCCAGAACAGAATCCACAACTTCAACGCGACATTGGACGTTGACTCGACGCTGACTCCATCGTTCGCGTCGAGTTTAAGGAAAGTGTGTCCCGTCCACAACAAGGTGAAGAACGCGGGGGCCACCCTCGACTCCACCACCTTCGCCTTCGACAACATCTATTACAAGCTGCTCCTCCAGGGAAACAGCATCTTCACTTCGGACCAAAGCCTCCTTAACAACCCGACCACGAGGGTTCTGGTCTCTAAGTTCGCTGCCTCCCAGGAAGAGTTCGAGAGCGCCTTTGTTGCTTCCATGATCAGGATGAGCAGCATATCCGATGGACAAGAGGTCAGAAGGAATTGCAGGGTGGTTAATTGATGATTTTAAGTAAATTAATGGGTGGGTACAATGAGTGTTGGGAAAAAACTCTACCAGGTGTCTACTTTTGAGTTTTTACCAAAATGGGACCTGCTTTCAAAATTTTCGGGTTGAATTGTCCGAACACAATACAAATTGTGGTTTAGTACGAGGAAATATTTCGGATTGTGATACTACAATACGAAAAAAAAAGTTATTATATTCGGTTGTTTGTCTTAATTAATAAATTTGGTTGCTGCGAGTTTGTTTGCGTTGGTGAAATTTGGATTCTTTGTTTCCAATAAGGAGGACGCAAAATTGAATAAATAGTTTGTGCCATGTGTAATTAGTATCATTGTTGTATTAAGTATTTTCCTAATTAGATGATACATTGTTTACCAACATGTGTGTGATGCTTTTTGAAAAATTCTTTTGGACTTAAAATCTTAATCTTAGAAATTAATTTTGACATAGTTTCTATTGCGCATCAGAACCGTGCATAAGATTTTCACCTCATACAGTTCCTCTAAAGCTATAAAAAAAATTGATTATACAGATTGTCTTAAGATATGTGCAAGATAAAGAGTATAAAAATTGATCAGACATCTTCAAATTCGACCAATGAAATTCTGTTTGGACAAAGTATATTCTTTTTTAATAGAACAAAATGAGCTAATGTAAGCAAGATCCTACAGACTAAGACTAAGGCTAAGAAATAACGAAAGATACATAGCTAATAGACGTAGAACAAAAATGTATTTCTTCACATCACATTTTGGCAGACTACACGCATGACTTACTCGAAATATGATTCAACAAAAAATAAAAACCTTAACCTCGACCGGTGGAGATAGAGACAGAGAACTTTGGGTGGCCGGGTAGAATGTGCTCACTTGCGAATCGGAGTTTAAAGAAGGCCCAATTAATGGACCAAGGCCCAAATTAGTAACAGACTTCAGTTTATAAGGGGCGGAGTAATAAATGGACAAAAGGCCCAAATCCGAGAACGTGCCCAATTAGTATTGTCTAATAAAACCTTGGAGCCGCCAATCAATTTGCAGCAATCTGTCTTGTCGCAACTTTGTTCGACTATTTCAAGAACTTAGAATCCCATGAACAATGACTGAGCCAAACGACGCCGTTTGGGACCAACCAAGACAAGAAAGTGTAGAGGAAGATGATCTCCGGAAGGTACTGGTGCCCAACTTGGTCGATCTCCCGGCAACGCCTCCGTCCGCCGTCGAAACCAACTTCGTCTCCTATTTCGCTCCAGGTCTCCCTCCACTCTAACCCCACCCAATTACATTTTTATCTTTTTTTTTAATTGTCTTTTATAGACTGAGGTTTTTTTTTAACGAGGGGTCAGATTTTACCAAGCCTGGACACGACCAATACGTTTATAGACATGCCAATGGGTAGAAATTTTCTCAATTTGCTTTAAGGGTCTCTTTAATTTTGGATGTGTTATCTAAAGTTTTGGTCTTTACCTTGCTTATGGTTGTTTGGGATGAACGGGGCAATTGGTCAGGTTGTGTGTGATCGGATTGGCTCCTACGCATGTTGCCTTCAAGGACGAAGGAGGGATTACGGCTGTTGATTTCAATGTCGGCAAGTCCGACAGGAGCGGGTTTAAGGTCTCCGGAAAGCGTAAAAAGGTGAGCTTGCATCGCCCTTCTCGATGGAACGAAGTGATTGTGATGGAAACTCCGATGAATTTGATTGAACGAAATGTGGCATTGCACGTTCTCGATCACCAAATATGTTTGATGCACCAGGTTGAGCTGCGATTCTGATGATCATCGAGTAATCTTGAGAGAGAAGTGAATTCGTTAACATACGGCTCACTGGATTGCTTTGAGCTCCTTGCTTGCTTTCATGGATTTGGAAAGAAATTTCTTGATTTTGATTGCGCCTTATTCAACAAAAGCTTAATAGTTACCAATTATCCTTTACAGAATGCACAGCACTTCGAGTCCAACACGGCTCTGTGTAAAGTTTGCACAGTTAATGGTTCTTATATTGTCAGGTAGAGCTTTACTCTACAATTTTTGGCCCATATACTACTATGTCCTTGTTTTCTTGCATGGAGCTGAATTTTGGTTCGAGCTTCTGACAGGTGCTGTGTTAAAGGTTCTCTTTTGGAAGTGAATGACAGACTAATCGAACAACCGGAATTGCTCAATTCATCGGTGAGAAACTTCTTGTTCAACGTATCTAGTTTTTTCTCATGTGTGTTTTTATTGCATTTTAGGTTATAACTTCCACGAATCAATGTCGTTGGTCATTCCGAGTTGGTCACTGCTTGAACTCCCTCTGAGCAGTTGTTATTATAAACGCGTCTGGGAGATTGGTTTCACTTCCATGGTGCTCTTCTTTTCTGAAAACGAAAGGTCATATGCCTACTTGTAGATTGAGGAATGGCTCTAGTGGGTCACTTTAGATTCTTGTTGTCAAATCTTATGTCCGATTCTGTTCAGAAAGATAATCTTAGAGCAAAGCATACAAGTGAGAAGGGCAATCTCGTGGTTCTGATTAACAGGCATGATGAAGTTTTATATGCATCTAAAATGATGATCATTATGTAATTTAGTTAGTTCATACATATTCCTGTCCAATTGCATGACACTGCTTATATGAAACTTCTCAGTGGCCTCAATTTACATATTGTTTCCCTTTCTCGTGCCACAGTCATTTAATCGTCTCTACTTTTTCGTGACTGGATCGCAGGCAGATAGAGAAGGTTATATAGCGATTATGATGCCCAAGCCAGCGGATTGGTTAAAGACGAAGTCTTCACTGTTGTCCAGTGAAGATTTCAAGAGGCTGAAAGGAGGTTGATGAGTAAGCAGGAGCAGATAAATGGTACTCTAACTTGGAGTAAAACTGGAGAAGCAGCTGTTCCTTACTAAGGTCGTTCATACGGAAGATTTTTCATGCATAACGGGCCGTCGGTTGATGGCTCAACTGGCAAAGCATTGGTTTTTCCAGGTGCATTGTTAACATTACAAAAGTCTTCTCTGACCCCTAAATTGTACTTCTTTGTTATTCTTCATACAATTTTATCCATGATTATAGTAAAAACAGAAATGAAGACGATGTATATTGTTCATTATAAAAGCAGAGGCATGTTAACTTAGTGGTTCACGAGTACACATATCTTGCTTTTGTGCTCGAGTATGGAGCACGCAAGTCATCCGCAGCTCCATCTGCAGTTAGTTCGAGCGGGTAGCTGCTAGAGACTCGGATTTCGTTCAAACAAAAAGTTGAATCAAGTATTGCGATGCAGTATGCACTAACTATTAGGAGTTGGAACAATACTCTACTTTTGTTTTTTTTGCTTGCTTGGTGGTTTAGTTGCAGATAGTGCATGGCATATACATATTAAAGAAAATGTTTTGAGACATGCAAAAGTGAAGAGTCCAATGAAGTTGACTCTAGCTGAAGCAGAAGAAATTAAGCAAAAATTACACCAAGCAAGTCTCAAGAAAGGCCTGTTAGGCCAAGTATGTTCCTGTACGCTGAGAAAGGGTGAACAAATTGCAAGTTCCTAAGTAGTTGCTTGAGCATTAAAGTCATCTGTCCACCTGAATTAGCCTGGCATGCTTCAACCAACTGTTCCGAAACTCTCATCGAATTTCCCGAAGGCGAGGTCCATCAGCGGGTTCGAGCCACGGTGGTCGATCAGCCGGTCCCCTTAATTATCTCCTCGATCATAAGCTTCCTGCTCCTATCAATTGTGTTGAAGCACAGGTAGGCTTGCCTTTCAAGCTCGTCCAGCTGCTCCAGGTAACAGGAATTGTGCAGATAAAACTCCTTTACTACCTCCTTGAACAGATCTGCACTTCTGCTCTTCATACACATCTTAGCTAGAGCTTTCCAATGCTCTACTTCATCATATAACCTCCTCACTATTACCCCAATAGTATCAAAATCATTGATCAAGATGTAAGTCCCTTTCGAGGCGACTTCCAACAGCCTGCGAACGCGGTCAAGCAAGGCTGTCTTGATCGGCAGCTGGCCGCCACTGACCAACTTGCGCCTCTTCTTAAACAAGTAGAAACAGCAAGCCACGAGTCCCGGCGCTGCCAGAACGCCAACCAAACCGTGTAGCGCAATTACTAGCAATGCGGTACTTACTAACGCAGCATGTGAAACAACAAAACAATACCCTCCTAGTCCTATCCTCTTGCAGGTCTTATTGAGCTTCCGTCTCCTACGAATCCTCCTCGTCTCCGAGGTCAACTCGTCGAGCAAATTCAAGTTACTAGAATGAAGATCCCGAAACTGCATTCCTCCAAGGGAAGATAACGGAGTCCTTTGCATCGCACACTTGGCCAACTCCCTAAAGATGGCTTCCCATACGTTGTCCGAGTTATCTCCCAACTCAAGCACCCTTTTACCTAACTTAAACGCCCTTTCGAACTTCCGGTGATCGGAGCGCATCTGCTGGATGCACCGGAGCAGCAGGTCGCAGAGATCACAAGCTTCCAAGGTGGCGTCAAAGTAGTCTCCGATAAGGTGGTGGCTTTGTGCCGCTTCTCTTAGGGCATCGTCGCCTTGGGGCTCGGATAGATGATCGGCGAGATGGATATCGTGATAGAGAGCAAGAGAGGACGAAGAAGAATCGAAGGAGATCTCATCTTTTCGATGATCATCGACGCGAGCTTTCTCCTGATGAACCTTGCTCAATATATCTTCATAGGACTTTGTCCTGAAAGCTTCCTTGTATTCCTCGCCAACATCTAACTTGCTGCCCAAGTCGTTGGGACTTCCCTTTGGTGATTTGCCTGAAACAAAGTTAGTTAGGGAAAAAAGATAAGGATACAAATCAACTTCATGTTAGGACCATATAATTGTTCCTTGTTGCACTAGCTTACATTAATTTAAGACCAACATCTTTGCAGAAAAATGTAATAGCTCCAGCAATAACACTTTACGGATTAATAATAATGTTTTCCTATATATGTCGCCATTAACTGACTTCCGAACATTCTGGCTTACCAAATTGCCCAAATCGTCTCAATCTCTTAAACAATTAGTCGAATGTTTTTTGGCGAGAGAGAGTCCGAATTAAGCAACAAACTAGACCCGAGTATGAATTAATTGACATAAAACTAAGTACACCAAAAACCCAATAAAAAAATTATGACAGGAATTAAGGAACTGAAAGTTGATATTGAGGACTCACGTGATATTGAGAAGGCAGATTTGAGCTTGGCCTTCACCAGCTTTCTTAACTGAGTCATGTCGTTGAGAGCTTGTCCCTTTCTATTACATAAACACACACTTGGATACTCTTGTCAATTTCTCTATATTAAACTAAGCAAATGGTTAAGCAGATAAGAGAATATATATTTATAGGCAGTTCGCTGGCTTGGAAGAAAAGGTCAAATAGAAATATTACAAGCGAAAGAAACCGAGGGAGTTGGCTGTTAAATATATATGACCACCACCGGCAACTCTCAGGATTAGGGTTTTTTTTTCCTTCTAGAATGCTTTGTATTTGGATGTTACTGTCTTAGCTAATCCAGTTCGAGATGGGTGAAATTTTTAAAAGATGTCAAATCTCTTTCGTCAATTATTTAACACTATTATATTTTTAAGATTTTGAACTTAAAATCTCTTAATTAAGTTAGAACAACCCTCGATTTGTTGGTACATCTAAGGATTTAGTTAATTAGCTTTTATTACACGATAACGTCCCTCACACGTAGAGCTATATCTGACGTGTAATACCTTGAGAGAATGCTTCTCCGGTAGAAATTCACCACGCGGAGATGATATGGTTTTTCTGAGTTGCTCATACGCTAATGCAATTTCTCCAGATTATACACGTTCCCATATAGGCCAAATCGAAAACCATATGCTACAATCTGTTCCAGCTTTTATGGAGCGTATGAGGAGGAAATATGGAATTCATTTTCTTTCTTGCAGTCGACCATAAGTCCAGGACCGGATAAATGTCTATCCATTGGAATTTAAATACATTTTTTTTAGTTGGACATAAACTTTAAAAAAATGGTAAAACTCTCGCTATTCAACATTTCTATTTTCTCAATGACTCAAACTCGAGATCTGATTAAAGCTAAACAACTCTATCACTCGTTGATCTAAGTATTTGTTAGTTATAATATATATGGATTAAATTTGTTGAAACGATATTAGTTATTCATAATTAAGCACTTACCTAAATTGGGATCTAATAATTAATAGTCTCTAGGTTCTAGTTAAGGATGATAGAAAAAGCTCGAGGTTTTTCGTTCGTTATATAGACTAATATAAGTTTAAGCCGGGTACGACATTTGGAAATGATAAAGTTCTCCCAACAAATATTTAACATTGTTAAATTTCTAATTGTTCAAACTCAAAATATTTTGATTAAACTAAAACAACTCAATCACCATACTTGTTAATAAACTCCAAGTTGTTGCTATTTATTATAGGATAAGTTTTTTTTAAAATAATTTTTTACTATAGCGTAAACTCATAATCATCAAATGAGAATTGACTTTGTAATTGATGTTAATCTTGAATCTAAGCATGTGCATGTAATCATTTCTTTTTTTCTACTTTAGGATCGATATGCTAACCTATGGGCAACTTTGATGTACTAGAAATGGAATAGGAGGACGTGTGAAATAGTGGGGCATCTGCGTGACCATATACGAAATCCAACATTTAATTATGATCATTAAGGGGATTAGGTTTTGTCCCTAAACAAGTCAATACGGAAGCTTTGGCATGCCTTTTTTGGGTAAGTAGAATTAGTCTGTTCCTTACCCAAAAAGATTAATAATGTTATTCGAATAGCTAGCGCGTTATGACGAAGTGGAAAAGTAATACTCACATCATTACCCAGGAAAAGAGTAAAACTCGCGTTGTGAATTTGAAAAAGTAAAACCCGTACCATAAAGACATTGAGAACTTTGGATCATCGTAAAAAAATTATCTTTACAAAAAAAAACATTATTATACAGTTGTTCATGCTAAACCTGGCCACGGTTTAATTCAAACTGCTCAACTAGTGATTCAGGAATCAGTGGTTACGATAACCAGAAGCTAAACCCTGGCTATAGTTCACGGAACCGTCCCGAAGGTTCCAGTTCTGTCTTAGAGGGCATGTGAATTAGGAAATGTGAAACTAACAAACAAATTAATCTGAATTTGAGCATGATAAAATAAATTCGAATCAAACTGTCTAAAATTATGGTTCCGCCCACAAGTGCCTTGGAATCTTATAGGGCGGTTCTAGTTTGAGTTTTTCGGGAAAACAAATTATTACAAAAGGTGATTGATTTGGTCAAATTCGATTCTAATTTTTTTGGGACAAGATATAGGACTCTACTTGGAATCCCTTGGACAGGGAATGTGAAATCTTTTCGGTGTTTTCGTGATTTTATAAGTATAGTGGGTGGCTGGGTGTAGAACAATATCATTAACGTTAGATATTCTTTTTTAAATAATTTTTTCTCAATTTGATTTTACCACTACGGAGTTTTACTGAGTTTGCAGCCACAACATCGACAAAAGATTACATTGTAAATATTTACCATTAATAAAATAAGCTACTTATATAAAAATATTTATTACAGGCTTGCAATGATTTAAAGAGAAAAGACAATATACATAAATAGATGAATCTAAAAACTAGATAGTTAGACCAACTTTTATGAGGCGGTGACATGTAGTTAGTTAATGCATCGTTGTACTCGTGACGAATTTAATTATAAACACATGGCTTCCCCGATCTCTTCTAAAGTTGGTGAAATATCCAATAACCACGTTTTTGTGGTCAAATTACGTCCTAAAAAGCTATCCAGCAATTAAATGGCATATGGCATGAAATGGGATTATATTGTGACTACTTTTGGGGCCAGAATTAGCTTAAGCAAAATCTAAAGAAGATGTTACTTTCACTCTTTCGCGTCTTTGCATTTATGGAGACAATTGGATCTACATTGGACTACAATATCCGGATCCAAATAAGCTAGTTTGTATTATTCCCGGATTCCAGAATGCTATTCGATTGCTTGTGCCTCACGTGGAAGATTTTTCTTCTGCAATTGAAGTACACTCTGACCGAACTTCCCACAGTAAAATGTATTTTTTCTTCAATTTTTCTTATTTTTTTTTGGAGCGAATCCACTTTCCATTTTCTTTTTTAGGACTATACAATAATGTGCTAATTTTTTTTTGTAAAGGTAAATTTATATCAATAATTATATTTATCAAAATTTGAACTTTAAACTTAAGTCGAATCCTCTTAAATCTTGTACTTAAGAACATGAATTTGTTGGATATTAGCCTCTTTAATGTTGTGCATCTTACATTAATGGGTTCTATTTAGGAGTCAGTTCTTGTAGTGGTGTCTTTTATATTCGTATGACTTGAGGTCAAGATCTTTTTATGTGAATCCAACTTTTTTACTATTTGAATCAACACCCATTAGGTTATTTTTTATATTACTCCTCAAAAAATTACCCAAGATAGTTACAACACCTATTGGGTTATCAATAATTATTCGAGTTGGATATCAGTATCACATGGCTACAATGATGGACCACCAAGATATAAGGACAAAATACATACCAAATTACTTTCTAATGAGATAAAAAGAATAGGTAATTAGATAAGCATGTATGTTTGTATTGGCCAATTAGTACACTGTGTAATTTTTGAGAAAATTACTCTCAAGTCCTTCGAATTTGTTTAAATATACTCAAAAGTCCCTCCTGTTCACAAAATATATTCCGAAGTCTCTCTAGTTTACTTTTATTATACTTTCGGGTCCCTGACGCACGTTAACAGCTCTTTTTTCATTTTTGTCAATAAAATGACCAAAATACCCTTAGAACAAAAATAAAAAATTGATGACTCATCTAATCCAAATCCAAAATTTCAGGGATCAATTTGTAATTACACACAAAAATCTACGAAGAAACATACAGATCAATTGACAATTGTACCCTAAAATTGATTTGAAATTGGGAATTTCTTCCCTAAATCAATTTGACGACGACGATGGGGACGGGGAAGGAGAAGGGGACGGGGAAGGAGAAGGGGACGGTTTGATGATGATTGACGACAGAGACGGTTGACGACGAGGATGGTTCGACGATGGCAAACTCGGGGACGGAGCTATAGGACGGAGCTCGAGGACGGGAGCTTGAGGACGGGAGATGGTTGATGATGTCGAGGACGGGGATGGGGAAGGAGAGCTCGAGGATGGGAGATGGTTGAGGACAGATGGTTGATGATATCGAGGATGGGGACGGGAAAGGAGAGCTCGAGGATGGGAGATGGTTGAGGATGGGGAGCTCGAGCTTGAGGACGGGAGATGGTTGATAATGTTATTATTTTTTTATTTTTTGTTCTAAGAGTATTTTTGTCATTTCAATGACAAAAAAGAAAAAATTTCATTTAGGGACTCGAAAGTATAATAAAAGTAAACTAGAGGAACAACAAGATCATTTTTCAAACAGGAGGGACTTTTGAGTATATTTAAGCAAACTCGAGGGACTTGAGAGTAATTTTCTCTAATTTTTTTGACAAGTGAAGTAATATATTCCCCAATAAAAAGCCACCGAAAGTGATTACATCAAAGGTAAATAAGTTGTTGAACCTAAAGTACCAGATAACGTATTTGAGACTATTGATAAACGATATCTGAGTACACGCTCAAGATTACACCAAAAGTATAACTACCAAAATGCCCATAGGCGAAGCCAAAAGAAAACCCGAATATACACCTAAATGCAAACGAGGACCCAAGCTTACGGAGGGTAAAAGTTCCAACAACGATCCAAGTCACAAGCCACACTTTTTATCACCCGGAGGATATCAGAGATGTCCTCCCCCCAAGAGAAACTCATAGCAATCACAGTAAACTCCTCTTGAATCTCATTAGCATGCATCTCCAAGCAATCAATAATCACTCCAAGGCAGAGCGCAACAAAGAACTCGCATGAAACTTAATTTTTTAGTATCGAAAACTTCATAAGAGCCGCTGCTTTTTCAATAGGCTTCCTAATAGACTGTGTAATTGGAGCTACAAATAGGCGGATGGTACTAACTGGATTTTGTATAATTAATGCGGCATTAATGTCATGGATCACAAGCAAATGGAAAAAAAAATTATCTTTAAATAAAGGGACAATGCTCAACTATCATAAAAGTTCATGCGCCTTACGTATCATTTCATTATGAAACGTGAGGAGGATCGAATTGAAGGAATTCTTGTAATCACAAGCATAATCATAACTACAGGAATCTTAAAGCTGTAATTAATTACAGACCTCTTAACGCGCATAATCCTTATCTATAGCATTTTCTTAGGATCATAGCGGAAGTCTGTATCTGTTTTGTCCTTGTTTACGTAGACGAAGCGAGGATTAAATTTCATAGCGTAAAAACTCGAGGGTCGAGAGAGGGAGAGTTTGTGTAGAACTCTCGTTCATTTTCTCTTTTGTGTCATTGGCGTGATTTTTTCTCCGTCAATCAATTAGAGATCCAGAAGAACATGAACGAAGAGTCACATATGGCTCGTACCCTTCAATTTCTCACACACCCCTTTAATTGTATAATTATTGGTGGAAAAAAAACAACAAAAATAAGAGAACCAAACATGAAAAGTTAACTTCTCATCAGGGTAGATTTATTATACCGGTACTAACGTCAAGATAGAGTTTATCTTTATCGAGGTACTTTTTTCCTACGTAACTTTTTGGGCAAATTAATGTGGTGTCCTTCGTGTTTAACTAAATCGACGATTTTGTCCCCCGTATTTCAAAAATTATTCTCCCATCCCCCTGTTTGATTTTATTATACCCTCGGGTCCCTCGCTGACGTCATCTGCTCAATTTTTCATTTTTGTCATTGAAATGACCAAAATACCCAAAAAATTATCTGCTCCCTGTGGTCCCTTAATTTTATTATACTCTCGGGTCCCTCAGGGAGGAGATAATTTTTTATTTATTTTTAGGATATTTTGGTCATTTCAATAAAAAAAAATGAGCAAATGACGTCAGCAGGGATTTGAGAGTATAATAAAATCAAACACGGGGAACGGGAGAATAATTTTTGAAATATTGGGGACAAAATTATCGATTTACTCAAACACGAAGAATACCACGATAATTTGTCCTAATTTTTTTTCACTGAATTTGTCGCATAAAATTTTGATGAGGCCGACAAATATAATAGGAAAATTTTCCATCCTTGATAGGTTGTAAATGTTATTGATATTATTAGTACGTTATAAAAAAACTTCTCATATGAGACACTTAGTGCGGTGCAATGGTCCTATGGACGACCCAGCTAATGGACTTCTCAGATCTCGTTCCACCGTGACTATGTGGCCACGGTTAGATGGGCCACATGATGAAGGCCCAAGTCAGAATTTTATCGTGGTGCTACATCATTACACTTTGGAGCAAATAAATTGATCAGCCATTCCCTTTCCTTATTTTTTGGGATTAACCCTTTCCATTCTTTTCTTGATTTCAATGTTTTTATTTTTAAAATAAAGTTTCAATTTTCCCATGACTTAACCAAAATGCATGCCTTTATTTCTGAATAAAAAAAAAATACAAAGATGTGAAAAGGGCATAGGGAATAAAAATTGAACCAAACTAGCTAAATTTATAAAGAAGATGGATTCCCAGCAATATCAATAACGAAACGGTAGCGAACATCATTCTTTGAAAGTCGAGACATGGCCTCGTTAATCTGGTTTGGTTGGACGAGTTCAATGTCCGAAGTTATGTTGTACTTGCCACACAAATCCATCATCTCTTGCGTCTCTTTTATTCCTCCTGTCATGCTCCCCTTCACCGATCTTTTTCCTGCATTATTAAAACCCTTATTATGTTATGTTCGAAATTAAATTGTAATTACGGAAAAGAGAAAAAGAACAAAAAAAATGAAAGACACCCAATTTGTTTACCGAAAATTAGAGGAAAAGAAGGTAGGTCAACGGGAGCATCGGGTGCGCCCACGAGTACCAAAGTCCCATTCACTTTGAGCAACTCTAAGATAGGCCCAAGACAGTGCTTAGCCGACACCGTATCGAAGATGAAATCCAAGCTCCTCTTGCTTGCCTGCCACCAGAAAAGATTATCGTTAATGGCCAATATTTAATTTCTCCAAATTATTTGTAGAAACATTAATTCTAACAAAAAACAAACCTGCAGTTGTTGGGGACTAGAGCTAAGGATGAAGTCATCGGCCCCAAGGCGCTCTTTGGCCTCTTTCTCCTTGCAGGGAGAGGTGCTAATGACGGTGACGTGGTGTCCGAACGCCTTACCAAACTTGACGGCGACATGTCCGAGTCCCCCAAGACCCACTACGCCGATCCTCTTCCCCGGCGATTCGATCAAATTGTTGTCCTTCATCGGGCTAAACACGGTGATCCCCGCACACAAAAGAGGTGCCGCCCCGTCCATTGGCAGGTTCTCCGGTATATGCACCACGTACCTTAATTAAAATTGTATAATTAGGTATATTTAGGGAGTAAATATTTTGGGGCGATGTTTTTATTGTGGGGTCAATTTTTCTAAAATTTATTTAGATACCGTCTATCATTGTATACCTCTGATATGCGGTTATATAGTATTTTAGGTATTGTATTTATGGTACAGTTGATATCTTTTTTGAAAGGTAAATTATTTATGCCTAGAACTAAATATTGTCTGGTTTGAACCCTTAACCTTCGTCAAATTGTGTTACGCTTTGTGCTGTTAGACGAAATACTCTTTGGTGTATTTTTTGCTGATATTTTCGAGAAGTAATACAAGTTTTATTTGACAAAAAACCTTAATTAAAATTGTTGCTTTGTAAAATTTTGAATGGCGGATATATTTGTAGAGAAACCATTGTAAAATTTTTGGTTACCTGTGATCAGCGACCAACATCTTGGAATAGCCACCGTAGGTGATGCTTCCATCCCAGAAAATCCCATTATAGGTAAGCTGAACTTGGTCGCAGTAATTCTCCTGAGACGTGTTGCAAAACTCGCAATCCAAACAGGACGCCGTGATGCAACCAACTCCAACCCTGTCGCCCACCTTGAAGTTGTCCACTCCGCCTCCTACTTTCGTGATTATCCCAGTAATTTCATGCCTGCAGATACACATGGGATTTTATTATGTAAGAGTTTTAACGAGCCTGTAGTTACAATCTCATAAGAAAGGAATTTAACACCGACAGTGTAAACATGCAAACAATTATATGGAATAAAATTTATTTACCAAAAAAATATATAACAAAAAATATGTTACGCATACAAGGAAGGCATTTAGCCTAATAATTTAAGACGTGTACAAATTCAAGGAAGTCTGGTATTCAAACTCTGACATTTATATTAATGATGTAAAAATTTACGTTTTGTTGGTCTAATTAATGAATTAAGTTAGTTATTTACCCGGGGACAACAGGGTACATGGTGATGCCCCAATCGTTCTTAGCAAAGTGGAGATCGGTGTGACATATCCCACAGTACAAAACCTTGATGGTCACGTCATGGCTCCCGCTTTCCCTGCGAATTGATTGTATTTTAGAACAACAAATTTATATATCTCAGGAAATGACAGATTTTTCCAATATAATGAATATTAATTAGACTATTTCTCCTTCAAAAAGTGGTAAATATGCAGATACAATAAATACCTCCGTTTAAAGACGTAAGGCACGATCTCGCCGGAGGAGTCAAGAGCTGCCCACCCAGCAACGGCTTGAGTGTGATTTGGAGTCGATTGAGCCATCGGTCCGAAGTTGGATCGAGTGAGAAATCTCGAAACTATTTTTACGAAGGAAAGCAAATCTGATGTGAGAAATTTGGTTCTGCTTCTCTCAACTGCTTTGAAGTTGCTGCCCCTTGCTCATTATTTTATAGTGTTAGCAGGAGAGTAAGAAGACAAAGATATGGCAGTTGCAACATGGGAGCTGGTAAAAGTTTCTTATATTTTTGTTAGGAGGGAGTTGGTAAGTAAACATCAAGTACTTAGATTAACTAGTAATGACGTTGTTCTAGTTTAAACAAGAGGTCTCGAGGTGAAAATGTAGCAATATTAAATAATTATTGAAGAACTTTGCAATCTTTTAAAAGTATAACTAACTTAAATTTGGATTAGTCGGTTCAGTGAGTGTTCAGATAAAAAGTGGTATAAAACAAAAAGTATGGTTGTTGTATCGTGGGAATATGCAAGAAATGTTGGAGAAAGAGCGAGGAGGCTTAATGGTTGTTAATGTAATTTACGGAGTCAGAAACCGAAAAGAGCAGGTAAGTGAGATCGGTCAATGGTCCATACATGATGATACGGTAACAATGGACAATGTCCCGCTAGAAAGTCTTTTCGTTATCAGATGTGGACCGGCAGACTTTTGACTCCACGAATTTGCTCGGAAGAATTCTGGAGTGGAATCAACGGCTTTTGAATGAGTGGAGTCTAGAGGGTGTCGGACCCATTTCACTTTAATATCACCGGAGCAAACAAAAAAAAATACAACTATTAGTAGATTCAAAGTATATTTCGCAAACCAACTCATGTATGGTCTGATGGATACAATGTCAGTCTTTAAGCATGAGGTGGGAGGATCGAGTCCCATGACCGTCCAAGATCCGAAATTGTAAAAATAATTTAAATCTCACCAAAAAAAATATATTTCGTAATTTTTATATTCGATCCAAAATTTTAAATCAATTAATAAGATGATTTTACACACTTATAAAATATCTCAATATACTTGCCATTTCCGATATCCAACATCTACCAAGAAACAAATGTGTTGATTATCTAGCTAGCTTGAGTTTTTTATGCAGTTAGGATCTCATATACTAGAGGAACTTTCATCGGATATCGAAGAAATTATGTTTTGCAATTTTTTATATAAATAAATAATAGTAATATTTACAATCTACTTAGGGAGCTGAAAAATCCCATAAGGAGCAGCACCCCAAAACATCTCCAAAAAAGACCAAAGCAAAAAACCCCAGCAAATCTCTCAATATTTACAATTGGTTGCTTTTGATGATGCTTTTACATGAAATCAACCAATTGATGAGCTGGAACTGATTTGAAAGTTCAAAATCCCATTAAAGGTCCAATGTTTTCTTTAGATTGATTTACAAGATCGGCTGCAAACAAGAGACAATCTCATCAGAAGTCGAGGTCTTGGTGCTTGGGACTGCTTCTGTCCTCTGTGTGGCGACGAGGACGAATCAGTTTCCTATATCTTGCTCTATTGTCGATTTGCAAGAAAAGTCTAGTGCTACTTTTCAAGGTTGATTGGTATGAGCTGGTGTTCTACTTACTAGCTTGCTGGAGCGATTGCTTGCTAGTGCGGCTTTTTTGGTGGAAAAATGAGCAAAGATATAGGTCATGTCTTATTTGGAGTAATTACTTGGGGTTTATGGCATGTTAGAAACAAAGTAATTTTTGAAGAAGAGATTCTTTCGGTAGATCTGGCCATCAACAAGGTTCTTTTTCATATACGAGAGTGGCTAATATGGTCAGGCTATATCAAGGCTATATGCAACCAAGATCTACTCTTGTATTTTGATTCGCAGTATATAAATTAGCTAGAATTATGGCATTTTGTGATTATTCTAGTTAATTTGTGTTGGCGATTTGTACATATATAATTACCTTGGTGTTTAATTCAAATAGCTTATTGATAAATTTTTTTTAATTATCCATTGGAATCAAAGAACACGCTCAAGTCTTGGAAAGCATGCTCGGAAGACAGATTTGACCATGTAAACCACTATTGGACGTGGAAGATTACCAAATGTAGAAGAAGCTCAAAATCGATGGTGGCTCCATTGAAGATAGCTTTGCTTCGTAGTAGCCAATGCCCCCAAATCACTGCAGCAAAAATCAAAAACCAGATCATCTTCAACATACCATGTCTTATCAGTCCCACCCATTGATACAAAGATGAGCGGATAGACCTACCCACACACCAAGATACGCCCAGCTTCTTTGCAAGGTAGCCCCAGATGCGCAATGACAAAGGACAATGTAGGAAAAGATGAGAGATTGATTCATCATCAATGACACAAAAGGGACACAAAAAAACTCATGTATTCAACTGCCTCATACGTATCAGATTGTCACGTGTTAGGATTTTACCTTAGATGGCATTCCACATAAAATACTCCACCTTGGATGAGACATGATTAGTCCAAACTTTGGCTAAAGTGCTTGGAAGAGGCACCACACTATCATCCCCAACATGCCATTTCAGAGTCATGGCCTTTGATGATATTGTTGGTCACTTCTATTTCTCCAGATGATAGAGAAATTATGTTATATGATATTCTGGTTGTAGTGTTTCTCGCTCTATTATAATATACTAGCTTACTTTTAATTAATATAATATGGGTTGTTCCCCTTAAGTTTTTTTAAAAAGTTAATGAAAGTTAGTAGATTTGGATTTATTAAAATAAATTTTGAGTTCAAGCACAAATGTAAAAATATTAGGGGTGTGCAAATGGGATTTGGGATACGGGATATCCTAAATTTTTTCGGTATTCGGGAGTTCGGGATCGGGATATCGGTATTCGGGATTTAATTCGGTAGTAGTTTTTGGGGAAATTCGGTGAATTTTGGTATTCGGTAGAATTTTAGGATATACCGGTATTATACCGAAATATACCGAATACCGAAGTACTAAATAGAAATTTGCCAAATTATAAATATAAGGGGAAAAAAAACGTCACAA
Organism: Hypericum androsaemum; assembly: GCA_963995505.1. Lineage (NCBI taxonomy): Eukaryota > Viridiplantae > Streptophyta > Magnoliopsida > Malpighiales > Hypericaceae > Hypericum > Hypericum androsaemum. The sequence continues at coordinate 766,162 of OZ023191.1, forward strand.
CCTCACCTCTCAGAAACAGATTGCACGGCCTCACCCTCTCAAAAAAAAACCTCACAAGTCATAACCTCACCCTCTCAAAAAATCCACGACACGATTCATAACCTCATAAGTCATAACCTCACAAGTCACAAGTCATAACCTCACAAGTCATAACCTGTTTGCAAATGAGAAAGACAAGTTGAAAGAGATGTTCATGAAGTCTAAGCAAAGAGTTTTATTCACTACTGATTCTTGGACGTCTAATCAGTGTGTCAATTATATGTGTTTGACTGCTCATTTTATTGATAGAATTGAGTGTTGCATAAGCGGATAATAAGTTTTTGTCCAATTACTTCACATAAGGGGAAAGACATTGGAGTAGCTATTGATAGATGTTTTCGTGATTGGGGGTTAGAAAATATCTTTACAATAACTGTTGACAATGCTGCTTCGAATGATAATGCTTTGAAATATTTGAAGGAGAAATATTGCAACAAGTCGACTAGTATATTGAGGTGTGAGCTAATGTTTATGAGGTGTGTAGCACATATTATTAATTTGATTGTGAAAAAGGGGACGAAATTGATGGTTGATTCAGTGACAAAGATTAGGGAAGTTGTAAAGCATATGAAACAATCTCCCAAGAGGTTAGGGAAGTTTATTGAATGTGTCAAGGCAGAAAATATTGACAGTAAGTGTTCATTGGTGCAAGATGTGACAACTAGATGGAACTCAACTTACTTAATGTTGGTGTCTGCTATTAAGTTAGAGAAGGCTTTTGTAAGATATGAAGATGAGAATGAAAGCTTCAGGAGTGAATTGACAGATGATAAAAAGAAATGTTGGGTACCAGACTTCTCAGATTGGGAAAATGGTAAAAGATTTGTCGTATTTTTGAAACACTTTTATGAACTAACTTTGAAAGTGTCCGGGTCAAAGTTTGTCACTTCCAATACTTTTTTTCATGAGATTGTGACCCTAGATGAGGCACGAAGAGAATGGCATGAATCTCCTGACATTGAGCTTGTCGAAATGGCAAAAGCCATGAAAGCCAAGTATGACAAGTATTGGGGAGATCCTCAAAAATTAAACAAGTTGCTCTTTGTTGTGGTCATCTTTGATCCACGTGTGAAGTTAGATTATGTGGAGTTGTGTTTGAATGACATGTACGGGGAAAAGGCGAGTACAATGTTTAAACAAGTCAAAGACACACTCTATGCATTGTTTAAAGATTATAGAAGAAGATGGTTGAAGAAAAATGGAGGAGATGTAGGTATGGAAATTGATGGAGAAAGTGGTGATAAGGATCAACGGCAAAGGACAAACTTGGCAAAGAGTGAGTTGAAGATGTTTGAGAGGATTGAGCGCCTTAATAAGATCAAGAAAGATAGTGTTGAAACTTCGGATGGCAGGTCCGAATTAGATAGGTACATTAATGAGGAGAGAGAGATATTGCAAACCAATGCCAAGTTTGACATCCTTGGTTATTGGAAAAATAATTCATTTCGACTTCCTATTCTTGGACAAATGGCAAGAGACATCTTAGCCATGCCTATCTCAACAGTTACTTCAGAGTCTGCATTTAGCACAAGTAAGTAATTATTAATTTATATATTTAATGTCATACATGTACGTTCAACAATTGTTCTAATGGTTTAATATTTTTGTTTATAAGTGGACGAGTGTTGGATGCTTTTAGGAGTTCTTTGGGTCCAACTAGTGTGGAAGCATTGTTATGTGTCCAAGATTGGCTCAAAAATATCAATTTTGATATTGAGAATCTACGAGAAGTTGTCACTCAAGATAAAATAGAAAAGGGCAAATTACTCTCACATCCTTAGACTTTGGTCACCCTCCCCCTAGGGTCCCTGACTTTTGGAAAAAGATTATCCCGTCCCTAAGTTTTGATGATAATAGACTATCGGGTCCCTGGAGCCGGAATATTCCATATTCTCTGGTGGTACCCCACTTGAAAAGACTAAAATATCCTCCCACTTAAAAAAATAAAAAAATCTATTTCTTTTCCCCTTCTTCCTCCTCCCATTTCATCTTCAACCTTCCACCTTAAACTAAAACCAATAACAAAAAATACAAACCCAGAATACTTCAAATCAAAACCCAATGAAATCCAAAACTCACTAGATCTAGGAAAATCTTCGATTGATTCCAACAAACATCCAACGAATATCTACAATTAGAACTTCAATTAAATCCAACGGTCACCGGATGAACCCTAAATCCCAACGACGATTTAACAAATTAAACCCAATCCCCTAATGGCCGAAGAAAATCCTAGCTTTTTCCCATGTTCATCCCCCACCGACCACTTCACTTCTCGAGACCGACCGCTTCACTTCTTCAAGTCCAAACCCTCACCTTCGTTGTTCAACTCCAAACCCCCACCTTCAAGTCAAAACCCTCACTTTCATTGCTCTCTGCTTCTCCTTCCCCTCCACATTTTCTTCGTTTTCCTCTTCAACTTTAAAAGCTACGTTCTTCTATTCTATTTTTAGGGTTTATCGAATTGGGTTGGCTTGCAACCATCGAAAGATTGGAACTTGAATTGGTGTTTTTGCTCTTCAGGTCATTTTATCAATTGGGTGTGTTTCATTCGCTGCTTCCACTCCACTTGGAACAAAATGGGAATCAGTAATTGGTGTTTCAATTGGAACTTGACTTGGAACTTGACCTAGGGTTTTCTGGTTTGATTATTTCAATAGTTTCGAGGCTCAAGTTCCTGTATGTAATTGGTTTTGATTCTAACTAAAAAAATTGGATTTAGATTTTAGGTTTTGATTGAAGGTTGGAGGAAGAAGGGGGAAAGAAAGGGATTTTTATTGTTTTAAGTGGGAGGGCATTTTAGTCTTTTCAAGTGGGATATCACCGAAGAATATGGAATATTCTGGCTCCAAGGACCCGATAGTCTATTATCATCAAAACTTAGGGACGAGATAATCTTTTTTCAAAAGTCAGGGACCCTAGGGGGAGGGTGACCAAAGTCCAGGGATGTGAGAGTAATTTGCTCAATAGAAAATGGTAAGAAGTCTTATGGTTTATGTTTTTAAATTCTAATGATTTAATATTTTTCTAATAATTTTGTTTTGTGCTCTATTTCAGAGTTGTCCAAACTATCATTGAATTCAGGTCCAAGTTTGTCGCTTACTTCCACTTCCTCCAACAACCTCGAAGAACCCGTTTGACGTATTTCTCGATGTTGATTGTAATAGATATGAACTTGTTAAACTTGAATTCGAGTTTGTTAGAAATATTTTGTTGTTGAACTTGATTTCGTGATTGTTTGAACTATGTTTGTGTTGATGTATTAAATTTAATGTTGAATTATTTTTTTTATGCAAAATTCGGGATTATGGGTAAATCCCGATCCCAATCCCGAATTTAATTCGGTATTCGGTATGATACCGAATTAATTTTGGGATCGAGATCGGGATTAAATTTTTTGGCAATTCGGAATTCGGGATATTCGGAATTCGGTATTTAGGATCGGGATATCCCGAATGCACACCCCTGAAAAATATCATTGGAAAAGCTAACCTAAGATAACTAAGTTGGAAGTAGTAATGGGTGGGTCCTTATTTGGGTGGGCAGCACCATCCAGAGTCAAACCTGTGTTGATTATTTATCGTCAAAAGATGCAGCGTCAATCTAGTTGTTGGGATCTTCTGCGTGTGGTCCCAAAAACACTTTAGTAATATTCTCCTTCCTCTTTCTTATCTTCTCTCTCGCAACTTCCTCTTAATTTTTGGAAAAAATAATTTCTTTCTCATCTCTCTCTTCTTACTATCCCTTTCTCCTCTTCATTTTTTCCTCTACTTTCTCCTCATCTATTTAATTTAAAGCCCTATTAGTCCTAATGGAGGACAACAACCAAACAGCTCGTCGACGATGGAAGCTGGGGAAGGGAAGAAGACGGAACTGATGGAGCAGTTCTTTACCGTCGACGATGCCCCCTTCGACCACGAAGCTTCAAGACCTTGTGCACTCCAGAAATGACACCCATGGAGCTTCCCCGTGGGTATACCTGTGTCACTTCACGTGATATACGAATGTCACTTGATGAGTGTGTAAACGCTCATGTTTTGTCGTACGTTTTGTATGTATTTTCATTCATTTTTGCTATGCCCAACAGAGTCTTATGTCATTTATGTGTATTCGAGTCGTGGAATGGACTTCTACCGTGTGTCGCATATTTTGGTAGGTTGTCGGAGTGATCGTGAACAATTGAAGCGACAACGGGATGTCGAGAAGCTATGGAGTGGAGTTGTGTGAAGCCTGGTGGGCGCCAAGTCAATTTTTGGGTTCTCACCTGGCGGGCGCCAGGTCCCCCGAGTTCAGAATTTTCAGACTTCCTTTTTAGTCGAGATTTTGGACCCGTTTCAGTTATATTCGACTTTTGGCCTCCTGTTTCGGCCTTAGGACTATAATTATATTTTTTTACTCATTACTTGGCTAGAAAGACATCTTGTTTAGGTTAACCTCCTATAGGTTTTTTTATTTTCGTGTTAGACGTTTGGCTATATATAGGCCATAGTCTCTTAGATTTTATTTACACTTTCTATTACGACTTTGAGGCAGCCTTTTGGAGATCAATAAAGTCAGAATTTTGTTTAGCTTCGTGAAGGAGATTGGCAAGGCTTGCTCCAACGACTAAGCCTTCTCTTTCCCTACCTTTATACTTTTCGTTATAATATTTTCTATTGATATCTCTTGCTTTGTTGCCATGCTTAGCGAGTAAATTTCTCTAGAGTGCAATGCCCTAATATGTGATTGATTATCTATGTGAGTTTGTGGTTCGAATATCTTTTGTATTAGTTATTGATTAGTAAACTTAATACTTAATCTAATTTAATCACTTAGGTTATGATTAGAGTTAATGAAAGTGGACCGAGAGGTACTCGAATTGATAGAAAAATCAATTAACATATTCTTAGGTATTAATGAGTCGTCTTAATATTGTAAGAATAATCTGCTAGGAGAAATCTTCATAATTAGGATTAGTATAGTTTTAAGTCTAATTGATGAGCGAAAGTATTAATTAGTAACTTAAGCCATTACTATCTTAGTTTTATCTCTCTAATGAGCAAAAGCGTTAGGGGGTGCATTAGAATACTCCAGGTACTAGTTAGAGCTTCATAAAAACTATATCTTGTCATAGGTAGTCAATCCATAGGGTATCGCACTTGTTTGTCTCCATTTGATTCATTCACAACTCTTTTATTTGCATTTTCGATTTCGTTTACTTACAAATTTTTACAACATTTAATTCTCCGCTTCATATAATAGACTGCCTTGATTTCGTGTTCCAACCTTCAATTCAAGAACCCTACTTACTTAGTATATTATCTGTTTGTGCGTTTAATTACTTGTCAATTTCTCATATATCATCACTATAAATATACCAATGACACTTCATAAAGTATATCAATATCATTCACATGAGCATACAAATATCACCACATGTTTGTCACATTTTCTGATCTCTGTTAGTGGCAGGAATCATGCACATTTTCTGATGTCATTTGGTGGCATTGTTATGGATATTGTTTGACACTTTGAGTGAGTGCCAGCTTGAATGCAATCTCTTATTACTTTTTGCTGCACGTTCTTCGAGTTTGGTCGATGCTAATTTCGGTACTTGATGATGCGTCTCCATGGTGAAAGTAGATACACGTATATGTCTCATGTACATTTTGGTTTTAGGAGAGTAAAGTTCAATGGATTGAATATACAAAAGAAACATTTTGACTTCCACTTTCTTTCTTTAAACGGAATCATTCCAATCATCTTTGGAAATATTAAAGAGAGCAGTGAATTAAAGCCTAAAACTTGCTACTGAATGCTTACGATTGGCTATTGGCTTCATGTAATTGCAGAAATTACATGGTATATCCGCGACTCTTCACATAGTATACGAGTGTCATTTTACATGGAATACCAATATCACTATAAACATACTAATAGTACTAAACATGAGCACAGTAATGTCATTTCACATGTGCATACTAATGTTATATGAATTTTAAATACAAAATTTCAAAATTACGTATACTATGCAAATTTTAAATATTACAAGTTTGATATTAGGTTACATGCGCTATTACGTTGTTTGTTCGTGTGGTGCTTCCTCCCTTCGGTGCTCAATCTAACTCCCCTCAACTAATCAACATTATCTTTACTCCTAAAAACGTTCTCTCTGACACGAGTCCAACAAGACAAATACAGCGGTAGGCCCGAATCTTCCAGCTCGACAACAACCCCAACTCTTGTACTTAGTCGATTGGTCTGAGTTTTCTCCATTTGTTATTTGATCGATCTACGAGTACACATTGGGAGTCAGCCCAGGACACATTTATCTACGTTTTGCCTCGGTTTTTTCGTGCTAGTAAATTTATTTACAAATCAATTTTTTATTAAACAACGGATTTACTATTAGATGCGCGCATCAATGAATTGATGCTCTAGTCAGGGACAGAACGAGATGATAATTAGTAAAGGTAGTTGTTTTTTGGTAAGTATTTTTTTATTTATAAACAGGAACTCCTTGCACAAACACGAAATTAGTAGGCTTTGTCAAAATCTTGAGCGGCAAAATTCCTTGGAAATAACCGTTTTAAAAAAAGAGTGCCAACATCAGACACTACTATACATATATCACCTAGAACCTTGGTCATTTTAGTAAAGATAATTGTTCTCACTTGATTTTTAGAATAGTTACAAAATTGAGCTTTTTTTTGGTCTCCCCTATTGAAAACAACGTTCTGTTTTTTCATTTCACAATTTTGCAGTTTTGCTTTTGCTCAATCTAAGACTAAAGAGTGTGGAAGAGATTGCCACGTCCTTCTCGGATAACATGTGGCATTTTCCGTCTTCCTTCAGAACTATCTCCTCAGGAACTTGCATGTCGGAGAGGCAGAAAAGCAGGTTGCAGACCATTGGACGCCAGGGTGGGATTTTTTCCGGCCGGAGGCCTTCTTAGAACATAGTATGCTGATAGTCAGCTAAATGTACTCCCATCGTCTAGCGGTTCAAGACATCTCTCATTCAAGGAGGCAGCGGGGATTCGATTTCCCTTTGGGGTAGAGTATTACGAAAGGAAGTTGATCATGAATTATTAATAAGGCAGAAATAGATTCTTCCTGGGTCGATGCCCGAGCGGTTAATGGGGACGGACTGTAAATTCGTTGGCAATATGTCTACTACATCTCATGTCTTGTTGTTCTTGATTTGCAAAACTCCCCGATGTGGCTAGACACCCTTTCATGGGGGCTCTTACCGGATGGTGGGTTTTCTACCCAGTCCCTTTGCCAGAAATTGTGCAGGGAGGAGACCTACCCAGTCGATGATCCCCGTTGGAGCCAGATCTTTGCACTCAAGGTGCCTGAGCGTGTTTGTTTATTCACTTGGTTGTTCTGTCATGGCAGGTTGATGACGAATAAGGAGCGCGTACAAAGACACTTGGTTGTTCTGTCATGGCAGGTTGATGACGAATGAAGAGCGCGTATAGAGGTACTTAACCACCTGGAACCTACTATACCAGAAGAGGTACCCATAGTAAGTCACTGATGCATACGTCTTGAGATTGCAGGTTCTCTCTAGCAGAGTGGGACACTCGAACGCCCAAACCAGCATGACGCTTCTACACGGAGATGGACCTAAGAGAGTTGCTCCAGACCAATATCATGGACAATTTCTGTAGCGGTGGCTCCTCTGGACGTCATGCTGATGGCTTTAGCAATGGTGCACTGATGCGGTATTCATGACATGCACTATCTCGGGGAACATCCCCTCCATCATCATCACATAGGCACATGAGTTTGCTCGAGTCTTGACAGACCAAATTACTCTGCTACTACCTCATCGAGAGATATTAGCTGGCATCAGCGGCGTCATCCACGACTCTAGTGGGCATTGGCTTAATGGCTTCGCGAAGAGCATCGACCATTGCACGTCTCTAACTGTCGAGCTCTTGGCTCTCATCTGAGGCCTCAATCTAGCATGGGATAGATGCTTTCGTAGGGTCCAGGCGAAGGTTGACTCAACAATGGCTATCCTCTACATTAGACATGACTTCGCAGACCGCGCGTGGGAGATCGACATTCAATACGCTTGGAGGGAGGGCAACCGTGTAGCCGACGCTCTCTCCAAACATAGCTTGACGATCGATTTTGATTATGTCATTTTTGATAGCCCTCTTTTGTGTCTTATGTTGATATGTACTTGGATAATATTAAGAGGGTGAGTTTACCCCGATATACCTGTACTATTTTAACCATTTGATAATTAATAAAAGTTAGGTAACTTCACCCTTCGTTTATACCAAAAAAATCTAAGTCCAAGGAAACCTCATTTCCACGAGTGCAACTTTTAGCACGTAATGAACCAAAAATAATTTTATCCTAAATTTGGACGTCAAACCAAAAACCAAATATGGAATAGATGCTTGAGAAAGAATAAATTCCATGTGTTAATCTTCCCATTCCTCACGGATGGTTTGTTTCCTTTTTTTCTATGCGAATTAGATGGGGAGATGGAAAGTTTTTAGTGGGGCAACACGGGGGCGGATTTGGTAGGGACTGGGCTAGTCCCCATACTAACTCAAACTAATATCATTACACATGCAAACCAATATCACTTTACATGCAAACCAATATCACTTCACATGTAAATCAGCATCTTGCAAACCAATATTACTTCACATGCAAATCAATACATGCAAACCAATATCACCTGATAGGTTATTGACCATCAGATTTAAAGATAATCAAATCTGACGGCCCAAAATGTAGTCCCCACTTGTGAACAAATTTTTTTTAATCCCCACTCAATCCGGTCTCGGGCAGCACTAGGCCTCACCACGGTTTTGGAACTGAACTGAAACTTTCTTATTTTTTTTGAAAGGTAAATTATTATATCATGATATTGCCAAGGTTTGAATCTTAGACCTCCTAAATATTTACAACGCCTTGTGCTGTTGGGCTAGAAGCCCTTTGGCAACTGAAACTTTCTTATAACATTCACAAAATCGTTTGTTATAGTTGAACTGATGGTTTATTTTTAAAAAAAAATAAAGAAAATTTAAGATTTAGTTTTAAAGAAATTCAAATCTAACAATAGTTTCATGGTTTCACTCTACAACGATTTCCTAAAAGTCGGAGTTATAACTGGAACCTTCTTATCAGAGATAATTTAGGGAATTTTGACCACTGTTCACATTCCAAATACCTAAATCGTCGATTTAAAAAAAAAACTTAAATCGTGGATTGGAGTTGAACCAAACAGTGGTCATACCTAGATAACACTGAAGGATTATCTTCCTTAACTTCCAATTCTCGGGTGATACATATTCTGTTTTAAATTATTATCACTCGCCCTTATGAACTTATAGTTATGGGGTTGGATTGGGTACGCCCTCATTCCGAACTGTACGAAATGAAGACATGCGGGATTTTTTTTGTAAAAATGCTAAAATATAGGGATCAAAATAAAAAAAGCCACGCGCAAACACAGGCCGGAAACAAATGTCATTATCACATAACTGTGCATGCCAGTATCGTAAATCGGGGGCATGCCAGTACTGTAAACGGGACATGCCAGCGAGACTTTTTTGCAAAAATGAAAAAAGCACACTCGCCAGTATCATAAACGAGACATGCCGCTGTCACAAAAACAAATGTCATTATCATATAACTGCGAATGTCAGCACGGTCCTCCTTTTACTCCAAACCGTCCAGAATGATTTCTTTACTCCGGACCTAATCCACTGCCTATAGTTATATGAGACCTCACCTTACTCTACAAATTTTTCTATTCAAGTATTGTAACCAACAGGCTATTTAATACGGTCTGCGTGATCCATACATGACTTTTTCCCGAGCAGCCCATTCGAATAAGTTGGCCCATGTAAGGCCTAATCCCATTATGAATTAATGGGTCATAGTCTAGGCCCATTTGACTCACATGGTTATCGGCGGGTTAGAGCAAACCCTGAAAATATGAGCTGTAGAGACGCCTGCGAGTAGGGTATGGTCGATAGAATTTTACACATAATTTAACTTGGAGAGTTTGACTCATACGTTAGTTATTCTAAATTTTCGAAAAATTTTATAACTAGATATATATTTTTATTCTCACAGTCTGCAGGGTCCGACACTTAAATTAAATACTATAATTTTTTATAATTTTTAAATATAAATATAAATTATATATATAATTCAGATAAATCATAATGAAGATGTGAAGATTAATCATAAAATATCTAATATATCAATAAAGAAAATTAAATTATATGTAACTCAAATTTTGGAGTCAATGTCATCATGAAGCATATTCAAGAATATTTGAGAACTTTATTACTATTCATAATTGTTAAATAAAGATAAAGTGGTCTAATGATGGTCTAATCAGGGTCTCGGTAGTGTAGGGTCCGAAGTAGGGTAAAATGTTACGGGTATGACAGGAATTCATAAGATTCATACACTACCCTAGACCCCACCTCTAAAAGTGGACTCATGCCCATATCCTACCCAGACCTAGTCAAAGTCTACATACCCTAGACCTACAAGGTAATAGTGGGGTCCGACCCACATGATATGAGTATTCTGCCATCCCTAAGGGTGAGAAAATGTCGGTGTCATAGTTTTGGGCCACTTTGCAGCCGACACCATTGTGGCCAATTTCCCCAAAGTCCAGCCGACAGTGTCACGGTGTAGAGCAACACCAATGGTGTCACGGTGCGACGATGTGATCAATTGATGATCGGTTTGGCGATGTGAACAAAGTCAAATTTTTTTCCAAACAACTTGGGCTTTGGCTCAAAAAAATTTCCAAACAAGAAATTGCTGATTTTAACATTAATTTGCATTCAATCAGTTGTTCAAAACAAGTCTCAAATTTCAAATCTATCAAACTTGAATTACAAAAGTTTGATAAACAACATTCTGCAATTGTCAAAATATTCAAGTATCAAACTTCAAATCATTCAAGCTTGAATTACAAAAACATAATTTACAATTAAACACAAGCAAAATCTACTGCATAAATTAAACTGAAACTAAGAAGCATGTTGAAGGCACTTCTTCCGTCTTCATTCTTCAAGTCTCAACCTGTCTTCTTCAAAATGCATACTCCAGTAGGCACTAGGTAGTAGCTGCATTCATTACACAAGAAAAAATAAGGCAAAGTTAGCACAAAAGTAAGACAAAGTTCTCTGTCATAAATTCATAATGATAAATTTATGTAATTGACAGAACAAAACAAAGCAAGGAAGCAATAAACAGAAAAGCTTTCAGGAAGTGTCCATTCATAGTTAGAAATTGGATTCATTACATCAACAATGTCCGAACATTCTTTGACTTTTTCTTAATTGTATATTTGATCAAATAAGTACCTAATGTACTTGCTCTTATACCAGAGATCCAAGATAATTGCAATGTAAAGTAACCTATTAATGGATTTAAATTCTCCCCAATATTTGTTGAACTTCACCATCATCTTTGAACAAATACTTCCCAACAAAGATTTTTTTGGAAGAAACAAACTTCATCAAAACCTTTTGAAAAAAGTACATTTTACCTACCTGTGGTTTCACCGATTTCGCGTTTAGGCCATGTGGTTTCAATTTGGTAATTCAGTCCCTGTGCTTTCCAATCTTTTATAGTATACAGTCCACTCCGAATGACGGGAATAAAATGTCCACCTGACTTGCCACGTAGGCCAAAATAATGTAGTTTTGCCATCTACATGATGTGCTAAATGGATAAGTCGGGTATGACGTGTAGAGTGGTTAATTATCAAATCAGTCCGACTAATAATTTTCAACACTCCTTCGTAAACTCCTCTCCTTCCATGGCTTTCAACCCTCTCCCCCTTCATCATCTTCAACCCAAGGTCCAAACACATCCAAATCCAACAACAAAAGAAAATCAGTAACGATTCAAGAACGAACAAAAAAATCCATTAAAATATGATAATTTAAGAACGAACAAACAACGGCCCCCTAATCCATTAAATCCCAATAAATTAAAAAATCCATTAAATTAAAATCCATTCAAGAACGAATGAACTAACAACGAACCCCTAATCCTATACTTCCTGGACCAACCAGACAAGGTCAGGAACGAGATGGTGGAGAACACTGACAGATTCTTGAAAATCACATGGGCAAAATAGGCAGAAAAAAGAACAAATCGGCGAATGGTGTTGTCGAGGTCGGCGCTGAAGTCGGAGGAGTCATTGTGGAAACAAAAATCGGGACCGGCCCGCCGTGGATGAACTCCCCACGAAGCACGTTCGAGCTCTCGTCGTCCAAGCGGAGGTTGGAGATACCGTCGGACGGCAGGTTGAGGATCTCCCTCCCTGAACCCTGTGGCAGCGGCGGCGCCCCGACGACCGTCATTTGGAGATGCCATCGGACGGCAGGTTCAAGATCTCCCTCCCCTAAATGTAGAGAGAGAAGCAACTGTAGAGAGAGAGGATGGAGTTGCGAGATTCTGTCGAAAGTGGGGATTTTTTTTAATTTTTGAGATGGGAGGGGAAGGAAGGAGATGGAGGTTAGGGATGAGGTTGGAGATAGAAGGTGGGGGTCTTTTGAAATAACATAAATAATAATTGGGACTAATTTTATAATTTGCCCATAAAACGACGTCGTTCAGTGTAACTTCGAGTCAAATAACTTATCTAGTCATCACGCCACGTGGACAGTAAAACTACATCATTTTGGCTTACATGGCAAGCCAGGTGGACATTTTATCCCCGTCATCCGGAGTGGACCGTATGCTATAAAAGATTGGAAAGCACAGGGACTGAATTACCAAATTGAAACCACACGGCCTAAACGTGAAATTGGTGAAACTACAGGTAGGTAAAATATACTTTTCCCAAACCTTTTGGATGTGCACAACTTAATGAAAGAACTCATTTGCTGTGACACTAGTGCTTGCTGAAAATTTCATTGTCACATTGTAAAACATCTTGAAGAATATGATTAAATACCTTACATTTTTCCAATCGATGGTCCTATGAGGTCTACCTAGCAAAGTTCTTCTCCTAGAAGTAACGTTATCACCCTTGACCTCAACCTCGACCTCGACCTCATCATCATCATATTTGGTATAGAAGTAGGCAACGAACTTTCCATCGTCTCTCTCTAAATGATTAAATGCACGCTCATACTTCTCGGCAGCCTTCAACATCAGATTTGTGGAATTCCACCTCGTTTCCAACCCAAACTCAACCCTTTCTTGCTCTCAATGTTCACAGCTTTCACACATGCATTGAAATTTTTTTCTCTAGCCAGAAAAGATTTAAGATACTTCCCTGCTCTTTGGATCTTTACAACCGACTCATTTAGCTCTTTCAATCCACTTTGAACAACCAAATTGACAATATGTACACATCTCATGTGCAAAAAGTCATAGTTCGATATGCTATTTTTTAGCTTATAACCAGTGGATGATTTCAATGTACGAATTGTCGCATCATTTGAGCTAATAATTTCAATCATAATGGTTAAAATCTTTTCAATACCCCACTCAATTAAGCAAGACTTCATAGCATCTCTAATTTTTGTCACCCTTATGATACACAATTGGGTAAAAGTTTAGCACCCTTTTGTATACACCCAATCTTTATTAATCCAGTGCCCCGTCAAACACATATAATTCTGATTTTAGATTGATGTCCATATATCCGTGGTGAAACACAACCCCTGATTTTTCATAAGTCTTTTCAACTTTGTCTTCTCTCTTCATACAATTTCATGCAGTTCTTAACTAATGTTATCCTATGGGGTAACACAAACCTATGATACAAATCACTAATTTAGTCAATTGAAGTCAAGCCTCATCCAGACTAAAAGCAACTATCTTCAACTTACCTAAACCACGTCCAACTTCAGCTTTTTCAAAAGACAAAACAGTCTATTTCAAAGTGAGTTCTCAAAGTGGTTATTCCATTTCTCTTACTACGACATGCTTACATTTTACTACAGTAGTTACATGCATCATAATCTTCATCATCTCCCATATCTGGAACCGTTGTGAAATGATCCCACACATCACTCACTTTTCTCCTATTCTTAATAACAGGCTTTGGTTTTGATTTTTTTTTCAAAGGCAAATGGGGTTTGAGATGTGGTTTACCAGAAATATTAGCCTCAACAATTGAATCATCTATGACCTCACTTGGGATTTCTATTGGCACATTAACAACATCATTTTCCTGTTATTAAAGAAAAACAACAACAAGACTCTACCACATAATGTTCAACAATGTTAAAACAAGACAAAGTAGACTCTAACTCACCAAAATAGCATATCATAGAATGTTCAAACAAGACAAATGTAGAGATTAACCAGCCAACACACCACAGTAACAGAATATTCAAGCAAGACAAATGTAGATATAAATCAGTAAACACACCACAGTAACCGAATGTTCAAGCAAGACAAATGTATAGGTGTTAATTAGCAAACACACCATAGTAGACTCTCACACACCAAAAAATACTAAAAATCATCAACTACCATTCTTCCAAACCATGTCTAACAAACAAGACTATCAGAAAGCCTTCCAAAAAAATGTCAACAAACAACATAAAAAGTTTAATAAACAGAATCATCAGACAAAGTTTAACAAACAAGTAAATAATCATGTATTATCTAGCATAGGCTGTAGTGTCGTCAATTAACATCGTATAAACAATAATTTTCGAGCCTAGAAAGCGAACGAGGAAGACGATTAACGACTTGTTAAAACCTACAGTCACAGAAGATAAAACCTTGTTAAACGACTTTAATAACCACAACGAGGAACGAAAAGTAAACAAGGAACATATTAATAGCGTCTCACCTACAAAAATTATCGAGTGTGTTAAGTAAACCAAAAATGATTTGGGTTGTTATGGTTTTCTGGCGATTTGGGTTTTAGGATTTCTAATCGATTTGGGAAAATAGTGGACTGAGGAGTGAGGAGTGACTAGAAGAGAGGAGAAGTTGCGAACGACGGAGATGGTAAAAGAGAGTAGGAGCTCCAGAGTTCGAGAGACGGAAGAAGGGAGAAAGAGAGTGGGAGAGGGAGAAGGAGGGGGGAAATCGAAGAAGCGGCTCGGCTTTCTATCCAAGTAAAAACTTGTTTTAGTTATGTATATATAAACAACGTCGTTTGACTCGGTGTCGCGGTGAGACGGGTATAGCCGGTGTGACACCGACACCGAGCACCCGACACCGATTCCGTGCACGGTTTGATTTTTTTCCTCCCTTCGGTTTGAACAGTTTTTTGGTGCCACAGTTGTTTCGGTTTAGGGCTCAGTCCTAGCCATCCCTAATGAATTGTACGTTAGAATAGTCAAAATAAATAAAACTTAGACAATTATTGTGTTTTATTAGAAGTAAATTTTTACAGCAAATCTAAATTGAAACATAAATTTTATTCAATTTATTTTTACGCATCGTGCAATTAGAAAGCCATATATAAGTACAAGAGTGAAGACAAGCGATTCAACTAGAATTAGATGACCCTCATGAATGACATCACAAATTGAGAAATAGTCCAAAATTTTTAATAGAATCTGATAACAGCTTAACTTTTTTCTATGCTGCAATATTTATAGTTAATGGTAACACGTTCATGTAAGCTTTCGCTCAATTTAAAAAACAAATCATTTGATTTCTACAATGGACTGATCAAATATCACATAAATCTTGAAAATCGATGCACGTGATATCGTTTTTAACAAATAATTTTTGTATATGACATTTTAATTTGATCTACTCGATAGAAGTACACCCGAAAACCTCACGAGAAGAGGATACCTTGAGATGATAGAGGTATACACCCACAAAATATAGTTAGCGTAAAATAGAAATATATAGTTTTCTTTTTTTTAGAAGGGAAATATATAGTTTTCTTTTGATAAAACTTAAGATATACCCAAGATAAGATAAGATAAACTTAAGATACATTTAACCAAAAAAAAATTTCGCAGTCAATACTAAATAGTAAATAGTCGGGGGACAAGCCACAAGGGGTAAAATTGCCAGTCAGGGTTTTCGACTAAAGAGGAAAAACCTAATTACCAAAACAAGGAATTCCGTTTCAGAAAAAGAGAAGGAATTCGGAATTCCGTGTTCAAACAAAACAACAAGGGGGGGGGGGGGGGGGGGGGGGGGGGGAGGGCAATAGAGTCATTCCACCAACTACAAAGTCGCAATTTCCCTTCCATCTTCCGCTTCCCCGGCGCTGAAACACAAAGCCAAGGAGGAAGAAACCCAAGAGGGTGTTTCTTTCCAGGGAGGGGCTGTGACGGTGTGCATTGTTGCGGCGGCTTCGGCTTGGAATCCCACGTGTCGGATCGGCGTTTGTCCTTCTCCTTCCTCTTCCACATTGTAGTTCAGGAACACTAAATAAATAATCAATATTATAAAAAGAATGAAGAAGTTATTCTTAATTTTGGTGCGACTTAATTAATTGCATGATCAAAAAATTAACTATAAACCGTTTCGTGTTTGATTTTCGTTTAATATATTATACTTTTTAACTGATCGAATCTCTCGTCTGTTTTTTTTATTATCAATTTAGGGGAGGTTTCGGCTTTGGGGGTTATTTTATTTTATATATTATTCTCTCCCCCTTCGAAACCCTAACTACTACTGCGGCCGTTGGATGGCCATGACGGCGGATTCGGCCCAGGGCCACCAGACGCACAATCACACCCACCCCGCGTCCTCCGTCGCCGTTAGCGGCGGCACTGACGGCGTCAACAGCCCGTCCCAGAAGAAGACTCTCCCCTGGGCTCAGGTTGTAAGGGGCGAGCCCGACGCCGTCACCACGCCGTCATCGCCTGAGCAGCAGAAATCTGACGACACCCCTTCTCCTCCCCCTCTCCCCGTCGCCGCTGCGGCGGAGGCGGCCGAGGTGCAGCCGAAACCAGCGGCTTGGAAGAGGCCGTCGCTACCGAATGGTTCGACCGAGTCGGTGATGGGAGCCATATCGTGGCCCGCTCTATCCGAGTCGACCAAGGCTTCTTCCAAGTCGGATTCTTTCCCAATAGCTTTACCCGAATCCTCAGAGGTATTGGAATTTGTTATTAGTTTTGCCATTAGCTTAGGGGGAGGTGATCTGTGAATTGTTTTGTGATGTGTTGTTTGATAGGGATCTGTGACTCAACATCCACCTGGTCCGGGGAGATCGAATCCGGTGCAAAAGAATACGGCAACAGCGAGGCAGAGATCGATGAAGAAGGGTGGCAGTAGTAGTTCCGATAGTTCTGCAGGGGTGCATTTGCAAAACAATTTTTCTAACCAGCCTGTGCCGCCGCCACCCCCGACATTCCCAGGATATCAGATGCATACTAATGGTCCTGCATTGCTAGATGTGGGGGAGCCTTCATACAGACCTAGAACCAGAACTGTCGGGGGTTTCGTACCCCAACCGCCAGCTGCTAATGATCACAGACATTCTTCTAAGAGGGGCAACTTTGGGCCCCGTGGTGATGGTCCTCACCAGAACAACAGCAGGCGAGAGAATGACCGTCCACACTATGGCAATACCCGTGATAACGGTATGCAAAGAGGTTCTCCGAGGGGATATGTTCGGGCTCCTCCTCCTCCTCCTCCAAGTGCTGCTACTTATGTCCATCCCCAGCCAATGAGACCTTTTAATCCCATGGCATATCCTGGTATGCCTTTTTCCCGTCTTCTATCTCTTTGTAACTTCCAACTTAGAAGCTAATGCTGAATGTTATTTGTAGAAATTGTATATGTTCCTGCTCTGCCAATGGAGCCATATAGGGGAGTTCCATTTATTGCTCCCCCGATGCGCCCTCCTTTTATCATACCTGTTCCAGAACCTTTGTCGGCGACGCTAGTCCATCAGATTGATTATTATTTCAGGTACTTTACGCTCTTAGCTTTTGTGATATACCTAATGAATTTTACCAACTCTGTCTCTCTTTTATTGAAATTTGTGGTGTGTGTCCTGCAGTGATGCTAATTTAGTCAAAGACGAGTTTCTGAAGTCAAATATGGATAACCAGGGCTGGGTTCCAATTACTTTAATTGCAGGCTTTCGTCGAGTAAGTGATGTGATATTCATGAACTAGATTATGATTGTGGACCTTTGCAATCCAATTATTATACCATATTCTATCTTTATAACCAACTTCAGTGCTTGTTGAATGTCTCCACATTATACAACCGTGTTAGATGACAGGGTAGCAAACTTTAGACAATCATAACAGACTCTTTGTTTGGCCCTTCACTCAGAACCTAAAGTTGGTTGTCTAATTGAATAATTCACGGTCTCGTTTACGCCATTGAGATCCTAACCGCGGACTTTTTGAGATTAGCATTGTTGTAACGGGGTAAGAAGATTTGATGATTTGCAGTCCACAGCTTTAGCCTTGTTTTTTCTCTAGATCATTCGGTTGTTTGTCATCTCATACTCTGGTTGCTATCTTTTAATCTGGGCTTCGCTTTTCTTTTTGTTGTCGTATTTGTTATGCATTTATTCAAAGTTTATGCCTCCTCCTGAAAAACAGCGCTTATATTTTTTAATATTTTCTGTGCTCTTCTTGTCGTATTTCTTGGTAACAGATGATGTGCTACAGTTGTATTTGATTTTCATTTTTCTTCCTCATTGAAGTCTAGATATGTAACTCAAGTGAAGCACATGCACTAGTGCTTTTTATCCTCTGAGGAGTAACTCGTAGGGTACATAGTTGTGTTATCTTCCTTTATTTTGATGCATGGATAATGTCATTAGAGGTGTCAGTTGGGATCTTTCCCGTTAGTTGATGATTCATCTCCCCCATGGTTATACAGAACAAAAGTGAAGTGCTTTTGAAGTGATAGTTTACGTGATTTATCTATCATGCATGTGTAGCCACATTATTTCATTCAATTGTATGAAAAAATGGTTTTAACAAGAAAATAAATTTTATCATGAATGCCCCATCCAAGTGCGTAAATTCCTGAAGTTCGCATGTTCAATGGCCTATGTCTTTATCAAAAGTACATTATGTAGCACTATGTTGGAAAATGTTGACAATGTCACTAAAGATTTTCTTTTGATATGCCTTTTTTTTTTTACAGAATTGCAAATATCTCCCTTTTTAAACTTATTTTGGTCAGTATCTCCCTTTTGTAACTTAACTTCAGAGTGTCGAGATTTAGTTTAGCAGTAAATGGTTTGATCTATAGAATGTTATTTTTCTCACGATGTGCATAATGTTGAACTAGCTGTTTAGACGGAAAGAACGAATGTTCACAAACTATAGTTTTAGAAAGCTGCAGGTACAAGAATACAGCCTTCGGGGTGTTTGGATCTAACCATTATCTATCTAACTTGATCTGCTAATTTAATTTGGTGTGTTTTTGCAAGGATTCCTCTATTAGAAAATAAGATAATGTCCAGTATATCTGTGTTTGATCTTTTGTATATGTGTTGCAAATGAATCTTTTTACCTTTGGCCATTTCAGGTTAAGAGTATGACAAACAACATCCAGGTTATTCTGGAATCCTTGAGGACATCAACAGTTGTGGAGATACAGGTATCTGTTTTTCTTATTTGATCTACTTCCATTTCTTTCTATTTCTTTGCGGCATTGGTTAATGATCTCACGACTGAGCATAATTACTTGTTGTTCCTGTAAAGAAACGAAGGTGCTTGTTACTTGTTTCGTATGATCTTTACGTGCAAGTTGTGTAAATACTGTGCTTATCAAAGTTTGATGATGTCTCTTTGGCTTTCTCAAATAATCAAACTTGATGCAGGATGATAAAATCAGGAGGCGGAATGATTGGATGAACTGGATACCCGGCTCTAGCAAGCCGCAAACTGATTCCAGCCCACCATCCTCGACGGTTTCATCAGGTCATGATCCCTTGACAACCTCAACCCAAAGGATGTCCCTGGAGGATGCGGCTGCTAACCAAAATACTGCTGCAGCTGAGCCTTCCTCGCTCACGGGTGATGCCTCAGGGAGTCGTTCATCCGAGACGGTCTCCCCGCAGGGAGCTGCCTAAGGCAGCACAGCTTCAAGCTGAAGCTGAGTAGTCATGGCGACTCTATATTAAGCACAATTTCCAAAGTATTGTGCGCTTATTTTGCCGAAAAAGAGGGGCGAACGATGCTACACACAGGGTAAAGAGTACCCGCACTTTTTATTTTGTCTGTCATGTGCCTGGTTTTGTCGGAATTTTATGAGGCACGTGGAGAGCTAGAGAACATAATAAAGGGATGGATAATATTTTTTTAGGAGGCTGAAGATACTTAGGAGATTAACGTTTAACCAAAGGGTTTTGGCTCTTGTACAGTTTGTTCTTTATTGTGGATGTTTTGCCTTTTTCTTTATTTATCATCGGTTTCCCATGTTCTTCCTCCATTTCCCGGCCCTTGTGGCTTGCTTGTACATGTGAGAAAATTGTCTGCTTGGCCCCGAAACGGCCCTACAGAGGCGCAATTAGGACAAAGGTTGGCTGCTAACTTACGACGGCGTTTATGAAGAATCTGTCCCCAGGTACGATGTAGTTCCTTTGTGGTCCAGCTCTCATTTAAATAGGGGGCAATGTATTGTCGAGAACCCAGTTATATGCAATTAAATTAATTAAGCAAAAACAGCCGCATTTCCCGCCTCTCTTGCAGGGAGAGGGAGCTTAAAACGAGTGATGGAGAACTTGACACAACAAGACACGATGTTGGAAACTTGGAAGAAAGTGGTCTGGATTAAAACCCAAGCTTTCCAACTCCAAGAAGACAAGATCCCAATTTGGTATGATGTTTGTCTATAGTAGCCACTCTTTGACATAAAAAGAAATGGAATTAGTCAAATCGGCTCGATGAACACTAATCATATCGAAAATGGATCCAAATAGTCCACGAGATAAATCCGAATAATGCTCGCCAAAATGCATGACCAACAAACGTTGTTAGGTTCGGAGAATCACGGGTCCCAAGTTTGGGTCAGAGTGACCCGTTGGCATTTATTGGAGGGAGCCCTCTCATGTTGCCAGTTTAAGCTCCAACCAGTAGGTCCAATTCTGTAATGATTTGATAAAATTGGTATCACGTAAAGGTTACAGTCTCGAGATTAGTGTCCCACGTCGATCAATTATTTCTCTCCCACTAACCTACCAACAACACCCTCAGACCTCGACAACATATTTTGTTTATTGTGATTGTCAGAGATGTCGATAAATTAAAGAGAAAACGATTTGTGGGCTTGTTTTCTATTCTATTCGGATTAGGTTTTGGACTCCTAATTTGACCTAGATAGCTTACTTGATGTACAAGGGTTTGCCTCTATATAAAGACATGTTACCCTAAGGTTTTATATGGCTTTGTGGCTCAGAAACTTATCAATAAAAGTTCTCATTTCTCTCCGTGGACGTAGGCATTAGGGCGAACCACGTAAACTCTTGTGTCCGTGTTCTTTGTGCGATCTTGTTCTCTAGTTGCTGAATTCATAACAATTGGTATCAAGAGCTTGGGTTGGAGGATGACAGACGGCACGAAGTTGGCTCTTGTGAAATTCGATGGTTCTTCAAATTTTGGGTTATGGCAAAGGCGTGTCAAGGATCTCCTCGTACAACGAGGGATGGTCATCGCGCTCTCAGGGAAGAAGCATGAGAAGATGGAGGAGCAAAAGTGGGAAGAGTTGGAGGCCAATGCGGTAGCGAAGATTCGTTTGTGCTTGGCGGATGATGAGAAGCCATCAGCTGGGTTATGGAAGAGGATCCAGGTCGGAGTCAAAGAAGTTCGATGGAAGTGGCTTCAAGTGCGGAGAAGGGCACATGAAGGGGACTATCCAAGACGAACTAGGAATCAAGACAACGGAGAGGGATCGGCATCCACAACTATAGCCACATGTTCAGACGGGTCCGATGGTGACTGGCTTTCTGTCTCATCAAGTCCAATGCATCCTGGTAATCTCTTTTTGTTAGGGACCTTAGATTATAACAATGATAGTTATAAAGGTAGGCTAATAAAGATGGAGAAGGATGCGATGGTAGGGATGAAGGGTGAAAGGGAATACCTACAGGTTAGTGAGGCACATTGTTGTAGGTGGAGTCACATCAATGGGTCTGAAGGAGTTGGCAAAAGCTCAGGTCATATGAGGTTGGTTCGTATGAGGGAGCAAAGGCTTGGCATAGATGGTTTGAGTGCAGTGGGATTCACGGAGACATGGATAGCAAGCTATGGTTGTTTCATGGAGGCATGGTTGGCAATGAGCCATGGTTGTCTCGGAGAAGCATTGTTAGCTGGGCCTTGCTATGGTTGTCTAAAGGAACGTGCACGTCAAAGGTGTTGGATAGGTTTTGCACAAAAAATGTGAAGTCGTTGATAGCACCACAGGCGAATCAGGTATCTCGCTCAAGGCAGAACGGTGGAGTTCGTGGCATGTCGAGGGTTCTACTTGGTGGAACAAAAGGTTGCCCTTTGTATGCTATGGCATGTAGCATTGGTATGAGGCAAGAAGGTCCAGCGGAGAAGCAGTTCGAGGTTGTGGAGCATAGGGCTGACCAGAAAATAGAGGACGCGTCTATTGGTCGCAAGGTTGCTTCAGCAGGTGGACTTGCTAGTTGGGGTTCAATAGAGATTGGAGGGAATAGGTTTTGCACGTCAAAGGTGTTGGATAGGTTTTGCACAGAAAATGTGAAGTCGTTGGTAGCACCACGGGCGAATCGGGTATCTCACTCAAGGCAGAACGGTGGAGTTCGTGGCATGTCGAGGGTTCTACTTGGTGGAACAAAAGGTTGCCCTTTGTATGCTATGGCATGTAGCATTGGTATGAGGCAAGAAGGTCTAGCGGAGAAGCAGTTCGAGGTTGTGGAGCATAGGGTTGACCAGAAAATAGAGGACGCGTCTATTGGTCGCAAGGTTGCTTCAGCAGGTGGACTTGCTAGTTGGGGTTCAATAGAGATTGGAGGGAATAGGCCAAGCAAGCTCGGAAGCTCGAGCTTGAGGGCTGACTCCATGTGATTGAACGGAAAAAGGTGGCGAGAAAGTTGAGATGGTATTATTGATGGCTGTGTATCTATGGTCAAAGTGGAGCTGGTAGAGTCAATTTAGTTTCTCAAGTTCTCATGGTTCTTCATGTGGCGGTATTTCATCAAGGTGGAGTTTGTTGAAGTTCGGATGGAGCTTCATGGTTCGTCCACAAGATGATTTCTCGCGAAGGTGGAGATTGTTAGAGATGTCGAGAAATTAAAGAGAAAACGATTTGTGGGCTTGTTTCCTATTCTATTCGTACTAGGTTTTGGACTCATAATTTGACCTAGATAGCTTACTTGATGTACAAAGGTTTGCCTCTATATAAAGACATGTTACCCTAAGGTTTTATATGGCTTTGTGGCTCAGAAACTCATCAATAAAAGTTCTCCTTTCTCTCCGTGGACATAGGCATTAGGCCGAACCACGTAAACTTTTATGTTCGTGTTCTTTGTGCGATCTTATTCTCTAGTTGCTGAATTCATAACAGTGATTAATGTGGATTTAATAAAAATTATAATAAAAAAGTGGACATTGCATGACTTGTCATGAACCCAAAATTGGTGAATTTCAACAGGTAAATATATCGAATCATAATCAATGTTACTATTGATAAAATTATTCTAAATAAAATTTGTTAGTGTTCAGTTAGAGATAGGGGTGAGTTCGGTACGGTACGGTACGGTTTCTTAGTTAATTCATACCGAACCACTTTTTTTAAAAACAACATTTTGCAACCGTCGGTATCGCGGTGTGACTCTAAACCGTAGGCTTCGCGGTGTGGCGGGGTCGGTACGGTATGGCGGTTTGGCGGTATGAAACCGCTCCAGGCCCAAA
Source organism: Hypericum androsaemum (assembly GCA_963995505.1). Classification (NCBI taxonomy): domain Eukaryota; kingdom Viridiplantae; phylum Streptophyta; class Magnoliopsida; order Malpighiales; family Hypericaceae; genus Hypericum; species Hypericum androsaemum. The sequence continues at coordinate 789,983 of OZ023191.1, forward strand.
TTCAGGGGAAGAAGGGCTGTCGAGCGTGAGGGGAAGAAGGGACGTTGATGGCAGAGGTCCGGCAATCACGGAAGAAGGACCGTCGATGGCGGTGTTCGCTGTGAGGTTGGCGACGTGCAGAAGGAGGAAGGAGGAAACGAGGAACGACGCTGTGAGGTTTGTTTTGGGGTTAAGTAACCCAGGTACAAAACGACGTCGTTTTATCCTATCGGTATCGCGGTATCGCGGTTCGGTACAAAATCGAAACCGCAACCGTACCGATAGGAGCGGTTCGGTATGAAACCGTACCGCGAACCCGTTATGGAAGAGCGGTTTGATTTTTTTCGGTTTGCGGTTTGACGGTATTACGGTATTGCGGTGTTTTGCGGTTTCGTGCTCACCCCTAGTTAGAGATACGAGGTTCGCTAAAAAATATACCAAATTATACGTGATGTGATCTTAGTAAAAAATTACTACCTCGGTCATAGATAGATGCTTGCACTATGTTTTTTGTGGGTATCAATTATCAAACCACAACCCTTTTAAGTTCTAAACCATAAAAACACATTTTAATTAACTATACTTTTTGAAAGAAAAAAAAAGTACTATATATTTTTTTTGGTAAGCAAAAAATATGTACTATATATGGTACTGAACAGTTTCATGACACAGACAAAAAAGGGAACACAAAAAGGGAGAAAAGTTCCGAAACCCAACACACAGAGACCTCTTTCTTTGCTTTTTCTCCACACACAAAAAAGACATCTTTCTTTACTTCCTCTTCCTCTCTTGACGGAAACCATGAGGCCGCCGCCGTCTCACGACACCGACCAAAACGACGCCGGATTCACTGGCTCACCGCCGTTGGGGTCTTCTTCTTCTTCTTCCTCGACGTGTTCATCCCCGTCGCCTTTCTCTCCCCTTCCTTCTCCAACGCCTCACAGAGACTCGGGCTTTAAGAAGTCAATGGAAGACGTGTGGAAGGACATGAACTTGCCTTCTCCGTTCTCCATTAACACCCACCCCAAACACGGTACTAGCGCCAACCCATTCCCTGGAATGATCCTCCAAGACTTCCTAGCTCGATCTTTCAATCCGACTCCTGCTGCTGCTGCTGCTGCCGCCTTCGGTGGGCCCCGGACCGCGCCTCGTCCTCCTCCGGCGACCACGCTTAGCCTCAACTCTCCAGGCCAAGGCCAACCACAAGTACTAAGCCATCCGAGCATCGGCTCCTCCATCAGCTCAGCTTTTGACCCTTATGGCTCCTTTCGGGCCATCCCTTCTTCTTGCAAGAAAAGGGCTAATCAGGAAAGCGGACGGGAGGGATCCGGCGACCGGAGGCACGAGAAGATGATCAAGAACAGGGAATCTGCTGCTCGGTCCAGGGCTAGAAAGCAGGAAAGAATTTTTTTTCTCCTCCTCTTTTCCACTTGTTGTTTGGAGTCTTTTGTGACGTACATCTTTTGTGACGTGTACAGGCTTACACGAAAGAGTTAGAACTCAAACTTGCCCAGTTAGCCGAGGAAAATGCAAAGCTTCAGATGCAGCAACAGAAGGTATATTAAATATATATGTCACACTGTTCATGTACTCCCGAGTTGTTATAATTTAACGAGATATTTTGAGAGTTTAAATATTGGTGTGAAAATTCTCTTGAATCTTAATTGTATGCTGACTGATCAATTTTGTTTCTGTTTTTTTTTTGGTGTTTTGAGAACAGTTATTGGCTGCAGCTATTCAGATACCAAAAAAGCACACCCTCGGTAGAACCTTAACAGCTCCATTTTAAGAAGTAAGATAATAGAGAGCACTCAGCACCTGCTTTTCTTTTTTCCTTTTTTGTTTATTCTATTTGACCACTAGCTTTAAAAAAATCATTTTGTCCAAAGATGATGCTTTTGATTGAGAAGATAACATTGCGTATTATTCAATTTCCTTTTTTTCTCATTTAATTTCCCCAAGTTGTCCTTGGAGGTGTCTTTATCAGGCAACTTGGCAATCGAGTGAAAGAGAGGGAAAAAAAAAGGAATCCAAAAGCTTGCGGACCACTGGGTCGTTGAGATATATATTAATGTAAAAAGTACGGAAATAGTTTAATATCTATTTTCAGGTGTATGTTTATCTCGACTCTGGTGTCCATATGTTGCCTTTTTTTCTTGCCCCGATGGAAATATATGGAAATGGGCAAGTGGTTGATTTTTAATCTTACGGTATATGTATATAACTTTTTTTTAGAATAGTGACATGAAGCCTATATTATAATGAACGGTTTACAATACAGAAAACGAAAAACAAACACAAGACAGGAAAGAAACGAAAAGAACACGAAGACCAATCCCAAAGGTGTTGAGAGGTATGGGTGGAAACGAAGGGTGGATGAGAGGCAACGAGAGCCAACATCCAGTGTGAAAAGCTGCTGAGATAAGCATCGCTAAATAACCACAAAGACAAATCAGAGACTCAACCTCGTGGGCATTTGAATGCATACGAGATGCACGCAAATGAGAGACAATGTCAAAAAAGTTCAACCAAGACAAATCTATTCCCATGTACCATTGGGGAAAGATAACAAACACAAATTTAGACAACATAACTGTTGGATATATTAGTGCTAAATTATGGTTTGAATAAGCATATATATAAAACCGTAAATAATATAAGAGAGGAGAAAGAGTATTCTTACAACCACGCTTTGAACAAAGTGTGCACATCGTCTTCTCCAAGGCAGGAAACTTCGGGTTGAATCCTCCTCTTTGATCGTCACGAATTCAGATTTAATTCTAGACGAGGCCACAGCAAGCCGTGTGCCCTTAAACTCTTATTACCCGCATTATAGATTTAGGCCTCCATGGGTAAGAGAGTTCCCAAGGTACAACGCCCAATCACATGAACAATAGGAAGCACTATTGGACACATTTCGAACCTTTGGTGGTGTAAAACTCGACTCTTAAGAATGTGGGAAACACTATGATCTAGAGGGGGAGAGGGGGAGAGCTCATGGAAGAGTGTGAGCTTGGGATTATTTAGAATGGAGGAGGAGGACTCTTTTTATAGGAAGCCTAGGCCTCTAACATTCAAATCCGCATTAACTCTGGCTATTAAATAGGTGAGTAAATGGGTGGTTACTAAACCATAAAAATCTCATATTAACTTGGTAGTTACTCTCATTAATTTGGCCCGAATTTAATTTCAAATTTTAAAATTTAAATTCAAATGCTAACAAGGAGAAGAAGGTTCTAGAGCGTGGGCTTGTCCAAGTGGAAGCCCAACAGATTTTGGGCCGAGAATCGCTTCAACAGGTCCGGCCCAGCTCTAAAAAGATAAGGCCCTGGAACCTGGAGCAATTTTCACAAACCCACAATCCTGCAACCCGCAGCCGTACCACCTTTAAGTCAATTTTCATTCACACCGAGAATTGATTTTTCTCGCAAGTATTTTATATCATTTACGAAGCTTAGTCAACGAGCTTCGCATTGATCTCACAAATACCCAAAATCAAATTGTGTGACCTCTAATTAAATTAGCTCAAATTTGTCTACTAATTATTTAGTTATTGTATTTAATTAGAATTCTCCCTCTAATTAAATACTTGGCCCCAAAGCCCAATACACTCACCTGTATTAGGCCAACCTTTTCCATTGGTTAAAAACCAATTCTCCAACAATCCCCCTCATGAATACAAAATGACTTATATGAAATGAGCCTACCAATGCTACATGCAACTTGGAGTTCTGCAAGAATTTGTTACATTAGGAAAGGTAGTTGAAAGCCTTGAACCTTCCTTAGTGAAATACCTTCGGATATACTTGCCAACCAGTGGACGCGATGCCTTCAAATACCTTCTGCAAGAATTTTGTGTATACCAAGACAAAGATACTCACACAACTCCTTCTCAAACTACTACTCGGTTCTTTCGGTTGTGTCCATTTTGGCCCTGGACTGCCTTGGAAACTTCATCGAATGCTCTAGAGATTTAGCCATTAACTCATCCCATAGAAGTGGCCCCTTCACATTTGATATATGTGATCTCTTATAAGGAGTATCCTGCCATACCCCACTTATATATATTCAAAGTATAAGGATCATTAAAAGCTTAAAAAGCTTAAAGCTTAACCTTCCCATGGACATGTCTATCACTCTTTCATTATAGAAATAGGTAGGGAACTCAATTTCCCGAGTGCTTTGTTCAACCCTAGCCTCATAATTCGGTTGTCCCATTGAATCTGCAGATCGGAGTTTATGATCCAGGTTGGGTTGCCATCATGGGTTTAGGTCATTTCATGGACTTTAATCACATTCTCCTCGATGATACCTCAACTAGGTCTCTCACTAGACCTTTGGTTAATAGATCCGTGATATTTTCTTTTGACTTTACTTAGTCTAAAGATATCACACCCGTTCTCTATAACATTCTCACATATTTATATTTACGACGTATGTGTCTAGACTTTCTATTATACACATTACTTTGTGCTCTTCCAATAACTGACTGACTATCACAGTGCACGCTAATGTGAGGCACTTATTTCGACCACATCGATATATCCTCCAAGAAACTTCGGAGATGATCCGTCTCTTCAGCTGCTAGATCCAATGCTATAAATTTTGATTCTATAATTGATCTAGCAATGCAAGTTTGTTTGCATGATCTCCACGAGACCGCTCCTCCTCCAATTGTAAAAATATCCGCTCGTGGATTTTATATTCTCGAAGTCCAAGATCCAGTTCGTGTCAGAATACCCTTCAACAAACGACTGGATGTCTCATACAGAGTAATCCATAGTTAGCAGTGTACCTTAGATATCTAAGGACTCTAACTATCACTTTCCAGTATTCATCACTAGATTACTCGTATATCTCGATAATCTATTTATCGAGTTCGTAATATCTGGTCTAGTACAGTCTATGAGGTACATTAGACTGCCTATAACTCTAGAATAATCTAGTAGTCGCACATTTTCTTTGTGATTCTTGCAAATACTTGACACAACTTTCATAAGATTCTCGCTATCATATTGCTATCCTTATCAAAATTGTCAAGCATCTTTTCGCCATAGTAATTTTGGGAGAGCGCATCACCTTCTGAAGTCTTGGTAATTTTTATCCCAAGTATAACATCAGCTTGCGACAACATTCTCTTGGTAATTTTGATATTATCATTATTACCCACAATCAACATGTCATATACGTAGAGACATATTATCATATAGTCTTTATTGTCTCCTTTCATGTAGATACATTTATCACACGGGTTTATCCAAAATTCGTTTGACAGCATTACACTATCAAACTTTTTGTGTTATTGCATAGGTGCTTGTTTCAATCCATACAAGGATTTTACAACTTTACACACCATAAGTTCTTTACCCGGAACCACAAATTTTTCAGGTTTTTCCATGTAAATCTCCTCTTCCAAATCTCCATTAAGGAAGGTGGAGCATACGTTTCAAAATAATCAACACCCTCGGTTTGCTTGTAGCCTTTAACTATAAGTCTAGCCCTGTACTTATCCACAGTACCATCTGGCTTCATCTTCTTCTTGAAGATCTACTTGTGGCCTAATGATTTACTACCTGGAGGTAGATCCACTAGTTCTCAAGTATGATTATGCAAGATATATTCTATCTCGCTATTTACCGCTTCCTTCTAAAGAGCAAAGTCTATAGTAGACATTGCCTCTTTGTAGGCTACTGGATCTTTTTCTAACAGATAAGTTAAAAAATTTGATCCAAATAACCTTTTTTTCATTGCCCTTTTCTCACGTCTAGGTTTTTTTTTTCCAACTTCATCTCGAGGTTCCTCTCCCCCCACATTGCTCCCACTTTGGTCAATTTGACTGTTAACCTCTAATTGAGATTTGTGAGGAAAGATTTCCTCAAAGAATGAAGCATCCCTAGCTTCAATGATAGTATTCACATAGACATCAGAGTTATATGACTTGTGTAACAGGAATCAGTATGTAATACTATTTTGTGCATAATCGATAAACACACAATCCACTGTCTTGGGTCCCATCCTTGTCCTCTTTAGAGGTGAGATCAGAACCTTAGCAAGACAACCCTAACCTTTAGAAATTTGTAGCTAAGTGCATGACCTTTCCACAATTCATAAGGTACTTTACCCAACTTTTTGTGCGGTACTCTATTTAGCACATAGTTGAACGAAAACAAAGCTTCCCCTCCACAACTTCGAAGATTCTTGATCTTCTTCCCAAGTTGGTTCTCGGCTTCATTCTTATAGTGAAGGAACAAATTTATTATTTCGTCTTTACTTCTCATCAAGTAGACATAGCAAAATCTTGTACAATCATCAATCAAGTCTGGCACTTGTATTTATGATCGATGTTGAACTTTGGTAAAGGGTTTAGTGTCATAAGCCTTTGTAAGGACTTATTGTTCACATGATCTAATATACCATTCCACAATTATAATGACTCACAAGAATATGCAGGATCTGCATTCTCGTCAACATTCATTACAATGGTAGTAGTGCCAACCTCACAGGTCTCACCTCCATCAATCTATGTATTAGACTTTGCCTTAGAGGTTAAAGTTATTCCACTTATTTTGAAGATATTGGTCAAAATAACCCTTGCCAACAAACTTTCCCCTTCAACATAATGACTTTTCAGACTCAAACATGAGAAGAAAGCCTTTCTTGTTGAGCACAGCTCCGGGGATGAGATTCTTCCAGATTTCAGACACATGCAACACACGTGTTGGCTCTAGCTCGAGGTTACCTTGAGCACACCTATCGCTTTTGCCTTCAACCTTGGATATTATCGATCTTTGCATGTAGCAATGCTGATCATCCACTGGTTGAAAGTTCTTAGACATCTATTTGTACTCACAAATGGGGCTTGTGGCCCCAGTGTCCACCTACTGACAGGATTTACCTCGGATACTAGATCCATGAGGTACATGTCATCAAGATCGAAGCTCAAGCTTGTCTCCTCGATATTAGCATGAGCATACATTTTGTTCTTGCCCTCAGCGGCATCATGTTTGTAGCGACTCTTATCTCCAAGGCTAGATTTGCCGCAAACAAAGAAGGTATTGGTGAAGCTCTTATTATGAGCATCTCCCTCGAAATTATTAGAGCATTTCTGCTAATTTCCACGGGAGCTCCTACCAACCTCAACCACACTTGTCTTGGCAATTATGCCGTTTAGTTTCTTTTCAATCTTTCGGCTATCTTGCTCGATACACAACCTTCTCAAAAGGTCCTCGAGACTCGTCACCTTCCTTTTGTATTTGAGGTACATCTTGAAGTCCTTCCAAGATGAAGATAATTTTTTCCAAACATCATCGCCACTTGGAAGACATTATAGATAAGGATCTTATGAAAATTTCTAACAACCTCATCGGATTTACTCTCTTTGGAATATCAGATCAAGTTCAAGGTAGTCAAGACCAACATCATAATTTGTTGTCACTTTTTGAAATTACTACCTTTGAATTTCTTCGACTTCTCAAATTGAGAACACGATAGTGGATTTCTCATACCCGGCATCACGGCCTCAACGCCGCTAGCCCTCACAGTCGGAACCTCAGCGTTCCTGTTGTTAATGGTATTTATTTCAACCATTCATATATCACAAATATATAACAATTAATTATTTAGGTCCAACCTCAGAGATAAAAACCCAACACCAAATTAATCAACTTCACAAATTGATCTCAGTTTAGAGTTGCAAATAAATCTCTAACGCGACCTCAAGATTTAAATCAAAACGCAATCCAACAACAACCTTGTTGATTCCATGCCTTAGTTCACCACACATTTTACACTGTGTCACCTTGCAAATTCTTTTTATCACGTTGCAATCTAGAAAAAAAAAAGTACTCCTAGCGCTTCTTTGAACAAATTTAACTGGGCCCACAAAGTGAAGTCCAACAACCACATTGAGAGCTCGTTCACGAACCCACCAAAAAAGTCCACAATAAAGTTAGGCTCGCTAATTTACGCCCAACAATAATCCACAATTCAAATGATGAACTTTGAATGACACGTTACTGGTGTGTGAACTAAAAGCTCAAAAATGTTTTCCTATCACTTAATTGCAGAAGCATTTAAACAATATTTAATTGTTCGTTAAAACTTGAACATGTTAATTGATATTCCAATAATTAATTACTTTCACATCGGAACACTTGAGCACATGAAACATCAAAGCTGTAAAACTTTTAACTTCACAAACAGTAACTAATTTCCAATCAGTTACAAACAGTAACCAGTCAACTCTTTCAAGTAATCATTTTAATCACAAAATAACTTTCCGATTAAACGCTAGTAGCAGGTAAACAATTATACCAAACTTCAAAACCGTATTCAATTTCCCTTTTAACCACAGTAGCACAGTAACGTTACCGTGCAACATTCTATTACTTTAATATTTCACAATCCGTAACAGCAAATTTATGCATGGCCACTTTCTTATACAAAAAACTTATTATCCGAACGGACATTAGCTAGTCGCAAGATTAATGAGCCCTATTATTTAATCAATTTATTTCCCCTTACAGAAGCAAGCGGTAGTAAATTAGTACAGAACGATTGGCACAGAACACGGTTATATGCAACAGGCCATATTACTAATATTTAAACAAATGACAAGAGTTTAAGATTGTTGGATATATTAGTGATAAATTATAGGTTGAATAAGCATATATATAAAACCGTAAATAATATAAGAGAAGAGAAAGAGTATTCTTACAACCATGCTTTGAGCAAAGTGTGCACATAGTCTTTTCCAAGGTAGGAAACTTTGGGTTGAATCCTCCTCTTTGATCGTCACGAATTCGGATTTAATCCTGGACGATACCACAGCAAGTCGTATGCCTTTAAACTCTTATTATCCACCTTATAGCTTTAGGCTTCCATGGGTAAGAGAGTTCCCAATGTACAACGCCCAATCATGTGAACAATAGGAAGCACTATTGGACACCTTTCGAACCTTTGACAGTGTACAACTCGACTCTTATGAATGTGGGAAACGCTATGATCTAGAGGGAGAGAGGTAGAGAGCTCATGGAAGAGTGTGAGTTTGGGATTATTTAGAATACAGGAGGATGACTCCTTTTATAGGAAGCCTAGGCCTCTAACATTCAAATCTGCATTAACTCTGGCCATTAACTAGGTGAGTAAATGGGTAGTTACTAGACCATAAAAATTCCATATTAACTTGGCCGTTACTCTCATTAATTTAACCCGAATTTAATTTCAAAATTTTAAAATTTAAATTCAAATGCCAACAAGGAGAATAAGGTTCTAGAGCGTGGACTTGTCCAAGTGGAAGCCCAACAGATTTTGGGCCGAGAATCACTTCAACAGGTCCGACCTAGCTCTAAAAAGATAAGGCCCTGGAACCTGGAGCAATTTTCACAAACTCACAATCCTGCAACCCGCAGCCGTACCACCTTTAAGCCAATTTTCATTCACACCGAGAATTGATTTTTCCCGAAAGTATTTTATATCATTTACGAAGCTTAGTCAATGAGCTTCGTATTGATCTCACAAACACCCAAATCAAATGGTGTGACCTCTAATTAAATTAGCTCAAATTTATTCACTAATTATTTAGTTATTGTATTTAATTAGAATTTTTTTTCTAATTAAATACTTGGCCTCAAAGCCCAATACACTCACTTGTATTGGGCTAATCTTTTTCATTGGTTAAAAACCAATTCTCCAACAATAACAAGACACAACATAGACATTAGAAAAAAGAAATGAACATAAATAACAATAAAGGCAAAGCAATTAAAATAAAAGGCCAGTCGGGAGAGATCGACATAAACCAACCTCCCGGAAGACACCGATGACCTCCCCTGGTGCTCCAGAGAAGAGGCCAGTCCTCTGGAGCGAGGGAAGATCAGATAGACATTGGCAGGTCGGCGACGACCAGACCAAAGCTAGGTGAAGCTGACTAGGGCTCAAAACCAGAGGTGGACTTGGAGAGGAGTTGGACCATTAAACTCTAGTACTGCCTCTAGAAACCAAAGAGGAAGGGTCGAAGAATACTAAGATATGAAAACATAGAAAAAAATAAGAGAAAAAGACCCAAATAAAAGGGCAACAAGGAGGAGGAAGAAGAAGACATGGTAGGAGTAAGGTGGAAAAGAAGAGAGTGCTTCACCTTCAAAAGGAGTAATTTTTTTTAAATAAAAATAGCTCACCATGTTGCCATTCTTGATCTTTCGAGCATAAATATTTTGTATATGTATTGTGATAGTCCGAAAATGAATATGTTTTGTCTGAAAGTATTAAGTGCTTTGATTGGTACTATCCATATCAACAAGGTGCACCTTCTTTTCTGGCACACATCTTGAGAGAACTCCAAGGTTAAACACGTTTGGTCGGGAGTAGAATCAGGATGGGTGACTTTCTGGGAAGTATTTTTCAGGATGCGTGTGAACGAGAACAAAACACGCTGGAAAAGACCCGTATTGGTTTGTGGAGACAGTCGGTCGGATTACGAGATATTACATGTATATAATTAGCTAGGACATGTTATAGCTATCATTTCGCATGAGAATTCATTTCTAACCTTGACTTGCTATTTCTTCCTGTCATTTTTAGCCCTTTTATCTTTCCATGTCTAATTATTAGCGACATTAACGCTCTGGTCTTTGGAGCAAATATTCATTTATGTTTCTCTTCTCTCTCTAGTTTTTAGAGAGAGTTTTTTTCTCTCTCCTGGTTAGAGCAATATATTTTCTTATCTGCTTCCCTGTCTTTCCTCCCTGTCCTGTCCCTTTACCTTCCTCTCAAGTCCCTTCCACCATCACCTCACGTCACCTCCGCTGTCCTCTCATCAACCCTGTTGCTGTCGTTCTGCCGTCCACCGTCCCCCATCCGTCTCTCCGTCCTCAAGCTCATCGGTCCCTCTCGTTGTGGGCTCCTCTATCCGCGTCCTCGTCGTCCAGGTTTAGGTTGTCATCGCTCCGTCCTGAGGCATCTTCTCGCTCCGTCATCCTCTGCCTGCCTGACCCCTAAGGCTCGCCGTCCTGGTCCAGTCCACCTCCATCCGCTCCCGGTTCTTGCTTGGTTGGGTTGAGAATGCCGGTGGTCCCTAGGGGGGATTGGTCGCCGCCGACCTCTCCCCCGACCAGATCATTTTTTTCCTTTTTGCCTAATTTCTCTGTTTTTGTTCATGTTTAAGTTGCCTTTGTCTTTTGTTCCTTTATGTGTTGTTGCTTTAGGCTACGAATCACAATTGTTTTGTGACTTCCTTTGGCTTTCCTTTAATTTTATTTGCTTTTGGTTGGATCAATACATGTTCGATCCGAGATCTGTTCGGTTCTCGAAATCTTTCTGTGTGAAGCAGGTGGATAGCCCTATCTTGGTTAAATTCGTCCGATATTGGCTCTCATTTGTGTGCATCTCGTATGCATTCAAATGCCTTGGATGTTTGTGTCTATGATGCAATCTCGTGGTTATTAGTCGTTGTTTGTCTCGACAACTTTTGCCTTGGATGTTTGCCTCTTGTATTCTCTCGTCCGCCCTTCGCCTCCACCCTTGCCTCTTCGCGGAGTGGTTTCGTGTTCTGTTTCAGTGTCTTCGTTTTGTGTTTATGTATTTCTCTTCCCGTATTATAATCCGCTTTTTATAATATAGGTTTCGCGCCACCCTTCTGAAAAAACGCCCTCGTCTTTTTATCTCGAACTTTTGTTCGACCCTCTGTCTTGGTTGTTTCCATCATTATTCTTCCATTTTTTTAACACAACAACTCGAAAGGCACTTGTAATATCCTTTTAATTTGGGAAAAATCATTAGTCCTTGAAGTTTATTATAACATACTGAAAAGTTCAGTACATAGTTAATTAATTCTTAAATTTCTAGAAATTGAACTCATTTGAATCATTTTTAGTCCAATTTTTTAATACAAAAGTGCCCTTAAATCAATTTTTAATTTCAAATTATTTGTGAGTTGACCAACTTTAACGAAACAAAAAAAGTCTGACTCTTCCCTCATTGGATGACCACCGTTTTCTGCTCTCCATCTCCTTCCCACTTGCTAGTGTGGAGTTGCTGCCTCAAGCCTAAGCTCGCAGCCCGAAGTAAACACCAACATCTTCCTTCCATTCCACCCACCTCAGACACGCCGCTTGGAAGTAAGCTAGGCTAGTACAACCCTCTCCCACTTTCTCTATTTTGTTTGTGATTAACTTTCCTAGGCGAATGTTTTGTTTCTTCTGGAAAATGAAGATTCTACTGGGAGTCTGTGTGTTTTGATCAGGACAATGATTGGAAATAGATAAAGAGAGAGTTGGGGCTAGGAATGGTTATGCTCGACTCGACGGTTGGTTTAGGCAACAACGTTTGGCTCCTTCTGGTTTGTGGAAATCTAGAGATTGGCCTGGGATGGTATATTCAGACTTTTAGTTTTCAAGGTATTGGACAATTGGATGTATTATCTTTGTGATAAGATTATTGAATTTCTATTTGTTGTGGCTGGTTGTTGAAGAGTGGGCAGAGGATAGGGAAGAATACTGGACAAGAGCTAGCGACAGAGGACCAACGAGGAAGGAGGGTTGCGTCAACATCTTTTTCATTATTAGAGTAGTTTTGTAATAAATAAATAAAAATTAACGATGTTTTCATTTGCAGGGATTTATAAGTTTAATTTTTCAAACCTTAGGGACTAAAAAACTAAGTGGAGGACTTTCTAGTATATTATACCAAATCTTATGGACTTATGAGTATTTCTCCCTTTTAATTTTTAATTATACATAAAAAACACTTAAATCAACCTGTTGTGAAACGTTAAGATAAGTGTTACGTATAAGGAGGTCCCTCTCATCTCATCGTTAACAGCAGGAATCGAAGGGCGAGATGAGGTTCGGGAACTGCAAAACGAAGAAAGGGAAATGGACCTAGTAAATCAAACGATGGATTTGACCGTTCAGATAGGTATGACCTGGGATGCAAAAATTCGTGATATTCTCCAAGGAATTAAGGAAGCAAGAAGGGGAAATGTCCAAACTAAAATTCATGATCCTCGTAAATATGGAGAGTTTTTTGATGAGGAAAGGTAAATATGTGGTTAAGTAAAAAAATATGGTTAGGTATTATTCGTATATTCTTACCTTGCTTTTAGTGTAATTACACATTTTGGGGTGGATGGTCTTTTGGAGATATTTTTAAGTTTATGTACGTAAATAACACTAATCATAAAATTATGATGTGTGTCTATCTAATATCTGACAATTGTACAAATAGCTTAACTATCTTTTAAGATTTTTTAGGAATATAAAATTTTACTTATAAAAAATATAATTAATATAGTTTAACGATATATATCAAGTTTGGTGGATGTTGTATTGCTTTTTCAAATTGTAAAAGAAGTAAGACAAGGGAAAAATACATGGTTTCTCTTTTCAAAGGAATGGGCCAAATAACGTATTCCTTTGAATTAATTTTTACACCAGATTGGTCAACTGATCGGCTATTAGGATCTTTTCTATAATATTTTGAATCGTGGAACTTATTTAGCTTGATTTCGTTAAAGCCAGACGGTGAATTTAAAAACATTTTTGGGCTTGAAATTTTAACCTTGACCACCGTAGCCTCGTTACTGTTAACTGGCAAGCATCATCAAATAAAACAAGCGTGAGCTTATGCATCTGTCGTTGTCAGCTGAACAGGATCAATGAAGGGAGAATGTCTGTGTCAGGATACGGTGCCAATTATGGTTTATTTTCTTTAAAAACTTTCGATATCCAGATTTTCATTGTGGGACTAATTTAATTTCGAATCAAACTAAGCAATATTTTTTTTACAACAGAAGTTTAGAACACGTGCATTACTAGGGTCAATCTTTTCCTTCTTTGAATTTTCTGCTAATTAACGGAGATAAATTAAGTAAGGATTTTCTTTTCGGGAAAAAATGGGATTTGTTTATTGATGATTTTGATATGTCAATTGCTCCATTTTATAATTTTGTATGCCAAGTTGCTAACATCATACGAGGAACCACTTTTCATGTGCAATAGAAAATCATCCCGTTGAAGTGCCCGCTAGGTTGTACTCCAGAAAACTTTGGTACACCGGTCCACCACTAACTAGGAGATATTTTTTTAACCTTTGGTATTAAGAGTCAAACAATGATACTATTCAGCATTGTTTTCGAAACGGCGGTCGGACCGGTCGAACCACGAATCGGAAGGGTTAGCGGATCAAAAAATATGGTCAGAACGCCAACCTTACGAACCGGAGATTTTCCGGTCAGACCGGATGGTTGGACCGAAAAAGTAACCCGGAAAATTCTGGTTCGTTAGGTTTTGGGGAAAAAAGTGAAAAATCGAGCCTAAACTTACCGAATTTTGCCATTTTCTTTCTAATTTTCAACCCTAAAATTTAAAAAACTTCCCCGAAACAAGTATTTGATTCTATTTGTGCATGTATTTCATTAATTTTGGAGGTGTGAGTGTAATTATATATACGACTATACATATATAATTTTTTAAAAATATTTTTTATTAAAAAAAGGTCCGGTCCGACCAGCGGTTCAACTGGTCGGACCGGTTGACCCAGAGTTCGGAAGAAAATCCGGGTTGAGCTCCGGGTCGTTTTTGAAAACAATGCTATTTAGGATGTAAATCTTCTAATTATATTTTTTTATACGAGAATTTGAACCAAAATCTTTTTAAGAAAATATAAATTAGTAATTTCCAACCACTACAAATTTATAATAGGACAGAAACCAAAGATCCAAGGGAATCCAATGCGCAGGAATCACATTGGGCCCATTTGAAATTAACGAAACTGGTCCCGGATCTCACATAGCAACAAATATATCCTGAACAATTGTAACGACCTGGCCTATCAATTTTCTACCAAAAATGCTTCAAAAGCCTTAATGAATCAGGGACCTAATCTTTTCCGGACTCGGGCCCAATGTATGTGATCTGCACTTACTTTTTACCGCCTCGCTTCGCTTAGGCATCTATTAAAAAAAAAAATACTAATTACGTATTAGTCGGTCTAGCAAGTCTCAGTATTACTATTAAAAAACACAAGCTACTTTATAATAATGGTTGTCATTTATTATGCGTCCATTGGTCTTACCAAAATAATGTATTTGTCATGTGAATTAAGTCAAATGTAACTAGGCCAGAGTGAAGATAAGCGCAGGTTAAGTTTGTGCTTACTTTTTGCATGTGTAATAAGTAAGGGCGGAAAATGAAAACAATATCGCTCCATACATGTTGTGTCTATGATTCATCGTACTACGGCCTAGCTTCAAAAGGTATCGCTATACAGAGAGTTTGTTATGCTAAAGTTAAACCTATAACCGAGGTTTGAATTTTTCTGTTCCTGCAGTAAACATATAGGGTTCGGTTGCATACGAAGATTTTAGCATGGTCGGATGACGTCGTGGTACCAGCATCCTTCAGTTGAACACGAGAGATTTCAGGTATGATCTGACTGCAATGGGGCGTTTCCATGCTACAAGGAACGGATTCGCGGTTGTTTGATCCGCCGAGGAACTTGGAATCTTATTGAGGATGGTTGTGAGGAGCGTTGCATCATGGATTCTCACGGTTGGTGCTACTGCTATCGACGGTATTGATTAGCTGGGAACCACTCTGTTTCTTTTTTTTTAATATCAGAAACTGCAACTACCTGGAGTTCACAACTACAGTAATCGGCTCGAAGGATGGGAGTAATGTTGTTGCTGACAGAGACTTGATCAAGTAAGATATCGCGCATCTGATCTGAACTCTGCTAGAATTTCCCTTGAACAATCGAAGAGCAGCATAGATCTGATAGATTTGTGGCGTCGCCGCATAAACCAGTTGCAAGTATTCTACCAAGCCAAGCCTCTGCTCAGCCTGATAGTCAACAGGTCAAGGAGTGCTTCTTACCGGATCCGGACCAAACCACGTCTCGTTACCGGATCGATGTAAGCAACAGCCAGAACATTAACACAAAGGTAAATAACAAATGAAGTTAACATCGACCACCGACAGAACAGAGATAACAGACTTAAGATTCGATGTTCATATTAACATCATCGCATCAAGGTTTGGCATGACACATATTTGCGAATTGTTCTTAGGGGGGGCTGGATATATGACAGAAATTGTCTGACCATCCACGACAACAACCAACAGAAACAAGGAAAGGATAACTGATAGCAATTCACTCAAATGCCCACTGGTTCTCTCTGCGGACCTCCTCTTCCTCCTCCGGTGCATAAATTCATTCTTGATGTTGAATGTCTTGTGGATCTCCTCCGGTGTCATGCCCTTGATCATATCCGCCAAAGTCTGGCAAGTAAGGTCCAGCAAACTTTTGATCAGATGATTCGCTGCCTGAAAACCATTCAACAAATTCATGTAAACATTAGTTACGGTGCCGAGTGGACCCAATCCACGCGCCTACCAAAATAATGTATTTGTCGTGTGACTCAAGTCAATTGGAACTATGGCAGGGTGAAGATAAGCGCAGGTTAGAGTTTAGATCGCGCTATATAGGAAGTTTGTTATGTTAAAGTATTACAAGTTGATTATGGTATTTGGTTGACTTAAATTTATGTGTATGAATTCTACGATGCATCTCTAATCCCTCATCCTGGATGACATTGACGTGATACCAGCATCCTTCACTGGAAGGAGAAATTTCAGGTGTGATTTGACTGCAACTGGGAAGTTCCATGTTACAAAGAAAGGGGTCGCGGTTGTTTGATTCGCCGAGGAACTTGGAGATTGAATGTCAGCTTGAAGGTATCCATTTTGCAGACATTGGCGTGTCTCCTGTGATCCAAATTACAGATGGAATGTCAGTCATGAGAGATGGTGCAGGAGAACTCGGTGTCTCCGGTGCAAAGTAAACAAGTAGGCCAATGTGAACTCTGAAGCCGATTTAGGTACGCTCCCGACATCAGTGAAGCGATTGATGACCCTAAACCGACTTGAACAAAGAAAACGAACACTAGTAAATAAGAAGCTGCTTTCTTAGTAACATCTGCAGGAGGTGGGAGTTGTAAGAAATACCCTCCAGTTCACAACAACTGCAATCGGGTTGTAGGATGGGAGAAATGTCCTGATCTAAAATATGAGAGAATTGGCCTTGAATAATGAAAAAGCAGCACAGTTCTGATAGATTTGTGATGTCTCATAAACCCACTTGCTAAGTATTCTACCAACTGAATTTTAAGCGATCTCCTTCGGTTGCGTTCTTCTCTGGTAGAGCTCCAACGGATGCGCGCGATACAAAGTTCGATCTCCTTCGGTTGCGTTCTTCTCTGGTAGAGCCCCTTTGGCGAATTGCAAGGAATATCCTGAAGATGAGCCTCTGCTACTTGATGACTTCATCTTATTTGGTACAGCTTATGAACTTGACAATGTTGAATCACCAATTTAGGGGCAGACAAGGACACCATCTACAAGCTTATCGTTGATAAGACATTCTCCCCGTGAAACCTAGGTTAACAACATTGGAGCATGGATTCTCCATCACGAGGCCTCCGTTTCTTCTAAGGAGCAAAATATGAAGAGAGATTGAAGGTTCTCTACAAGATTTATTCTCCCGGTGCCCATTTTAGCTGTGCCACTCGTACTTTGCAAGTGGGTGAAACAAATTAAACAACAGCCGGAACAATAACACAACGGTAGATATAATGAAGTTAACATCAACCACCAACACAACAGAGAGAACAGAATTAAGATTCGATGTTCATATTAACATCATCACATCAAGGTTCGGCATGACACATATTTGGGAATCGTTCTTAGGGGGATGGATATATGACAGAAATTGTCTGAAAAGCATAACTTAACCATCCACGACAAGCACCGACAGAAACAAGGAAAGGATAACTAATGGTACGGAATATCAATTAATTCTTCACAATTCACTCAAAGGCCCACTGGTTCTCTCTGCGAACCTCCTCTTCCTCCTCCGGAGTAAAGTCATTCTTGATGTTGAATGTCTTGCGGATCTCCTCCGGTGTCTTGCCCTTGATCATATCTGCCACAGTCTGGCAAGTAAGGTCCAGCAAGCTCTTGATGTTCAGGTAATTAGCCGCCTGAAAATCATTCAACAAACATGCAAACATAAGTTACGCTATGATACACACATTGAAAAAACCACAAAGCGAGGTCAGTATCAATGAAGACTGAAGCAAGAAAGAAATATACAAAGGAAAAAAATCATCCACGCTGCTTAAAAAACATAAACATGTTGTCTCTTTAAATGATTTCAATTGATCCCACATACATCATACTAGAAACTACATTCCCTTTACATGCGAACAAGCAGTCACCTCGCCTCCCATATTCTCCCCCATATGGGGGGTGGGAATATTGAAGCACAGTGCCAAGCAAAAGTCTGCTTACATGTGCCCCAACAATTACTCAACATCACACATACTACGAACTACAGTCCCTTTCCCATATTCTCCCCCATACGGGTGGGAATATTGAAGCACGGTCTACATGTGGCCCGATTACTCAACATCCCCTCCTACAAGCTCCTCCTGGAGGACAACAACAAATAACCACAATCGCCAACACAGAACCTAAATTGAACACAGAAAAAACCAAAAACGAACGCCGAGACGTGAAAGCCCCAAATCCTAGATCCCATAACAACAAAAATCCTATCCTAGCTCCAAGAATCCCAAATCGCAACAACAGTACACAATTAAATAATTCCAAATCGCACACAAAATAGATAAAACAAAACCCTAGGGAAATCCGAGAGGGGACCAGGATGAGATCGAAGAGGGTGGACTGGTCGACTTTGACGAACTCGGCATCCCAGGCCTTGAGCTCGGCGTCGTCGGGGGTAGAGGTGGCGGACTTGTCGTCCTTGGCGGCGTTGGCCTCGACGTGCTTCTTGCAGTACTCGATGACCTTAGACAGGATCTTGCTGGTCACGTTTGGGAGCGGGATCCCGTTATCGGCGCAGTCGTCCTCGATCATGTGCTTGATCGTCTGCGACTCCAGAGCCACCGCCTCGTCGACGTCGAAGGACTCGCCGTCAGAGCTCCTTAGGGTTATCTTCTTCGAAGACATCGTAAGGTCTTGCTCTCTCTCCTTTCTAGGGTTAATTGATTTCCGAAGGGGAAGATGGGAGAATAGGTACGGGCTTGGGGCCTTTTTATAGCGAGTCGATTCGGGTTAATGGCGGCTTATCGATTGACTTGTAACCATTGTTTTAAAAATATGGTTCGACCGGCGGTCCGACCGAATCGGAGCTTTCACCGTGTCTAAAAAGTAGGGAAGGACGCCTACCTTACGAACTGGATGATTTCTGGTCGGACCAGGTGGTTGATCCAGAATTTTGACCTGAAAAACTTGGTTAGTTAGGTTGGACCAAAAACCTTTTTTCAAAAAAGTGAGAACCAAAGGTTGGTTGCCTGCTTGGTCACTTGGTTCTGCCAATGAAGATATTTCCTTCTCTCTTAGAAGCAGAGTTCTCCCTGACGAGAACCCTAAAATTTCACAGGATCCCTCAAAAAAAAAATTCACAGGATCGATTATCAAGTCTCTCGCCGACGAGACCTCAGGTATATCTCTCTCTCGTTCGTTGGCCGGCGCCGACGTCGGTTTTGCCTTTGGTTGGTCTTTTGTTTTTGCGGATTGGGATTCGACCCCACGCTGATGCCAACGCCGACGCTGGGATTGCTTGTTGGGTGTTTGCTGATTTTGCTTGTTGGGTGATCGATTTTGTTGTTGCCGTTTGTAGATGGGTGTTAGGTCCTGATTTTGGATTCGTACTAATTTTGGTTACATGGATGAAGGAGAAAGGTTGGACTGAGGCGATTTTCGAAAAATTGAAAAGGAGAAGAGATCGAGGGAATAGTTGAGAAGGAAGAAAATGAGTCTCTGGAATATCGAAGTCTCTGGTAAAAGAGATTATCAAGGAAGAGGTTTTAAAGATGAGAATTGTTGGAGATGATATTAAGGAGGAGGATGAAGGAAGTCCCTGGGAGAGAGGTCAACGAAAACATAAGGAAGTCTCTCGGAGGTGACCCGGAGATAGACCTGGCCATAAATTGAATCTGATTCGTGATTCGATTCGATTTGATTCGATTCGTTAAAAATTCGATTCAAATTCGTCAATAATTCAATTCGTAAAAAATTTGATTCGAATTCGTCATAAAACGAATTGAATACGGTTCAAGATATTTATAATTCGCAAAATCGGCGAATTTAATTCAAATTTGATTCGAGTTAAATTCGTGTTAAATTTGATTCAAATTCATGTACATATAATAATAATATATGTTAAAAAAATTCAAATAAAATGGGGAGATTTGAGAGGAAAAAATTCGGTTATAATTTAATTATAATTCGATTATAATTTGATTCGAATTCGATTCAAATTCAAAAATTCATAATTCGTATTCGATTTGTCTTGTGAAGAATTGAATATGGTTTAATGTTTTGATAAATTCAAATTCGAATAAATTCGATTCGAATTCGTCTAAATTCGAACCGTGGTCAGGTCTACCCGGAGAGTGACCCGTTCTGTTCTCTGGGTTGTGGTTCAACTAGTTTGACTGGTCGAACTACCGATCGGATTAAATATTTTATTTACATTAAATACTCATATTTCTTATCTAAATTTGAGGAATCTTCTAGTATTCTAGACTCTACTACACCCAATATCCCCCTCCCCCCAAAAATAGTACACCCAATATTTTAATTTTTATCTTCTACTTTTACATTTCTAATATACACAATTTTCTTTCACCTTCTCTCTCCTAAAACTCTCTCTTTCCAAAAACTCACTTCTTTTTTCCATCTTTTCTCTCTCGTCCAAGTTATTCCTCTTCCCTTCTCTTCTATATGCAACCACCTCCCTCCTCATCCATCCTCTGGCGAGTTACTCCTTCCCCTCTAACTTTCGGTGGTTTTTTCCTTCCTCCTCCATCCTCTCCTTCACCCTCCTCCTCGGTGGTCTTTTTCTTCCTCCTCCATCCCTCCTTCACCCTCCTCCGGCGACTCTCCTACTTCACCCTTCTCCTCCAACGGCCTTCCTCCTCCTCCCTTCTCCTCCTCCATCGATTTTTTTAGAAAAGGGTAAAGAGAATTCGAAAATCGAGATGGCCAAATGAGAAAAAATGTTCAACTTTTTGGTTCAACCTTACCAACCGAATTTTTTTGGGTCATTTTTTGAACGAACCACCTGGTCCAACTGGATTTTAGGCGGTTCGTTAGGTTGGCATTTTTATGTAAAAAATCGGTACGCCTTTCACCCTATTTTGGGTCGGACCGTATTTTTTAAAACTCTGATTATATGATAAATAATATTTATTTTTTCTTTAAATAATCTCTGGTCTGACTAGTGATCTAACCAATTGGGCCGATCGACCCAGAAGTCAGACCGAATTCTAGGTCGACCTCCGAGTCATTTTTGAAAACAATGCTTATCACCCCTTTTGTTTTTTACTAAATTCATGTTTTGCCCTTTTTTTCCTAGTAGGGCCTTTCCATGCGTGAGTGGGGCATGCCTCATCACGGTTGGGGAACCGGTGATTCCATGATTTCAAAAATATGAAACTAGAACCAGATGAGTTTTAGGGTAGTTTACTACATTGTCGATCAAACCTGAACTTATGGTTTAATTTTTTTAAAAATAAAAATTTTACTATTTAGCTCTATGAAATTAAAATTTGACTCGGTTCCACAATTCAGAAATTACCAGTTCTACAATTTCATGGTTAAGGTGTTTTCCTAAAATTTGAAACCAGAACCTAAGGTTCAGGGACAGTTCGAGGAACCTTGGTCACAGTTCACGTTCCGGTTATCGGAAAATCCAATTCTAGAACTGTCGGTTGGGCAGCTCCATTAGAACTATGGTTAGGGTGGGTGTTAGGGATGTGCCTTCTGTATTTATCTAAATTTTTTCTTGGATACCAAATATATCGAATACTTAAATACTAAAAAGGTTTATATCGATCCTGAACTTGATTCAGCAAATATCGATTTAAATTTTCATAAATTTAACATTTTACTGATCTACAAAAATTTCGTAAACACCGACTAAATTTAACACATCTACATCATCACCCTGGAACTGAGATTCATTAACCACACAGCATGTGGCCGACGCACACCTTCCTCCCCCGCGGCAACAATAACCGGTGTATGAAACTCAAATCCATCCACTTCAGCAGCAGAAGCCAAAACTACAACAACTTCGGTGTCTAGGAACTACAGAGCTCCACTGCAACGACAATAGCTTCATCGAGGGGCTCCAGAATAGCACCAGACGCACCAGCATTTTACTGTCCAACTTCCATCGCACGTAAAAGCACTTCTTATCCATCTTTTAACGCCTTTCTAACCACTATATGGTTCATTAATCTTAGCAACTTGTCAATTCACCAGCATAAGATTTCTAGTATTATCACTAGTTTAGTGCTTAACTATTAATGTTGTTTGATCTCTGGGCCTAGTAAGATAATTCAATTATTTTATTCCATGAATATCAAAAATATATTTGTTTGTAATTCGATTGAACTCAAATATAAATTACTTAACCAATATATCTAATTTTGAATAGAAAACTACGAAGTATAGGGAAGAACCAGAAAAATCTTGGGAGACGACGGAAGAGGATCAAACTTTGGGAGAGAGGATCAAACTACGAAGTAACTTTGGAAACTTTTGCTTTTGTGGATTGCTAATGTGTCGTCGGTCATTGAAAAATTTTATAAGGTGTTGAATATTATGTTTTGAGAAGTACAAGGATCTAAATGATCCAATTTGAGTACAAGGTTGAATTGTAATTTTTTAGTTAAGTGGAGGGTGCAATTTGATTTTTTGCTTTTGTATATAGTCAAGAAGATTACTTTTTAGTCACTAGATTATTTGGGATTTAAGTAAAATATACCTAATCTCTCAAATATTGATGTTTACCAAAATTTTCAATACATTCTTACCAAATTCAATCCTTGATATCTATTTACCAATCTCAAACTATTAATTACCAAACAAAATTCTAATTACCAGTAGGGTGAGCAAGTGGACCGGACTGGACCAATCTAGACCAAACCATAAAAACTAAAAATTATTTAAGAAAAAATATGAGATCCTGACCGGACCATAAAAATTGAGAACCATTTAAGAAAAAAATGGGATCCAGATCGGACCATTTGTTCATTGATTCTAGACCAGAACCAAACTAATTCTTTTGGTCTAGTTCGGGTTCAAACCAAAATATCCAAAAATTTTAAGAATAAAAAATGGACACTTATGGACTTGAGAAGGGCAACTACATACTGTAAATAGGCCGAGAGGAAAGATGTCAATTATGATTTGACATTTAGATTTGCTATTTTGGGATGTCGAGCATTCATAAATTGATTGTCATTGTACTACGTGAGGAAAAAAATATTGATTGTGTTGTCTCAACAAATTATGGTTTGGTCTGGTTCTCCATGGTTCTTTTCAAAAAGATCTGAACCAGATTTAAGAACTATTTCTTGAGCAAACAAAGAACTGATTGGGACTAATTTTTTTTAATCTAGTATGGATATGTTTTTTTTGTTTGGTTCTGTCTGATTATGTAGTAGTTGATTTTTTTACTCACCCATAATTACGTGGCCAGGTGGGAAACTATTTAGGAAATATGAATTGCTTAAAAATTAATTTCACGCGTGGGGTGGGAAACTTTTTTTTAGAATAGGGAGGAAACTATTCGGGAAATATGTATACTAGTTTTATCTACCAGAAAAAGGAATACAATTTCGGACTGTCACAATATAGAAAAAATGTTTTCGCATTACCCTGTCACAATTTCGGAGTTGCCATATATTCAGGTTATTTAATGTTTTTTTATTCGAGAAGAATATTAATGAACTTGAACCAAATAAAATGCCCAGTTAGTACGACCATTGGCCTGTCGAAGAACATACATGTCGAGCTGTACAAATAAATAACATTCCTTAAAATCCGAGAAGTCGGATCGTTTTGGGTAGTAAAATCAAAATTTGATGATATCACTCTTCTATTTTTGATTTTTCTTCTTTGTTGGCTCTTCTTGGATAAATTTTAACCGCAAATTTTAAAAAATTGGGAAATTTGGTGACAATTAAGTAACGTAAGTCTGTGTTTGGCAAAAAAAAATCTTTATTTTCAAATTCATTTTTCTTGAATGGTTTTCTTCAATTTTTCGCATCTAGAACACTAACCATAAGAGAGAGCCTAACCACAAAAGATATCATTCTTCCGATACTATCTACCGCATAAACAATTTCTTCTTTAATCCAAAATTTCTAGGTTAAGTTCAATTTTACTTCTGACCCAGTCTGTAATCTGCTCGACTTGCTGTTACCTTCTACCTTCCCGCTAACATTCAAGCCCCAGCCATTATCGTCTGATCAATCATCACACACATAAATCCCTCACTTGTCCTTTTGCCAAATCGATTTGGGACTTCTTTACTCGCAAGTATGGTGTGCTTTGGTGTGTTAATTCACGAATTACAAATTCTTTGGAGGAGTGGATGAGACTTGTTCGTGGTGGGATGATCAAGAAGGTGTGGTTCGCACTATACGGAGCAATACTTTGGTGGCTTTGGCTCACTAAGAACCTCCGAACCGAGCTATTTTCTGAGGTGAAAGGTGTGACCGGGAACTTCTCACTCATGCTATCACTAGGCAAGTCCAAGAATGGCTTAGATGGTATACATCTGAAGCAGATTTTGATCACCAGGATTTACTTTTGTACATAGAATCTCTTCGTAATAGGAGAGACTAGACATGTATAGCTCAAGTAGAATAGGTTTTTGTTCTACTTGGTGTAAATATTTTGGAGATATATATATTTAATCTATTTATAAAAAAAAAACACACTGCAGGTTCTTGTGATGCGATGTTTTCGTCTAAATCCAGGCAGCAACTCTGGTGTCCAGATCCAATGGTGACTCCAGCATCATGGCGATGGATCCACCGGAGAAAGCTCGGCGGCAGCTTGTTTCTGCTGTGGCAGCTGGCAATTCCATAAAAGTGTCGAAAGTTTCTCGTTTTAAAAAAGCTATTAGGAATTGACGAATTGTTAAGGTATCTAAATCTCATTCTATATAATCGGTTACACTTAATTCTGAATTAATCTTTACATGTGAACATCGCAGCATGTGATAAAAGAAATTTCAAATTGTTACTCTAACTAGAGTTCCACATCTAATTTTGACATAATTGAGCCGTCCAACCCCTCCGGCCCAATAGAGATGGCTGTTGACGCTCCGGACAAAGAGGCTCATGCTCGTCCGGTGCCTTGGACCTTTGGCCGAGGTGTTTAGGTTGGAGGGGAGATCAGAGTTGAGACCGGAAAATAAGATAAGCCAGAGATCGGGGCCGGCGAAGCTGGGGCCGCCAGAGTTGGGCTATAAATTAATATTCTCAATCATCTTGGCGACCAAGATTTGATAGGCTCTGTCCGATGGATGGTAACTGTCCCAAAAGACATACCCCGATGCATTTGAACAAGTATATGGACTATACGGAGGACATAGGATTGATACCTCCAAATTCCCTGTCCCACAACATCCTCGGTCCACAACTTTAAAACCTGATCAAATACAACACGGTAATAAAATCGTAAGTGTTAGTCAATGAATTTTAACACTTACAAATATACTATGATGCGGAATTATGCGAGCAAAATGGATCACGACATCAGTCCACCTGATATCATAGTATAATTTTCATATCCAGTCCAAAATTTGGGTTGGCGAATTTGTCATTTATAAAAAGTCATCCGCTCTTGCAATTAGCAATGTAGTATTTTCAATGCTAAATATCACGGCTAACTGCTAAAAGACATTTAGCCTAGTGGCACAAGGCGTTGAACAATTTGACGCAAGTTCAAAATTCAAATCATGGCGAAGTGTAATTATTTGGTATAAAAATTTACCTTGTCTAACTAAACATGAACAAATAAAAAGGTATCAAAGTTCAAATTCGTAGGAGATTAATATCGTTAGACACTTGGGACGATCAACGATATAACCAAGTGTAACAACTTGTTGGCAAATATTTTTCTGAATAAAATACAACTTTACTTATTAAAAAAATACGCACAAACATTACCATAACTTTGATGATTTTGGATGACATCGAGGAAATATCCATAGCAATCCACGTAGCGCAAATTAGCACCGAAAAGGGAACCGTTTAGAGAAGTCAACAGGATATTCAATTTGGCGTTGAACATTTGTGATGCCTCATTGTAGTAGTCGCTGCACTGCCTTCGAACGCCTCCTGCTAGAGTTCTTGATGCTGGAATACACCCAAGTGGTGAAACACCAAAAACCCAAATCTCCCTTGCGCCGGCGTCGTACACCTCCTTTAGGATTCAAGAAAACCGGTCAATTGATATTGTATTAAATTAACATATACAAAATGGTTTCGGCAATTTCTAACTTTTTTGCTTTTTTTTTTACTAAATTGTTGTCCTCATGGATTTGTAACGGGTGTTTATTTTGACTAGAGAGATTTGTAATGCAATTGGCCCAAGATCATGGCTATTCATGGTGTACAATTGTGACAGGTAATCTTTTTCTTGCAGCGTTTTTTTCTATTGAATTTTAACAACTGATTTTAACTAGTGTTCTGATTGCAACCTCATACGAGGGAATTCTACATTCGTTTGGGTATAATACGTAACTATACTATCAACAAAATCTACTTCTTAAAAAAATTACATATATACACCAAGTCAAAGGTTCGGAGTAGAATTCACCTGAATAAACACGGAGGCCTTGTCCATGAGAAAATCCGAGTAGGCAGAAAAGTTGAACTGGACTTGCCTGAGGCGGGTAACAAAATAGGTATTAGCAATGTCATTGCTACCTGCGATTAGCCCGTAAATGGTTTTCGATATCAAATCGTCCGCTCTTTCTTGTCCAATAGTTTCCTTCACCTTCTCTTTGTATTCCTTGAACAACGATAATTGCTCGGGTAATGATATTGTCGCCTGTAATCAATATGAGCTGGGTAATTTGCAAAAGAAATAATTAATTAGATACGGATATTTAATTAAAGTGGATGCATTCGTACAAAGATTATTGGTGTCAATGGATCGTATCCGGATCCACCAGAAGCAAACGTGACACCTGTGAGGAGATCCTCCGGCTTTAATGCTGGATCATTGTATGCCGGAAGGAGATCTTTAATTCCCAAAGATTGAGCTACAAAACATGAGAGTTCGAATTGACATTAAAAATATATATAGATCAACGGTTGATGGCGTTATTTTACTTGGAAAAAAAAGAAAAAACGTCATAGTAAATTTGGAACCTAAGAAGTCAGACAAGATCCTGCCGTTGCAAAATCTTCCGGTTGGGACCCCTCCCGGAAAATCCCTACCGTAAGGAGGGAAGTTGCATTTAGAAATGGAATACAGATTGTTATTGTTTCCTGCATCAGCAATGGAATCTCCGAACATTATTACCGCCGGATACTTCTTCTTGATCGGCGCCGGAACATCAATCCTATTCGCGTCGCTTCCGTTAATGGCCTCAAGTACTAAAGCCAAAGTCCACCCGAAAAAATAAATGAGTTCAGAAGTTATTTTCATATCGGTCGGATACGGATTTATTGTTTAGCCTCTGATCGACGGGTCGGGACATTACATATACCCGGCACATAAGCTGAAATGGAGGAGATCAATGCCCTGACGAAATGTTGTTCAGATCATTTAGTTTGTGTGAAGAGTCAGTAGTTATCTTTTTATACTATCCCGTATGCGGACACTTGCTAATCCAACTAATAAAATTTGATCCAGGTATTGATCCTTGTTGATTTATAATGTTCTCATCCCGAAGCAGGATAATGAATGGCATTTAATATATTTTTTATACGTAAAATTTTATTACCTACCGAAATAATTGTCAATGTATACGAGTGCACTACACCAGTAGTGATATTAGGCACTAATCAAACTCCTAAAAATGGTCTAAGATATTAGACTATTTAGTTAACAATCGCTACTAGATAGTTGATATCTTTACATTTAATATATATTGTTTATTTGTTTGGATTGGTCTGCATAATTTAAATATTGATATATTTTCTTGATAAGTATTTTAATATGATATATTTTTTATAAGTAGTTTAATATGATATCTATGATCCGATCTTCAGACCACGCACGATTCACAACTCTGTACGTATGAATTATTATATTGGAAACCAACCAATGATTTGTATTCACTCGCTTCGTATGTGCAGGTAACTTGACGGTTATGCCACTCTTTACACAAGCAGCACATTCACGTTTGGTTTTATATATTATCGATATTCAGATTAATTTAAATTCACATCAGGTCGTACTATTTACAACCGTTAAAATTTTGTCTAGCAAATTCTGCACAATTGTGTTTCTATAGCTCGACACATCTAACTAAGTTAAAATATTCTTTCACCATTTAGCATAATCCATGTGGTGATATTCTTTTAATTGGTTTATGATCTGATCTAATCAATGAACAAAGGACGACCGCCACAACTAAAAGGCTCGTCACGTTAACTATTCTAAGTGGCGAATCAGATCTTTATGTTTGATTCGTGGACGACGACATCAAAAAGTAGTACCGGGAGTCTCGTTTATTTCGTGGGCTCTCTCTTGTTGGGCCTTTTTGTTTCCTTGAGATAATTTCTCTTTTATATTTTCTTACTATTTTGTTCCGGGTGCATTTTCATGGAGAACGACCAGTCACCCCATCATTTTGTCCGATTCGGAATGGTTTAATCCAAATGGTTTCATAATTTGGTCAAACTTTTTTTTGTAAAGATAAATTTTAATACAAATTTCCTTCACGTAAACGAAGCCGCATAATCCTCTTGTTCTTATATGTCTTTGATTCAGTAGTATCACTCATTAAATTTAAAACCTTACATAAGAGAACATACTTATATAGTATCTATCAGTGTATAACTTTGAGGTGAAGAGTAATACAATTTTATTTATGGAAAAAAAATTTCCAAGTCCTTAAATTTCAAGGTAATATAATGAAACGTCCTTTTATTAATAAAATAGTCCTCAAATTTTAGGAAATTGAATTAGTTAGTCTTTTTGACCAATTTATTTTACAAATTCAATTAAATTATAATGTGAGATTATCAAAATACCCATAATAATTACCCAATCCACAATCAAAGATCTCTAGCCATAAGATGAAACGACAACTTCTAAAAAATAACTGGGTAAATTACTGGATTCGTGCCAATTTTATTTTCTGGATACGACTGTGCAGCCTTATCGCTGATTTGCTTCAAGGTTTCGGTCCCAGTAGCACCACTAGGATTAGCAGGTATATGTTGATTTTATTTTACAGCTGATTTGCTTCGAGGATGCAAGCTGGAGGATGCTAATCGATCAGTATTTTTCTTGATCTTTTGTTTTTTGGTTTTTCCAAACATGTTTGGTTTAGCGATTTGATGGGTTCTGGGTTGATCTTGCTTGGATCAACCTCACTTTGGTTTGGCAGCGGAAGATACGCCGGAGAAGATGATCGGTATCTTATGGCTTGAGCTCTTTGACTATGGGTTTGGTAACTATTTAGGGTATTTTTGTAATCTCATATTTTAATTTAATTAAAATTGTGAAATAAATTGATCAGTTTTAATTTTTTAAAATTTAGGGACTAGCTAATTTAATTTTTTAAAATTTATAGACTATTTTACTAAGGACAGGACCTTTCAGATTTTAGGGACTTGTGAGTTTTTTTTCCCTTTTATTTATTAAAAAATCGTACATCAAAGAAACTGTTATATTTGGAAGAATGGATAGCTGAACTAGCTCATCAAATTAAGCTAGATATGAACATTCTCGAATACAATAGAGACAAGGACTTGGTAAGCTCTTTCCGACGGATGGTAGCTGTCCCAGAAGACATGGTCCGCTGTATTTGTACATGTAGGAGTCAGTTTATTGCATAGGACCCACAGCTCCACATTTCCTGTCCCACAACACCCTCTATCCGCCACTCTAAAACCTGATCAAATGCAACATATATGCTCAACCATGACCGATGTCTTAAATTATGGATTAGATACGAAGATTATAATAAGTTAAAAATTACCGTAATGTTGGTAATTCTGGATAACTTGGAGGAGAGGTTGGTAGATGTCCACGTAACGAAGATTAGCACCGGGCAGGGTAGCGTTTAGAGAAGGCAGCAAGCTGTTCAGTTTGGTGTTGAATGCTTGTGATGCGTTGTTGTATTCTTCGTTACAATGCCTGTGTATTCCTCCTGCTATAGTTCTTGTAAATGGCAAGCATCCGAGTGGCGGAGCACCAAACACATTTATTTGACGTGCCCCGGCGGCGTACAGTTCCTTAACAATTAGTTTATTGAACTGTCAGTATTTGTATCCGAATCAAGTCGATTAATTCGGGTTTGATTTGGTTTGTACTAGTACGAAATAATTAATAAAATTGAATTCAGCCGGCAGAAAGGCGAAGAGAGGGATAAGAAACTAGAAATAACCTGTACAAATTCGGATGCCTTGCCAACCAAGAAATCGGCATAGGAAGGAAAATCACTCCGTATCTGCCTGATGTGGGTCCCGTAATAAAGACTAGCAATGTCGTTGCTACTTGAGACTATCCCATAAAATGCTTTCGATATCAAATCGTTCGCTCCATCTTCTCCAATACTTTTGATCACCTTCTCTTTGTACTCTTTGAACATTGTTAGTTGCTGAGGTAATGAGATCGCTGTCTGCAATTAATAAGAGGTTTTAGCGTGATTTGAGACACTGGAAGTTTTATTTGGATGCATATTACTTGAAATAAAAAGATGGCATGCATGCGTACTTCGAGTTTGGATGTTAATGGATCGTATCCGGATCCACCAGAAGCGAAGTTGACGCCTGTGAGGAGATCTTCTTGTCCTAACTTGGGATTATTGTACGCCGGAAGGACCTCTTTGATCCCTAATTGTTGAGCTGTAAATGCAATCGTGAATTTCTCCTCCATTTCATCATCTATCTGGTTACGATATGTCGACAAGATCTTTTATTATATCTGGAATCACCGAGCTGATTTAAGTTTCATTTCTCATGTAACCTTGTCCTTCATCTTGAGATTTATCCCGAATTCAGATACAAAGAGTACAAAATCTGTTGACTTTAACCGAGTCCAAACTCAGATCCATATTTTTTTAAAGAATAAGGGCATGAATATAGATCTTCATGATCATATCCTACCATTTTTTTAAATCAATAATAATAATAATAATAATAATAATATATGTATATTAATCACTAAACATATTAATAAATTCTCAATTTCACTTTACCCAATTTTGTTTTTTTATTTGCTTGTTAGGTTTATTTATATTGAATATTTTAATAAATAAATTAATTGTATTCACATTTTCGAGTGCCTCTTTGCTATTCACAAATAATCAATGACATTTTAATTTTATAAAAATTAATAATTTGTAATGATACGGACCCACATATAGCCTCGATCCTCTCTAATTTTTTAGGACTCGGATCTTTTTTTAAATTTTTATTTTTAAAGAGGATAAAGGTACCGATCTAGATCAATTCTTAAAAAGGATCGTGTTTCTATGAATCCTACCCGGGTCATACCCATTTTCATGGCTATCCCTAGGTTTTTTTAAGCTTATAAGCTCTAGGGTTGTTTCTAAGTCCTTATTAAGGTGTGATGTACTTATCAGTGAATAAAATCTATGTAGTTATCAAAAAATAAAGATGAGAAAATTGTACAATCACGAATAGAGGGAGATGAACCAAATGAGAAGTAAATATTAATTTGTTTCTAACCTATGAAATCAGAGGAGGTCTTGCCGTTGGTCCATCTTCCGGTCGGAATCCGTCCCGGAAAATCCTTCCCGTAGGGAGGGAAGTTGCATTTAGCAAGAGAGGGAAGGTCGTTGTTGTTCCCTGCATCAGCTATGGAATCTCCAAATATTATCACCGCCGGGTACTTTTCCGCATTGCCTCTGTGACTTCCCTCAAGTACTAATACCAAAGTCCACAAAGAAACAATGGAGATTTTCTTGTACATGTTTTGGTTTGGAAAAGGTTAAAAGGCAACAGAGCCAATAGGGAAAGAGAGAGTTGACATTCTAAATCGAGTTAGGGTTAGCTATATATTTATATATGATAAAGCTTCTAGATGATAGTTGCTAGGTATACAAAAGAACCCAGTTAATGAGTTGACAATTATAACGATCATTTCCCCAAAAAAATGATAACGATCATCATTTGTGGGCCGACATCTCCAGATCTCTCGGGATTGCCCATTCTGGCGTCTATGTTTTGAGCTGGCAATTATGGGTTAGACCTCCGAAATTTTGATGTGATCCTATCCAATCGTGTATGTTCTTTTATGGAAAATAATATTTTTTTTGATTCCAAATCGTATCGTGTATCTAACTCAGATTCAACGTGTAATCATGGTGCGAAAGAGCATTTGTGCAGAAGACTTTTCTTTATATAAGTAAACGTGTCATTTCCACAAACTAACCCTTCAAAGGACGTTACACCAAGAGACCACGCCAAAGGTATCAGATAGCGCTTATCAGACGCACAATAAATGATAAGCGATATTTAGATACGAAAATGATAGAACTACCAAGAGTAATTCAAAACCGAAAACCCCACTATACACCAATAAACTACCAAGGAGAAGAGAGTTATGGAGGGTCAAAAATTCAGAAATGATCCAGACCACAAGCCGCCTCCTTAATAGCACAAAGGATATTTGAGGCATCAATTTCCCAAGAAAAGCCTGCGACGATTGCCAGGAGCCACGTCTCGGACGAGAGCGTCTCACGAAGGTCATCATCCGATGATTCCATACCCACCAAATCGAGGGAAGGCAAAGCTCCAACGCCGGCTTCGGAGACTTTGTCTTCAATCGAGGGATCGAAGATTGCAAAAGAGCGACAGCTTTGCTCGTCGACTTCCTAACTCGACTGCTTGAGCGGCTCGGAGTCGGCAGCGGGAAGCTACCAACTTTAACCTTTTTAGCCACCCGGACAGCAGTGGTAGACTTCAATGAAGGAGCTAGCTGTTCGGAATCGAGGCTATGGGAGGTGACAAGAACGGGAACATCTACTGAAGAGAGAAATTTCTCCAACCAGGCCGCATCTTCACCAATGGGGGGCACTACACCTCGCCAGACCACAGCTTCGTTCCCATCCCAGGAACAACCACA
Source organism: Hypericum androsaemum (assembly GCA_963995505.1). NCBI lineage: Eukaryota > Viridiplantae > Streptophyta > Magnoliopsida > Malpighiales > Hypericaceae > Hypericum > Hypericum androsaemum. The sequence continues at coordinate 823,126 of OZ023191.1, forward strand.
TCCAACTGCAACTCCCCTTCCTCGGTAATGGCATCAGCTACCAGTTTTGCACTAGAACCTGGATCATCCGAAACTTGCAAAGCCGAAGCTACAACCAAAGGCGGCCCAAATCCACCTACGCTAAGAGCGCACTCCCCACCAACATGAGTCAAGACATCAATTCCAACTACAGAACAATCTGGCAACTCCACACTTGCAAAATTAGAATCCTAAGCTAAAAGAGACTGGACATCAACGGTATAACCTGTAACACCCACAGCAGGCTGAATGCAAGCAGGAGCTGGAAGTAGCACTGTTGTAGAGTTGGCCACAGGGGGCTGCAACACAGAAAAAGGGTCCTGCACACAAGACACAACAGCAGAGGGCATCGAGGCATCCAAAATTCTAACTGAATCCTCTACGACAGCATCAACACGCGACCGCACTTCAACACATGGAGAGCTCACAGCAGGTTCAGCCACCAAGGCGCCCAAAAAAGACGCAGGGCAACTAACAACAGCATGCAAGAGGTTCAGCCACATTACCTTAAAGATTGACTTCAGTTTGTTAACCCAGAGTCGCGTATCCTCGACCGAGCAAGAGCGGCCAGCGTTAAGGAGAGACGTCGTCGCAGAGTGAAAAAGCCACTCGTCCACAAGCTTGTCGGGGGACTTGGACCCGTGGACCTCCAAGCACTCCGCAGCATGGCCCACCATGATTCGAGGCCAGGGCGGTCCACGAGGGTGGCAGACCTCCGCAGAGGGCGCGGCGCCGCCAAGACCCGTTGTGCAGAAGACTTTAATTAATGGCGTGGCAAGGTTTTTAATGAGTTCTGGTTGTAACCCGTTGTTTGCACGAGAGTGTCATATTTGGGAGGGTAGAACAATCTTAGGCGGGTAGAACACAATATCTTGGTGCTAATATGTGTATATTACTTACTCTATTATTTACAATATTAGTAAAATCTTAACTTATAAAAAACAGAGTTCGAAGTTAATTCTTGAGAAATATAATCATATTGTTCGAACTTTATTAATGATTTTTTATCCATCAAGCTTATTACAGTCTTATTTTAAAAAAAATCAATTTTCAAACTTTCCAAGTCTCATTAGTAAGTGCAAATTTAAGATTAAATTCTAACTTCATGATCAAACATAGTAAAAAATCTATAAATACTAATAATTTTTGTAAGTAAAGTTTTTTAGTGGTTAAAAATTCGCACTCATTATACTATTTTTTTAACGGTATAATTTTATTGATACTCATATTTACACGTTACATGTAAAACCCCTGATATTATTTTCCCAAAAAATGAAGTTGCAATCGCATAGCTTAATAAAATTCTATCGCATTAAAATACAAGTAAAAGCTCTACCACGACATCTGTAGGTTTAGTTTCCATCTCTTAATTTTATAAAATTTTCTTTTCCTAAAGAGTCGTGTACGCATTATGTTAGTTGATTGAAATAAAACACGGACCAGCTCATAATCTTCACGTACGGGCCCGGGTATTATACGTCAGCAAGGCCCGTTAGTCTCCATTAATCTCCTTTTCCGCATTTTGTTGCGTGCAGAATTCCTTTCCTTGTTTGAATATGGGGAGTCCTCTTCAAGAGGAACATCAATCAAAAAGTTAATGGAAAAAAATCAAATAACACTTTCTATTTAACCAAAAAATATAATTATTATTTTGTACTTAAAATTGGATCATTTAACACTTTATATTTCTCAAAATGGGATAAGTAATACTCCTAATTATTTTTTTTGGTGTTTGGTGACACATCAACAATCCATGTAAGCAAAGACTATCCACTTCATCTCATTGACTTATGAAATAAATAAATAAAAACCCTAATCCTCCTCCCTTCCAAAGCATCGTCGTCCTCCTCCGCCCTCCTCCCTCCTCCCTCCCAAAGTCAATGAGAGCAAATGCTACTAAATTTAAACTTGTTGGAGATGTCGAGAAATTGAAGAGAAAATGTTTTGTGGGTTTGTTTTCAATTTAATTCGGGATCTTGTTTTGGACTCTTAATTCGACCTAGACAGTTTACTTGATGTACAAGGGTTTGCCTCTATATAAAGACATATTTTCCAAGAGTTTTGTAAGGCTTTGTAATTCGGTATCATCAATAAAAGTTCTCTTTTCTCCCCGTGGACGTAGGCATTATGTCGAACCACGTAATCTCTTGTGTCCGTGTTCTTTGTGCGTATTGTTCTCGAAGTTGCTGAATTCCTAACAAAACTATAATAAAGGATGGAGGACAATCTTGGCTGATGTCAAGATTAGATAAACCAATGAAGATGTGCCAACTTATGACAACTCGTGCATGAGCACCTGAGTCTGTTCCCGTTTAAGTTTAAGAACGAACAGGTCTCAGTAACTTTTCCAGAGAAATCCTTTGATACCTAAACAACGCAGTCAGTAAGTGTTACCTTCACGCCTTATTGAATTGAAACCACCAAGTTACAATTTCACAGTGGTGAACAATACCCTATTTCATCCCCATTCCATTAAGGTGATAATATTTAAGCAAGAAACAATCACAAATTAAGAACGTCCACACCGATAATTCAGAAAATTTGAAATATGTTGTTCATATGATGGGCAGTCAATTCAACTGAAAATTATTAGTTATGGAAGATGTTTAGGATTTACTTCTTTACCTCTTCCAACAGATAAGCTAATTATTTGCTCTCATTGACTTTGGGAGGGAGGAGGAGAGGAGGAGGCGGACGATGCTTTGGGGAGAAATTTTATGGTGCTCCTTACATACCAAGTCATATGATGACTTGGTATGTAACTACCAATCAATGAATGACAAGTGAATTTGTGCATTTCTAGTATTAAATGGGTAGGATTTATACTTATGAAAACAAAATCAAGTTATTATAGTGACATTAATTTACAGAAATTATTTCCCAAATCAAGTTTCTTCTATTAGAAAATAACCAAGCACTAAATAAAAAGTCTAGCTTCAATTTTTGTTATATTTTATTTTAGTTCTCCTATGTAGAGCCATATAAATAATTATAAAAATAATATGCGATGAAGAAATCGTTAATAATTATTGCCATGAACAATTGAATTATTTTTAATAATACTCAAAGCATATTTATTGTCGAATGAATTAAAATTTATTTGGTTTATACAAACCGAGCAAGCAAACAAGTCATCCGGATATTTTGTTAATTGAATCATAGATTACTCACATGTGTTTGTTGATTATTGTACAAATGATAATTCGGTAGTTCAATATCCTATATTTTAACAAAAAAATCCTATATTTTAAAGTTAACTAATAATAATTATATAACTAGTCCAATAACTCTATAAAAATAATATTTAGATTTTTTCGTGGATGAGTTCAAAGTTGGATGAGTTTAATAGAACTAAAATATTTACGAAAACTTGAAGTTAGAGAAGTTGCGTGACATATAGCATATTATTTTTATAATTATTTATAGTTCTATTTAGGAGAGCTAAAATAAAAAACAAAAATTGAAGAAATTTAATTTGGGAAATAATTTATGTACATTTATGTCACTATAATAACTTAATTTTGTTTCCATAAGTGTAAATCCTACTCATTTAAAACTAGAAATGCACAAATCTACTTGTCATTCATTGATTGGTAGATACATACCAAGTCACCATATGACTTGGTATGTAAAGACCACTTGCTTTGGGAGGGAGGAGGATTAGTTTTTTTAAATTTCATAATTCAATAAGATAAAGTGGATAATTTTTGCTTACTGGATAGTTGATGTGTCACCAAACACTAAAAAAATTAATTAAAGGTGTTAATTGTTCTATTTTGGGAAGTATAGGGTGTTAAGTGACCCGATTTTAAGTGTAAGGTGATAATTATAGCTTTTGGTTAAGTAGAGAGTGTTATTTGATCATTTTGCCAAAGTTAATATATTACGTTATGTCAAAGTATGATAATTTTTGAGCAAATTGCCCTTAGGTCTCTGATATTTTTTAAAATTATTATTTTTGTCCCTGATGTTTCAAAATTAAAATTTTAGTCCCCCTAGTTTATTTTTATTGTACTCTAAGGTCCCTAAGAGTCAACCGCTGATGTCATCGGTCAAAATAATTTAAAAATGATAGTTTTACCCTTATAATAAAAAATAAACAATCTCCCCTCCGTCTGGCCACCACCATCGACGACAAATTGGTCTACCATGAACGCCAATTGAGCCACGTCCCATTCAACGATCACCGTCGACCGTACATCAGTGCCTCGTAGTTCACCACAAGCTCGTCACCACGCCGACGGGAGAGCAACGGCTCTGCTACTGGCGAACCGAGCTGGAAGCTGCCGTCGGCTTCTCCCTCTGGTAGACGTTGAGTCCCTTTCTCTCTCCCCAAAAAATGGGGTCTTCCTTCATGGTCATGGGCTTTGAGATGACGTCGTCTAATCCCTAATTCGTTCATGGAAGTAGAAGTTGGAACCGATCAACGGGAATTGTACCAAGTGGAATCGAAAGTCCCTAGGAGCAAACGGAGGTGACCCACTCCTTGTCCCAAGTTCTTCGGCCGCTCTCCTCTTCAACGTCGTGGTCTACGGGTACAGGTTCTAGACGGTGGTGACCCAATCCTCGACGCTGACCCTCGTCGCGTCGAGCCACTCCTCATCGGTAACCCACTCCTCTTCCCCTACACCGCCCTCCCCATTGAGGAGGTCAAGGACTACGGCACCGCCCCGGCCAAGCCATCCTCGTCGGGTTTAGATGATGGGTGTCATCGATAAGTGAGAAAAAAATTTAGAATATTTTGGTTTGACCGGAAAAATTTTATCGCCGAAAAAGATGACCGAAGCGCCGGAGAAGATGATCGGAGGGTGGCTTTCTAGCCGGAGAAGGTGGAGAAAGGAGAGAGATATATTTTCTTTATTTTTTATTTAAACATAAGGGTATAAAAGTTATTTCATTGATTAAAAAATTGATGACATCAACGGTAGATCCGGGAGGAACCTTAGAGTACAATAAAAGAAAACTAGGGGGACTAAAGTTTCAATTTTGAAATAGCAGGGACAAAAATAGTGATTTAATCAAATACCAAAGACCTGAGGGTAATTTGCTCTACGTTTTTTGGTATAAACGAAGTATGATACGTTATATGCACAAATAGAATGTCTTGTATCGTTGCAAAATCAAACGAATTATTCAAAAATATGTGAATAATTATGTTAGTACATCAAAAACGTAAACATAAAATTTACCGGGCCAAGATGTGGAGTACATGACATGGATAGGTCATAGGCGAGATTAAGACTCTAACCTATATCTCTTCATATATTACTATTTTTTTAATAAGTTAAATTTTTTTAATTAATTAATTTTCGGCAGAAGAAGAATTTGTGCTCTCGTAGCCGTCAGCCTCTTCAAAACCCTCAAATTATTTTTTGTAAAAGTAAATAAATTATTAAACGCCATGGTATATACATCCTACTTAGTCTTGTATATCCTTTGTCATGGTGTAAAATGAGGTTGTGACCACCGGCCTCGTCAAAATCCTACCACACCAAAATCCGTAGGAAAAAAAGTATAGTAAAAAAAAGTACCTGATAGAAAAATTTATCTTGACGTTATCATCGCAATAACAATTAGGGGTGTGCATTCGTTATTTACCGATCCCAATTACCAAATTTATCGAATACCAAAATGTTAAAAAAAATTCTACCGATTCAGATCCCAAATAGTATTCGGTAAATTCGGTATTTACCGAATTAAATTTTGGTAAATTCGATATTTACCAAATTTACTGAATTTTTTTGAAAAAATTATAATTCATCATTATATTTAATCAAAAAATACAAACATAGTTTCAATAAATACAAATTTAATCTAAAAAGTACAAGCCATCAAGTCTAATTAGTATAAAGTTTATTTAGAGTATCAACTTTTTGAAGAGGCCAAGGAAATTTTCAATAAAGTATCCATAATTTGGCTTATATATTTATTAATATATTTACTAAATTATCATTTTGGTAAATTTGGTAAAATATCAGTATTTACCGAAATTTACCGAATACCGATATTTACCGAATTTTTCAAAAATCTCATACCAAATTGATTACCGAATACCAATTTACCAATCCCGAACTACCGATTATCAAAATTTTATCAAATTTACCAAATTCTAATTACCATTTGCTCATCCCTAATAACAATAATACAATCTCAAAACGCCTAGACACATACAAAGAACCATCAAAGATCCGCATAAGGAGAACCCGGCGGCCTCTTCATATATTACTATGTTATTGCGTAAAGCCTGTACCTACTCACTTATTTATAACAGACAAACTTGGTGTGTTATACAATAGGAATATAATTATAAACAATTTAGAATTTGTAAAAACCCTAACAAATTAAAATATTGTTCTTATTCTATTCAATAATGTGCTGGAATTACAAAAAATGTACTTGCCACAAACGAACCCACACAATCCCGAGGTTCTTCAATTCAGTAGTTCGGCCACTCGTTAAAACCTTACAAGTAAGTTTTCGACAAGTCTATTAAGCCATTATGGAGTAGATTATAGATAGAGTAGCTCATAAGGTTAAGCTGAAATTATTATTATTTTGGAATATTATAGAGATGAGGACTTGGTAGGCTCTTTCCGTCGGATGGTAACTGTCCCAAAAGACATAGTCCGATGCATTTTTACATGCTGGAGTCAACGCATCACATAGGATCCACACCTCCACGTTTCCTGTGCCACAACACCCTCTATCTTCAACTCCAAAACCTGATCAAATATTGTATATCAAACAGTCGCAAACAAATTATAAAGTAACATGCAATATATCATTACCATTAATAAAATCTTACCTATCACAAATTCGATTAAAACTTTTGGCGCCCAATTGAATACTTAAAGAATTCCACGTAATCAAAACTGTTTCAAATTTTGCATGAATACTAAGATTTTTGTTGAGAATCTCAAATTGCTAATTGCAAGAATGCTTAACTTGTTTATAAGTGTGAAAAATATATTAACACGTTGTCTTAACTTTTTGAGTTGGATATGAAGATTCTAATATGGTATCAGAGCAGGTTGATCTCGTACCTAATGTGGATAATCCATCATTACGTACCCATAGCTACGTTTGAAAAATTCACTAACTCATTGATATAAGTTTTTTTGTTGGATATGCAGAATCTAACAATTTAAAAAAAAATAGTTCCAAGGAACTTATTTTAGAACGTTAAGAGTGTGTTTGGAAAGATGGAACCAATTTTAGTCAAATTCATGTTCGACTTAATAGATTAATTACCATAACTTTGGTGATTCTGAATAACTTGGAGGAGAGGATGGTAGATATCCACGTAGCGCAGATTGGCGCCGGACAGGGTAGGGTTTAGAGAAGTCAGCAAGCTATTCAATTTGGTGTTGAACATTTGTGCTGCTTCATTATATTCTTCGTTACATTGTCTTCGTACCCCTCCGGCTGTCGTTCTTGAAAAAGGCATACATCCGACTGCCGGAGCTCCAAACACGTTTATCTGACGCGCCCCAGCCGCGTACAGTTCCTAAGATATTAGTTGATTGAAGTTTTAGTCTGTGTTATGTTATCTATAAATTTGGTTTGCACTAACCGATCTGAACACCCACTGAACCGACTAATTCAACTTCGATCCGATATTAACCAGTGATATAAAGCATAAATTAAGTCGCTAGAACTTGCGGGGACGGAAGATTAAAAACTGGAAATCACCTGTACAAACTCGGATGCCTTGTCAATCAAGAAATCGGAGTAGGAAGAAAAATCCATCTGTAATTGCCTGACGTGGGTCCCAAAATAGGTATTAGCAATGTCGTTGCTACTTGAAATTATACCGTAAAAGGCATTTGATATCAGATCGTTAGCTGCATCTTCCCCAATATTTCTTTTCACCTTCTCTTGGTACTCCTTGAACAGCGCTAGTTGCGCAGGTAATGAGATCGCTGTCTGCAATAAATTGGAAGATGGAGAAAAGTTAATTCAAACACGGAAGTTTTTCTTGGACGAGAAATATTTAATAAGATGTATATTACTCGATAAAAACAGAACACTTATATCAACTAGTGGACGAGTTTAATCCCCTTGCATGGAGAGCTTTCCCATAGCCAACTCGAACCTGATTAGTCGGTTGGTGTCTGGTAAAAACAAAAAAAATAGCATGCATGGTTACCGAGTCTTGGGACGTCAATGGATCATATCCGGAAGCACCAGAAGCGAAGGTGACACCAGTAAGGAGATCCGCTGGTCTTAAGGCAGGGTCATTGTATGCTGGGAGGAACTCCTTAATCCCCAATTGTTGAGCTGGTAAAATCAACATGTAAATTCTTATTCATGTAAAGATTAAATTGATGGAAAAGCAAGTGTAATTTGTATATTTGATTCTAACCTAGGAAGTCAGAGGAGCTCTTGGCGTTGGTCCATCTTCCGGTCGGGATTCCGCCGGGGAAGTCCCTCCCGTACGGCGGATAGTTGCACTTGGCGACGGACGGAATGTAGTTGTTGTTCCCTGTATCAGCTATGGAGTCTCCAAATGTTATAACCGCCGGATAATTTAGCCCATTGCTTCTTCTATTAGCCTGAAGCACTACTATTACCAGAGTCCACAAACAAAGGAATACTTTATTGTACATTGGACGGAGAAAGTTGAATAGCTTGTAGATGGTGATGATATGATCTGCACAACTCTAGCTAGCTGGTATATATATAGATGAGAATTCTCCTAGAGGCTATTTTGAAATTGAGCACTCAGATCAACTCGTTATTCTAGTTTAAATAGATACTTTCGATATGAGTTTTGGTAGAGCTCTGTCATCATTTATGGTCATGTCTGATTCAAATGTAGGTTAATTTTTTTTAGTAAGTAAATTTTATTATTATAAGTAATCACTACATCTTATTTGGTGTGGAATTCTCTCTTGCGATATTGTGATCGTTGACCTCAGTATAACCCTGTCGTGATAAAAATCAGTGAGAAAAAATTGCGGTGGAGAAAAAACACATCGATAAAGAACATACTATCTTGACGTTAAAATCACTGAGTTTAATTCCACGTTGTCGTGCCAAAGGGCTTGTAACCCAACGGCACAACGCGTTGTAAATATTTAGGAGGTCCAAGGTTCAAACCTTGGCAGATATACTGGTGTAATAATTTACCTTTCAAAAAAACTCCACGCTGTCGTACTCCCGAGTACAAACATATTTAGAAAAATTATTACAAAATTAAGACCCAGCTAAGTAGTTGACAATTCTAGGTTTCTAACCAACTAGCTTGTCATCGTAGTGTGCCGACCTATCCCAATCTCGCGGATCGCCCGCTCTGGCATGAGTGTTTTGAAATGGGAATGATGGGCTGACCGTTGACCTGATCTCCGTCGACACACCACTAGTGCCGACAGGAATCATGGGCACTGGATTAATTAAAACGAAACTTGGGCATGCTCATAATCTTCACGGGCCTAGGTATTATATTTCAAAAGGCCCAATTGTTCATTGACGCGTATTGTCAACTATATGTGACGGCTATGTTAACGTCATAGCGGCTTTCTTGGAACGTCTTCGCTTTCTCGTTATATCATTTGTACCTCAACACGGCATTTTAAACATTAGATTTGACGTCTATCAATCGTCTACCTTAATATATGGTGGTGATGGTTTTTTTAGTCGAAACAAGATGATATTCATATTTTAGTAGACCAACATGATCATATCGGAGCCGTGTGTATTGGTAGACATGTTAGTTTCTTACGAGCTAAATACCCCAACTATTTTGACGAAACTTTTAATGTTGATGAATCAGATCCACATAATTATATCGTTGTCTTCAAACTGTATGCTTTAGCGTTCAATTCTTAATCAATAGAAATAGCATGAGCGGCCCGGCCCGCTGTTATTTGGCCCGGCCCGATTACTGAGACGTAGGCACATCAATCTAGCTGTCACTTGCTTGGGCCCGTATTGAAGAATTTAAATCGCCAGAAGAACAAATCTAAGATCGACACTAGGCAAGATTACGATAAAATTCGTAAAATCGATATCTTTATTCTCTTTTTGAAAGGTGAAATAAGATTTTTATCTTTATCCTTTTTAAACATAAAGATTCTGGCAAGATTGCATTCATAAAAAATGGCATGATCGGGGTGACCCACCGGGGAGTGGATTGAGCACGGAGTGAAGGAATCAATTCCGTACGGTTTGGAGTGAAAGGGGACCGCAGTGGCAAGCGTAGTTATGTGATAGTGGCAAGTACAGTTATGTGATAATGGCAAGCGCAGTTATGTGATAATGGCATGTGTATTTTTGACAGTGGCAAGTCCTCGTTGATGATAATGGCGCGCGTGGTTTTTTTCATTTTGGTCCCCCATATTTTAGCATTTTTGCAAAAAGGTCACACTGGCATGCGCAGTTATGTGATAGTGGCATGCACAGTTATGTGATATTGGCATGCACAGTTATGCGATAATGGCATTTGTATCCGGCCTGCGTTTGTGCGTGGTTTTTTTCATTTTGGTCCCCGTATTTTAGCGCGTTTGCAAAAAAGTCCCCGCGTGTCTTCATTCCGAACGGTTCGGAATCTGAGCATTCCGTGCCCAATCCAGACCCGACCCACCGTGTTATTTAAAAACCATTTTATTTTTTAAAAATTAAGCTATCATTTAATTGTTTTATCATAGTAAAAGAGTATTAAAAAATATGTATGTGATTGATTCGTTCGTTAAAACGAATCAATATTAAAAAAATTAAACAAGTAAATCTAAAAAAATTGAAGTTGGGTAGATTAATATTGAGAATTTGGTATTATGTTTAGCAAATAATTTAAATATATATTATTTTAATAATATATTATAAAAATTCGGATAGGAAATCATAGCAGGATCATATAGACCCATATTCCTTCCATTATCATTTTAAAATATAAAGATCCAGACAGGATCCGGGTCTAGACTCGGTTAAAATCAACGAGTCTTGAACCATTCGGGTCTGAATCGAGGTAGATCCTGAAGATCTATTTACCATCCTAAATAAATCTAATCAAAAAATAATAATGAAATTCGTATTCATCACTTTGAGCACATTCTCATCTACCAGAAAAAAATATTGGACACGTTCATTCTCCATTGATGCAGTTATACAAACTAGGTTAACTAATTGGTTCTAACAAGAGTATCACGATAATAAATTGTTTAAATCGTAATAATCAAAGACGGTCAACTGGGCACAAACATTTATTCAGAATAGAGTAGGACACAGCTAAATCTACAAAATTAAATTAAGTGCATCAAAAGAAGTCTTTCAGATACTTATTTAGCAAAAGGCTAACGAGTAATTTGTATGTTCTTTCGGTTGGGTGGTAGCTGTCCCAAAATACGTGTGTCGATATATTTGCGCAGGTAATTGGAGTCAACTTGTTGCATAGAATAGCCACTTCTATAGCTCCCGTCCCACAACACCCTTTGTCTGAAACTTCATAACCTAATCAAAATGAAACAAGTTAATTTGGAGGAACCATTTAACAAATTATTCTCGTTATCCTCTATCATCATAAAATTACTCGAATAAAGTAAGGTAACGAATCGAGTAGAAAATAACATACCATATTTGGTTGGATTCTTGATAATATCAAGCAGGGCGTTGTAGACATCTATGTAAACAAATCTGCTGTCAGAATAGGTCTTTCTAAGGGAAGTAACCTTGCCAGAAAGCTTGGAGTTGAACAAAGAAGCCGCCTGGTTAGCCGGATCATTGCACTGTCTACTCATCAAATCTCTCTGCGATGGTACGCATCCGATCGGCGGCGAACTAAACACCGAAACCCTTCTTGCCCCCATCTTATACAGTTCCTTTATCGTCCAAAAACAAGCAGAATTTTCTTGTATAAATACATGGTTAGAGTCGTAGATCTCGTTAAAACTCTATAACGATAATTTGATTACCTGAAAGAAGTTGCTAGCGTAATTGGCCATAAGGTCAGTATAAGAGGGGACATCATATTGGGCCTTCCTGACCCGAAGAGTGAAGTAAGTGTTGGCTATATCGTCGCTGCCGGCTACAACCACGTACATGCTATTTCCTACGATGAATTTGGTTCTCTCCTCGCCTACAATCACTCTCAGCCTCCCTACGTACTCCTTGAACTGGTTCATTTGGTCGGCCATCGACAGCACGCTCTGGTCGGAGACCAACGAGATAAACAACGTTTAATTAATGTGGTATTTAAATAAAATAAGTGGGATATAATAAAGTAGCTAAGTCTATTTAAATTGGGATATATGATGTACCACTAGTTTGGGCGTCAAGGGGTCATATCCGGTGCCGCCTGAAGCGAAGGACACACCCGTTGGAAGATCTTGAGGTTGTAGATTTGGATCCAGGTACGCCGGGATTATGCTTTTGATTCCCAGCTCTTCGGCTGAGAATTTCAATTAATTAATTCAATGCAGAAAAAATAGTTGGAATAAAATGGAATAATTGCTAATGGGACAGACTAATACAAATTTGAGTTGTGTAGAATTTTTTAAAAGTATGATAATTCTTTTATAAGTATGTAAAAATATTGTATTTTCCAAGTGCAAAAATTCGATATTTTTATCTAGTGATTGTTGGGATTGAAAAGAGAGATTTGATTATTCTCGGTTTTTTAAGAATCCAAAGGCCCGTGTTTGGTCTAACCAAGGCCTACCCAATGGGGCCCATATTGGGTGTACAGATGATGTGGATAAGAATATATGAGCCCGAAATTCAAAGTTTGTAAAATAAAAGGGAAACATCCGGTCCGAGACTGAGCCCGGCTCGTCACCCGTGTCGGCTCAACATAATTACCTCTTTATGGGCCTGACTGTAATTTCAGTTGCCACCATATATCCATATATTATTATTATAATGATAAAGGAGCCACAACGTATAATATAATTACGGTAAAATCAATATACCATTAAATCGGTCTATTTTAGTTAAGGGTGAGCATCAAACCGCAAAATCGCATAACCACAAAAAAATAAACTGCAAAAAACCAAACCGAAGATAAAATTCTGTGTGCGGGTGCAATTTCGGACCGAAACCGTATGACTCCGGTACAGTGACGGTTTTGAGTTTTGGGTACCTCTTAAAACCGCACCGCACCGCACTATATATAAACGACGTCGTTATATATATTTTAATATAAGTTTAGTTTAGAGACTATGAACTAAATGACGTCGTTTGTGATGGGTATAAAATAATTTTTTTAACCCATCCTCCCTTAACCTACCCAATTTCCCTTCCAGCTTTTCCTTCCGGCCTTCTCTTCCCCTCCAAAAAAATTTAACTTCCGCCGATCCTTTCCCCACTCCTTCGCCCTCCGCCTTCCACCCTCCCACTTCCGCCCTCCTCCAGAGTCCAGACCCTTCGCCTGTCGCCCCATCCTCCGCCCTCCTCCATCTTCCCCCATTTCGAACCCTAAAAAAAATTTCCAAAATCCCCAATTCTGAAACCCTAAATGGCTAAATCCCGCTCTTCCGCCCGCTATTCGACCGCCGCCGCTATCATCAGTCTCTTCTGTCCGCCCTCTCCGTAAGGTAATCCCTCCATCTCCCGCCTTCTTTCCTTTTGTTAGTTTATTTTTTAATAAGTTAATAATTGTCTTAACTCATAATACATTTAAGTTCTAATTTATGTTTTTGCGTTATTGCAGAATTTGAGGAGGAATTTGAACGCGAATATAAAGATTAATGGTTGACAAATGCTGTTGGAAAAAAAACTTTGGATTTGGAAGGCTGCTAAACTTCGGATGTGTTAGCTTTTGGAGTTGGATGTTAGAATTTTTGGCTGCTGAATTTCTAAGTTTGATGACTGAATTTGGAGTACTTGACAGTTGACACTTTCATGTTTAATTTGTTTTGCTGTTGTGAACTTGAAAGTTGAAACGGATATGTAATTGTTTTGCTGTGAACGTGAAACAGATGGTAGTAGGAAGATTATTTGTGATTTTTTGTTTTGGTCTGTCATCGTCTCTTGAAATTTTTTATTGGGCCCAAATAGATTGGGCCAAATAATAGACTTTTCTGATTCGATATGAAATCGCAAACCGCACCAAAATCACACACCGAATACCGCACAGTTTATTGGCAAACCGCACCATCGACGGTTTCGATTTTTCACTTTTTTAATGTTGCGGTGCCTTTTAGCTCATAGGGTTGACACCGCTAAACTGCACCGCCCTCACCCCTAATTTTAGTAAAAAATGGACATTTATTTTGGCAGGAAAAATTAATTCTATATGCACCTGAAACAAAATTATATATATATATATATATATATATATGCAGAAACCGTACATAGTGGTTGTCAAAACAAAATTAATTATGTGTCAGCAGGTGACAGGAGTGGAGGGCCCAATTCTGACTCTTGGGTAGATATTCCGTGTGTGTATATATATATATCTATCGAAGGCAAGATCTGTGTGGTTTCTATTCCTGTTGGCTGGCAAGATTAATTGCATGGCTTTATTTGCTTTTATCTTGTCAGACCACGACGTTAATTAGTGGGTCCCTTGTAAATGTTACAACTGGGAGTTGACGGTTCCAATTCCATCAATATATGTCAAACTCAATTATTACACAAAAAAAAGCTAAATTATTACTCTAAACTCCTAAACTCATGAGACATCAGAATTCAGACATGGTTTTTTATATTTTTACGTCTAATGACCCGATTAATCTAAATTTAAATCACGTGCATCTATTGAATGATGGCAAAATTTTCTCAATAAATAATCACACTAATATTTATAGTGTTAAATACTTGTTGGAAGATTTTGTCACTTTTCAAAAATCTCACCCGACTACAATCGAGATTAATCGGCTCAGTAGACCGGATACCAGATGACAAAAATAAAAAATACTTACGTATTCTGAACGACTCAAACTCAATTTTTTTGTCTAAATTGGAATAATTCCCTTCTCTTAATCTAAATAGTAAATACTCCTTGGTAGAACTTAAATCTAAAAACTCAAGAGACACCAAAATCCCACTGATCGAGTCACTAATTTAAAAAATCTCTCACGGATTGATTGTTGAATTCTTAGAAGCATATATAATCTATTGTGTCGCATTACTCAATTTTGTTTTCTATAAGATACTGTGGGACCAAACTAAATGTTATTCGTGGCGGGGACTAATATAACGAAAAGGAAGATCCCGTGCCATATTCAGAATTAAAAGCCCAAATATAATTGTGGGGTACTTAATTTCGCGTCACATCCAGACTGGTTGATGGTGCAAAATAATATTAGAAGTAGTATACTCTGCGATAAGATTGCATACCCGAGCTCCGTAAGCTCTAGTAAGTCACTTTTAAGTGGAAATGATTGTTGAGAGAAAAAGCTAAATTTATCTATAAAAGACAAAATTAAAAAATGATATGAAATGCACGTGGCGCGAGGGTCTTTTGTTGGTGGCTTTTACACGTGTATTATAGGCCCTCGCTCCTTACATTTTTTTTATCCTTCAAAAAACTCCTTATATATTTTTGTAGGAAGAAAATTTTATTGCAACTCTTAAAAAATGTGTATGTATACATGTCAATCGTCTATGCTTTTTTAGGTAGGATCACAACTACGACCCCAAACCAAACGCAAACAGGGGCTGAAAGAATCGAAATTGTTATGTTTTTACGAGTAACAATTTATATTAACTCCCGTAAATAAAGTTACACCTAAGGGCTAAGAGACACAAGTTACTTAATGCCGTGGCTATATGGTACGATCGAATCTTCTCTTTTGATATTCACTAACTCAGTTTTTGTTTTTGGGTGTAATTGAGAAAAGTTGTATTTTTGGTGGAGTTACATTTAGAAAATGTACTTAATAATATTTATCATTGTTTTTTTTAGGATGTTCATGTTTTGTAAACAACTTATAATTTGATGTAATTATCATGTAGTTACCTGATTAATACAAATTTATTTATAAAAAATAACCGATAAAATGTTATGAACGAATAAAAATAAAGTAAGTGTCTATTAGGCGCAACTTCAGACGTAATACTGTATCGCCAAAGATATTACTATTAATAAATATTATTATTATTAATAATATTGACAGTTTGAAAACAATTGTCATAGACATTCTTCTCCTGTATCTAACAACTTAACTAGGTATTAAGTTCGAGTTTTTGAGCACGTACGAATATTAAATAATTGTTGGGATACTTTATCACTTTGTAAAAGTCTCATCCATCTCGAATCTATATTAATTTGCTCTATGGACTAGATATCAGATAATATAATAAAAAATAAATTCATAATCTAAACCTAACGAGTTTAAATTTTAGGAAATTCGAAGTACCATGCGACTTCATTTTGTATTTTTTGTGATATAAGTTTTCCAAATTCACATTTTTAGTATTGACACTAATAATATGAAACCGAGAAATCTACATCACTTAAAAAGATAAAACAAAATTACATGTTACTTTGTAAAAAAGACATGACATTGGTGCTTAAGTGAATTAACCTTTTAAATTATCTATATAAGCATTTCCATTTAAATAGTTTTTCACGTCCACTACGTTAGTCTCCTAAACATAATTACGTACACAGTCAGTCTATCACGTCCAAAAATAGTTACATTGATCTCCTACAACATAATTATGTAGTCACGTAATTTTCCTTTTTATTGACTGATTTATCTTACACTACTTGGTGTAATCTTTTATGAAAGCATTCACTTATCAACATAGAAGCAATGATGGCCACGCCCTAAATTAAAAAATTTATCGCATTAACATTACGAAATAGATGACCTACCTATGATATCGGAGGGCACTCTCCCGTCGCAAAACCTTCCGGTGGAAACTCTTCCCGGAAAATCAACTCCGTACGGAGGGAAGTTGCACTTGATCGCCGTCGGCAGCAACAGATTGTTGTT
This sequence comes from Hypericum androsaemum, assembly GCA_963995505.1. Lineage (NCBI taxonomy): Eukaryota > Viridiplantae > Streptophyta > Magnoliopsida > Malpighiales > Hypericaceae > Hypericum > Hypericum androsaemum. Next base: position 840,024 of record OZ023191.1, read on the forward strand.
GTTCCCGGAATCAACGATGGAATCCCCGAAGACGAGAACAGCAGGTATTTTAACGTTTGGGGGTAGCTTTACTAAGGCCACTGTATTGCCCGTGAGGCCATTTAACGTGAGGACTAAGAACAGTAACAAGGTGAAGCTTGAAGAGTACGAAAATGGCGAAGAAAGGAAGTGTAGCTTATGAGGCTGCATGGCCATGGAAGCTTTCATCTCTATAGCTGGGCTACTAATTAATCTACCTAGTTTGGAACTTAAAAGGTAACAACGTTCTCTCTTTTGGTGCTTCGTGCGGTACCCCGGGGTGTGATATTTATAGAAGGCCGGGAAAGGAATAGCGTGATGATGTTTCTTGAAGTTTTTTTTTCGCACCATTCTATTCGGATGTTCATGATTAATCCAAATTTGAGTCATTAAAACCTTTAAAATGTGACAGAAAAATTTAACAATTATTTAACACTACTGCGTATTCAATAGCTCGACGATAAAATTTGTTATTTAAGTTAAATAATTTTTGCATTAATTGATCTAAATATTTGCTGATAATTTATTACTTTTGTGAATATAATTACATCAAAAGTGCTAAATAGAGACGAATCTCCTAACTTAGAGAACTTCTGAAAATACATAATTAAATGCATAAAAGATAAGCATTTTCAAAATCCTCAGAAACTGAACTCCTACGCCTATACTGTGTTTCTTGTAGGTTGACGTTGATATAAAGGTGAAACCACCGGTAATTGTGATGACTCAAGCTTAAGCCTTATGTATTTGTTTGGTCTCGAAGTTTGGCGCTTCATATTTTTAATCATAAATGATGTGCCAGTTGTATGTGTGACAGAACATTAAATGTTGAAATATATTTAATATAGAAGAACATAAAAATGATGTGGGAAAAAACACTTCTTGTCATATATTCAACTCATAATTTTGAAGATGGTAAATTGATAGAGGTAATAATTCACGGGACCGAATTTGGTCCTAGACCCCCTTCTCCAGAACCGTCTTGAAAAAAGTGAACAATTTCATCCTGTTCGAACTATTTCATCATAACTAAGCGAACTATTATATCATAACAGACCAACCCAGCACGTGTCGAACTATTGTATCATAACTGACCAACTCAACGTGTGTCGAACCAAACCATTGTATCATAACTGACCAACCGAGCGCGTGTCAAACTATTATATCATAACTGACCAACCCAACGCGTGTCGAATCATTCATCATAACTGAGTAACTCATTAATCATAACTGACCAACTCAGCGCGTGTCGAATCATTGTATCATAATTGACCAACCAAGCACGTGTCGAACCATTACATCATAACTGAACAACTCATTACATCATAACTGACCAACCCATTGCGTGTGCCAGGACAGACCTGGATAAAAATACATGTCCAGGACCAAATCCGGTGTCATAATTCACTATAACTAACATAGTATTTCTAGCGACACTCTTACAGACAAAATTCATCGGAGTGAAATTTGTATTGGATCCTGGGATCATTTCGCATGGAAGACAGATTCATTGCAAAGAGATTGGAGCCAAATAATCTCCGTAGCAACAACGACAAGAGCACCATAATTAGCTTTAATGGAGGAGCGTGATACCGACCATTTGTTTCTGGGAAGTCATGAAAATCTAAGTTATCACAAAAATATACCCATAGCCTGATCCAAAAAACAACATTTGGTCTTATTTTTTTAACATGTAGAATTTATTTATTCCAAAAAATAATTGTAAAAAATATCACATTACACTTAATATTATGTTAAAATTTTCATATTCAATCTAAAATTTTGAGATTATGAATATGTATAGTTTTTACAATTATAAATTAGGCATCCTCATCGGCTCGAAATTAGATTTGTCGGCCCATTGAACCAAATACCAATTGGTTAAACCAAAAATTAGGCCTCCCCATAAATCAATTCTATATACCTTTTTCTAGATTGTAACTAACGATTGTGGATTGTATTTGGAGCGTTGAATTGAATTTTAGCAACATAAACGTTAGCCACTCTTTTCCTGCCATACGTTTATCACATAATTTTACTACAGTATGGTTTTAACCAGGCTACAATTTGTACCATATTCAAAATCAACACCAAATATCAAAATAGGACTTTTCCGGATGACAAAAAGCATATAAAAATTAGGAGATGGTTGTCCGATGGCCATCTAAATAGTAGCAAGTATTTTTTTTGTGTTAAAAAAACTGGGGTAGTGATATATTCCCGTTTGGCCTATCAATTATATCTCCAACCATCAAAATGGGAACAGCAGGATATGGACTACGGAGTATTTAAAAGCGTTTGACAATCTCTGTAGAGATCGTAACACCTTATACCGAACCACTAGAAGAGAAATCATTTATGTTGGAAGATAACAAGAAACTGATGGCTGGTGCATCTACTTTAAGGCAGTGGGTCACTTGCAATGTGGCTTAAAACATGTGGGGCATTTCTTCAAAATCCTGATTTAATTTTATTCTGTACCTGAAAAGGAATTCCTTCAAAAACTTATGGCCCCGATCGGGAGGCAAACCAAAAAATTTTCCGGTTTTTGGTTTGACGGGTCGGAGTGGAGGTTTACTTCAAATATGTTCGTAAATAATTATATTTATTTTTTAAAAAAATAAATGTCATGAATTCAGCAACTAGAGAACAAAACGCGCAAAGAACACGGACACAAGAAATAACGTGGTTCGGCCTAATGCCTACATCTACGGAGAGAAAGGAGAACTTTTATTGATGAGTTTTCGAGCCACAAAGCCATACAAGCCTCGAACTCCACCGTTCGGCCTTGAGTGAGATACCCGATTCGTCTGTGGTGCTACCAACGGCTTCGCATTGCCCATGCAAAACCTATCCAACACCTTTGACGTGCATGTTCCTTTAGACAACCATAGCAGGGCCCAGCTAACAAAGCTTCTCCGAGACAACCATGGCACATTGCCAACCATGCCTCCACGAAATAACCTTAGCTTGCTATCCATGTCTTTGTCCCAACTGCACACAAACCATCCATGTCAAGTATTTGCTCCCTCATACGAACCAACCTCATATGACCTGAGCTTTTGCCAACTCCTTCAGACCCATTGATGTGACTTTACCTACAATAATGTGCCTCACTAACCTGTAGGTATTCCCTTTCACCCTTCATCCCTACCATCGCATCCTTCTCCACCTTCATTAGCATACCTTTATAACTATCACTGTTATAATCCAAGGTCCCTAATGAAAAGAGATTACCAGGATGCATTGGACTTGATAAGACAGAAAGCCAGTCACCATCCGACCCGTCTGAATATGTAGCCATGGTTGTGGATATCCCCTTCATGTGCCCTTCTCAGCACTTGAAGCCACTTCCATTGAACTTCTTTGACTCCGACCTGGATCCTCTTCCACAACCCAGCTGGTGGCTCCTCATCATCCGCCAAGCACAAGCAAATCTTTGCTACCGCCTTGGCCTCCAACTCTTCCCACTCTTTCTCCTCCATCTTCTCGGACTTCTTCTCCGAGAGCGCGACGACCATCCCTTGCTGCACGAGGAGATCCTTGACACGCCTTTGCCATAACCCAAAATTCAATGAACCATTGAACTTCACAAGGACAAACTTCGCGCCGTTATCCGACATCCTCCAACCTTAGCTCTGATACCACTTGTTAGGAATTCAGCAACTAGAGAACAAAATGCGCAAAGAATACGGACACAAGAGATAACGTGGTTCGGTCTAATGCCTACATCTATAGAGAGAAAGGAGAACTTTTATTGATAAATCCAAGCCACAAAGCCATACAAAACCTTAGGGTAATATGCCTTTTATATAGAGGCAAACCCTTGTACATCAAGTAAGCTATCTAGGTCAAATTAGGAGTCCAAAACCTAGTCCGGATATAATAAGAAACAAACCCACAAATTATTTCCTCTTTAATTTCTCGACATCTCTAACAGTAAATTTTTACATCATGACAATGCTAGAGTTTGAACCCTCTCTAGATAGTTACAAGTCCTTTTGGCTTATTTTTATTATTAAAATATTAAATCATTTTAAATATCTTCTAATGTTTATCATTTACATGTATTAAAATCATAGTTTAATCACTTTAATCAAAATAAATAAATAATAATAATTTTGAATAATTTAATTTGAACCGACCAGTTTTACAATTCACTAAATTTTTGCATAAAAATGATCCGGTATTAATATAGGATCGTGATCCGACATGTAGGACCACAAATTTAAAAAAAAATGCTTCTACGTGTATACATTGGTCTTTTTCAATTGAATATATATATAACAAAAGTTTGCTTTCAATTGATATTATCTAACACACCTTTATGGAACTAAATTTATTGAGCGGAAGTTTATAGGAAGTTGACATTATCTCTCATGCTATCGCGTCTAGAACAACAATATAACATGAGACCAATTTGCTTAATTATCATATTAGAATTTTAATATTTAATCAAGTTATTGATTAAGACAATTACTAGGTCAAACAATCTTAATCTTTTATATCCCAACAATCTTAATCTTTCCCAACATACGAATAAAATGAACCAAATAGAACTTTTTCACGATAGATAGACGAAGTTTTCTTTTTCTGGTACAAATAAAAGCTCACTTATCCACCAACATAGTATTCTTAGTTCTGATAGAGAAATTCCTCAACCAACACAATAATGATAAAATGGCGCAACTTGCACAGGAAAATATCGTTGTGCTCTGGTAATTAAAGAAGTTGGTGAATCTTACATAGAAGTAGTTGGGGGACTACCTCTCCATAACTTGTCGAGAATAAAATTAATTGTTTCTTCTCATATTCATAAGAAATTTTCTTTTCGTTCCCAAAGGAAGAAGATAAATTTTTTTATTGAAAAAGATAAAATCAATCGTATTAAGATCAAAGATAATTAATAACTCTCTTTTTTTTTTGATCTTATGACTTAAAAAAATTAGTACAATCTTAGTCTTAATATTTTTTCTTAAAAAATGTGTTAAAATTATCACATTTTTATGACCGCATTATTAGGCTTTGTGTATAAAGTGTAAAATTGAATAACCACCCATCACTTTTTTTTGTGTGGTAATAACCACCCGTCACTTGAATGAGTTGAGTTTGATATGGATTCTAACTATTTACACTGCAATTGCAAATATAAAAAAATCTCTCATCCGTGAACGGAGAATGGGGATTTCTGTGAGCTGGTGGAGCGAGGTAAATGTAGTGGTCCACGTGTACAAAACGAGTTCATTTGACACCTTTCTGATTTGACAATTCAGGCATTTATTTCTCCGTAAAACATTTATTAAAAAAATTGCCATATGTAGTATGTAGTTGCGGGAATTGTACACCTACTTCATGTAATGGGTCATAAAGCTACGGATTGGGTAAAAATACCACACGAGTCTCGCATGAACGTTTTAAAAACAAAAGACAAACCATAATAATCAATTGGAGGATTTTTTTTTTTTAAGGAAAGGGCTGCAGGTTCTATTTCTAGTTTTTACTCCTTTCTATTGTGACGGATTCGATGCGTAATTAACGAGTAATTACGTATTAAACCTGTTTAATTAATAAACTAATTCGTTAATAATAAATCACTTACTTGTTGAAGCAAGAGGTCCACAGGCTCGGGTCCGCAACGTCTTCGTGCTAGTCGAATTACGATCACGTTTGAACGGATTCGTAATTGATTTTCACGAGATTTTCTCTATTGAAAATCTGTTCAAAATTCAGGAACTAATCCGGAATTTTCTTTTCTTATTGAGTGGTTGTAGGCAAAGATACGCATTGGTCCAGCCAAATTTCACCTTTTATAGGAAAGTCCGGCTAATCAAAACGCGCCACGTGGCACACCACGCGGCATGCCACGTGGCACTTCCGACCGCATGCCTGCCACGTGGCGAAGCTACCCATAGCTTTGCCACGTGGCATTCTAGACCTCGTGTCTGCCAGGTGTCGACACGTGGCGCCACGTGGACGCGGCACGTGGACTGCAATGTATGACGTCAGCGCCACGTCATGCTGACGTGGCGCTTGGTTGACCGGCCCATCCAACCCAACTTTTTGGGCCTAATGGGTCCGGGCCCAATTAGGCACAATAATAATTGCCTAATGGGCCCAAGGTCCAACATCTCCCACTCAATTATTTATTAGAAATTTGATTTGGCAATATGATTCAATTTACTAATCACTCATAACTTTTAACGATATGAAGTTCTTGATTAATCTCAAAATCGAAGCGGGTCGCGGGCATGCTTCCCCTCACCATTCAAGTATTAAGCTTAAACTTCAACCGCTTAAAGTTCATCGATAGTAAATTCAAGTGGAAGCAATTAAACAAACATCTTTATTTAATTACATGCATTTGTACATTCTGAGCTTATACACACGTGTACAAAAAGGTCTCAACCTATTGTACAAAATTTCCCCAAAAATAACATATGTACATGGGGACAGTTAAACATAACATGTAATCACACAGGGATCGGATGTCCAGGCGATCCGGTAGGAGAATCCAGATACATATCTGGATCCGGGTCTAAGGACGATCCTGTGGGGACCGGGTGCGAGGACGATCCGGCGAGAAGTTCCAGGGTACTTGCCGGAACTGGAATTGAATCCATGATCCAGATGATCAGGAGCGGAGGAAAACTGTAATGGTATTCCTTAGCGAGGTAGCGGTTCAAGATCAAACTGCTTCGCAGCTCCAGAACAGGAGAAGGTATCATTTCTCTGAGAAGACCCCTCTCCTCGAGATAGTGAATCAAACCATAGAGAGCATCTCTATGGGTATTGAACTCAGGTGCCGAGAAGATACTCATATCATCTTGAATTTTTAGCGTGACCAGGAGGTCTCGAAACATAGAGGACCAGTCCTCTCCATGATCGTAACCTCCGGCCCAGATGCATTCTTGCATCTCCCGGTGAACAGCCTCAATGTGCTCGACGATAACATACATGTCATCCTGAGGCACACGCAGCAGTAAACGGCGCTTCAAAATCTTCTGTCGAAGTTCCGTTACACAGAAGTTCAGATACCTTCCTCCAGTAGCCATCAAATCTTGCAACAATTGCAATTCAATTTCGGGTTAATTCTCATATTCTCCCAAAATAGGATTGAAAAACTCATTTTTCAATCTTTTGATGATCATACTATGTACCCATTCATGTGATTTTAGTTAAATTTAACATATCTCGGAACTCGTTCCAAAATATTTTCTTTTTAAGTTTATTAAAAATATCGTTATAATTTTAATAAACCTAATTACAAAAATTTCTCAAAATTTTTATCAATTTATTGGATTTTAATTGAATAAAAACTGATTTTATCCAATTAAAAGAGAAAAACCCAATATTTAAGTCCAATTTTGACTTGACCGTAAATCGGATTGGGTCGAACCAAGAAACCAGGCCAATCCGTCCGGTTTTTTGATTTTCTTGACCCGGGTATAAATATTTTCGGGAAAAATTGTAAAATTACGATTTTGTCCCTCACATATTTCCCTTTCTCTTTCTCTCTCCCCGACTACAAAGGCGAAATCGCCACTGCATCGCCCTTCTACGACCGCCGCATAACGGCGGCGAAACAACGGCCGAGACCGGTCGCAATCGACTCGTCTCGGCCTCGCGAGCACGGCCGTATCAGCCTCGAGGGCCGTTGTCCAGCCGTTCTCCGTCGCGGTTGTCTTCTCCGTTCTGCGCCTCTCCGTCGTCGTCGGTGTCGATCTTCGTTTTCCGGCGACATCGATCCACATAAGTGGTATCGAAATGTCGAGGAGAAGCCGGAGAATCGACTATCGTCGATCTACGGCGTCGAAATCGTCGGATTTCTGACAAAATCGACGAAATTCAATTTAAGGCGAAATCGCCCGATTAGGGTTTATTTTCGATTTGGGGATTTTTGGGAAAATTTCCAATCAATCCCCAAGTTTTTCAAAAATTGCACCGAAGTTCATGACACGCAGGTGCGACGTAAGCGGTCAAAATTCAGATTGGTACCTTAAGGTTTCGCGCGTGAGCAAATTTGCCCGCGCGGTTAGGCAAAATTTAATTTAGTCCCGCTGGTTCTAAATTAATTATTTTAAAGTCCAACAGATTATGATTTTCAATAAAATCACAATTAATACAATTTTTAACCCATAAAATCACATAATTATTTGAATTAAAATATCATATTATCATCAAAACATGGTTTCAACCATGCTCTGATACCAATTGACAGATTCGACGCGTAATTAACGAGTAATTACGTGTTAAACCCGTTTAATTAACAAACTAATTTGTTAATAATAAATCACTTACTTGTTGAAGCAAGAGGTCCACAGGCTCGGGTCCGCAATGTCTTGTGCTAGTCGAATTACGATCACGTTTAAACGGATTCGTAATTGATTTTCACGAGATTTTCTCTATTGAAAATCTTTTCAAAATTCAGGAACTAATCCAGAATTTTTCTTTCTTATTGAGTGGTTGTAGGCAAAGTTACGCATTGGTCCAGCCAGATTTTACCTTTTATAGGAAAGTCCGGCTAATCAAAATGCGCCACGTGGCACTTCCAACTACATGCATGCCGCGTGGCAGAGCTACCCATAGCTTTGCCACGTGGGATTCCAGACCTTGTGTCGACACATGGCCTGCAATGTATGACGTCAGCATATTGTTACCGAAAGTGGGTTGCTGTTGTCGTGCAGCTAGGCACATTAAATATTAGTTCTTGTAATGTAAACAAAGGTAATAATTAAAAGTTACCGTTTTGTCGAAAGTATCCGAAACAAGCTAGTTTAGAGTCTCATCTGAAATGAATGGTACATAAAGGCCGCATACTAAATGGAGAAAGTCGCAGAATACTCGGCGGCAGATTTTGTTATTCGGAATCATCGAATTACTATTAAGTTTGAGTCAATTAATATTAATTTGAGTCGATTATGATTGAAAATTGATTAAAATCCAACAAAACTTAACATAACTATATTCTTATAGTTTGATGTCGAAATTTATATAATTGAGATGAAACAATTATCTGAAATGATGACCTCTAAAAATATATCTCAGATGATGTTGAAATAATCATCTGATATTGAATTACTATTCGTTCGAGTTGACTAGTATTAATTTGAGTCAATCATGCAAAATTGATGCGTGATTGAACATGATTTTCAATCCTAAAAAAATAAATTTTAATGTCAGCAGAATAAATTTCGGATGGGATTTCTACATATACCTAAAAAATATGGATACTCAAATTTATCCAGTATTTCTTATAGTTCTAAAATTGTATGGATAATCAAGTCCAATTAATAATCTTGGCGGTGAACATGGATTGTTCCAAACGGCAACACTATCTGGCCCAATAAATTTTGGTTGGTTGCCGGTTAATGGTGGGCCGGGCCCCCTACAATAGCCTACCCCCCTCCGGCTACGTCTATGTTCTGGATTAATTTATCCAACCGATTTACAACACACAAAGGAAAATTTTAACTGTGATCACAAGCTCAAAACATATATAAGACTTGGTCCATCAAACAACTAAGATTCAATTTTTTTAAAAAGTTTATGACGGTTCTACATAGTTTACTATCTTAGATGTTACCGAATATTTATTGATTGCAGCATACCATTTTTTGTTGACACAATGATGTTATGTTGTGATCATAGTAAATGTTGGGTATGGAGCCTGAGTGCGAGTAAAGCATTCGGGTGGCTCGAGTGAAGAGCCGTGAGGATGGTCCGAGAAGTTGATCGATTGGGTTCGGAGTCCGGGGACGTTCGGAGAATCAATCGAGTCAAGAGTCGAGTGAAGATGTTGAGCAAGGTTTTTAAATACACGGTCCGACCGGCGGTTCGACCGGTCGGACCGCGATTCGGTAAGAAGGGCGTACCGGGTTTGCTCGTTGAAACGCCAACCTTATGAATCGCCCAAAATCTGGTCAGACCGGGCAGTTCGTACGGAAAACTGACCCGGAAATTTCAGGTTCGTAAGGTTTTTTGCTTAAAACTTGAAAATTAAACCAAAATTTTCCAACTTAGAACATCGAGGAAAATATGATCGAAACTCTTACCCCCAAATCGTGGAAAAAAAACCCCAAGACCCATGAAATCGTGAAGGGTGGTTTTTTACTTTTTTTAGAATTAAAATGAATGCTTGTTTAAATTGGAAGGGAAATAAGTTTATATATATTATTAATAGTGGGCCTTATTTCTCCATGTTGGGCCGGAGACTTTTAACCAAACAAGTAATGGTGGGCGTTATTAATATTGGTGGCACTTCTAAAAAATTAATATATAAGTAAAAAAATTACCCGGTCCGACCGGCGGTTCAACTGGTCGGACCGTTCGACCCAGAGTTCGGCCCAAAATCCGGGTCGATCTCCGGGTCGTATTTGAAAACCTTGATGTTGAGGACATCCAAGGGTCGTGTGGCTCGAGTGAGGACCCTTGGGATGATCGGGGGCGATCAGGTCAAGAGACGGGCTCGAGTGAAGAGCCAAGACGAAGCGGGTTGAAGAGAAGCTGAAGGGCTGGCGCCCCCCAGCCAAGTCTGAGGTGCGGACGTGGCGCCCCCCAGCCCTACTTGCTGTCCGGGAGTTGGCGCCCGCCAACCAGCCCGAAAAGTTGACATTTTGGTGGACCAAAATGTCCCTCCCAACCCCAAATAGTTTCCTAGGTTGTAGGCACTATAAATACCCCTCCATGGCCTCCGAGAAAGGTTGGCAAAAGTGTTGCCCACTTCTCCAAAGAGAAAGAGAAAAGAGGGATGAAGGAGAAAGACGCTCCAAGTGAAGGAGAGGCCAAGTGCCCACTCCTCCAAGTGAAGGAGGAGAAGGAGAAGGAGAAGAAGTGTGCCCCGAGGGTACCCAACCCAAGTGAAGGTTTGCTTCCGAGTGAAGGAGAAGATAGAAGACCCGAGTGAAGGGTGAAGTGGGTAATTTCCCCCAACAACTAGTATCAAAGCCCGGATTAGGGCGTGGTGAGAGAAACTATGATGGGTAAAGTGGAGTCGCCCGTGGAGAAGTTCAATGATATGAAGAAAGAGGAGTGGAAGCTCCTAGACCAAAAAGTGATGAGTGTGGTGTACTTGTCCTTGTCTAGGAGTGTGATGACCAAGGAGGGTGCGTTGTATGCTATGAGGAACGCCCATAAAAGCATTGGCCTTGTGAGTGCGACGAAAGATGCGGAGTAGCATTGTCGACTTGGCCATGTGTGTGAGAAGAGGATGAGGGTGCTTTATTCAAGAGGGAAGCTACCAAGCTTGAAGACCGTAGAGTTGGGTCTTCGTGTCCATTGTGGTCTTGGAGAGCGAAGAGTGAGCTCTTTAAGAGGTAGTTGTTTCCCGTGGAGAAGTTCAATGATATGAAGAAAGAGGAGTGGAAGCTCCTAGACCAAAAAGTGATGAGTGTGGTGTACTTGTCCTTGTCTAGGAGTGTGATGACCAAGGAGGGTGCGTTGTATGCTATGGGTAAAGTGGAGTCGCCCGTGGAGAAGTTCAATGATATGAAGAAAGAGGAGTGGAAGCTCCTAGACCAAAAAGTGATGAGTGTGGTGTACTTGTCCTTGTCTAGGAGTGTGATGACCAAGGAGGGTGCGTTGTATGCTATGAGGAACGCCCATAAAAGCATTGGCCTTGTGAGTGCGACGAAAGATGCGGAGTAGCATTGTCGACTTGGCCATGTGTGTGAGAAGAGGATGAGGGTGCTTTATTCAAGAGGGAAGCTACCAAGCTTGAAGACCGTAGAGTTGGGTCTTCGTGTCCATTGTGGTCTTGGAGAGCGAAGAGTGAGCTCTTTAAGAGGTAGTTGTTTCCGAAAAGATGAGATGCTTGAATTGGTTCAAGTGAAGGGACCGGCACAGGTGGCATCCTTGGGTGGTTCATGCTACAAGACCTCCATTGGTAAGAAGGGTCTTGAGCTGTGCTCGAGATCGAGAAAATGGCAGAGAGTACAAGCTCCAAGAGTTCAAGAAGTACTGTGAAGTGATAGGGAGTCGCAAGGAGAAGACAGTAGCTGGAAACCCCAAAGAAGATAGCATCATGAAGAAGATGAACACGACAACCAAGTGAGAGCCATGTGAGTGAAGTGTGGGCTACCGAAGATGTTGAGGGTGGATGAAGTGAACACCACCGCTTGCTTGATCAATGGAGTAACATCAAGCCCTTTGGAGAGTGTGATACTAGAGGAGGCTTAAAGTGGGAAGAAGATCGATCTAACTCATCTTTGTGTGTTTAGTTGTGTGTCGTTTGTTCATGTTGATGCAGATGAGATGAGCAAACAAGATGCCAAGTCCATGGAGAAGGACGAGAGGAGCTTTGCTAATGATGTGGGTTCTAGCAGTAAGATGGTTGAGCGAGACATCTCGAACTCGGGTGGGAGCAAGAATGTACTGAATGGCCAGGAGGCCAGTGAGGAGAAGGTGAAACCAAGTTCTCCACCACCAATGGTTTCACAGCAGAGTTCCACAAGTGAAGGTAGTTCATCGTAGTAGTTCTCGCCCACTAACTACTATCTCTTGTCGATAGGTGGTGAGCCAGGAGATTATGCAGAGGCGCAGCGGAGTGAGCTTGTGCATGAGAAGATGCTTGCAAAGAGTAAGAAGATGGAGTCGTTGAGTACCAACGAGACTTGGGGACTAGTCAAACTCCATAGTGGCAAGGCATGGCATAACCGGGAGGCTAGAAGAGTTGAGTGTATGGAAAAGGAGAGTGAGTGTTGCAAGGAGACAGCTCAGAAGTAGAAGACTCCAGGTACTTTCACGGGTGATCGTGTGAGGTATGCAAAGTGGCGTACAAGACCAGTGATAGCAGATCCGGTGGGAATTGTGAGAAGGCCTATGAGGAATCTTGGAAAGCAACGTGAGAAGACACAGAAGTGGGTGTCCCATCACTTGACAAGCTTTGTAGAGAAAGGCCGAAGTACCGATTGGGATGAATGTCACCTAGTGACGGGTGATTGATGAAGAGGTTAGTCTCCAGGTGGGAGATTGCCTAGTGATGAGAATCGCCTAATGAGAGGTGGTTCGTAAATGTGGTTAGTCTCTGGATGGGAGATTGACAAGTGAAGATCTCCTAGTGACGGGTGGTTCATGATGTGGTTAGTCTCTGGGTGGGAGATTGCCAAGTGAAGAAGATGGTCGCCTAGTGACGGGTGGATCGTGTGGAGGTCAGTCTCCAGGTGGGAGATTGTTGGGTATGGAGCCTGAGTGCGAGTGAAGCATTCGGGTGGCTCGAGTGAAAAGCCGTGAGGATGGTCTGAGAAGTTGATCGATTGGCTTAGGAATTTAGGGACGCTCGAAGAATCAATCTAGTTAAGAAGAAAAGACGTTGGGGACATCCGAGGGTCGTGTGGCTTGAGTGAAGAGCCAAGACGAAGCGGGTTGACGAGAAGCTGAAGGGCTGGCGCCCGCTAGCCATATCTGAGGTGCGGACCTGGCGCCCTCCAAGGGGCTGGCGTCTGCCAGCCCCACCTGCTATCCGGGAGTTGGCGTCCGCCAGAGAGGTGGAGCCCGCCAACCAGCCCAAAAAGTTGATATTTTGGTGGACCAAAATGCCCCTCCCGACCCCAAATAGTTGCCTAGGTTGTAGGCACTATAAATACTCCACCTACTGTCCGGGAGTTGGCTCCCGCCAGAGAGGTAGAGCCTGCCAACCAGCCCAAAAAGTTGACATTTTGGTAGACCAAAATGCCCCTCCCGATCCCAAATAGTTGCCTAGGTTGTAGGCACTATAAATACCCCTCTACGGCATCCAAGAAGGGTTGGCAAAAGTGTTGCCCACTTCTCCAAAGAGAAAGAGAGAAGAGGGAGGAAGGAGAAAGACTCTCCAAGTGAAGAAAAGGCCAACTGCCCACTCCTCCAAGTGAAGGAGGAGAAGGAGAAGGAGAAGGAGAAGTGTGCCCCGAGGGTACCCAACCTAAGTAAAGGGTTGCCTCCGAGTGAAGGAGAAGATGGAAGACCCGAGAGAAGGGTTGCCTCCAAGTGAAGGAGGAGAAAGAAGAAGATCCAAGTGAAGGATTGTCTCCGAGTGAAGGAGGTGGTGCTCTGAGAGTGAGCGAGAGTTGCCCGAAGAGTGAGCAGAGCCCAAGCCTAGGGTTTTGCCAAGAGTGAGAGCTCCCAAGAGTGTGGGTAGCCTATGATGAGAAGAGGAGGAGAGAGTGAGCCGAGTGAAGGCATCCATTGTTGTGAGAGCGAGTGAAGCTCAAGCGTGATATAGTAGAATCTCTCCTAGCTTGGAAGCCTCCGGATGTAGATCATTGTGGATCGAATCGGGTAACCAAATTTTTGTGTCCCTCTTTGTATTTTTTTTGTGCTTTGTGCGTTGTGCTTTTCATGGTTATCGTGGTTTGATCGTGTGTATTTTTTCGTTACATTATTTAGGTCCACGGGAAGTGGGTAATTTTTCCAACAGTAAATACACAGAAAACTGATTACAATAATTTATAGTAGTAGTAGATATATCTTGTTGTATAGTTTGAAACAATGCTCGGATCGACCTTCCCGATGTTTATATGAATATTTGTAAGAGGGAATTTATCATCAAGGTTGTAAATATATAATTATTTACATTATCGTGAAATGAAATTTACTTGTAAAAAGATAGTTACTTCTCTAGCAATGTTAGTGGAGGATGTTTTTAACCTTGGAACTATCTTACATCTACAAATTTAAGATAAAAATAGAACCAATAAAGTTCTATAATCATCAAGAGAAAAACGTGAATTTTACAAAAAAAATCATAAATTTAATAATTATCATATTCTTTTTTGAAAGGTAAATAAATTTATAACGTCATATACATTCTACTTTGTATGGTATTCCCTTGTCATGATGCAAACGAGATCACAAATTATCAAAAAATTTAAGGAAAAAAACTCAAAAATCTCTAAGGTTTAATATAATGTACGAAGGTTTATATAATTGTTAGATATATGAAACCATTACTATATCAGAACCATGATAAAAATTTCTCCAATACACATCACATTTGATAATAATCAATAGGGCAAGTTATTCTCAGGTCTCTGTGTTATAGTTTTATCATTTGCTGGTCCCTATGTTATAAAAATAGTGTGTGAGGTTGCTGTATTTTAAGAAATATTGGTCTGAGGTCCTTGGTCACCGGATCGGAGATTTTCTCTGGCAGATAGCCATCTGAAAAGATGAAAATACTCTTCTGAACAAAAAATAAAAAAAAATCTTTATCTTCAACCTTGGTTCCATCTTCAACACATCTCTCAACAATCACAAGTGAAAACTCAACAAAATCAATTAATCACAAAAGCTTTGAACAATTTAACTAACTTTTGGGTACTCAATTAAACCCTAATCCCAATTGAACAATGAACTGGGTACGACCCGTCTCTATCTTCGAATCCATCTCGGTCTCTACTCCCGGCTATTTGTCGTGTTCTGGCTCCTCTACGACAACCCCAGACGATGACGACGACGATGATGCCTTCCCGATTCTCCACGACAACCCCAGACGATGACGATGATGCCTCTCCGCTCCTCCACGGCAACCCCAAACGACGACGACGACTCCCCGCTCCTCCACGACAACCTCAGATGACGACGATGACTCCCCGCTCCTCCACGACAACCCCAGACGACGACGATGACTCCCCGCTCCTCCACGACAACCTCAGATGACGATGATGACTCCCCGCTCCTCCACGACAACCCCAGACGACGACGATGACTCCCCGCTCCTCCACGACAATCCCAGACGACGAGGACTCCCCGCTCCTCCACGACAATCCCAGACGACGAGGACTCCCCGCTCCTCCACGACAATCCCAGACGACGAGGACTCCCCGCTCCTCCACGACAATCCCAGACGACGAGGACTCCCCGCTCCTCCATGACAACCCCAGACGACGACGACAACTCCCCTTCTCCTCCACTACAACCCCAGATGATGACGAAGACGACGACGACGATGCCTCCCTGCTCCTCCACGACAGCCCCAGACAACCCCCACGATGGAGAGGGCCACGAACACCCATGCCACCGCCCATGGAAAAAAAATTAGGAGTCCGGAGTCCAGCTCTGCGGAGAACTAGATCTGGAAGATTATGGTATTTTGGGTTTTGAAAATGGAACCGATGGACACAAGAGAGTTTTTAATCGAGTGTTGTTAATGTTTAATTTGGTATTTTTGAGTTGAGTCGATGTTGTTGATGTTCAAAGGTTGAAGATGATGTTGAAGATGAAGACTTTTTTTTATTTTTTGTTCAAAGTGGTATTTTTGTCTTTTTAGATGGCTGTCCGCCAGAGAAAATCTCCGATCCGGTGACCAGGGACTTCAAACCAATATTTCTTAAAAAACAGGGACCTCACACACTATTTCCATAATATAGGGACCTGCGAATGATAAAACCATAACATAGGGACCTGAGGGTAATTTTCTCTAATCAATAACATGGATTAGGTAAACATGGTTTTGGTGAGCTCAATCTTTTCCGATGGATACAATTGTATTCGACGGCAGGTTTCAGGCAGGCAGAAACGAATGAGGTACAGTGGTTTCCCCTCAAGTGTCTGGTAATCAAAAGAACAATGGCAGCCACTTCACTAGCTGGGGCAAGATGAGCTTCCTGTATGCAACTTCGGTAGGGTGGTAGCTATCCCAGAAGACATGATTTGATATATTCGAGCAGGTCATCGGAGTCAATTGGTTACACAGAATCGCAACCTCTAGGTTTCCCGACCCGCAGCACCCTTTATCCGCGACGTCGAAACCTAACCAGAAACCAATACGTATGATTTGATATATTCGATGACAGTCCGACTGTAACGATATATATAGATTCAAATAGGAACTTACCGTATTTATTCGGGTTTTGGACGATGTCTAGGAAGGCGTCGTAGACGTCGACGAACACGATCCTGCTATTAGGCAAGCTGCTGTTGAGAGATTTCAAACTGGAAGACATCTTGGAATTGAACAAAAGAGCTGCCTGGTTGGCATCTTCGGCGCATCCTCCTTGTTTCCCTCCGGACAACGTTCTCTGTGACGGTACACATCCCACCGGCGGTACACTAAACAAACCAATCCTTCTCGCTCCGAGTCCATGCAAATCCTAAAACATGATTTTATATCATCATGGATATTATACGAACACCTAATTTTGTCACCACGTGCTGATACCCGAAAATAGGTACAAAATTGAGAACTGTTAGGACAGCAAAAGCGTAATTTGAATTACCTGCACGAATTTCGTAGCGTAGCTGACCATGAGGTCAGTGTAAGCGGGAACGGTATACTGAGACTTCCTGATTTTGAGAGTATAGTAAGTGTTGGCTATGTCATCGCTGCCTGCTACCACTAGGAACAAGCTGTTTGCCAATATGAAGTTGGTTTGGTTATATCCGACCAACATTTGTAGCTTCCCTATGTATTCCTTGAAGTGATCCAGTTGATCGGACATAGATACAACAGACTGGAGACATGAAAAATATTTGATGAACACAGATTAATAGTAAACCCAAAATGATTTCGTCCTCGTGCTGCGATCGACGGTAATTTTTTTCTAGTGTGACTTTTTCTGTATCAGAATTTTGAAGAGACCGACGGCCACGAGATCAAGGGTCCTTCTGATTAATATTAGTAATATAAATGATATTTAACTTCTAAAAAAATAGTAAACCCAAAATTTTAATTTTTCTTAGCAAAGTATAAAACACCAATAAGTACCACTAATTTGGATGTCAAAGGGTCGTATCCGGCGCCTCCTGAAGCGAAGGTTACTCCGGTTACGAGATCTTGGGGTGCAACTGGGCTCAAGTACGCTGGTACTGTGCTTTTAATTCCCAATTCCTCGGCTGTAAGGGTCAATTAACCAACCCAAAGTTAACAAAACAAAGGGCTAATTACAATTTCTGAACTATGATGCCCTTTTAAATGGGAAAGATGTTACGCAATTTTGTTGCACAGCTTCAAAATTTACTCTATGAAACGATCAGCTCGGAGCAGGCATGCAAATAGGAAGTAAATATGCTTTATTAAAATTAAAATTGTAATACTAGTAAGCTGAAGCTAAAAAACTAAAACGGTAGATACAATAGACTACCCTTTCCCTACCCAGTTGGTCCCCTTCCCCACCTGATGACTCCCTCGTAGGATAGTACGGGGTTGCAGCCGAGTACATCAGTAAAAACTCAATTATTACAAAACCCAATGAGAAAAAGCGGGTAAGTGGAAAAATATTTATTTGTAATATTAAATCCCAGAGGAACAAATTCTTTCTAGTAATAACTGGTATTTGTGACTGAAGTTACTCCGAAAATTCAATACGTAGTTCATAGAAAGAAAAGGATTGAAGTGGCTCATGTACCTACTAAATCTGAAGGCACCTTCCCATCAGAAAACCTTCCAGTTGGGATCCCGCCCTGGAAATCCCTGCCGTAAGGCGGGAAATTGCACTTGATCAGCGTCTGAAGGTTGTTGTTATTGCCAGTATCAACTATGGAATCACCGAACACAAGCAACGCCGGAACCGACACATTCGGAGGTAGATCCACTAGGGCTCTTGCACTCGGTATGACGACGGTCAACGCCACATACAACAGTAAGGATACTAGTTTCCGTTGACCAATCTTCATGGCTAGCTACTTCGTAACGGTTGCAAAAAAGCTGAGATGAGTTTCTAGGGATTGTATATGAAGAGAAGAAGGCCTAGCTTCTGTAGTGTTATATATAGGAACGAAAGTTGGCGACCAATCCTTTTTCTAAGGGCGCGATTAAGAAATACAAAAGGAGAGCATTTAAATTATAGTAATGACAGATGCGGAGCATTTGGCAGTCAATCGAGGAAGATTGCATGAACGAGGAACATATAATATTAATTAGTGCCCTAATTAGAGCCTATACTCTGGTTTTTACTTTAGGTTGAAGCACGATATCGATTGACTTCAAAAGGAAAAAAAAAGAAGAATTATTGGCCTTTATATTTGGTGATTGCATATAATATTCTCCGTAAAAAATATAGGTTACTTGTCCAGCTATAACATGCTTGTTTGGCGTTCTTGAATTTTTCTTTTCGTGGCTGCATCCAATATCCATAAATTTTCCGAATAATCCCGACGTAATCTTTATATTTTTAAAGTAATATACATCTATTTATCAAAGAAATTATATAGAGGTACTCGTCACAATTTTTTTAAATATAACTTGATATGCAAACACTCACTTAATCATAGTTTGAGTCGGGATCACATGGTAAAATTCTGTCAAATATACTCGTCATACTTTTTTATACCACGTGATATTTGGACATTCATTAACCTGTCTAATTCAAATTCGAATCAGATAGAAATTTAAATAAGTAATTTCTCAACAAATATTTACCACTATTGTATTCCGATAGAACTCGAGATCTCTTAACTCTCTCATCAATATTATCCCGGGATCATGAAGAACCATTTTCCCTGCCATTATCAGTAGTGGCTGATTAAATTAAGGCAAAAGGCAAGAAAAAAGTTACAAATCCTAATTAATTAGCGCCTGATAGGGAAGGGCGCTCAATTGGAAGTTGAAATTGACAAAATCAAGTGGAGTCCAATTTTGGATACAAGTTTAAAAACTTGCAAGGTGTTACTTGTGACATTGAGAGACTTGTTCTGACTCTAATTGTGCAAGTTCCTGGTGGATGTGAAATTTCCGAGGAAACACAGCAACTTCAACTCTAACTACGACAAGTATCTCCTACCGTATATGTGACTAAATCTTCAAAAAAAACGTGACTAAAGAAAATCAAACCAAATTAATGATTGGATAAGAAGTTAACAAAATCTAGCTAAATAAAATAAACGAACACCTAGTTCTTTAATTAAAAAATCTCGAATTTGAACTATTAAGAACAATGCATTGTTATATAATTGTTAAAAAAATTTAACTACCATCTAAAAATTTTATCCGCTCGAACTTGATTAATCGACTGTGTCGTGTTCCAGTACCCTTTGTTATATAAAAAAAACTAGCTAAATACGAAGTAAGCACCAGAGAGGAAAAGTAGTGCCGCGACCATTAAATTAATTAATATGCCCCGAAACGTGATTCCTGAGGCGACCAAAGTCGAGTCTAAACTTTGGACTTTTACATGTCCACCGCTCCAAGACATCTCTCCATTTTTTTTGGAAGAGAGAATGCAATAAACATTTTTGTAGTGGCCAAGGTTGGCGAATAATACATTAGTAAAATGTTCTCTTTCGAGTTTCGAGGGAGATGGGGTTGGTTTTGATCCCGTGCTGAAAAGTGGAATAGTGGCGCACACTTCTCGCGGTTTGGTGGGCTACTTCCATAAACAAACGAAAACGTTGTACATGAATGCAATAAACATGGGAGATGTTTCAAATACGAGTATTTGTGAATATAGCAGTGTTCAATATTTAGTCGGAGAGCATCATATATTTTCAAAAGATTACATCTACGACTCGCACTTGCATTAGTTTGCACTTACCAAGGTGATAAAATATCATCGGATATTTTGGGAAACCAGATTGAAGATTTCGGAGGCTATAATAAAAATAATGTTGCTGCCTTGTAAGCATCTGGAATACATTAATCACTCTCGCGTGGAGAAAACATATGCCGGTGTGATGTGTGCTATTAGGTAAACGAACACGGCGGCTAGGCACGCATCGTGGAATTAAGATTTGTTGTCTTAATTTTCGTTCAATAAATAGACTGACTAGTTTCTAACCAAACATGTGCATGATTGCCCTAGTTGTAAGTTCTAGGGTGTTTGACACTATATTAGTTGATACAAATGCTAATTGTCCACGTGGTATTTTCCTATGAAATTCTTGGTAGTCTTACGAACGAGGAACTCAAAAAAAGTTGAATTAGTTATGTCAACACCACCGAACTCGAGAAAAAAATCGAAGGATGACATCAATTAATTCGAACGGCTTAAATTGTATTCTAACTTTTTACTAGATTGATTACAATTTCTAAAGTGATATCTAGCGTTCCCTTGATCTGTCGTAATAGGTTAGTAACTTTAATTAATATAACAGGGGCCTCGCCCCTCCTTTCTACCCCCCAAAAAAATGTTCTCATTCGAAAGGGTCTACGGACATAACCAACGAATATCACAAATAAGCTTTTATATGTGGCAACCTATTTTAATGGGCAAAGATACAACAAGCCAATGGGAGAATAAAACACAGCCACAGCAAGAAAAACATCAAGTCAGAAACTCATAGACCAAGAAGGGACACAAGACACCGTATGGCATAAAATAAAACCATGCAAATAAATTGACCATTTACAGATACTTTGACCGACAGGAGGCAATATTAGCTTTGCACAAGGGCAGGGGACCAAAAGAAAAGACTCGCGTTGCATATTTTCCTTCTAGATCCTTGTATTCAGACATCGAAGTGGTTAATGGGCACTGACGAGGAATGGATGCTGACAGACTCCACACTCGATGGTCTCAGAACCCGATGCCGGAACTTGGACCTGCAATCGACAGGAACAAGATAAACAACTTGATTCGACGAACGGGCATACCGAGTTAGGATATTTGTAGAATGGATCCATACCTGTAAATGGACAGTGCAAGTGGGACATGCAACCTCCTTCATCCGCCTGCCTGATCCGTCGGACTTGGAGCCTGCGTAGCAATTATTAGGAAAAAGATCTGTGTTACAGTGTCTAAAATGAGATGGGAGAGTAATTTTCAAGTTTCAACCCACTAATTTAGACCAATATACACAACTCTCTTTCTGCAAGCAGTTCAGTAATTGATTTCAAGTGGATTTATTCTCTTGAGATACGATTTCATGTGATTTTTTCACCAAAAGATGATTGCATGTTGGATCAGTTGCACATTCTATGTCTACTTAGAAAGGAGGATACCTGATGACTTGCGATTCTTCTCCATCTCATCCTATCACAAAGTTATCAAGTGAGTTAAAATAACAGCTGTAAGTCAAGGTTACTTGCATTCTCTTGATCTAGTGAACTAGAGGATAAAAGCAAGCATGGCTGAGTGGCCATTTGTACCTGAAGTTTCCTGGCCAAATCCTCATGACTCTGCAATCCGACGGGTTTGCTAGCTGCTTCCTTTGCATTGCTCAACCTCTGAGTCACTTCTGCCTGAAAATAAATCAGTAGCTCAGAAGCACACATGCTTGTCAAATGTACATGCAGAAGAGAATATATATATATATAGTGTGCATCAACTAAATCCATAACTCATCCTGCTTATGAACAACATCACGTAAATAATATCCATCATGACTTATAATCTGCTTTGCATTTCGTTGACAGAAGTGACTTAACCATCATAACTCCAATACATCAAAAGTTGAAAAAACTAAACCAATCTGGAAGATCAATGTAAGAACTGCATTTAAGTACATGCACTTTGTGAGTGGACATATAGGAAACATCATACTTAATCATGTGGACCGTACTAAAACCAATAACAAGCTGTGGATGCAAATTAGCTGGATATACAGCAGATACCATGCAACGGTCACAAACTCGAACCGGCTGAGCATTCTCTTCTGCTGTAAGAGCAATTCTTCCATGAGTACATTTGTCACAAAATATGTCTCCACAATTTCGGCAATGATGCTGCAGCATATGAGTCAGAGAAATCAGCTTCACCAGTAACAAATGCAAGCCGAATCCAAACCCGACGAGTCAATAATTTACCTTGCGCACAAAAGCACCAAAATCCGTCCCACAGCCTGTACACTTTGAAACCGCTTCATCAGGCACCTGAGATCAGAAAAGAAAGCAGGTGAGGGGGTTTTACTGCTGAAGCAGTCATCAATGAAACAAACTGCAAAAAGAAAGATTAGATAACATTTTTACCCAATGGTCCTTCTCCTCGTTGCCTGGCTTTATTATGTTCATCCAATCAACAAGTCCTTTCTTTCTTTCTGCAGGCTGCTCAGTTATCTTTGAAGCATCCGTTGGCCTAGTTCTACCACCCATCTCCTTAATCTGTCCACAACCGTATTGAACATTAAACACAAAACAGCTGAAGACAAAAAAATCCAACTCTTTTCTTGCCCCTATTTGTAGAAAACCACCAACAGAAGAGCAGAGTGGCCCAAGAAAATAAAATATATTAGTCACAAGATATGATGACAGATAACTATAAAGCCTGCAATCTTGAGTTATCAACATTCATATGAGACTCCACCAACAAAATACTATATAGCATTAACATCAAAGCACGGAAACAAAAGAGAACAAGAACAGATCTCAGGCATCCTTGCTCACAATGCCCAATGAATCCAACAGATTAACATCCACGGGGCAATTCCAGGAAATATGTTCATGAAAAAACTAATTAATTCAAATCAAGCACCAAGAATAGGAATACCTGCACAGTTGCTGCAGTCACAGTGTCGAGAAGGGTATTAGTAGTATAACTATTAGATTGCAATCTAATACGTCTAGGTTCATTATCCACAGAGCTCTTGGACCAAAACGCAAAGGTAGAGGAATCAAACTTCTGCAAAACAAAATAAGAGAACACTAAGCTTGAGTTCAAAATAATTTAAAACAAAAAGCTGGAAAAGAATTAGGAGAAATAAATTAACTCACATCGCATCTAGTAATATTTTCCAGAGAATATATTCTCAGTGTCCGGCTGGTATTGGGGTCCAACATACGGATCCCATCCAAACCAATCTGCAAGGACAATTGCATAAGGAACATGGTGCAAGCAAATAAGAAAGCCACATGGAAGTAGGCTTATGAACGAGAAGGAAAAGGCAAGGCCACCACTCACTCATGAACAATCTGGAAACTGAGGTCACATTATACGAAACAAACATTATAGTGCACAAGCTTAACAAGCAAAACCAAATGCAGCTTCTACGGAATCATCTCTATTAACAACTCGCAAGTATGTAATCAATCATCACATACAATAAAACAGGTAAACAGACTAATACACTCACAGAGAGCAGATAGCCAACTGTATGTGTAGTTTAACATATATGCCAAAGCAGATCGTCAAATACGATTGAACAAAAATTGCCAGAGTTGAGCTGAATTCAAATGTAAGCAGATAAATTGTGGCCAAGGTGCCAGCAAAAAACACTTCAATTTTGAAACTGAAGCTAAGCAATCAACTGGGATTGAAGTTCATAACAACTACGACAATGTAAAGCAAATGGCCAGCTATGGTATTGTGACTTGGGCTAAAGGTGCCACCAAAAAAGTGGTTCAATAGCGAAGCTGAAATCGAGCAATCAATTATCTCCAGCGTGCCAAACCGAAATCTACACTACCTAAGTTCTAGATCACCCTAACAACAATATCGTAAAGGGCATACCTGGCAAAGCACGTCCATGGTACCCTGCCCCGCGCTTTCTGCAAGAAGCTTAACTCTAAACTTCTGGACCCCGCCCTTCACATCCTGCTGAGTCTCGGCCTTGGGAACAGCCCGCACGATCTTTCCCGTGCCCGATCCTAAACCCGAACCCCCAGAGGAGCTGTCCTTTCCTGAAGGGGAGGTAATGGGCCGCCCGAAATCATCAAACCCAGACCAAGTCGAAGACTTGGGCGCGGTCCCTCGCGCCCCGTAGGGCTCTGCCTTCCCTCCGTTGTACTGGTACACCCCGTCCCCATACACATCATCGTACCGGACACTCTCCGCTCTCTTCCCGTAGGGATCCGACCCCGGTCCCAAATCGGAACGGCTCCGGTCGTAATACCCCATCCCCTGATCGTACTTCATCGAATTGTCGTACAGACTCTCGTACGATCCGGACCCCGGGGCCGAGGATCCTACCGAATTGTAAGGAGGCGTGTACATCGAGGCGGCCGGAGGGGGAGCGGGAGCCGTCTGATGGTGATCGAATGGCGGGAAATAAGGCGGCGGGTGGTTCGCGGGCGGGGCTGGCGGTTGGTAGTGGGCCCCATGGGGATCGTAGGGAGGAAAAGGCGGTTGTAGGGCCGGGGCCGGGGGAGGGGTAGGATCGGGATTTTGGGGGTAGTGGGAGGGGTAGTCGTAGGCGGAGGAGGAGAAGGGCGGGGCGGAGGCGTACGGCGGCGTTTGGTTGAAGTAGGGATCGGATAAACTGGGATTGGGATTAGGGTTTGGGATTGGGTTTGGGTTTGGGTTTGGGTTTGGAGGGTATTGGTGCTGCTGGTAATAGGAGGCGTAGTCTCCCTGGTGCATCGCGGTCGCCGGCGAGGTGAAACGGCTCGTTTTTGGGTTGCTTGCTTGTGGAGTAATTAATCAATTATATGCTATTTCTCTCGCCTTCCGACCAGAGTAAAAGCTGAGGATTGGGAAAGGCGAAGGGGAGGGAGAATCACATGCGGACGTAACTACCGGTCTTAGGTTGTTGCTTTTCTTGGTGCCTGATTGTTTTCTACGCAACTCCCGTCTGGAAATGTTGTAACTAAGGGTGGGTAAAAAATCTATATTCGTTATCCGAAAATTTCCGGTGACAGTTTCTGATAATTTTAAATTTGTACTCGGATTTAAATTATTCGAACTAAAAATTTCAGACTCAGGAATGGATATAGATAATAAAATCCGAATAATTTTTTTTACAATTAAACCTATTACTTGGCCCATAATTACTGTCACTAGCCCACACAAAAAAAAAATATCCCACAAAACAAATCGAATTACCGACACGAAGTATATTCTCTGACCTTTCTAAACCTAAAACCCAAATCAGAAAACTCATCAAAGCAAGTTCCCGACTACTCTCAGTTTTAGGCAAGTATTATTCTTTGGATTGTTGTTTTGTGGGTTCTTAATTGAACATTGATTTTTTGGTTCAGGTGATCTCTCGTTTAATAGAAAAGACGAATATATGATTTAATATTTTTAGACACTTATTTTTTAAGACGGGGAAAACGGATAGTTTGGATTATTCGTATCTGTATCTGAAATAATTTTGGATATCGGATAGTTGAGAGTTCGGACTCGGACTCGGATACTAAAAATACTTATTCAAATAGTTCGGATAGTTATAATTTTGGATAATTCAGGTACGGATAATCCGAATGTTCACTCCTAATTGTAACCAATCAAATTATTTAAAAAATATAATTTTTGAATTTAAATATTAATAAGGTATTACAATTAAATTAAAATAAAATCAGTCAGAAACAGAATTGGGCTCACTAATTGAATTGGGCTCATTAAATTGTAATTTCAAATATACCACCAACTTTAGTATACAAAGTCTTCAAACATTAATTTAACAAGTCTATAAATGCAAGAAGATGATGATTGATATATTAGTTAAATTTGCTAGACTTAATTAATATATTATCAAGAATTGTTAAAAATATAAGTATATTGTGAACCAAATGTGACATACACGCTCCGAGTGCGGATGTGGATGTGTTGATTCTGAATTAAATTGGATAAAATAAAAATTAGACATTATTTTTTACTGTTTCGGACGAACCGGATCACCCAGGGGTATCTGACCCGGTAAATTGTTGTATAATTTTTAGACAAATAAATGACTCAGGTTGGTCCCAGGTAGCAATCCGACCAGTCAAGCTGCCGCTCGGACCGTAATTTTTAAGACAATGGTAAAAAGATAGGGAAAAGTGCACTTTGGTATGTTGTGGTATTGCAAATTTTTGTGTTTTTTGGTTCAAAATTAGAATTTCAGTCCTTGTATTTTTAAAAATTTTATCATCTTCGGTCCTCAACAGCTGCATGTGGTTGTCAAGCCATCTGGATTTACCATGTCAATTTTATGTGTCTAAGTAGAATGCCAAGTTGCAACATGGGATTAACTCAGATGATGACACGAAAGACAAAAAATTATCGAAATAATTTTAATTTTTTTATAAAATTTTCAGAAATTCTAACTTTCTCTTTGTCTAACATCATCTTCAACTTCCTACTTTTCCCCCAAAACCACCAATTGGCAATTAACACCTACATCATCTTCAACCTCGCATATATAAACCCTGCGTGCAAGCAACATTAAGCCCGAACAAAAGTTCAAGCAAAAAAGTTGTTTAAAGGTACTTAATTTCATCTTAAGCCCACTAGAACCGTCTATCTGCAAATAAAATTAGTAATATGACATGTCACTCAAATAAGATTAATGATGTGATATGACACGCGAGATAGTTTAAATAACTTCAGTTAGTGAATGTCATTTAATTATCAATTGTGTAAAACTTCTCCGCCAACTATGTACGACCCCCTTCTAATAGAAATTTTCAATTTAATGAAGATTTGGTACGTCATAGGCATCCGGCCTTGTTGAACTTTGTGAATTGTGTGAAAGTATTATACCTATAATTATGTAGTAGCGATTTTAAAACCACAAAATTTTGACATGTCAAATGTAAAATTACAAAGTAATAATGTAGACTTTTAACTTTTTTTATGATGTGTAATATATTTAATGTCCGCTTAATTTGTGACGCAGCACGAGGATAACAACAAAAGATCATATGGCACACAAGTCAGAATTGTTTACAATATTATAATTAGGAGTGAGCATAAAATCTGATATCTAAATCTGATATCCAAATTTTATTTGGGTTCAGAATATTTTATATTCAGACTCAGAATTGTAAGATTCATCTCTAATACCCATTCTATGTCCAGAGAAACTAGCTAAAATAAAACAAAATTTAAAAGATTGTCTAATATAACTTTGAAAAAAAAACTCTTTGATACAAAAAGTACAAGATCAATAACAATCAAGTTTATTCTCTCAAAAAAAATAACAATCAAGTATTTTCTTTTTTTATAAGTATTTTTGTCGTGACCAGGTTTGAACTTGGTCACTCCTCACCCACTCTTCCTTTATACCACTAGAGCATGTGTTCATTGGTCAATCAAGTATTATGTGATAATACAATCAATTGGAGGACAATGAATATGATTAGACACAAAAGTGGTTGGTTCTTGCATTATTTATGATTTAAAAAATAGAATAATCAACCTATTTAATTTAAGTGTTTTGTTTGATATACATTCACATCCAACAAAGGGATAAACATGAGAGTACATTAAAAAAATTCTTGGATGCTATTTTGTCATGTAAAAATATTATAAATCAAAAATTAAGTAAAAGATAACATCAAGAGATGTTCACTTGTCAAATATTCTACTTTTTACTATTCAGGTTGAACCCCATAAATTTCTAACTGTAAGCTTAACAGAAGAACTGAAAATTTCAAAAAATAACATTTTAAAATATGTACATTTTTGCCTGATATATTCCATAGCTCTAATTTCAATATATGTTATCTATATTGTGCATTTTTCCATACCCAATCTATATTGTTAAAAAAATAATATTTTAAAATATGTGCATGCCTATGTATGTTAGTAACCAGTTAGTTTAGTGATTTTTGTTTCTTTGTATACTAGATTATTGTTAATTTACATGTAGGCTATATTTGCTCCATATACATTTTTCCTCCAACAAAATTTATTATGCAATTTTTCTCGAGAAATTTGAAAAAATAAATAAGCTCAAGCATGATAATGGCTCATTCTCCAAAATTGCTTATAAGAGGAGTATAATAATGGCCTTTGACATGTCAAAATAATGAGGTTCCTTCTCCAAGAATGCAAAATGTACCTTAGAATTTAGAACCATGGGGAGAAAGACAAGTACATAGGGGAATGGAAAAATGCACCTTAGCTTTTATTTCCTTGCGTAGAAGGACAATGAAAGGAAAAAAAAGTTAGAAGCTCCCTCAGCTGCACAAGGAAATCATCCTACAATTATTTTGTTGTTCTTTCAGAACAGAACTGTGATTTCCACCATTATGTCGAGTTGTTTGTCGAGCATGTGACTTGTATACCAGGATTCACTGTTAGAATATACACTGAAATTTTCTTCCCCTTCCTCGAAGGTATGACTTCCCACTACTATCCACTCCCACGTTCCAACAAAATTTCCTTTCATATACATTTTCACATACTTATTCTTGCTGCCACCCTCTGCATCATCCAACTTAATACTTAACATATCCAATCCAAAATTGTATGTGACATCAGATTCTTCTGGGCCGTCGGGGGTGAAGTTAAACCGTGGCATCAACATGAATTTATATCCCCCGAAGATGAACTCTTGTGATTCTATTCGTCTTTCTCTTTCCACCCTCTCCACGTCTTCACGGGTCAGGCTCATCAAAATGGTGATGTTTTGCATGAATCCACGCTCAACATTGTCGTAATCAGGACACGAAGATACTTCCTCTCCAGAGACCACCCTCTCCTATAGGGCACACGACTTATCAACCTGAAAGCCTCCAGGACATATTTGCTGGCTTCGAAAGCAAGGGTGCTCTTCATAACCTCATCCAGCTCAATCAAACTCATTATAGGAAAGCGGATGGCCCTCAATAAATCAATCGCTTTTCCTGCATCCATCTCACTCACCAATATAAACAACTCATATTCTCCCCCCATGGCGAGTCTATCATTCGTAACCAGAAATTCCTTAGGTACTTTCAGAGGCCAGTCGATCATCTCATCTTTCAACTTAAAAACTAGACCATACATCATCACGTTAAACAAACAAGCAGCAATAACAATAACAACAAAAGAAAAAGGTGTTAGTTAAGGCAGAGGTATACTCATGAAAGTCGGTCAGAGTCGAATGCATATAAAATCTGGCTTTATCTTTGAGGCTATAAAACTTTGTCCAGCTGACTCCTCCATGAAAGTCAGCCATGGTCGAATGCATATCAATCAAAGTTGGTTATCTTTTAGAGGGCAACAAATATGATTAAACATAAAACTTGTAGCTTGTTGCATAATTTATGATTTAAGAAACATAACAACCAACCTATCTAATTTAAGTGTTTTGTTTTGTGTACATTCACATCCAACAGAGGGATAAACATAAGAGTACATAAAACAAAATTTCTTGGATACTCTTTTTGTCATGTGAAAATATTTTATAAACCTAAAACAAAGTAAAAGATAATCTTAAGAGTTATTCACTCCACCTAAAAATTTACTTTTTATAATAACAAATTTGATGAAAGTTGTAGAGTTACTAGGTGTGACCTTAACAAAAGAACTGAAAATTTCTAAAAATAATATTCCAAAATTTGTATATGTTCGCGTGATATATTTCATAGCTCTAGTTTTGATATTTGGCATTCAATTTAAAATTTTTCAAAAGTTAAAAGATGGCAATTGCATGTCTTCTATCTAACCATGGGAAACAGTCCTCTCAAACAAAGTTGTAATTTGTTCAATAACACAATTAACAAAAAGTCTGTCCAGTGATAAATATGCCTTTTTTATGAGTAAAATTTTATACCATCTTGAAATAATTATACCCTAATAGTATGGTAAAAAGCTCAACTTGAAGAGGTTATCATGTCTATGTATGTTAGTGATCAATTAGTTTAGTGATTTTTGTTTCTTTTCTACTAGATTATTATCATTTTACATGTATGTTATATTTGTCTCATATAACTTTTTCCTCCAACAAAATTAATTAGAAGTTTTTTCACGAGTAATTTGATATAAATTAATAAATAATAAACCCTATATTTTTTGAGGATATATAATTCTGTGAGTTGATCCAAAAATTAAAATATAAATAGGTATGATGGGTAATTTATACTATCACTAAACTAGTGAGACTCTTGAATGACTTAGTTTCTACTGCTTTATGCACAAAAAATTAATCTCGCATATAAAATTTAAATAAGTTCAAAATATTTCATCTATTGCACATCAATAATAAATTTAACTTACAACAAATTTTATTATTGAAGATTTTTCCAATTCTAAGTCCATCAAAAAATTGCCATAGCACAAGAACAAATTGAATTAAGTGATAATTAACTAGACTAGTTAGCTACTTAAGACAAAGCATTTCTTTTGCAACTTTTTTTTGTAAAGGTAGATTTTATTAATAATAAAATAACGCACCAAAAAAAAGTACAGACTAGGACTAAGAGAAAAGAAAATTACAACTATACCCAACCCAAAAGACCAAAAAAAAGAAAAGGCCCAAAAATAACCCAAAACCTCAACCACTAAAACACAAGGTCGTCTTCTTCCTTCTGTACGGAGGAGTCACAAAATGGGAAGACCAAAAGTCTCCCCTAGGAATTCCATCCATCAGATGGTCTTGAGAGTCGAATTTCATCCATGTATAGGAGGTATGTTTCTTGTCGCCACTACTCTTGAGAAAGTAGAAGTAGCATGAGTACAAGTAGGATGGGATAATCCTTATTGTTGTTGCCGCCAATTCTTGTTATGATGTTGAGATTCACAACTTAACTTGTATGTTTCCTTTGTAACTTAACTTGTACAAGAACATTTTTTTTGCACCGTTCTTCTCACACTCAAGAGAACCTAGATTCCAAACAAGAATGAATTCATTGTCCCCTTGAAAGAAAATAAAACTAAGCAAAACTTTGATTGGGGTGGCAGAATTGAAAGCACTCACATTATTTGAAAACCTTTCAAATTCAACATTAGAAGTAACTTGCAGAAGTCGAGGAAGCAAATATCAGCAAAAACTTTATATTGCCAAGTATAAGAGTCAGTAACAATGGTGGTCATCTTTCAAACAAACACATTGATCACAAGGAGCAAGGATGATGGAAAAGTAGAGGAATAACCAAAGACCTCTAGTTTAGTCCAGCTATAGATTGCAAGTGAACAAAGAACAATATAAACGACAACGTCTTGAGGGATAACAACTTTCTCATATGACATTCCTAGGTTTGGGTCAGCTAACAAACTGCAGGCACATGATCACTCAAACAAAGACATTGAAATACCACACTGGCCTTTGACTAACGTTATCTCAAACAAGTACAGAAAACAGAAAGCATGGATGTTAAAGGGTAAAGAAGATCATTAACCATATGTCAAGAGTCGGAGGTCACTACATGTATGATATATTTCCCTCATATAACTTTCCCTCCAACAAAATTTATTAGACAATTTTTTGCTAGGAATTTGAAATAAGTAAATAAATAATAAACCTTGTATTTTTTTAGGATATATAATTCAGCGGGTTGAGTGGAGTGAAAATTTCAGACACTATCACTAAACTAGTATATTTCAAATAAGGTGATCCAAAATTAAAATATAAATAGAGATCGTGGGTAAGGTATGAGTAGGGTTTTAGTTTTGAAAGTTGGATAAATATCTTATTCTGGACCTATAAATTTTTTACTATTAGAGCCTTATCCTTATCCTTAGTTCTTCATGTCACACCCTTGAATGACTTAGTTTCTGCTTGTTTACACAAAGAAAATTAATCTTACATATAAAATTTTTTATAAATTAAATTAAATGATAGAAGATTTTTCCAATTTTAAGTATATCAAAATTTAAAAGTGTAGAAAAAATAAACTTCTAAGGTGCCATTCTTTAAGATGTATTGTGAGGTAGTTTTGTAACAACATAAAAAATAAAAATATGTGAAAGTTACTCATAAATTATTTGGTATAACAATAAATAAAATTTAATTCTAGATCAATATATATTATTTGGTTATTCTAGAGTAGTGATTTTTGTCATTCCTAAATATAAAACGAGGAAGTAGCGTCTCATAATTCTATCTTAGCCCAATTAAGTTCGAAAATATAAGTCGTAATTATATTATTAAATATAAACGAGGAAAATTCAATGAAATTAGAAATTTCCAACACATTCAAGCCTCAAACAATTCGAGACAAACCTGACAAACATTTCTGATACTAAAAGAAATTTTTTTGCATTGTTGGATGTATTGTCAGATATTTTCCTTCAAAAGGAAAAAATGTTTTAATAACAAGTGAAAATTAATTTTGAAAAAAAGATGAATACCTGTAGTTCAGAACACTCAAAAATGGAAAACAAAGTTTTTAGCATCCATCTTACCCATTTTAAGAAGTTGGTTATTCGACAATGTTTCTTTACCAAAACAACAAGACAAATGTTTTAAAAGGAACATAAAAATAGACACGGAAATTTTCAAATTTCTGATTTACTTGGATCACCTAAATAAGCCCCCGTTTTTTTTAACATCAATAAGCCGCCGATTAGATCAAGATTTTTTTTTCTTCTTATTATTTTTGTTGTGTGTTTCTAAATGACAATGTAGTCCATAACTTATCAAAAAAAAAATGACAATGTAGTCCATTTCCAGCAATAAAATACCCCACCGCTCCACTTCGTCCGTATTTCCCTTTCCCTCCTTCCCCACTTATAACTCCCCCGTTGACTCTATGACCCACATATTAAAAATACCCCATTCATTCACTCCCTCAAAAAAAAAAACAATATCCTTTTTTTTTGGTCGGGTAACAATACCACATATTAACAATACCCCATTCTTCTCCCTCTTCTCCTATAAAAATTGTTCATATTTTGTATATTCTAAATCAAGCCACCTTCAAAAGCCCTAATTTCTAAAGCAACCTTCCCCTAATTCCTAAATTTCAAAAAACCACCGGTCCGAGCCTCTGAGGTCGAGGTTGAATTCGAAGATATGAAGGCGGCTGTGGGCTTTGAAATTCTTCATGACTTGATTTTTTTTATTCTTGCTAGGTTAGATTGGTCGTCTGTTCCGGGTGATCCGAGTCGATCGGAGGTATCAGATCGGATGGTCTATCCACATTTTTGGGGTCCAACCAATCTCCGAGTTCCACTTAATAAACGACACTAGATTGCTCCCTGACAGCGATCCAACTGGTCGTACCACTAGTTTAATAAGGATTTGGATTCAGGAGGGACTACATAAAAACCATCCCCATGGTATGGACTAAATATGGGCCTTTAGATTTGATCAAATTCTTTTTTTACGGATCTGATGGCCAGAATCTGTTGAGGGTATTTTCGAGTTTTTATCCGAACATACTCATTAGGGTTCCACCAGTTTCCTATATAATCCAAAAAAAAAACCTTCCTCCCCGCCGCTCCCACCCACCCACCCCCCACCAGCCTCCATCCCTTCCCCTCCTTCTGTGCCCGCCATAGGAGGCCCACCGGTCACCATCCCGTTCCCGCCACCTTCCGGGCCAACCATAGGGGGCCCACCACTGTTTCCTCCTTCCGGGCCGAGCCCGTACGTGTTCCTGCCGCCGATAGTGTACCCGCCGCCAGTGGGGCCCCCTCCGCCAAGGCAGGTATCGACGACGACGACGTGGTGCGTGGCGAAGCCCACTGTGCCGGATCCGATCCTGGAAGAGGCCATGAACTACGCGTGTGGGTCGGGGCGGACTGCGAGCCAATACAGGCGAGTGGGCCTTGCTATGCACCCAACACCTACTTCGCGCACGCGTCCTACGCCTTCAATAGTTACTGGCAGAAGACAAGGTCGGCGGGCGGAAGTTGCTCCTTCGGGGGCGTCGCCATCCTTGTCACCCTTGACCCCAGTGAGTAGTGTGCTCTTCGCTTCATTAATCTTGCATTTTCTTTTAATTAATAGGGTGATTAATTAATTAATTAATATGCATAATCATGCACAGGTTATGACGGTTGCCATTTTGTGCACGCTTGACGTGTTGTCGTCGACTCGAGGCTCAGCGTCTTTGGAGGTTTTTTTTTAAATAGAACGACGATACCAATATTCGAGAAGAATGAAACCAATACATTCAAATGATATATATTTTCACTTATAATTGGATACCAATATTGGAGAAGATGATAACCAATATCACGGCGGAATGAAACCAATATCATAGTAGAATGAAACCAATGTCATAGTAGAATGAAACTAATATTAAAGTAGAATGATACCAATATCCTAGAACGATGATACCAATATTCGAGAAGAATGAAACCAATACATATATTTTCACTTATAATTGGATACCAATATTGGAGAAGATGAAAACCAATATCATAGTAGAATGAAACCAATATCATAGTAGGATGAAACCAATAGCATAAAAGAGAAATCAATATCCGAGAAAATGGAAACCAATATTCTCATACTTGTATTTTCATAAATTATATTATTTTGCTAATATTTTTTTAATTATTTTAATTATTGTATTTCCAATATTGTCCCTGTCCCTTTCAGTGGGGATTACACATGTCCCCACTGAATTTGAACCCGTTTAATAATAGTGGATAAATGAAGGATTACTATTGCAGGATTAGAGAACCAAATCGAAAAAAGGGAAGGGAGATTCTCTAAAATCCTTTCCAGATTTATCAACCATTTGTGACACCGAATGGGAATTGAATGGTTCTGTTCCATCAAATAGAAGAGAAGAACTATACCCTCTACTAAAATACACAATCAAAAATCATTTATCACATAACATTATCTCATAAACAAAGTACTCTACCCTACGATAAATTCGGATTCTCTAACATTATCTGTATTTCGTTGTTGGCAATTAAGGCTTCTAGCTCTTTCTCCAGCTCAGAAACAATGGTGAGAAACAGATGAGCCGTCTTGCGCAGGTCAACAGAAGGGGAAGAGACCGTGTAGTAGATTAGGGCTTTGCGACGAATTCGAAAGAGCAATATGTAAAACCCGGTCTTTAGATATGTAATTTAGAAAACTAAAATGACAAAAATACAATTAACTAGTGACCAAGTTGTAATTGGCCAACCACTCATTGGTACAAATATAATTCACCATTGATTTACTATAACAGTTTCTCAACAACCTTATCTTACATGCCCACGTTCTCCATCATTCCCTCTTCCTTTAACAAGAAAGGGATTAACTCCTCTTGCACGTTAATCACTCATACCCTTAATGAAATCTCCCTTACCAAGAAAGGAAAAGGAAAATTAATCCCTCTCGTAATTCATGGTCTAGCAACCAGCAAACTAAGCGCCATTTCAACAACCAGCCGCTCCAAACTCCAAGTTGTCATTCCGCCTGACACGTTGATTCCCGTCGACAAGCCGATCATCACCGCTTGTGCTTTGAGGGACTCCAACGTCATCCTAAGCATGTTCGCTCAGGACACCCAAGTGGTCCAGACCGAGTTCGTGAAGGCGCAGTATTAGTTTCGGTGACTACCCCGACGACGGCCTGCCCGAACTCGCTCTCTTAGGGTGCTCCGACGTGGGCAAGTTCTCAATAGGAAAAATGTAGTGTTCAGCCCTCAACGGAAGCCACAAATGGGGAAATAAAATATAAGGAAATTTGCACGCTTCAATTAGGTAAGTTGTTCATGATTCCAATTTGAAGTACTTTTTGATTTAAAATTGATTTTTACGTTGGGCCGAGTAACTAAATGATTTATTCTTGATGTTGGTTGATTGAGTATATAATGGATGTTAAATGATTTATCCTTGGTTCTTTTATGATGTGGCTGCTTTGCTTTGTCGTTGATTATTGGATACTTTGCCATGTAGTGTGCTGGTTTTCATCGTTCATGTATAATGGCTGATTGGTTGTAAGGTATTGATGGCGTGATTTTGTTCGAGAAATTCATGTTGAAATGAAAGTGATGAATTGTCCGATGCTGCTTTGATCTGATCAGATTCAGTTATTAGGATTGTGAGTTATTGGAATTGTGGTGTGAATTGGAATGGTGGGATTTGAAATGTGATTGGCTTTGATCGAGCACAAGCATGTAGGTCCTAGTGAGATTATTAATAAGGCCCATAACGGAGGGGGTATGCGTCAGGACCCTACCATTGGAGGTGGTATGATGGTCCCCATAACGGCGGGGGTATGCGCCAGGACCCTACCATTGGGGGTGATATGATGGTCCCTATAACGGCGGGGGTAAACGCCAGGACCTTGCCATTGGGGGTGATTCGATGGCATAGTCTCATTAGGAGGATCTCCGGAGTTCCTGTCTTCATTTCATATCACGTCTATTCTTGGTGTCGGTATTGGTCTTGGTAAACTCGTCTTTATGTTATATGTCTATATGGTGTTTGAGTCTGTGTCTTCATTTATCATGACTAGCTGCATCAGGAAGTACTGCATTGTCCTGTTGCATAACATTCATACATGTTTGAGCAATATGTGGTTGATGAAGTGGGTAGTCAATATGTTTGCAAGATAAATTGTTGTACGTGTATGTTTTTCGTTGTATTTTTTATCTGTTTGGACCGTGAATTGTTTAGAAAATACTTGGGCCTGACTTTGGGTGGTTGTTTGGGTAACTTATTGAGTAGCGAACTCACCCAAATTCGCAATGTGGTTTTTCAGGAAATATGGAAGATTCTTTGGGGTTAGATGTTGAGTATAATTGTATTTAATTTATTCGTATTCAAAGATTAATTGAGTTATCTTACTCTTATCAATTTCATATTCAAGATGTAAGTTTTCCTATTGTAAACATTAAGAATGATTTCATGTAATATCGTTTTGGGACATGTAATTTGGTAATTGTTTAAAGGGAATTGAATTGAGCCTCACGCAACTTTGATTGCGCGGCGGTTGTCTCGGTTCCGGGTCGTGACACAATATCTCAACTTGGTCATACAAATAGATGTCTTCCAAAAAACTCCTCCTCAGATGTTCCAACGAAAGAACTCCATAAGTGGCAACATCTTGAGGTGCAATAACTTCATTGTAAGAACTTCCCAATTCCGGGCCAACTTGAAGAAACTGCACGAGAAATATGAAAATAAATGCTCACTCAAAACAAAATATTACAGAGTGGACACAAGACAACGAGAAAGAAAATAGTAGAAACACAAGAAGCACGAGACTGACCTGTTGGAAGGCGCTTTGTAATTTTGGTGTACATAAATAATAAAAAAATTAAAATATATATCTTTCCAAAAAAACCAATTGAATTCGCTAAGCTAACTGTAGTTTAGATGATCGATGCGTGCGAGGAGGAAGTCATTGCGGTCGCGTGGGCGGGAATCGACAGCTTCGCGCCATGCATTGTCCATCGCGTAGTCGGGGCCGAGCCTCCCTCCAATAAGGTCAGCGACGCGTTCAAAGAGGAGGAGGGTGTCCTCCCCCTTCTTGGCCTCCTCATAAGCCCACCCCAGGTATAACGCCGCCCTGCTCGGGTTGTAGCTCCGCCATGAAAACGAGTCGCCGGATCATACCACGGCCACGGTACAACTTGACGTTTATGGTTTCTTCGTTTACAGCTGGCATCTCATCCAACCTTCTACGATCTTACTCTCTCTGCTTTTTCTTCTTTTCAATCATCTCCAACCATGCGTCTGCTCCCTCCGGATCTCTCTCTTTTGGGAGAAGATTGCTAAATTGAAAGAAAAAAAAACCCAAACCCTAATCTGTTGTACAATATTATATATTTATGCCCGACCTGTTCCGTACACATTTAAGGGATACTTACTACGGTATTTTGGCCCACCAAAAATCTCTTATGGTAAAATACACAAAAATCTCCGAGTTTTTATATTTAACTCTTGAGTCCATGATTTTTGATTTAATACAACTTCTTCTTCTTTTTGCCAAAAAGGTTTTGGAGTTTTTACATTTAAATTCTTATGTAACTATGATATTTAGTTGATGGTTAAATTCAAATAAAAATAAAACTTTCCCTTTCAAACAAATCAATTCTCATTTACTGGGCCTATTGGGATTAAATGCTACGCCTTGCTCTGGATTTTTACATGCTGTGCACTTTTGTATTTTGTTACATAATGCTCTCATGTAAATTAGTTCCGGTCTTTTTTTTTTTGGGCTTTTCGAGTTTGCTAGGATTTTGTAACTTATTCGCTATTAGTGGAGTTGATCAGCTGATTTTGTATAGTAGCTATGGAGACATATTTTTTTCCCATTTAATTTTGCAGCGAAAGAATTTTTAGTGAATTTTTCGGTTGTAATCCCTCACTGATGTACGGAGGAGTCACCGCTCACGGGGAAACACTAGGGGACGATCGGGGATACCACTTCCGTAGATATTACTATACAACAATAAATATAATTTACCTTTCCAGAAAAAAATTTCTCATTGCAATCCTACCTAATTTTCGTTCGTTCCTTCTTCTCCAATTTCTGATTACGTTCTATTTCTCACTCTCGTGTAATTAGGACGCTTCAACGTGTCCTAGTTATATACAATAGTCGTATAGGATTAGGGTTCCTGACAATAGTATTTACTGAAAATTCCCACAATGCCAATTCTTTCAAAACTCTCACCTTACCTGCCTCTATGATCGCCCTTCAAAAAAAACCTACAGTTTTTTAATAATGCCTGTTATTGTATCTTATTTTCTTCCATAACTTGGATTTCCAGCAACTTTCTTAAACCGTAGTTTTCAAGTGGAGGACGAGGAGGCGACTCTCAATATTGATATATGTTTTTTTTAAAGGTAGAAATTTTATTTTAAATGCAAGCAATTAATAATGATATATGTTATGTGATTTCTGTAGGAGTCCAGTTGGAAACCCGGTGGGATTCTTGTGCGGCATGGACTATGTGGCCGATTTAGGACCCTTCAATCATAGTTTTTTATACGTCTCTTCACGTAACAATAAAGGAAATACACTACCCCTCTACTTAGACCTGACCATGGTTCGAATTTAGACGAATTCGAATTGAATTTATTCGAATTTATCAAAACATTAAACCGTATTCAATTCTTCACAAGATGAATCGAATACGAATTATGAATTTTTAAATTCAAATCGAATTCAAATCAAATTATAATCGAATTCGAATCGAATTATAATCGAATTCGAATCGAATTATAATTGAATTCGAATCGAATTATAATCGAATTCGAATCGAATTATAATCGAATTCGAATCGAATTATAATCGAATTCGAATCGAATTATAACTGAATTATAACCGAATTTTTCCCTCTCAAATTCCCCCATTTTATTTGAATTTTTTTAACATATATTATTATTATATGTACATGAATTTGAATCGAATTTAACACGAATTTAACTCGAATCAAATTTTCGAATCGAATTCAAATTAAATTCACCG
The DNA here is from genome assembly GCA_963995505.1 of Hypericum androsaemum. Classification (NCBI taxonomy): domain Eukaryota; kingdom Viridiplantae; phylum Streptophyta; class Magnoliopsida; order Malpighiales; family Hypericaceae; genus Hypericum; species Hypericum androsaemum. The sequence goes on from OZ023191.1 coordinate 879,825, forward strand.
GTTTTGCGAATTATAAATATCTTGAACCGTATTCAATTTGTTTTATGACGAATTCGAATCGAATTTTTTATGAATCGAATTATTGACGAATCGAATCGAATTTTTAACGAATCGAATCGAATCACGAATCAGATTCAATTCATGGCCAGGTCTATCTCCACTCCACTCATTTCTCACATACTGCATACATATGCATGCGATTACAAAACACTAGCCTCACTAAAAATCTACCGCGATAAAACCTAACATGACTTAATCCCATAATCTCAACGCTAGAGTGTGCTCGATTGGTAAATAGCACAAGCAAAGAGCAAGTGGTCTACTTCAGAAACATATTTTGTCCAAAGCTAATACATATATAAGTGCACCCCTCCCGTGCATCTTGGACCCCCGCTCAACTGTTGCCCCCATTCATGTGCATAACGTTTTGGTCGGCGTCAATCCATGCCTGCATATGTATTAAAAATAAATTATTTTTGTGAAAAAAAAATAAGCCCATCCAGGTTGGGATAGGAGAAAGAGAGACAGAATACAAGGTACAAGACCAAACCTGAATTCTATTTCTCTCGATTAAGCATCCGAGCTGTGTCTCCACCTCGTCAACTGCTGCATCAAGATTATCACCAAAAAGAACTGTTGCATCAAGATGATCAGCCAGCCGGTTCAGATCAACTCTACGGAGACGGCAGGCTGGGCCCCGGGTCAGGAAATTGAATAGGACTTCCCCGCGAATTTGACTGCATAATGTCTCCACATGGTCATGCAAATAGATGTCTTGCATCAAACTGCTCTTCATTTTCCTCAACCTACTCCAGCATACACCGGCATCACTAGCACAAGAACAAATTGAATTAAGTCACAATAAAACGAGACAAGCTAGCTATTTCAGCTCAAGCATTTCCTTTGCAGCTTAACTTGTACAAGAACATTCCTCTTCTCACACTCAAGAGAGAGCCTAGTTTCCAGGCAACAAAACTAAGCAAAAGATTGGTTGGGGCGGCAGAATTGGGAAGCACTTACAGCTTGCGAAAGCCTTCAATAAGCGCATTCAACACCGGGAGTAACTTGCAAAACTCGCGGAAGCAAGTGTCATAAAAACTTTGTCCTGCCAAGTACAAGAGTCGGTAGCAATGGAGATCGTCATATTTCAAACAAACACATTGGTCACAAGGAGTAACCAAGGAGAGCTGCAGTTCAGTCCAGCTATAGGTTGCAAGCGAACAAAGAACAGCATAAAGGGCAACACGTCTCGAGGGAGGACAACGTCCTCGTTCCAACGAGTGGGCCAGCTGCGACAAACTGCAGGCAAAAGATGGCTCGCTCGCTCAACATACATACAGTATCTTAAAAATAGTAGTAGGAGAAAACAGAGAAAGAAAGCAGGGACCATGTCAGCGGCGAGCTTGAAGTCTTTGGCGGCTAGATGAGCCAATCCGGAAGCGCACTGAAGCTTGGAAAGTGTTAGTACGGGGCGGTGACGAGGCAGGAGCTGCGCTTTTGAGACGAAGGTGGCCAGGAGAGCATACTGTTCCAACTCGATGGCGACGGGGATGGATTTCATGTACGAGTAAAGAAGGTGCTGGGGAGAAACGCAGAAATCACGAGCACGGGCACGGGCATAACTGTGAAGAGCGTCGGGCAGGTGGCCAAAAGTGAAATAGAAATCCCGGAGGTCGTTGTAAGCAGTCATCAAGTCTTCCTTGACAAAGTTATCCTAAAACAGTACACAGGCGCGGGCTAGTTATGTTAACCCTAGGCTTTATCCATGAGTAAAGAATGAACTTGCTAGACTATGTTAACCCTAGGCTCTTTGGTCTCGTATTAAATTTCATAAAATTCTAATGCTAAAAAGTCTTACCTGATTGAAGCGAGCGAGGAGGGTGTCCTTGAGGTCGCGGGCTTGGGCATCCACAGCGTCGCACCAGGCGTTGTCCATGTTGTAATCAGGGCCGAGGCTGCTCTCTTTGATACTGCTAACAACGCGTTTGAAGAGGGTGGTGTCGTTTCCCGTCTTGGCATTGAGATAAGCCATCTCCAGGAAATGATTCTTAAGGGGTCCGACGAGGTCTGCCGCGAAAAGGAGTCGTCTGATCTTGCTACGCCCACTGTAGAGTCCCACGTGCATGAAGTTGTAACACGGAATCCCCTCCTTCTTATGCCGCTCGTACGCCTCTTCGCTCCTCTTCCTCTCTTCATAATATTCCTCCATTAATTGGGCGCCACTTTTGCCCTCTCGTACCTCCTCCACTCTTCTTCTTTTCTGATCCTCCTTCTCCATTCTTCTTCCGATGACCCAAACCCAAACCCAAACCCAAACCCAAAAGTAAACCTTAGTTTATTTTATTTTAGTACCCCGTCATTTTGGAAAATTCATCTTATATTTTTATTGAATTTGAATTCCCAGTCAAATAAAGTTTATATCAATTTATGTCTCAAGTACTACTTCGAATCATAATTGGCACCAACAACATACTCTAAGGCGTTCCTCTCGAGCTCACTAACTAGGTGCTTGTAACCCTCACTCGTTCGGTTCTTGCTTCACTCCCGTTCTATGCCATGCAGGTGATGTATCTACCAAGAGAGGTATGTGATAAACTTGATAAGATCAGCCGAGATTTTATTTGGGAAGACACGGAGGCGAAAAAGAATGTACATTTGATCAATTGGGAGGAAATGTGCAAGTCCAAGAACTTCGGGGGCCTAGGTATTCGGAGTGCACGTCTCGCCAATGATGTACAAGCCCAAGAACCCCAAACCCTAATCTGTTGAATTCAATTCTTTTTTCTTTCTTTCGACAAATACCCTTGTGTTTGGGTCAGAACTTTTACATAGGTATATGGCAAACTTTATTTTAGTACTTTGTAGTTTTACCTGGAGAAACCAATGCCATTTTGGAAAATTCAGCGGCATAAACCTTTCTATTACATTTTATTCTCCCAAAAATCATTCATTTCGCCATCTTCTTCTTTTTTTTATTTATTTATTATTATTATTATTATTATTATTATTATTATTATTATTCCTTCCATCCTTCCAAGCACTATCAAACTTCTTAATTTCACTTTGCCCCTTGGAAATAATATTCTTTAATTTTCATGCTAGATCAAGGATGATAAATTTTCTCCAGCGATGGTGGAAATTTAAGGTGTCCTTAATGGGTTTGTATACTAAATGTAGATTGTGAAATGTCCCAAAAGGGCTGTGTGTGGATTGAGTTTAGTGCATCCGAGTATCAATCTGAAAATTTTGTATTACTTAGTCGAACATTTTGAAACTACATAGTAATAATGTGATTATGTAATGTCCCAAAAGGGCTTTGTGTGGATTGAGTATAGCATAATAAAAAAATTATTTTGGTCTCTGTTTCAATTAATTACGGATTTATTGATCAAAAATAATGGTTAATAAAAAAGGTAACAAAATACTTTTTTGAATTATTTTTTAGACCATAATTATCATTTAATTAAACATAAAACAAAAATATGGAAAATATTGCAAGAGCAGAAAATGAGTTTTTACATATATTTTTTTCTCATTTATTTCAACAGATAATTTAAAGCTTATTTTTTCCTAATATACTAGGGAGTATTTTTCTCCAAAAAAAATATACTCAAATAATAGAGTATCAATTTAAAAAATTTCTATCACTTAGTCGAATATTTTAAAATTACATGATAACAATATGCAAATAGTCAAAACCACAAATACTAAACTCTATTTTTACCAAAGATTTATGTTAGTGTAGTAAAATTCTAGAGTACTTGTGAACACCAGGATTCAGCATAAGGTCAAATTCAAAGATGCTGTCAAAGATCAAAGAAGCAAGAAATCATACACAACGAGAATATGATTCCTTAGAGTTTCATATTTAACCATAAGTTAAAAGCTTAGTCTACTTCATGGCTATTCATTGAGTAATGCAAGTTGTATAATAAAAATAAGTGGGGGATTGTTGTATATATTTATATTATAATATTATATTTTATCATGTAGTCTATTTGTCATATAGAGTAGAAATTTGAGCATGCTAGATAGGCTATAAATAAGTGAGTCTGTTCGGATACTAATTATGCTCAATTTGGCTTCCATCCATTATGGAGGAAAACTAATAGAAACTTAATTAGTTCAAGTCTTATATATATAAATATATGAAAGAAAGAAAGAAAATAAATATTAAATAAAGAGAACAAGCGGAGGTTTCTCTTCATGAGTTGCACACCTTTTCGACTTGAGTTGCGACCTTTCGGTGCATTGGATTTTTTATGAGAAATGGTTGCCACTCTTCAGGAACAACTCTTAAGTATCTATAAATACTCAGAAGAGTTTCCGGAAGCCAATAACCAGAAAATATAATCCTTCCTGCTGTGAATTTCTTTCTTCCTTTTTCGAGTTCTAAACTTACAATTCTTGCTTCAAGAAATTAGTGAGAGTGTAACTCCGAATTTTCGAGAAACATAGGCTTTGTATCTTGGAAGGTTGATTCTTTGAGAACCATTTACACCATAGTGGGAGGAATCAATACCTTTAAAGAAAGTATCATTTTTCGGTGTGCCTAGTCTATATTTTCTTTATACGACATTACCCACAAATATACAACACCTGGCTGACGTCAGCAATAATTTTTTTTATTTTTTCATTGAAATGGCAAAATACTCTTAAAAATGCCCTTCATTTTTTTGGTTTTGAAGGGTATTTTTGTCATTTCATTGACAAAAATGAAAAAAAAATGCTAACGTGCGCCACGGACCCGAAAGTAAAATAAAATCAAACAAGAGAGACATCGGCGTGTATTTTGCAAACACTGAGAACTTTAAAGTATATTTAAACAAATCCGATGGACTTGAGAATAATTTACCCATATTTATTTTTATACTACCCGAACATTTTATAATATTCATCTTTATGGTCTATCATTCTTCCTAATACATTGTCTTCATTCTGTTCCGGATTGTAGTCTCTAATAAAAAATATAACTCCATGAGCAAAAGCTCCTGTCATGATGAATCCTGCGAATACGAATTAAATTAAAACAGAAGAAGCATTTCTCGAAATCTCGCATCTCCTCTTCATATTTTTCACATTTACTCTGACAGAAGACAAACCTAGCACAATAACAAAATTGAATCAAGTGAAATGTACCCCACAATAACATTCTTTGGATACTTGTTCTCACACAATCACCGAATCCAAAGAGACCCTTGAAACTATTACATAACTACACATATGAGGACCATATTGAACTGTGATTTTTGGACTTATTACGTTTGGAATTTTTAAAACATACTCGATTGTCTGTAACACAACCAAAAAATATAACAGCAGAAGACAAGTCTCTGTTATCAAGAGCAAATCTACTTCATAAAAAGAGAATAAACCTGGCAATATACCCAAGCCAATTTATTCAGTGGTGTATCAAATCAATCGTCGAGGCAGTGTCAAAATTCTGAAACATAGAACAGATGAAATCAGAGGTGACATGGAACTCGTCGACAAGTTCATCCAACTCCTCTATGCCTTGATTCTGGCAGGCTCTCCCACAACGCCCTCCATTCGAGAATACCAGTCACCAATGCGAGTATGCTCCACCATATCCTTCCCGGACCGAAGGTATCGAATGGGCCTCAAGACACCAAACACAGCAAGGTCACCCAAATTTGGTTTCGATCCACCTAGTGAAAAGAGATGCACCACGGGAGTTAGAGGGCATGAAAACAAGACGCTGTTAACATACTACAGAACTGAATACTGACCGAGGTAGTTTCGACCCTTCAAAGCATCTACCCATGTTTCTGCAGCTTCGTACAGGGCTGCGCGCTCATCTGTTATATTATGTCTCTTCTTGAGTTTCTTAGAGACAAAATACATTGCTGCAGCTCCAGCATACTTTGCCACTAATCTCTCCGTGTAGCTAAAATTGCCTGCACTATCCAAATATCATCAAACTAATGAAAAAGTAGCATTCATAAATGTGTCAATTCAATATACAACTCAACCAGAAGAAATGGTCATCATGCATAAGTATCAGCATTTGTAGACATCGTTCAGCAACTTACCATGCGTGGTTATATAGTCGAATGACTCAAGAGCCTCGGCTGCGGAACGGTAAATATTCGGAGATAAAACATGTACCAAGTGACTATCAACCCACCTGCAGTTAGAAACTTGACATTATAATAAGTTCACAAACCATTGGGTAAAACAAGTTGAGCTAAAAAAGACACAGAAAGATGAATAATTGCAAGCAACAATCAAGCATACCCGCGCCATTTATTTTCTTCATCAGTATCATCTGAAACTGATGTGCCTGGATGAATCTTCTCAAACAGCTGGTCGACGATTGCTGTCCACAAGAAAAGAAGCAGGTTTAATAGAGAACCGACCATGGAAAGCTAATTCCCGATATTTCTGTTCCCCAAACTAGATAGATCTTCATTTTCCAAATATCCAAGCATGGTGCTCGACAAAAATCCCCTAGAGTAAGGAATGAACTAGAGTACCTGAGGAGTCCACCAACTGTTCTCCGTCAATAGTCAATATAGGCACCTTCTTGTAGTCAGACCACTTGATCTCCTTCTTACTTATAGGGTTGACCTCCACCACTTTGTACGGAATTCTATAGTAATCCAGGAACGCTATCATCAAAACAAAGGCACAATCAGTAGCAGCGGCTTATTGCCCTTAGGAAATGCAATCAGGCCACGAACGCAAGAGATTAGTTAGCTTTATGTACCAAGAGAAATGGATCGGCGGCCTCCATTTTACTTCACAACATCGAACTTGGCAAATACGAAAATGTCGATTTGTATGGAGGAGAGTTTGTTGACTACGATGAGAAGGGCAGGTGTCGATATCCGAGGTCAAAACCAAGTTCGACGTTGTGAAGTAGAATGGAGGCCACCGGTGCACTTCTCTTGGTACATAAAGCTAATCTCTTGTGTTCGTGGTGGAGGACAACGTCAACACATATGACAATCCAGCCCCCTCAGTTTCCTCAAAACCACACACAATCTACAAAACCATAAAACCTTATGATACACAATCTTCTGTCCATTTCCCGGTCGAATAATCCGCCCAATCCGATACACAACTGCCAATTCGCCGATTCTAGTTTGCACGGACAGGAAACTAAAAGAAACTACCTTTGACCTTGTTGCAGAAAGGGCAGGCCTCGTACTGGTACAAGACCACGTCCTTCCGGGCCAGCATCTCCAGGGGTGTAGCTTCCTTGGCGTGGGCGGCCTGCGGTAGAGACGAACCCGCCGCCGCGGAGAAGAAAACGGTAAACCCGACGGTGCGGGGGGTCGACAGCCCGCGACTGGCAACGACGCTCCTCCAGAAACCCCGCGAGAGGTCGGCCGCGCGCGTGCTCATACCGGCCGAAGGAACCAGCTGCGGGGAGTAGGCGGTCGAGCCGGCTGCGGCTCGGGTGAGCGTCGCGAGACGGGGGGCTCTTCTCATCATTTGAAGGTGCTGTAGATCGGGATCGGATCAGCTCGGAGACTGGGGAGTCCGGGTGGGGGGTTTTTGAGGGGGGTCAGGGGTTAATTAGGGTTTAAGAAATGGGAGGCATTTTGCTGGGCCTAATTTAGGACACGTGTTGGTTCTAGAGAATCCTATGGTCCGAGTGTACGTTGCATATGGGAAATACACTCGTTTAAAATAAATTATTTTTCAATAGAGACATTAATTTATTTGTTGGAAGTCTTGTGATTCTTTAAGAAGAGCGGCGTGATCACGCAACTTGCTCAATTTTGTGTTAAAATCATTATTTAACCCTGTCGTTAGACACTTAATTTACCAACAAAATGGTAAATTTTTCATTATGTATGGAAAAAAATAATATGTTATTAATTTAGAGAGTTATTTATTAATAGACTAAATTTGTAGAAATTAAAAAGTTTGGGATAACAACTATTTTTCTAACTTAAAATCCACCACAGCTGTCGAGTAATCCCAAGGCCCAATCGTTAAACTCTCAGCCCACTAAGGCCCTGAAACGATGACTAAGGCCTAAACAATCATCCCGCTAAATTCGGTACGCTCACGTGACCAATTCCCCAGTGTTTCCTTGCCCCACTAGGTTTCTGTAAACCAAATTGATGAGACGAGACGGTGACAGCTGTTTAAAATATATTTTATTCCCAATCATATCCCAGGATTGGATGATATTTACCGACTCGATCCCCAAATCCCGATTTGAAATACAAGGGCAAAATTGGAATGGTATACAATAATAGCGTGTCAAGACCGACTTAAGTCGGGCGGGTCCCTCCCAAAAGATCCTCATTCCACGTCTCTCACGCTATATATAAGAGACCCCCGGCCGCACAAAAAAAGCACTCAACCCAAATTTGGAATTAGGTTTTCTTCTGTAAACCCTAATTGTCTGAATCTCGTGACGCCTTGAGTCTTCTTCCAATTCTTCGATTAGGTCTTGTAGGGGAAAGGATTAAGGAACGTTTAACGAGGAGTCAAGTTGTTACGACAGTGTAAGAAAGGGAGGGAAACTATTACTAGGCTCTTAATTGAAAGAGAGAGAGAGAGAGATGTCGAGGTGTTATCCTTACCCGACTCCTAAGAACCAGAGGAGCGACGGAGGGGCCCACAAAGAGCCTTGGTGCATGATCAAGCCCCTCAAGGTTTGTTCGATTCGAGAACCTTCGAAATCGCTTGTTGTGGGTCCTTGTTCGATTTCCTAAGATCTCGGGGGGGCTTGTTGGGCCCTCTTGCCATGTGTTGTTTGTTTGAATTTGGAACGGTGGATCCCTTCGATCTGTCTAAATAGAAACCTGATTTGTGTTTGGTTATGTGCTTATTTACTTATCATAAATCCCGTCGAAAGAAAAATCTAGGGTTTCTTGTTAGAATCAAATTTCCCTTTTTTTTATAACTTTCTAATCAATTACCTCGTGTTATGCTTGAATGCTATTATACATGCCGAGTGGTATATTACACTGATTGATCAGTGGAGGGTGGGTGCACATTAATGTCTCGGTCTTTGGGGACTTTGATGATATTGTGATTGATCCTCCTGAAATTGTCATCTTGATAACAAAAGATTCGGAACGGGATTGAAAAGGTTCAATCAGAACAATGGAAGGAGAAAACGGTGCAAAAAGATAAAACTAAGGTCAGGAAAAGGGATGAGGGAAATCCCTCTTTGGGGAATAAGCGACATAAATCCGGCAAAAACCTCTTCGCTGTTGGCAATGAGGAAGAACAGGAAAGGAGTGATCTTACGGAAGAGCACGAGGAGCCAGTACGCTCTCAGGGGTATTGTTGGTTGGTTGCTAGCAGTGATGACAGTAGCAATAGGAACAAAGATGAGGCGGCATCTTCTACGTCCGAGCAAAGGCGTAAGTCTTGCATCTCTCTTGATAGTTCAGTAGTGGAGATTCTCTTGTTGCCCACTGACATGATTTATCTTATTTGTTCTGATCAGGAAACATTATTCGAATCCGGCTTCCGTCACGAAAGCCAATAGATGCTGATGAGGCACAGTTGTGTTCTACATCTGGTAGAGAAGATGTGGTTCCTCAGCACAAGGAGAAATTTCCTATCCAACTGGCTAGACAAAATTCGACCTCTTCACTGAGCCACAAGATCAGCATCTCCATTCCAGAATCTGTTTCTTGTTTTGAGAAAGCAAGTTCTACTGGTGGTTCAAAGAAGAACAAGGGATCTGCAATTTTTGAGGAGGCAGTCCCGACAGTTGAGTCCTTGTACAAATCTCTGATCGAGGATTGGGGGGTTCCACCAATTCTTCAAACCGAGCAGGGTTGCTCTAACGATGATTGGCTTTTCGGGAACAAAGTACAAGATCGGAGGGTCAAACGAGTTGATGCCCCTTGCATTTGGAGTACAGATTTGTACCCACGTGCAACATACCTTCCGGAGGCTGATTTCTACGCTTTACCATTTACCGTTCCCTTTTGAGTATTTTAGGAAGGTGTAGCGGAATATTAACCTGTACAGTAAAAGAGCCAGTGTTTTGTACTTTAAAAGTTTGATCTCTGTACAAGACAGATCAAAATGATAATTGACAAATTTGATTCCATTTTTTCACTTACGAGTGTTTTATACATTTGTACATTTAGCAAAGCAACATCATACCCAACTTAATTAACAATGAATATTGAAGCAGATCCTGTCTCGCCTTCCTGCGTACCAGTCTGTTCTTTTGCTGTGGGAGTAGATTAGTCTGGTGGTTGTTTGAGCTAGACCGGGGTTACGTACTATCTCCGTTTTAAACGACTTTTCACCACTCTACTCAATAATTGAAAGATCTAGATGTGGCTTTTGCTGGCATGGATCTATATCCTAGGCTCCAAGCTTCCTTCAGACAAGAAGTCGTACACCAAGATCAGATGGTGCTGTTCGCTGAACGCACCAACAAGAGGCCGCCGAAGCCATGATCATCACCTCCTGGGAGAAGTAAACTCCAAGCTTCTTTGTATTGCTTTAGAACCCGACTGCCCCTAACTTGCCATTGGAGAGAAACCCTTTGTACACGATACTGCAGCCTCCCTCTCCAATCAAAATTTCTGCGCTCGAACCTGTATTAGTCATCTAGAAAAAGTGTCTATTCGATAAGTTCTTGATATGTTAAGTTCAAAAAACAAGAAGGCGCATATGAAAAGCTTCCAGTTGGATGACGAGTCCAACTCCAATAAAAGCTCCATTGCCTCTTCGTCTGCTTCAGGAACTCGAGTCAGCAATGTTTCCGACTTCGCTTCAAAGTTGTTAGTATTCGAATATCGGATGATTTCGAAAGAAACAAAATCTTCCAGATGATCACGAGCATGTAGTAGAATTATGTCATGTTTCGGGTGCCTCTACTTTAGATAATCGAATGAAATATATTGTGATTGTATTAATAAGGAGTTAGTTACCCGAACCTCATTAACTTAAGCTTGGATGCTTGAACTATATATATCCACGGCGGAGACTAGTCGCTTGGTTTTGTAGATTTAATTGGGTCAATGATAGCGATCTTCCTACCTTTCTTTGGCTGCCAATTACAAAATTTAGCACATGGAATGAAGCACACTTTTCTTTTTTCTCTTCTTCCGTAAATTTTTAACTCTAAACCTCCGTTAAAAAAATTGTTGGAGAAAAATAGTACCAAAATTTTTTCAACAGACAGACTATATTAAAATCAGTATAAAAAAATCCCCAATTATGATATGCCCGACTTAAATTTAGATCGTCTAGAATCCGAATGTATTAAGTGGTTTCAAACTATTGTTTTTTTAAAGCATGTCAGGGCCTTCGTCCGTGTTTAGATATGGGCCGAACCTCGGAACCGGCCCAAAAGATATATTTGCTCACTCCTCGTCTTTGCGGGGAAGAAATAACGGGCGTTGCCGTATCGGATCCAAACACCGGAAAGTGGAAAATACAACAATACCCCGAGCACCACCCGCATTTTACGTGCGCAGCCGGAAAAGAAAGAGCCAACCAGAAGCAGTGGGGCGAAAAAGGTAGAGAGTCCAAGAAACCAGGAGTGAGAGATGTTGGAGGGGATAGAGGACGAAGAGAAATGGCTAGCGGAAGGGATCGCCGGAATCCAACACAACGCCTTCTATATGCATCGAGCTATGGTCTCTTCACATTTCCTATCTATTTTACTTTTAATTTAACTTGATAACCGTCGGCTTTTTTATTATTTTATTATAAAATAATCTCCGAATCAATTGCTCGTCCAGGACGCCAACAACCTCCGGGAAGCGCTCAAGTTCTCGGCTCAGATGCTGTCGGAGCTCCGGACTTCGAAGCTCTCCCCTCACAAATACTACGATCTATGTAAACAACTTTTGTTATTATCTTTTTTTTCTTCTTTTTTTCCGGTTTATTAACGAAGTCGGTGCCGATCGGATTAATTAATGCACGGTTACGAGCAGATATGAGAGCTTTCGACGAGCTGAGGAAGCTGGAGATGTTCTTTAAGGACGAGTCCAGGCACGGCGTCTCGGTCGTCGATCTTTACGAGCTCGTCCAACACGCCGGCAACATTTTGCCCCGATTGTAATTGCTTCCTTCTTGCGCTCTCTTCTCGTTAAATGTGTGTGTTCGATTTTATTTTCGGTTTTCTGGCAGAGTTGTATGGATTTGTCGCATTTTTTGTTAGGTATCTGCTGTGTACGGTTGGATCGGTGTATATTAAGTCGAAGGAGGCACCGGCCAAGGACGTGCTGAAGGACCTGGTGGAGATGTGTCGTGGGGTTCAGCATCCCATACGGGGGCTCTTCTTGAGGAGCTACCTTGCTCAACTTAGCAGGGACAAGTTGCCTGATATCGGCTCCGACTACGAGGGGTATCCCAGCCTTTACTTGATAACTGGTTGATTGAATTCTAGTGGTTTTTAGTGCTACATTGGGGAAGAGGAATGTTGTTGGACAGTATCCGATGTTGCCGTCTCAGAAAGAATTCGAGTTTTGAGTCTCTAGTTGGACGTGTATTGAGGATATTATTCAGATGCTATATTCGTTATTGCCTATGATGTTTATTGAGCATTGATTTGATCATGATGTTATTTCCCTGCCAGGGACGGTGAGACGGTTGTGGATGCTGTAGAATTTGTTCTTCAGAACTTCACAGAGATGAATAAATTGTGGGTTCGGATGCAGCAACAGGTTTGACGTTATCTTTGATTCCGTCTTATGCATTGCACCGATACTACTTGCATGCCACGAGGGTAAAATAAATTATGAGAGCATGATCTTTGGACATGCAGGTGTTTTGGTGCTTGTGATCTTTCATACTCTTTGGTGAATCCTGAGCTGAGGCCTACAATTGGACTTTCTCGTCTGCAGGGACCGGGACGGGCAAGAGATAAGCAGGAAAAGGAGAGAAATGAGCTTCGTGATCTTGTAATTCCTTTAAAATCTCCAGCTGCTGTATGGGGAAGCTCTTTCTTCATGTCATACCATATGTTAATTATTCCTCTTTTTCTCCCATACTTAGGTAGGAAAGAATCTCCATGTTCTCAGTCAGATAGAGGGGGTGGACCTTGAAATGTACAAAGACACTGTTCTTTCTAGAGTCTTAGAGCAGGTAGTTATGTTGTCTCATTCCCCTCGGTTAGCTTATGTTTTATTCAATAATTCACATGCTCACTTTTGCTTTTAATCCGTTCGTCCAGGTTGTCAATTGTAAGGATGAGCTTGCGCAGTACTATTTGATGGATTGCATAATTCAGGTCTTTCCTGATGAATACCACTTGCAGACCCTGGAGACGTTATTGGGGGCATGCCCCCAGCTTGAGGTGTGATATCGTTCTCAATTTGCTTGACTAGAATTTTGAGATTGTCTTTAGTGTACTTCTTTCCTGTAGATATTGTCAAGTTCCTTTCTAGAATAAACAAGTATAGGCATATGTTACCATTTTCAGGAAGAACCTATACCCGAGCACCTATCACAGGGATAATCTGGAAAACTGACATGCTCATAGGTTTATAAATGGTTTCTGAAACTAGAAGAGATTGCTTAAACTTGTCTGTTCCTTACAAATTTTTTAAGGGTGCCTCAAGGGTTGACCTCAATATTTTTCTCTAATCTTGTACATACTGATGTTAACTTCTCATGGATCTTCCAGCCTACAGTGGACATCAAGACGGTGCTTTCGCAGCTGATGGAGAGATTATCTAATTATGCAGCTTCAAGTCCAGAAGTGAGTACTTAATGATGCTCCTACTAGTAATGCTTTCCTGCAATTCCTTGATATTTGTCCCTTCTTTCAGGTCCTACCTGAATTTCTACAAGTAGAAGCATTTTCAAAATTGAGCAGTGTAATTGGAAAGGTGAGCTTGTTGGTTTCTTTCTATTAGTGCTCCATTATACTTAAGGTAGTCTATGGTCATGGTTCTGAGTGTGACTCAAGGTTATAAGTATTAGTTGGAGCTAACTTTGAAGTCTCTTGCATTTCTTAAAATTTCATGGCAGGTTGTTGAAGCACAAGTTGACATGCCTATCGCCGGAGCCATCACTTTGTACTTGTCACTCCTTACATTTACACTCCGTGTTCATCCTGACAGGCTTGATTATGTGGATCTAGTGCTGGTAAGATTTATATTTTGATATATGTACAGAGCTGCATCTCTGTCCGTCCGTCGGCTATTTAAGAGAGCCACGAGGAAGTTGCTATTTCTTCTTTGGTCTCTATATCATTTATATTTTGTGTTTGCAGGGAGCATGTGTAAAGAAGCTTTCTGGCAAGCAAAAGCTAGAGGATAGCAAATCTACGAAACAAATAATTGCACTTCTCAGTGCTCCGTTAGAAAAATACAATGACGTGGTCACTACCTTAACGCTATCGAATTACCCTTGTGTCATGGAACACCTTGACAATGAGACAAATAAAGTCATGGCAATGCTTATAATTCAAAGCATCATGAAAAACAATACGTGCATTTCTACAGCTGACAAGGTACACCATATCAGTATCTATATGAGATCAAGTGAAACATTCTTGAGAAGTTCTGTAATCATTTTACATTGTTTTGTAGGTGGAGGTCTTGTTTGAACTAATTAAAGGAGTCATCAAAGACATTGATGGAAATACAGTTGAAGAGGTGGTATATCCACAAATTTTGATGTAATGAGATGTCTTTCTGGGAGTTTGCTTTCTCCTTTTTTGGAATATAATCTTAGAGCTTTGTTTGTTTAGCTTGACGAGGAGGATTTCAAGGAGGAGCAGAATGCTGTTGCTCGGCTCATACATATGCTCTACAATGAAGACTCGGAAGAGATGTTGAAGGTGTGATGGTGCTTTCAGTTATCATCTTCAGCTCTCTATCCATGTCCTCAGTTGTTCTTATTCCAAGTGAAATTCAACTTTCAGATTATCTGTGCTGTGAGGAAGCATATAATGACTGGAGGACCAAAACGCTTACCTTTTACAGTTCCTCCCCTCATATTTTCTGCACTTCGGGTATCTCCTATCTATCTAAACCCCATGGACAGCAAAATTTTGTGAAATGTAATTATAATTGACTGAACAGTCGTGACTTATAGTGGGAAGCACCAACTTGGAATTCCAAATTTTTTGTGTAAAGAGGCACATAGTCTGGGGATGCAAATTTGCGTTTTTGAAAATAATGGATGATGTGAATTTTGTTCTTAGTTTGGAAACGCATGCATTCGAACATGTTCAACTTTATTCACCTTATTTCATCCCTGGGAAAAACAAATGATAATACTAAAATTTTCAGTGAACATTAGTACCTTTCTGGACTCATCATTCTTCAAATTCTCTGTTCTGCTGAAGCTGGCAAGGCAGTTGCAAGGTCAGGATGGAGATGCAGTGGGAGAAGAACTACCTGCCACGCCCAAGAAAATCTTTCAGCTCTTGAATCAGGTGACTTCAACTGAGATATATCCTTGCATTAACTTCTCCATTCTTTGCTCCTTTCATTTGCGACTAAGAAGTTTGACATAGATTAGATTTTTCGTGTGATACCTAAGCCGCCAGGGGAGAAAATACTAGTTTTGAGACTTGCACAAGACTTGACATCTTCAATTTTCTGGAACCTTCTCTCTAGTACCTGAGAATTTCTCAGTTTGGGGTCTTCTCACTTTGTTTCTCCTTGGTATTGGTACTTGGGTGGATGTGAAGACTGCTCCTCCACATTACATCTCCCAACGTTGCTTCATCGTCCGCATCCCTTGTCTTGATTACTCCTTATGCCTTCCCCTCCACTTTCACTTTCTTGTACTTGTTTGTTGAAATAATTCTTTTGTCAGACCATCGAAGCTCTTTCATATACGTCTTCCCCAGAGCTTTCGCTGAGGTTGTACTTGCAGTGTGCTGAGGTATGTCATCGTTGTTTCTTATACTTATTGTTAGTTTACACCCTAAAACTTAAGTTACTGAGCTGCAAATTTCCACTAGTGCAATGCACGAAACTTTGTTTATTTAGCAAACACTTACCAGAACACCTCAACAGATATTAAATGTAAGCAGAAATAGTCCAGGAAATCTCTTCAAGCCATTTCCATTTTCTATCAGAACAATTAGCTGTTTCTTTATTACTTGCTTGACATTTTCGTTTTCCTTCTTTTTGGGGTTTTGACAATTGAAACTTAGGCCGCCAACGACTGTGGCATGGAGCCAGTTGCGTATGAGTTTTTCACCCAGGCATTTGTCATATACGAAGAAGAAGTTGCGGTAATTGAACATATTTATTTCTCGTGAAGAATCTTTATCTCGAGATGTCATTTTTTTCCTTTGTGCTTTTCTTCTGGTAAATAAACAGCAAAGGACTCAATCAATATCTCTAATTGTGCATTTCCATACAACTGTTGGTTTCAGGACTCGAAAGCCCAAATGACAGCGATACATTTAATCATCGCGACTCTTCAGAGGATGAATGTATTTGGGGTTGAGAACAGGGATACACTGACGCACAAGGCCACTGGAGTAATGATCCTTTTTATCTTTATTAAGCTCCCTTCCGCCATTTTGCTGCAAAATACTAACATCAATCTATTGTGCTTGGCTTTTGTTTTGGTCAGTATTCAGCGAAACTTCTGAAAAAGCCTGACCAGTGCCGGGCAGTTTATGCATGCTCGCATCTATTTTGGGTTGACGATCAAGACGGCATGAAGGATGGAGAAAGGTATTTTCTGACTCTTTTCAAGCTGGATATACCCCTGTCTCGTCATCTTTTATGATCATGGAGCTACCAGAGATTCAATTCCACATTATCTATTTCAGAGTCTTGCTATGTCTAAAGCGTGCTATAAGGATAGCAAATGCAGCACAGCAGATGGCTAATGCTGCGAGAGGCAGCAGCGGGCCAGTTACGCTGTTTGTGGAGATATTGAACAAGTTAGTCTTTTAACCTGCGAGAAAAGTTGTGACCTGTTAGTACCTCGACTACTGTTGCATGACAACACTGGTTTGGTTTATTCATGCATCAGGTATCTATATTTCTTCGAGAAAGGGAACCCCCAGATTACGCATGCTGCAATTCAGAGCTTAGTAGAACAGATAAATACTGATATGCAAAGTGATTCCACGACCACCGATCCGGCTTCCAACGCGTTCTTTGCCAGTACCTTGAGATACATAAAGTTCCAGAAACAAAAGGGCGGTGTCATGGGTGAGAAATATGAACCGATCAATGTTTGACCGACCAACAACTCACTCGTAGTGTGAGTGGTCGTCAACTCTCCTTGCCTTTTCCCCGTCACGTTTTGTTGTCTTCCTTATCGATTCTTTGGAGGAGTGCTGGAGCTCTCAACAGGGTTTGTATTTTGGATGGGCATGATTTTGAGGCATTGCTGAAAAGAGAAAACACCCGACAAGACAGAGAGAGAAGTGGAGGGATCTACTGCCTAAGGTACTAAAGAGATGGCATCTGGTCCCGAGTTCGAGCACTTTGGCCGTCATACATAGTTTATGACTCCAGAGTTGTTTGTCCGGGTATTTCGAAAGTCACTGTTCTGGGTGTTTTTGGATCAGTTCGTGCATCCGCCTTACCTTCTTGTTCTTCTGCCTGTTTTCTTTAACTAAAGCTATAGCCTTCGAGACTGTAAATCCTTGTAATTGCCATGAAAATCTAATCCCTGACAAGTCCATACACCATTGAAATATTACTGCCATTTTTTAAATAGAAAAAGTGAATTTCTTTTTACGTTGTAATTATTTAGATTTTTAGGGAACCTATCACTATTACACATTTTACGCGTCCAGATACTCGAATCAAGCTAGAAACTGATTCTGGGAAATCCATAAGCAACCTAGGAAATACTACTGAACATTACCTGTTGATCAGTTCATAATCAGGCAGAAAAACAATTGGATTACCAGGATCGAAGCTGCAACGTATGGGACACAATCTGGAAAACGAGTGCTGAATTACGCGGATAAGATCATAAATAGAGAGCATGCATATTCTGAAGCCGTGGAAGATTATCCTAAAATGTCAGTGAACAACTATACAACACCTCTTCCTGAAATTAGGGCATCTAATTGTGAAGGTCACAGAGCCCATCTCCTCTTCAGATAGAGCTCACTCAAGTTTGAGATCATCAAAGAATGGAACAACCCTTTTGCCCCTTTTTCTTCTTCTTCTTCTTCTTCTTTTGCTTTGGAGGTTGGAGTACCACCTTGATGGCTGCGTCGAAAACTCCCTTTACATTCTGCAAAAGCATGATGCGTCATGAGTAGGCAATCAACAACAACATCAAAGGTACAGAAAGGCAGATTTCGCGGTGAACCATACCTGCTGTGTTTTTGAGCTGCACTCAATGTAGAAAGGAGCTCCAATTTGCTTCCTAAGTTCCTCTCCCTTTTCACAAAAAACCGAAGAGACTTTAACATAGCCTCCTAAAAGTTGAGGGGAATGGAGAAACACCACGGAAGGAAGAAAGCATACCTGAGCAGTGGTTATGGGAACAGCACCAGGATGGTCGAGGAAAAACTGTTTATCCTCCCTCAGATCTGCAAATCGTGAACCACCTGAGTTAGTGGGAAAACATAACACTGTCGATTCAAGAAGAACTATCATTTTATCACAAGCCGAGAGAAACACACTTACAGTATACAATCAAGCAGTCATGTATAAGTATATAAGTTGAGCTAATATCGGACATCACGTTGCCAAACAAATGACTATTGAGACGTGGAGAAGTGGCTGTCATCTTACCAAGTTTTGTCCCAACGAGGACTATTGGGACACCAGAAGCATAATGCCTCAGTTCTGGAATCCACTGATAAGCAACAGAAGGAGACAACATTTCTCAGCAAAAGGAAACACGGACGCATCTTCTGTCATTAATCATTACCCCAAAATGAATGGTGAAGTGTGTTCCATAATATCATCACCTTTTTAGCAACATTTTCGTAACTGGCCTTGCTAATCAGAGAAAAGGCAAGAATGAAAACATCAGCTCCTCGATAGCTCAAAGGTCTTAACCTATTGTAATCTTCCTGCCCTGCTCATATCAAGAACACTTAAAACACAAGTTAACAAAGCAGTGATTGGTTCTTGTAGCAAAAATACATCTGCACAGATAGCCTCAAAATTACCTGCGGTATCCCACAATCCTAAGTTGACGGTGCTTCCATCCACAACCACATTTGCACTGAAATTGTCAAAGACGGTGGGAACATAGTCCTGTTCCAAATCACACAAGTAAAAGCAAATGAGATGGCCGATTTAATTCAACAGCCACTTCCTATTAGCATATCCCAAACTCCAGGAAGAGAGGGTGGAGGCGACGAGCAACGATAACAACAATGTATTAACCACTCATAAGCACCATGACCACCATTTCTTTTCAGCGAGCTCCTACACGTAAAATCCACCACAAAAAAAACCTAGACCTCAGGAATGACTCGTCAACTCGCCCGATTAGCGTTTATTTCATGACCATGACACAGAAATTTCAGCACAAATCAAACCAGTAAAAGCATTGAGATGGCCGTTTGAACTCAATAGCCACATTCTATTAGAATACCCCGAACCCAAGGAGAAGAGGGGGAAAAAGAAGAAGAACAACAACAACAATGTATTAAGCACCATGACCGCCAGTTATTTTCACCGAGCTCCGACACGTAAAATCCACCACAAACAAACCCAGACCTCAAGAATGACAAGTCAACTAGCCGATTAGTGTCTAACTTGTGATCATGACACAACAATTTCATTTACAAGTTACATCAAGTAACCAATTCAACTATCAACGGAAAAACCTGTAATTTGTTCCAATGTACAACATCGTACTAATAACTGCTACTAATAAATCCCAGGAAAACAACTTTTAATTAAAATTCCTACAAAGAAAGCGCAAACTGAAAGCACCTCTCTTCCGATTCCTTTCCTAAACCCTAAATTCAACATAAAACACCCACAAAAAAAAGCCGAAAAAGAAGGGAAAGGGGGAAGGCATACATACCGTAGGGAAAGTGTTGCTGGTGTAGGAAATAAGCAAGCAGGTCTTCCCAACGGCGCCGTCTCCGACGGTGACGCACTTTATGAACCGCGACGCGCTCATTTTCCCCCTAACCTCGCCTCACGCGCCTCCCCGATCTCCCTCTCCTCCACTTCAATTTAACCTACTACTAGCTCACTCGCCCGAACCATGGCCGAGACTATAAAATCACCGCCTCTCCCTTCCCGATTTACTCAACTCTGTGAATAATGCGGTTAACTATTCATCGCCCCGTCGAATTTCTAGGCCTCCTATTTATAAATAAGAGGAAACGACCACCTCCCGACTCTCGACAACCTTTTGCCAGCTGTCCTTTCCCGAATATTAAAATTTGGGAAAAGTCCCATTTAGTACCCTGTAGTTTCCAGTTTTTAGAATTAAGGCCATATGGTTTCAAATTGGGAATTTAGTACCCTGAGGTTTACACTTTTTTTTTCCGGGCAGGTCCAGGGCAGCTGCCCAGCCATCTCGATTTGCCATGTCATATTTACAGTCTACATGGAGTACCATCTCATCCTTTTTTTATCCATGTAATTGATGACGTGACAAGTCATAAAATTTTAAAATGGTGCCAAATTTTTGTATATTTTTAAAATCATCCCCTCCCTCCACTCTCTCCCTCCCTCCCTCCCTTTTGGTTCTCCATTAAAATTGACCATCTCCTCCTTCTTTAACGCGATGGAGAGCTGAGCAATTTTGTGTGGAAAGATATTCATGGCCACTATTCTTTTATCGAGGGAACGACGAACCTCCATATTTTATTTTCAAATTAGTCACCGAAGCTGCCAAATTCATACAGAGAGACGATCGAGTTTTTTAGCTGTCGATTGTGCCGAAACGACGAACCTCCACAAATCCCGACGACCGGCAGAAGACGCACGACTTGTGATGTCCCTGAAGGAGACGATCTCTGACCTAATCGAACACTGCAAGAACCCCGTATAACTCCGACAGGTACTCACCCAAATACTAACCCAGCCCCGGAGGCACCTTTTCGACGAACACCGGTGCTCCCTCATCTCTCGCCTCCTTTACTCCACGGCCATCCCCGAGTGGGCCCCACTCCCTTACACCACCCACATCTTCCGCTCTGTCGAGTCCCCCCAGTGGAACCTCTACAACGTCATGATCCGGGCCCATGCCTCTCGGCTACCCGGGGAAGGAGGGAGGGGGAGAGAGAGAGGGAGAGGAAGGAGGGGATGATTTTGAAAAATATTCAAAAATTTGGTACCATTTTAAAATTTTATGACCTGCCACATTATCAATTGCATGGATAAAAAAGGATGAGATGCACGCCATATAGACCGTAAATAAGACATGGCAAATCCAGATGACTGGGCAGCCTTGGACCTGCCCTGGAAAAAATGTGTAAACCACAGGATACTACATTCCCAATTTGAAACCACATGGCCTTAATTCTGAAAGCCTAAAACTACAAAGTACTAAATGAGACTTTTTCTTTAAAATTTTAACCCTAACCTCTTTTTTGCCCTCTTTTTTCAAATAATCTGTTATATGAAAATGATTTTGAGTAACTGAGAATATTATTATGGTTTGGGAGAAATTAACAATATTTACTCATAATGATATTCTGTAAATGATGTGTTCTGTTTGAAAATTTTAAGTAATTGGATTAGTACTATCGATATTAACAAAATATATCTAATTTTTTAACACACATCTTGAACAAAATACGCTAAAAAAGACTCATATTTGCATGAGGTTTTAGAAGAACCAGTAATTTGTTGTTTCATATTGCAATTGAGGTTTCAACGTTCTCAGTTACTAATAGGACAAGTATTGAACCATGTTTATAATGAATAGGAAATAAATACAGGTAATTTTAGTTATTGTCAAATCTAAAGTGTTAAAGGGTTAAGAGATTTATAATTTTTAAACAACGTCTTAATTTAAGAAAACAATGACCGAAAACCGTCTATTTTATATAATACTCGACTGCTCTATTAGTCGTAAATATGATATTGGTAAACAAACAAAAATTGTTATCGTACAATTTATTTCTAATAAATTTGTTACATAAAAACCCTCCAATAGTCGTCGATCAATCTTTCTATAATTTAAATTAGCCAAAGAAACGTAAAGGAAAAATCAGCCAATCCAAGAAAAGGAGAAACTAATAGTTTTACAACCCGTTAAAAAATTGTGCTATTCAATTTCCAAGTATTTCTAACACAATTATCGTACTTGAGGCTTCACGGAACGTCCCGTGGTTGAGGGCCGCTCTCGTCGGCGGCGGCGGATGACACCGTGCAACTGAGCATATTAATAAGCTCTCTTTTAATTAAAAACGTCGGCAGAGGCAGGCTGCTCGGCGGCGGCGGAGATATGATCGCCTCATCATCATCAAAACTCTGAGAACCCTAATTCCCTAACAGCACATGAAGAATAGGAGCTTGGCCTCGGGGCAGGGAGAGGGAGGAGAGGAGGTCGGTGGGGGAGGGTAACAGAGGAAGCTAAAAGAAGGTGGCTGGTTATTGTGAGGATGAGGAGAAAGGAGTTCGTTACGTTTGAACCGGAGATGTGCCGGACCGGAGCCGAGCAGTCCTGTAGCACCTTTGTGGTACACATTGTCATGGACAAACTTTTCCGCCACAAGCCCTACCATGCTCTCTACGAGACCAACAATGTTTATGAGAAGAGAGAATTTGATAATTAATTATTGGAAAGTAGTCCTAATTCTAGTGACATTAAGAAATTAATTACAGATGCAATGGGAAAACAAATTAGGAAAATTGAATAGGGTATCTAATCTCATATGGGAGTCTTGGGAATATAAGAATATTAAGCAGTTTCTTAATTATATTTAACCTAATATGTCTAAATGGGCTCGGGTGGAAGTTGGCTATTGGGCCTGGGCTTTCTTGCTGGAGTTAGACAACCCACCCCTTTTAAAACTTTTGAAGTAACTGTTAATATATTTTAATAAAAATAACTTTCGAGATCTTAGTCTCTTACTCACTTCGTAATTTTTTTAAGGTTATCCTAATAGGCATGTTTAGTAGTAGTTAAGGATGGAGTTGATGTTATAAAAAGGGGAAGGGAACCATAAACTATAAACAGTTTAACAAGGATCGTATATTACATTACTGGCTCGACGATAAAAATACACGTATTTATTTTTTGATATAATAATAACAGACAGAAAAAGAAAAAAAATATTACACTTATTACGTGGTGGGGAAAACAAACTTAATTGCCCTTATTCAACTTGATCTAAAAAACGCAGGTGGTGATCACAAAAAAAGGATCCAGGTGACACCAACAGCTACCTGCAACTTTAATACTAATTTACTATACTTTCGGCTTCGGCCTCTTTGCTTATCCCGTGACGTCATCACCGGAGGGCCAGGATGCGGTGGATGTTGTGGGTTGTTCCGTCGTCAACGGCGGCGGTGCAACTGAGCATGCTTAGCTGCTTATTTGGCCTTAAACAAAACCTGGGTAGCGGCAGGCTTCTCGGCGAAGGCGGAGATATGGTCATCAACTCCATGGGAACATCTTTTGATAGGTCACTCGGGTCCGGTCCAATACGAGCAAGACTCGGAGAAACGGCAGCGTTTGGCTCCGGCTTCTTCGGAGTGAGGGAGTGGTTAGTATGTTTTGTGGCCGCGGCAGGTTTTGGTGGAAATGGAACATTAATAATATTGTTGTTGTTGTTAGGGAGGGAATAGAAGCGAGGCTTAGTGTCACGGCCAAACTCTCTCACGCAAGTTCCGGAAAGTCGGTCCGTGACATTAGGGACGGGGAATGGGAAAGGGAGGAGAGGAGGTTGGTGGGGTAGGGAATTAGGAGGGGGAGAGAAGTAAAAGGAAGGTGGCGGATTCATATGAGGAGGAGGAGGAGGAGCAAAGCTTCCATGGACGGAGGGGCCCACGTTCTCCATTGTCCTGGAAGGGACAGAGCTTCTGCGGCCGTTCTTCTTCCGCGATGGTTTCTTCCTTTGTTTGTTCAAAACCGGTGGATTAGCCGCCGGCGACGGTGCGTATATAGCCTCCATTAGGCTTATGAGTAGCTAGGTGGATCAATTTTAGTGCTAACAAAGGAAACATGCACAGAAATCTATCAATATACCGGGGATAGAATATTATTCTATTGTCTTTTCCTACTGGAAGTGGAAGTGGAAATTAATTCACGTAAAAAAGATTTACAATACTAGCGAGAGATCTTACGATCTACGCCACGGATTCCACTGGATCCCGGACCAGAGGAGGGATGATCAAGCTAGGAGAGGAAGGGATCATCAGTGTCTAACGCATACAACTCTTTTGCTTCGACTAGGCGCCTTCTTTTATAGCCCTCAAACGGCTAGCTAGCCTCCTTTTGTTTTTTTTTTCCATCACAGAAAACCAAAATCTTCTTTTTCACACTCTTTTTTGTTATCATAATTAAGAGAAAATATATATTTTTCCGAAATTTTGATATCCAAAGTCGATTATTATCGATTCTTATTTTAGGAGATAATTTTATCTATTATATTTTTTACATATGTGAACTTGAACGAAAGAATTGAGGTAAGAAAAATTATATGGTATATTAAGCGAGTGACTGATTAACTGGATTTATAGATTGATTTAGTTTAACAGAAAAAAAAAATCAAATATAAATTTTCAAAAAGTTTCATGTTTTAAGATTGCTAATGGGAATTTTGTTTTATTTTCTTCGAATCTGTCTAGCTACAATAAATTGATCTGGTCGGTATTTAAATACCACTTAGTTTTGTATTTTTTTTTGGGCGTTTTATGAATTTAATAATTAATGTAATCTCGCTATTTACCACTATTTTACCGACTACCGGTGCAGTCGGCTGGTCCGCGAGGCAACCGCCATTTCGATTTGGACCGTTGGATTAACTTTATTTTCTGATTTTCCATACGGCTCGACTCTGTGACTGTCGATAATGGTCCTCAGTTTCCTTGAAGCTTCTGCCGTCGGATACGAAGAAGGAGAACAGCTACCGTCGCCATACACGTTACCGTCACGATGAGGGCCCACGTCTATTCTCTGTTACCGAAAAGTAAAAATTTTGTTTGAGTTCGTTTAAAATCTCGAAATTTAGGTCATTTGTCTTAATTTAAATTTACCAAAAAATTTCACCTTATGAGGTTTAAGTTCTTAATATAAATATGTCTTATACCGGGGAATAATTATATAAACAATGTTCTATTTTAATTTAATTTTAAATTCGAGATTTAAGTGACACAATAATGTTAATTATTTATTTAAAAAATTATTTTTTGAATAAACATGCATAGTAGGAATTTCAAAATACATGTTGTATCATCCAAAAAACTATAAATATGGTTTATTTATTTGGGAAAATATATGGTTTTTTTATATACCATTGAATTTTTTTAGCGGTAGTAGTACTCAATGGCGATAAAGTATTGGTTATGGCGCTGGTTTGACGGCGTTAAATATTGTCCATTCGACCATTGGGAAACAATTAGGAGATTTCATTGGTAGGCGTCCGAGTCATGTTAAGTAAGGTTGGATTGTGATTGCCACCCGAATTGACGATGCCCCTCACGTCTCTGACTCTCTCTATCCCTCGGACCCCTAAGTTTCTAAAATATATGTTGTAGCTTTTCGTATTTGATTTTATAAATTTTTAAATTTTTTGCTAACATCATCAGTAATTTTATTATATTTTAATTATATAAATGACTAATATACCTTTACATTTAAATAAAAATAAAGATAATATATCATCTCTCTCCTCTACACCTTCTCCGACCACAAAAGGCATCTTCTGTCGTCTTCTCTGGTGACATCGTTCACTATTTAGCTCTCTACTCTCTCAAAATCCTAACCAAGTCATCGCCTTTCTCCGCAATTTTCAACTCCGGTCACTGCTTAGCTCTCTCAAAACCCTAACCAAGTCATCGCCTTTGTCTGAAATCCCGTTCGACGACAATTTCTGAACTTTGTCCTACCCAACGCGGCTAACAAACATCAGCGAGATCCTCATCCACAAGATAAAGATCGAGTACAGGAATCTTCTGTCCATTAGAATAGGAACCTCCTCGTCGATTAGACCCAAAATCCTTCACCATTGAAACCCTAACCTTCCGAGTTAGAGCATAAACGTCATCAAGTACATCAATTTTGTCCTTTTTGTAAGGGTATATTAGTCATTTACATGATTAAAATATAATAAAATGACTGATAACATCAGCGAGGGACCCGGGAGTTTCTAAAACCAAACACGGGAGACCGCAACATACATTTTGAAAACCTAGGAGCCCGAGAGATAGGGAGACCAAATCTATGGGATCTGAGAATAATTTGTCGAAATAAATTTACAACGTAGGGACAATTAGGGTGGACATTTTTTACTACATCTTTTATTCAGATACCAACTAATTCAAACTTGAATTCGTATAATTTTTTAAGGGTGACAAAATTTTGTAAAATAATTAATTGTTATTTTTCTATTGATTCGAACATGGAACATCATAGTTAAATTATAACGATTCTCAATATTGTTATTACACAATTCTCAATAGTGTCATTACACAATTTGTATGCAGATCCGCTCGGTGGTCCTTCTGTACGGGGATCACCGGATTATCTAATCCTAACTATCCGAAATTATAATTATCTGAAATATCTAAATTAATATTTTTAATATCTGAGTTCGAGTCCGAGTTCGAACCTTCTACTATCTAATATCCATATCCAAATTTTATTCGGATAAGGATAAGAATGCGGATAATCCAAACTATCCATTTTTACAGATCTTTAAAAAAAATTAAAAACACTTTAGGTCCATAATGACAATGACGTCTTTCTCACAAGTGAATTCCAAGTTCTGGGGTATAAACCATTTCTGTTTAAACTTATTTATCTCGAACCAAATGCTTTATGGCCAGAGTGGGACATAACTATTTTCTTCTGAACTTCTTATGCTTATGGCCGATTCTACTTGAGCCACAAGCTCAGGTGCTCTTCGCGACCAGTGGATGGTCTATGGCCGATTCTACTTAAGGCACAAGTGATTTATGTTTAGCTAGGTTAGGGATTGGGAATGGTTGTTCCGGGTCACTACTTTTATGGGCTTCCGGGCTACTGGTAGGTGTGAGATTAGGGGATTAATAGAGTGAGAATTTTTTAAATCGGATATTTCGGATTAAAAATTTTCTCAGCCGAAATAACAATTTTATTATTTCTATTCGAATATGAGTCCGAAATTTTTATTTCGTATAATTTGAGCTGAGTTCGAATTCAAAATTATTCGAGTCTGAATCTGAAAAAATTTCGGATAGAAGATATGAATAACGGATTTTTTGCTAACCTTATCCTTGTAGTTGTGTATGCAAATCGATTTTTTTTTAAACGGTGCAAACGCATG
Organism: Hypericum androsaemum; assembly: GCA_963995505.1. Classification (NCBI taxonomy): domain Eukaryota; kingdom Viridiplantae; phylum Streptophyta; class Magnoliopsida; order Malpighiales; family Hypericaceae; genus Hypericum; species Hypericum androsaemum. The sequence continues at coordinate 907,138 of OZ023191.1, forward strand.
TTGTTTCCGGTTTTTAAATTTGCACTAACAAATTCAAGGTTTGATTTCCTTTTGGCAATAACGAAGACTTTCGTGATCTTGAGCTATATCTGTTTTTTATATTTAAAAAATAAGTCTTTGACATTTTTACACGATCAACAAACGATGACGTTGATTGCATTCTACAAGTGCACCGCCCATCGCATGAAAAGCTCACGGTCGTTGGCATGATTAGGCAAAAAAGGCAAAATCTTAAAGACAAGGAGTAGCCTAACTAAAGTATTAGGAAAAAGTACACTTAAGTACTATGTAATTTTTCCAATTATTATTTGGGTACTCTGTAGTTTTTGAATCGTAAAACAGGTCTAATTTATTCGAGAATGTTCTCACGGACTGGTCCCGAGGTCCAATTCGATTTTTTTGGGCAAACGGCGTCGTTTTTAGCTGACATGGACTGCCACGTGGCTTAGACTAGGATGACTTTATGCTAACGTGGTGGTGGATAAATTATCAAATTAGTACAAATTTGTTAATTACTTTTCAAAAAACTCTATATAAATTTTTAATATTTTTCAAAGTCCCCTCTCTCTCTCTCTCTCCCCCCAACCCACCATCCTCACTCTCCTTGACGCACCATCTCTATTCCATCATCATCTGATTTTGATTACAAGCATTATTCAATAACTAATAGAACCCAAGAACTTCCAAATCAGAAAAACTTGCCCCGACGCATCGAAACCAAAAGCCACTCTCAATCTCAACAGTTTGCTTTTAGAATCCTAATGGAGGCAATATACGCACCGTCGCTGATTGATGACGAACATCCGCCCCACCTCCCCCTCCACCGTCCCCGTTCCCGTCCCCATTGCCGTCCGCTCTGCATCCGTCATCTCCCCGCCGGACCCCAAGCGCCACCAGATCGGCCTCCCGCCAGATGAGACGCGACGGCTGTTCTAGCAGCTGTGGACCGACCAGGACGAGATCGAGCTCCTGTAGGGGTTCCTCGAGTACTCGGCTAGTCAAGAAGCTCCCACGATTAGGCTACTTTCGAGATCTCACAGAAGATCTGGAGCTCCTCCCTCGCTGCCTCCGACGACGAGGACAACGATGTTCCTAATTTCGAGGTCACCTACCAGGACGAGATCAAGCTCCTCTAGGGGTTCCTCGAGTACTCGGCTAGTCAAGAAGCTCCCACGATTAGGCTACTTTCGAGATCTCACAGAAGATCTGGAGCTCCTCCCTCGCTGCCTCTGACGACGAGGACAACGATGTTCCTAATTTCGAGGTCACAGAATTTGTTTGGTTTTTTTTTGGGCGGAAGTAGAGTAATAAGAAAAAGAAGAGAAGAAAAGATGGATTTCGTGCTGGGGCCAAAAGCGATGACAGGGAAAGAGATGAATATACAAGTGCGCATAACAATATGATCACATGAATTTTATGCTGTAGTAAGACAATAAGTCCGTGGTAGGCCAGTGGTTAGGTTACCATTCCCCCACCCGAAAAACAGGACCGGATTTGGTCCTGGAGGTAAAATTCAGCACGGTGCTGGAGGATTTTTATTGAAGGACACGCGGGAACTATTTTGCAAAAATGCAAAAATACGGGGGTGCAAAATGAAAAAAGTCCAAAATTATTGAATCGTAACTGGATAAACTATTGAATCGTAACCGAGTAAACTATTGAATCGTAACTGGGTAACTAGGACGGACTCCGATTTATCCGGGACGGGAAAATACTGACCATTGAATCATAACTAGATAGATCATTGAATCATAACTAAGTGAACTATTGAATCATAACTAAATCAACCATTAAATCATCCAGGACGGTCCTGGTTGGATTTGGCCTTCCAGAACCAAATTTGCTCCCCCGGAGAACCCAGGTTTGAATCCAATCAATGCCATTTATTTTATTTTTTGGGCAAATTTTATGTAATTTAGTACTAATTGGTAATTTATCATTACCACGTGGCATCCCACGTAGGCGTCAAAACGATGTTGTTTGCTCAAAAAACTCTAAACCGGACCAATGGACCCATCCGTGACAAAATATGCGAATAAGTTGGACCTGTTTTACGGTTCAAAAACTATAGGGTACCCAAGTGATAATCGGTAAAACTACAGGGTATTTATGTGTACTTTTCCCAATATATTATTACTTTAGTGGCTGGATGGAAACGGGTCCGTAATGAGGAGTATCCATATCCAGCTGTCAATCATCCCCTGATCCTCGGGATTACAGCAACCATATTTGATCCCCAAGATTACAGCAACCATATTTGATGCAATCCCATAATATCAGCTCTTGTAACCGCACCCTTGATTTATGCCTGCAGAGAATCATGTACAGTTGTAATAGCTACTGCTGAATGTGTATAAATATGTATATGACTGATCAATGAATGTATTGAGAATTCCAGCCTTTTCCCTCTTTTCTTCCATCTCGTGAAGCATCCCAATGGCTGGACAACAAAACCAAACACTCTCCCTCCCAAATCCTTTCAATCAATTCACTCAAAAACTGACAGCTTCCAACTATCTCACATGGAAAACTCAGATGGTACCACTGCTCCATAGCCATGATCTTTTTGAATACGTTGATGGCAGTCTACCGGCACCTGCCAAAACCGTCACAGTTAATGGTTCTGAAGCTCCCAACCCGGAGTTCAAAAGCTGGTTTAAACAGGACCAGCGTGCTGTTTCTCTTCTCAACTTCTCTGTCACTGAGGCCCTTCTGCCTCAAGTTGTGGGCTGCCAAAATGCGAAAGACGTCTGGGATCGTCTTGCTCGCATCTACGGCGTTGGATCCGTTGGCCACATCACGCGTCTCAAGCGGAGTTTCTATGGTCTCTCGAAGGGATCCGACTCGATTGATGCTTACCTTACCAGAGCCAAAGGAATTGTGGACCAACTTGCCATCTTTGGAGAGCCAATCTCAACTAGAGATCTTGTTGAACGTGTTGTTCATGGCCTTGACGATGCCTACAGACCATTCGTTAAGTCAGTCGAGGCCCGCCCTGACCCCCTCTCTATTGAAGACCTTCATTCTATGTTGCTCAATGAAGAGCAGAACATTCAGAAATCTGCCCCTGCTATAACGCTAGTTCCCTCAGTTAATTATGGTGCAAAAACCTCTCCTCGGGGTCGTGGAGGACGCAGCGGACGAGGACGTGGTGGCCGCTGGAATTCCTCGCCGACTGGTGGTCGCTCGGGCCCATCCGGGCCAAATTACTCCAATGGGGCAGCAGGCTTGCTAGGAGCTGGTCCAGGCCCACACCGTTCTTCTCCTTCCAATGGGCCTCACCACTCTTGGAGCCCACAAGAGTATGAGGTGCAATGTCACAATTGTCACGGATATGGTCATATATCCCGTAACTGCTCTTCCGCACGTCGTTTTGGATCGAACAAGTCTGGGGGGCCTCAAGTTCATCATACAACCTCGCCACAGGGGTCATCTTGGGTACTGGATTCGGGAACAACGCATCATGTCACGTCGGATCTCAACAATCTAGCTCTTCATTCGGAATATACCGGATCTGAAGAAGTGCAATTTGGTAATGGACAAAAACTCCCAATTTCTCATGTTGGTGCCATTAATTTGCCTTTGTCTAAGTCATCTGTTTCCTTACAAAATGTCCTTTGTGTTCCTCAATGTTGCACTAACCTTATTTCTCTTAGTGCACTAACCCGGGATAATAACATCATTGTTGAATTTGTTGGTGATCGTTTTTTTGTTAAGGACCAGGTGACGAAGGCGATTTTACATCAAGGCCGGAATGATGGTGGCCTCTATCCTCTCAATGAATCCCTCGTCAACATTTCTCCTCGAGTCAACTATTCGTCTATTCCGTCTATTAGTATTTGGCACCAGCGTCTAGGTCACGCCAATTTTAATGCCGTTAAAACTGCACTTCGTTCGCAGTCTCTCTCGTTTTCCAATAAACGGCTTAATAATCTTTGTCATGGATGCAGTGTAGGGAAAATACATAAACTACCCTTTCCTGTGTCGTCTTATCAGGCAACCGGTCCTTTAGATCTTATTTGTAGTGATGTCTGGGGTCCTTCCCCAATTAAATCTATTGACGGTTTCTCTTATTATGTTGTCTTTTACGACCACTACAGCAAGTTTGTTTGGCTATATTTCATGAAACGCAAATCTGACCTTTTTGACGTCTTTGTCCAATTCCGTACCCAGGTTGAGAAATACTTTGGTCGACCAATAAAAATATTTCAATCTGATTGGGGGGGCGAATACCAGTCACTCACAAAATATTTCCAAACTCATGGCATTACACACCGAGTATCCTGTCCATATACGCCAGAGCAAAACGGGTGTGCGGAGAGAAAGCATAGACATATCGTCGAAACGGGTTTGGCCATACTTCACCATGCAAAAATTCCCCCTCGTTTTTTGTCCCTAGTTTTTGATTCTGCAGCATATATTATTAATCGCCTCCCTACACCACTGTTAGATAATATCTCCCCATACAAGAAATTATTTAATGAGGAACCTCACCTAGCCAACCTTCGTATAATCGGGTGTTTGTGTTATCCCTGGTTACGACCGATTACCAAGAATAAATTGGAACCACGATCTTCGCCATGCGTTTTCATGGGATATAGCCGACAACATAAGGGTTACCGTTGTTACGATCTTTCGAGTCATAAATTCTATATTTCCCATCATGTGCTCTTTGACGAATCTGTCTATCCTTTTGCAGATCCGACTTCTTGTGACATGCGTCAATTCCAGTCCAGTACCCCTCCTCCGTCTGATTTTGGCCCCCTAAACTTCTTCCTTCCAACGACACAGTCAACAGAGAATGACCACCAGCCTATTCTAATTGAAGAGCAAAATCCACAAAGCCCAGAAGGACCAGGATCACACGCTGTACCTCCTTCAGAAGTCCCCCTGGCCCGCACTCCCCTACCCGAACAGCAAAACCTGGCAAGACCACTCCAGGTCTATACCAGGCGCACGGCACCAACCGCCCCGCTAGCATCGGCGGCGCCGCCACCAGCCCCGCCGCCACCAGCCCCAGTCCTCGGCGGCCATCATATGGTCACTCGAAGCAAAGCCCGCCTGCTGGAGCCTCGTCAGGTGCACACGGCTGTCACCACTCAGCCCCCAACATGCTTCACCAAAGCTACAAAAGACCCTCAATGGCGGGCAGCAATGGCGGAAGAGTTTCACGCCCTCCTTGCAAACAAGACATGGGTACTGGTCCCCCGCTCACAAGCCCAGAATGTACTGGGTTGCAAATGGGTCTTTCGTGTCAAGCGGAAGCCCGATGGGTTAATTGACAGATACAAAGCTTGGCTGGTGGCTAAGGGTTTTCAACAACGCCCAGGCGTCGATTTCACGGAGACCTTCAGCCCCGTTATAAAGCCTGCCACGGTACGCCTCCTGCTATCCATTGCTTTGTCTAACGGGTGGGAGATTCGCCAACTTGATGTGTCCAACGCATTCTTGCACGGCACACTTCAAGAAGCTGTTTATATGACTCAACCGCCAGGTTTCATCCATCCTGAGTACCCGACTCATGTCTGTCGCTTGGTCAAATCCCTCTACGGCCTAAAACAGGCTCCGAGGGTATGGTTCTCATGTCTGAAAGCAGCTCTCCTGGCGTTTGGTTTTCGTGGGTCAAGGACTGATATGTCCCTGTTTTACTATGCCAATGGTGCTACAAAGCTGTTCGTCCTTCTCTATGTTGACGACATAATTGTCACGGGCAATAATCCCAAGACTCTCGGACTTCTATTGCAATTTCTCCAACAAAAATTCTTGATTAAAGATCTGGGCCGACTCCACTACTTCCTTGGCGTAGAGGTAACTTGGCAGCCTCATGGTCTTCATCTTTCTCAGCAAAAATATATCAAGGACATTCTTGCCAAATCAAAGATGCTTGATTGCAACGAAATGACTACTCCCGCGGCGCCGGCTCGTCATGAAACTGAAAATCACAAAGATTGTGATCCGGTATTGTATAGGCAGATTGTGGGCAGCCTGCAGTACTTGGGAATCACCAGACCTGAACTTGCTTTTGCTGTCAGCCGAGCTTCTCAAGCAATGCACGATCCCACTCCCGCAAGTTGGGCACGAGTCAAGCGCATTCTGCGCTACCTCAAAGGCACACCAGACTTCGGTATTCAGCTACGAAGAACCTCAACTCATACATTATCTGGTTTTAGTGACGCTGATTGGGCAAGCGACCCTGGCGACAGACGTTCAACAACTGGCTATGCCGTATATCTTGGTCCGAATCTTGTATCTTGGTCCTCCCGCAAGCAAAAATCTGTGTCTCGCTCCTCCACTGAAGCAGAATATCGGGCTGTGGCAACAGTTGCCTCAGAGATCATTTGGCTCCAATCATTGCTCTCTGAAATTCGGCTCCCATGTCGCACTCCACCAACCATTTGGTGTGACAATCTTGGCGCAACATACTTGTCAGCAAATCCAGTCTTCCACAGTCGCTCCAAACACATGGAGATCGACTTTCACTTCGTTCGTGAGCGAGTCGCGGATGGCCGGTTAATTGTCAGGTACATATCTGGCAAAGATCAGATCGCGGACGTTCTTACGAAACCGCTACATCGCCTCCGGTTCCAAGAACTTCGAGGCAAGCTGACGGTAGTTCCACCATCAGCTTGAGGGGGCGTAATGAGGAGTATCCATATCCAGCTGTCAATCATCCCCTGATCCTCGGGATTACAGCAACCATATTTGATCCCCAAGATTACAGCAACCATATTTGATGCAATCCCATAATATCAGCTCTTGTAACCGCACCCTTGATTTATGCCTGCAGAGAATCATGTACAGTTGTAATAGCTACTGCTGAATGTGTATAAATATGTATATGACTGATCAATGAATGTATTGAGAATTCCAGCCTTTTCAGTCCGCCCTTAAGTTTGAGTTGGGAGGGATCGAATCCTAATACCGTCAAGATCCCAGGGATTTAGGCTAACCTACCTAAATTTTTCTCGACCAAAAAAAGTATTATTACTCTTAAAAATAACTCCAAAAATAGTTATGTTATTGATATTAAATAACACATATCAAAAATACTATTATGATATGCCCTATCCAAATAAATATTTCAAAAGAAAGGTGTTACCTCATGGACGAACATGGAGGCAGGATTTAATATTACTTTTTTATTTTGTCGCCATATTGTTACAATTCAAATCAACCGGCTGTCCGTATCCAGGATGTCCGTATTGCCTTGTTCAAGGCTCAGACGGCTATTGAAGCCGAGTTACTTTCTATCAAAGCTGCAAACTGAGTTTGTTTCGCAACATTCACACCTCAGTTGCATAGTGATGGAGTCCGACTGTAAGTCCTTGGTGGATTTTTTCAACAGATCCTCTCCATCGATAGATTGGCAGCTGGAGCTACTAGGAAGGGAAGTTCAAACGAGCCTTATGAGGCTCTCTTTATGCACGCGCAATTTTGTCCCTAAGCTAGCTAACAAAGTCGCTAATTGGTTAATTAGTTCTACTCGACTTGGTACCATTTCTGACAATATATTTTCTACTTATCTTCATGATTTTGAGGATCTGCTGCAAGACTCTATGAATTAATATAAAATTCTAGTTTTCCTCTTAAAAAAAAATCAACCGGCTTTTAATGGCTATAGCTTTGTCAACCTTTTCTCCCAGACTAATAAAAATACAATATATATTCAGACAGTTAATACTAACTTAAGCAAAATGGCTTGTAGTTGTAGTTCAACCCCACAAGATGAGTTTAAATCCTGGTATTGTCATCATGTCATTGTGTAAAATTTATCTGTCAAAAATATTAATGCTAATTTAATCAAAAAATCTCAAATTCGAATTATTGAAAATTTAACAACCTTAAAATTTTTTATCGTCGAGAGTAAGTTGATCTTTATTGATTGGATTGGATTTGCAGGTGAAAGCCATTCCTAAGATGCGTATATATGGATAAACAAATAAAGTAAATGTTTGTTGCTAGACCATGATATGGAAATTATACAATATGTGATCACAAGTAATATTTGGTGTAACTAATAACAAGTTTAATTACCTACTATTACGGTGATATATTCTTCGAATAAAGAAGAGGATGGTCGGTTCTTTAAAAGAAAGGCCAAACGATGAAAGCTGAACCAACTCTTTCTTTTATCGTGGTCTATCCAAGCTCCCCTTGGTTGATCCCAGCCTAAGTTGGTGAAAATTTATTATAAGTTAATCAAATATCTACGTGGATATATTTTTTAGAAGTAAATTTTTACATAATCAGAAATTAAACCATAATCCGTCAAGTTATATTTGGGGCAAGTGTCATTTGATGCTGTTGGACCTTGTACCCATCAGGCAATTATTATTGTGCCTGATTGGGCCCAGGCCCATCAGGCCCATTAGTTAGGTTGGATGGGCCGGTCAACCCGCGTTGACCTGCCCGATGCCACGTAAGCGCCACATCAGCGTGCCGTGGCGCTGACGCAGTTGCCGCCAAAGGTGGCGGCCCACGTGGCCCGCGCCACGTGGCGGACACATGGTGGACATGCGGTCCGAAGTGCCACGTGGCGCGCCATGTGGCCCAGTAGTGCCACGTGGCGCATTTTGGTGTGCCAGATTTCCCTATAAAAGGAGAAATCTGGCTGGACCAATTTGAAAGTTTGCCAACAACCACTCAATAAGAAAGAAAAAATTCTGGATTAGTTCCTGAATTTTGATCAGATTTTCTATAGAGGAAATCTCGTAAAAATTAATTACGAATCCGTTAAAACGTGATCGTAATTCGACTAGCACGAAGACATTGTGGACCCGAACCTGTGGACCTCTTGCTTCAACAAGTAAGTGATTTATTATTAATGAATTAGTTTGTTAATTAAATAGGTTTGATACGTAATTACTCGTTAATTACGCGTCGAATCTGTCAATTGGTATCAGAGCATGGTTGAAACCATGTTTTGATAATAATATGATATTTTAATTCAATTAATTATGTGATTTTTTGTGTTAAAAATCGTATTAATTGTGATTTTATTGAAAATCATAATCTGTTGGACTTTAATATAATTAATTTAGAACCAGCGGGACTAAATTAAATTTTGCCTAACCGCGCTGGCAAATTCGCGCACGCGTGAAACTTTAAGGTACCAATCAGAAATTTGACCGCTTACGTGGCACCTGCGTGTCATGGACTTCGGTGCAATTTTTGAAAAACTTGGGGATTAATTGGGAATTTGCCCAAAAATCCCCAAATCAACAAAACCCTAATCGGACGATTTGGGGGCGATTTTTCCCAAATTGAATTCCGTCGATTTCGTCAGAAATCCGACGATTTCGACGCCGTATATCGACGATAGTCGATTCTCCGGCTTCCCCTCGACGTTTCGATACCACGTTTGTGGATCGACGTCACCGGAATCGCGAGATTGAAGCCAACGACGGCGGAGAGACGCGGAACGGAGAAGACGATCGCGACAGAGAACGGCCGCACGTCAGCCCGCGAGGCTGCTATGAACGTGCTCGCGAGGCCGCGACGAGTCGAACGCGACCGATCTCGGCCGTTGGTTCGCCGCCGTTACACGGCAGTCGTAGGGGGAGCGGTGGTCATTTTTCGGCCGATCGCGGGAGAAGAGAGAGAAAGTGAAGGGGAAATATGCGAGGGGCAAAATCGTAATTTCACAGTTTTTTCCTAAAATATTTATACCCGGGTCAAGAAAATCAAAAAAACCGGACGGATTGGCCTGGTTTCTTGGTTCGACCCAACCCGATTTACGGTCAATTTTGACTTAAGTCAAAATTGGACTTAAATTATTGTGTTTTTCCTCTTTTAATTGGATAAAATCAGTTTTTATTCAATTAAAATCCAATAAATTGATAAAAAAATTTAGAAATTTTTGTCAATTAGGTTTACTAAAATTATAACGATATTTTTAATAAACTTAAAAAAATATATTTTGGAACGAGTTCCGAGATATGTTAAATTTAACTAAAATTACATGAATTGATCCATAGTATGATCATCAAATTGAAAAATGAGTTTTTCAATCCTATTTTGGGAGAATATGAGAATTAACCCGAAATTGGATTGCAATTGTTGCAAGATTTGATGGCTACTGGAGGAAGGTATCTGAACTTTTGTGCAACGGAACTTCGACAAAAGGTTCTGAAGTGCAGTTTACCGCTGCGTGTGCCTAAGGATGACATGTATGTTATCGTTGAGCACATTGAGGCTGTTCACCGGGAGATGCAAGACTGCATCTGGGCCGGAGGGTATGATCATGGAGAGGACTGGCCCTCCATGTTTCAAGACCTACTGGTCACGCTGAAAATCCGTGAAGATATGTGTGTCTTCTCGGAACCTGAGTTCAATACACATAGAGATGCTCTCTATGGTTTGATCCACTATCTCGAGGAGAGGGGTCTTCGCAGAGAAATGATACCTTCTCCTGTTCTGGAGCTGCGAAGCGGTTTGATCTTGAACCGCTACCTCGCTAAGGAATACTATTATAGTTTTCCTCCACTTCTGATCATCTGGATTATGGAATCAATCCCGGTTCTGGCGGTGAACTTGGAACTTTCCACCAGATCGTCCTCGCACCCGGTTCCCACAGGATCGTCCTCAGACCCGGATTCAGATATGTATCTGGATTCTCCTACCGGATCGCCTGGACATCCGATCCCTGTGTGATTACATGTTATGTTTAACTGTCCCCATGTACATATGTTATTTTTTGGAGATTTTTGTACAATAGGTTGAGACCTTGTCTGAATTTTTGTGCATGTACGAGCACACTCAGAGTGTACAAATGCATGTGTCAAACATGTAATTAAATAAAGATGTTTGTTTAATAGCTTCCACTTGAGTTTACTATCCATGAACTTTAAACGGTTGAAGTTTAAAATTAATACTTGAATGGTGAGGGGAAGCATGCCCGCGATCCACTTCGATTTTGAGATTAATTAAGGACTTCATATCGTTAAAAGTTATGAGTGATTAGTAAATTGTATCATATTGCCAAAATTAAAATTCTAATATGTTCTCATATTAAAAAATCCCTATAGAGATGTCAGTTACTTCTAGATCCATCATAGCTGAGCTAAACCGTGAGTTAAAACTCAACGGCGAAAACTATGAGAATTAGAGCATGAAAATCCAATATGTGCTTGAGGAACAAGAGGTTCTAGAGCACATACATGTAATAATGGATGAGCCTGAAGAAGGCACAACTGCTCAACATAGGCGAGACAAAGAAGCTTATGTTATTTGGAAGAGAAAGAACACTACTGCTCGATTGATTTTGCTAAGTTCAATGATGGATGATATCACCCGATAATTTCGCGTGCATGACAACGCGAAAGAGTTATGGGATGCTCTCAAACAAAAATTTGGAAAGCTTTCAGTGTCAAAGCTGTGTGCTTTGACCATAAGGTTTGATAACTTTAAAAAGCGTCCGGAGGTTTCCATGAGGAAACAATTGAGAGTGATGTCCAATATGATCAGCAGAGGCTGGTCACATACTTAGCAATGAGTAGCAGATTCAAGCTGTCATCCATTCTCTACCACCAAGTTGGGAACAGATGAAGATGAATCTTACCCATTCCGATCATTTGGTAACATTTGATGATGTTGCCAGACACCTTGAGCTGGAGAAAGATCGCCTCCTAGCTATGAAATCCCACCCTGAAGCCCATTCGATTTGTTCGACTGGGAGTGGTGGGAAAAAGAAAAAAGATAAAGGGAAGGGTAAGTGTAAACAAACTCCAAAGGCTGAAAATCATGGAACCAAGTTGGATGGCTCCAAGGCTAAAAAGAACAAGCGGTTTAACATTTCAAAAGTAAAATGTTTTAACTGTCAACAGAAGGGACATTTTGCAAAAGATTGCAAGATGCCCAAGCAGGTACATCTAAACTCAAGTGTGAGTAAGTTGTATGTATCGTCTTGTACCCTTCTATCTGAGTCACATTCTATGTGGGTGATTGATTCAGGAGCGACACACTAAATAGCCAGAGACCGTGGTTCGTTCGTTGAATATAGGCGGTTGTCGGCTGGAGCAAAAACTATTTTTGTTGGTAACAACTTGTACGTGGATGTGAAAGGCTTGGGCACTTGTAGATTACACCTTCGTGGTGGTCGTGCCCTTCTTTTACACGACGTATTGTTTGCTCCAGACATTCGAAGCAACTTGATCTCAGTTTCGGCCTTAATGTCTTTAGATTTTCGGTTGTCGTTTGAGGACGACACCGTTAGATTGTTTTTGGATGATACATATTTTGGCCTTGGATATATATCGGAAGGTTTTTTTATTCTGGATATTGATCCTTGTGAAAGTTTTTCCTTTGTCACTAGTTCAAACTCATCAGAGGATGATATTAAACTATGGCATTCTAGACTTGGCCACATCGGTCAGGATCGTTTAAACCGTCTAGCTAAGGCAGGACTGTTGGGAAATATAGAGAAATCTATATTACCCAGATGTGTATCCTGTCTAGAAGGGAAAAGCACTAGGAAACCTTTCGGTACTGGGGCTAGAGCTAAATTTCTACTACAATTAGTCCATTCTGACATATGTGGTCCAATGAACGTGAGGGCAAGGCATGGAGCATATTACTTCATCACCTTCATTGACAACTATACTAGATATAGTCTGATATACCTGATTTCTCACAAGTCTGAAGTCTTAAACTGCTTTATGACATACATGAGTTTTGTTGAGAATCAGAAGGATAGAAAGATAAAGGCCTTACGAATTGATCGTGGCCATGAATATCTTTTTGATGAGTTCAAAGCTCTATACATTAAAAAAGGGATTGAACATCAGTTGTCCATTCCTTATACACCCCAGCAAAACGGAGTTGCTGAAAGAAGGAATAGAACCATTCTTGATATGGTTAGATCGATGATGGCAGAGGCAAGTTTGCATATATTATTCTATGGAGATGCGTTCCTGACTGCCGCATACGTTCTAAACCGTATTCCCTCTAAGTCTGTTACAGCCACTCCTTATGAAATATGGACAAATCGGAAGCCCGATTCATCCTATTTTAAGCCATGGGGGTGTGCGTCCTATGTCCATTCTACCTCAAGTGCTTTCAGTAAACTAGGACCGAGAGGTAGAAAAAGTATTTTTATAAGATACCCAGAGGTATCTAAAGGGTACGTGTTCGTAGGTGACCTGGACAATGAACATGTAACAGAATTTGAATCACGCGATGTCACATTTTTGGAAAATAAATTTCCAAAGTTAGGAGAGGTTAGTGATGACCTTACCCTTTATGAGACAAATAAACCAGAGTTATCTAGATCACTTCTTCCGAGTGGGAGAATTTAGGAGGAAGATAGAGATTTTTCAACTCAAAATAATCTGGAAGATCGTGATCTGAGTCCTGAAAGGGAGATAATTCCTTATTCCAGTGGGAGTACGGTATTTCTACCCAGTGGGAGTGCGATTCCTGGATATGATGAATATATGAGAGATGTTTATCAAAATTGGGAATACCGTAGGTCTAGCAGAACTAGCATACCACGCCGACGATTTGACATCGAAGGCGAGGCTAATGCGTTCTTGGTATCACTAAAAAAATTTGGTGGTCCAAGTAAAATTCTTCTGGCCATCCTGCAGGATGAAGATGAACCAAAGAATGTATCTGGAGTTTTGTCATCTCCAAAACGAAATGAATAGATGAATGCAATAGAAGAAGAAATGTCTTCTATGATCAAAAACTAGGTTTGGGATCTGGTTGACCTACCTAAGGGGCGTAGGGTAATTGGGAATAAGTGGATTCTCAAAATCAAGCAAAATGCAGATAGCAGTATCGAAAGATACAAAGCGCATTTGGTTGTCCAAGAGTTTAAACAACAGGCTGGGATAGACTACGAGGAGACTTTTGCACATGTTGTTAGATTTACGTCAATTAGGGTCATTTTAGCTATGGTTGTTAACATGAATCTAGAATTACATCAAATGGATGTAAAGACTGCTTTTCTCCATAGAGAATTGGATGAAGAAATCTACATGATACAGCCTGAGGGCTACATTCAAAAAGGCTGCGAACACAAAGTTTGCAAATTGAATAGATCAATTTATGGTCTTAAGCAGTCGTCTAGACAGTGGTATATTCACTTTCATAATACGATCATGCAACATTATTTTATAATGATAGACGAAGATCACTGCGTGTATGTTAAGCGATCAGGAAAGAAGTTTGTTATCATCACCTTGTATGTTGATGACATACTTTTAGCTGGAAATGACATGGGATTTCTTGTCGAAATCAAAGATTGATTTTCTTCCAACTTTGAAATTAAAGACATGGGTGAAGCGAATTACATACTCGGAGTTAAGATTTCGAGGAATCGTTCGAAAAGAATAGTGTCTCTTTCATAAGAGACATATATTCACAAAGTAGTAGAACATTTCAATTGTAATCACAGTAACCCAAAGTACGTCCCATTGGTAAAAGGTCATAATTTGGGTAAGGACATGTGCCCAAAAATAGCTAAACAACGTGGGGACATGAAGAAGATTCCTTATGCCAATGCAGTTGGATGCCTGATGTACGCAATATTGTATACTAGACCTGATATTTGCTATGCTGTTGGGATAGCAAGCAGATATCAGTCTGATCCAGGCAGTGCTCACTGGAAGGCTGTCAAAGAGATTTTGAAATATTTGAACACTACAGCAGAATACTCCTTGTGCTATCAATGCCATGACATGATATTGAGTGGCTATACTGATGCTGATTGGGGAGGAGATGTGGATAAGAAAAAGTCTACATCTTGATTCATTTTCTTGTTGAACGGGAGTGCTGTATTATGGAGCAGTAAGTAGCAAACATGTGTATCTATGTCAACAATGGAAGCAGAATATGTAGCTTCAGCTCATGCTGCACAAGAAGCGGTATGGTTGAAGAGATTCTTAAGCCATCTCTCCCTGATCAACTCGACGGAGCCCGTGAGTCTATTCTGTGACAACCAGGCAGCTATAGCATATGCTAAGGATCCTAGATTCCATAGCAGGGCTAAGCATATAGATATTAAATTTTACTTTGTTAGAAATTTAATAAAATATAAAGAACTGTGTATGAAACACATATCTACACGAGATATGGCCGCAGATCCAATGACTAAAGCATTACCTCGAGAAGTGTTCGAGAAACATGTTAAGTCACTGGGTTTACGACGGTTTCATTTGTAATCTAATTAGTTGGAATAAAGAAGTTTTATTTGACAATATGAGTTATTTATGAAACATGTCGGACAGAGAAGTAGCCCACTCACACGGGTGGTTACCTCAGTGAGAGTCAAGAAGTTGATTCCTAGATGAGATGAGGCAGTTATTGGATATTCATAAGTGCATGTCCTATGACGGAATGCCGTCTTGCTCAAGAGCAAGTTTCCTTATGGGATGCAGGAATAAGTTGCTGCATTTGGATTTTCTACAATCTATATGATAAGATATAAGTGGAACTTATCATACTGTCTGTCCTATTAGCCTAGAGTTAAGCTAAGGCTGATACTCTAGTATGGTGTTAAATGACATGTGTTCCTTTAAAAGAGAATATACACCGTAACACGTGATCAGTATCATGTGTGCTACTCGACCACTGGATGTGATGAAAATGTTGAGTGATTTCACAATCCCTGGTGTGAGACCAATTTTTGAGAACTGTGATTCCCGAAACCTACCCTTAAGATCCTAAACATATTCTGGAAGTATGATCCAGTGCTGCTAACTTGGAAAGTTCATGAAAAGGTTATGGCATAGCGATTCGACCTGGCAGGACTGACCAGAAAAGCAGGTTGTATCATTATGAAAAGAATATAGTTAAGGGAGAAGGAACTCTGTTCATCACATTCTGAGTTTTGTGGTTCAGGTGCACCAATTGTATTGAAAAGTACAATAGTGAACCCGAATATAATTGGTTGAAATCACTGATGTGAACAATGGAATGTGACATGAGTCCTGGGGTAATAGCATACATTATACAAGAAAGTTGTCGAGATGCTATTATTCAAGTAGCCTGAGTGTCCGTGCTCTTGAATTTGGCTTGAAATACTGGATGTGTGCTGGTCGCACGAAATCCTTTAAAGAAATCTGATAACTGTTGATCAAGGTCAATAATAATTGAGTGGGAGATGTTAGACCTTGGGCCCATCAGGCAATTATTATTGTGCCTGATTGGGCCCAGGCCCATTAGTTGGGTTGGATGGGCCGGTCAACCCGCGTTGACCGGCCCGATGCCACGTAGGCGCCACGTCAGCGTGACGTGGCGCTGATGCAGTTGCAACCAAAGGTGGCGGCCCACGTGGTGGACATGCGGTCCGAAGTGCCATGTGGCCCTGTAGTGCCACGTGGCGCATTTTGGTGTGCCGGAAGGGAAAATCCGGCTGGACCAATTTGAAAGTTTGTCAACAACCACTCAATAAGAAAAGAAAAATTCTAGATTAGTTCCTAAATTTTGATCAGATTTTCTATAGAGGAATCTCGTGAAAATCAATTACGAATCCGTTAAAACGTGATCGTAATTCGACTAGCACGAAGACATTGTGGACCCGAACCTGTGGACCTCTTGCTTCAACAAGTAAGTGATTTATTATTAACGAATTAGTTTGTTAATTAAATGGGTTTAACACGTAATTACTCGTTAATATTAACGCGTCGAATCCGTCACATGCGAACAGAATTAACCGATCAAATTTGTGTAACCCTTTGTGGTCCTTAGTGTGGAACAAGATTAATTTGGAGGGAAAATATGTATGTTCTTTTCCAATTGTTATTTTTTTACAGGAATAGAAACCTTTAAAGTATAAGCTCAACCTTTTTTGGGCTCAAATTGAATATTTTACGAAATATACATGCTATTGTGCATTTTACATGCACAAGCCTGCAAATGGCTCAGCCATTGATTATCCTGTTATCCGTTATCTGGAAAATATATTTGTGGATGATGAATGTTGAGATATCAAAAAGCCAGTTGTCTAATTTAATATTTCATCTTGTATAGGGCTATTCAGTTTGAATACATCTGAAGCCCAATAACGTAGATGGCCGGAAAACAGGTATTTTTCTTTTGAGTAAACAATTCCTTTCGAATTGGGCCAAAAAACTCGGTCAATTCCTTTTGAGTGATCGATGCCATTTAATGTACTACTCGCACGTGACCGAAGAGAGAAAAATCTGATTAAAAAAAAGAGAGAAAATTTAACAAATACTATTGAGAAGAGTGGATCCTAATTGAAAATATAAATTTCACCCGAAAATATAAAAATCTATCTATGAGAGTTGTCTAAAGTTTAGAATTTTAATTTTAAATTCAAGTAAATGTTAAAAAAATATTACTACGAAAACTACCTAAAGTCGAATTACCTTTAAAGAAAAATTTAATAAAACGCAAACATCCAAATTGAAATTAGAAAGACCAATAATTTTCCCATTATCGATACAAAATATTTTTTTTTCCGGGCCCCACACATCCAACATGTAATGGGAACAGCCCAACCCTGGCCCCACCTTCCAAGCCCGCTCAAAACCAATAGCCCCTACTCAGAAAATTGCCGACCTCTAAAAAAATTCAGAAAAGTGCCACGTCACCAACTAATCCCAGCTGGACCTTACCGACAGTTTCGAGCCTTTAACGCGAGCGAGGGCAAATAGTTGAATTTTCAATTTTCAGCAGTTGTTTTGTCTGTAAGAAAGAGAGGAGTCCAATGAGCTCCTCCACTGAACGTTAAAAATAATGGCCACCAGGGGAATAATAGAGCAACATCTTGTAGGTTGACATTTGGTGAGAAATAAGCATCTGGTGGGCGGAACCAGAAAATTTTGAGAGTGAGGACAATATAATTTAATAATAGTACAAATTAGTATTCTGGTTTCAATTTTTAGATAGATTAATTTTTTTGTAGAGTCAATTTCTAATTTTAGTGGGGACATATATTAAAAAATATACTACTCATCAAAAAAAAATTAAGTGGGGCAATTGCCCCCACTCTCTAAACGTGGCTACGCCCCAACCTTCATATTAACTAAGGACCAGTCATCCATGACTTGGTAAAGGAAAGATCATAGAAGAATGTACTTTCCCATAGGAAAACTTGCTAACAATTAATCAACATATGGCCTGGAGCGGAGAAAGTAGCGAGCTTATTAGCTTTTACATTCCAACATTTAACGGAGCGGTGATATGATTTTTTTAAGAAATCATTTCCAGTCGACTGAGGCGATTAATCCAATTCGAGATCGCGACACGAATTTTACATAGAGATCCTGAACCGTCACCCGCCCAAAGTCCGATTATGGAAATGGGCCCAATAAACCCGCGAACAACAACATGACCCAACGGAAGCCCATTCCAAAATACGGTTTATTATGCTATAGGCCCAATAAATCCCAACAATAACATTGGCCACAAAGATGGATCCGTTGAATGCTTGACACGAGGTCCACTTGCAGCCCACGGAAGAAGTAGATGATAAAATTAAGAAATAACTTATTTTAGTTTAATTAAAATATTTCGATTTTGAGTACTTGTGAATGCACACGAATATGTTTTTTTTCTTCCTCAGGTTCAATCAATTTATACAGTTCTCTCAATTTCATTTCTTCCTTTGATTTGTTTTCATATCTCTGTTGTTGTAACGCCCCGTGATTTGATCGACTGACTCCACAGACCAACACGGGTCTTTTCCAGCGTATTTTGTCCTCACTCGCACGCATCCCGGAAAACTTTCCAGGAGGTCACCCATCCTGATCCTACTCCCGGCCAAACGCGTTTAACCTTGGAGTTCTCTCAAGATGTGTGCCAGAAAAGAAGATGCACCTTGTTTTCTGGCACACATCTTGTGAGAACTCCAAGGTTAAACGCGTTTGGCCGGGAATATGATCAGGATGGGTGACCTCCTGGGAAGTTTCCTGGGATGCGTGCGAGTGAGGACAAAACATACTGGAAAAGACCCGTGTTGGTCTGTGAAGACAGTCGATCAAATCACGGGGCGTTACAGTTGTTACAGTTGAAAAACATATTAACATGAAACCACATCTATTGAATGGCAGATAATTTAAATATTTGTTGACCCTTGATCACATTTGAAATCACATTTAAAATGTACTATTTGATTCGAAACTGAATTGATTACGCAAAATAACGGATAATAGATGGTTCAATCCAAAAAATAAGATAAATGTGTGGGTGCTAATATTGGAGGGGACTTGAGCCAGGGATATCTTTCCAATTGGTTTGCTCTGTGTCTAGTCATTTATCTGAAACGTGAGTCAGTCAGTCCATTGATTCTTCTCTCTGTGACCAACAAGTAAAAGCTCTCATCATTAAACCCAGCTTTTACCCTACTGGTTGAATCTTTCTTGGCGTTCATGTGAACGTCGGTTTTCTGTCTTATTCTGCTAATTATTCTTTGAACTCAAGTACACTCGTTTTTTATCTTATGCCTAAATTTACAAGCTTTTCTAAGCTTTTATTAAATATCCAGATCTTATACCATGCTTAAAATCTTTTTTATTGGAAAGAGTTGACATCCCTTATGATTCGTGCTTTGAATTAATTAATTGTCACGCATAATACGACCTAAAAACACTATAATTTTCCAGTGTTTTAAAAGTGGGCATCTTTATTCTTCAATTCATCCACTACCCTAAAATTCTTTCCAATTCAATTTCCGCACTAATCATCTGGAAGAGGAATATGAATAAATTCCTGGCGTTTGGGTGGGAATAGTTGAGTTGGGGCGAATAAATACCAGTCTTCCTCTCCACAACTCTCACATGCACCTTTCATATAATCTCGGATACATGCTTTAAAGAACATTTATTTTCCTTTTGGGCTTTTTTTCTTTTGGAGCGATATATCTATCCATTACTTGGGATTTGTTTCACCATCCAATTCGGCAACTTTTAACTCCTGTTGCAAAGAAGATGCCCGTACTAGCATATGTGCTTCTTTAGGACAATGTCCACGGTTGGAAATGGTTAATTAATGGGGTTGGCTTAGACGAAAGCAAAGGGAACAAAATAGCGCACTTTTGGTTAGAAAACATGTATGGTATTATGCTACTCATTAATTTAAATTTAAGTTTGAAAAAAGCATAGAATATATTAAAAATTTTCGGCCAAGACTTTAATAAATAGTTTTGTTTACAGAACTCGAATTGATACTTCTAATTAAGCTATATTAACTCTGATGAGCGATTTATACTTGGGTCGCGGGATTTTATTATTGACTAGCGCAACTTCTTGAGAAACATAATGGGTTATTTTATTTTATTTACGCGAATCATGAAAAAGACATAAACCAATGGAGGTGAAGTTGCTATTGTTTTTTTTGAAGGGAAATATTTGATCGAGGGGTCCACCTCTGAGCTACCAAAGACTGGCTGGATTATGTGTAGAGAGAGAGAGTGAGGAAGAGAACAAAGAGAGTGGACTTTTAGCTTGCATCCAAAGCGGAGTCAGATGTCCGTTTGGGAAATCGACACAGGCAGCCTTTAATTTGGGCCCATCACCGAACATACACACGAGAGGCCCATCCACACTTCCCGTGTGCCACTTCTCCCAAATAGGACAATATTATTTTTTTTGGCCAGTAAAAGGACAATTGTATTAATCGACAAAATCAGAATTCTTGTAAATATAAAATTGGTATGAAATTTTTTCATACAACTTAAAAATATTTTAGTTAATCTAATAAATATCTGATTCTGATCGAAGTACAATCTATATGTATATGTATGTATAATTTAACGAACGACGTCCGGATGAACTATTTAACCGGTAGATAAATTTGCGTTGGGAAAAAGGGCAGCGGGCAGTGTGTGTGGGGGGGAGGGGGGGGGTGGGGACTGCCCTTGACGGGCCCGGGTCTGACCGTTGTCATCGGTACAACTTGCGGAGGGAGGCTGGCTATAGAGAGAGATGATAGATGGGAGAAATTACAGTGACGCCTGTCTTTCGAACCCTCCAAATCACGCCGTCAAGCGCCACTTATCTGTATCAGACCAGTACCATCATTACCCCCACGTTTTACTCTCTACGACTCTACCTAAGCTACTACTTGTCTCACTTTTTTTTTTTGTAAAGTTGTTGTCGAATTTTATTATTGATTTTTGCCAATGTTATTTTTAATTTTACAAGGATTAAACTCAAAGCCTAATTTAAATCAAGATTGAACCAAATACTATGCCTCACATTCATTTCTTTTTTCTCCCATAGTGTTCCTCTCGTTATATGTAGTTATTTTCCTCATGTACTATTTTCTTTCTACCAATTTTTTTCACTAAATTTTATTGCACGTCGTATAAGAGTAGTATTGACCATCAGAATGATGAATCATAGGTACTTTTAGTTAGAAGACTGAATTGCGAATATGACGTTAATTTATAATGTAACTCTATTTATTTTCGTATTTATATATTAGTGTCTCTTTCTCCATTTAAAAAGAATTATTTTCCTCCAAAACTATAAGTATTTTTTTTGGGTAAAAGAGGTGGATGTCGCAACTCCTAAGACCAACCGCATCCAAGGCTTTCCCTCACCCTCGACCCAGCCAGGTGGAATAAATAATAATAATAAAGTTAAACTCAAAGGGTGGCGTGCCCTCAAGTAAAGTGGGGGCAAAACTCGCCCCCACGCCCACGCCCTCGCCCTCGTATTTTTTTATCTAGTTAGTTATATTTGGTACAATATTATTCGTATAAATAATTTTTTAGATATTATTTATGTGGTTAAAAAAAATTTAGAATTATCTGTGATAAAAAATAATTATAATTTATATAAAAATTTGTACACTTGTAAATATTTCACCTGGTACACTTGGGAAATAATTTTTTTTTACTTTGGCCAAAAAAGATTTGTTATCTTAATTACAGAATAAATATTTAAGTATATTTAATATAATATTTATATAAACAAAAATGAAAGTAGATAATATGTGGATGAGAGAGAAATTAATTGTTTATTCTGTGACCTAGTTTGGGGTAGGTTGCGAATGTGGGTAGAATAAAGAATAATTGAGTTGTGTTGATATGAATGAGAGATAAATTAATTATTTATTCCGTGACTTAATTTGGAGCAGGTTACAGATGCTGATGGTCTAAGTTATTTATCGTACAGCAGGAGTGTGATACAGTGCAGTGGGGGCTAAATAATAAAGAAGATGAATGTCTAAAGAAAATTAAAATACATAATTCGACAACCAATCAACAATTTGAAACACCGAACAATTTTACTTGCGGTGGATGTGGTTTCTCTAGTTAATCACTATTAATAATATTGCTTCGGAATACCTCCAATGTACACTATACAACGTATTTATATATCTTGCAAATTTATTATTTATTGCTTCCATTTCTAAATCTTCCGATAATATTTGTTTCATAAAAAAAAAAGACAGATTCCGTTGTCACTTAGAAAGTTATTCTTCTCACAAACTATCTCCTAATAAATAACTAATATCGAAGACCACACACCAAAACCAAGATTACGAATCTAACAATATTTAAATATTCCATTTGCACTGCGTACGTTACAAGCGCCAGACAAAATACCGGAATTTCCACCCCAAAACATAATATTTATCTACCTCTGCGTGAACAGAAAACCCACGAAAATACTTTATTTTTCTCCCCTAGTTTAATCATTTATAGATTAATCAATTCTTACAAATCTTTCCCAAGAACATTTCTCTCTCTCCCCACTCTACGGCTACTTAATATAGCCTTTCCCTACTTATCCCCCAGACAGTACAACACAGTAACTTGTCTGATACACAAACCTTCCCCCTTCGATAATTCCTCCCCACCCATTTCCGAAAAAAAAAAATTGCACCAACCCAAAAATGAACATCCCAATCTTCTTCGTGTTCCTCTTGTTCACGACATGTGCAAGTAACATCTCGGACCTGGACGTCCTCCTCAAGCTCAAGGACTCGTTCTTGGGCCTTAACGGCTTCGGCTTGGACGACTGGTCGCCCTCCACATCCTCTACCGCCCACTGCAGCTTCTCCGGGGTCACGTGCGACGAGGACGCCCGCGTGGTGTCCCTGAACGTGTCTTTAAACCCGGGCCTCAACGGCACCATCCCGCCGGAGATCGGCTTGTTGAACAAGCTCGTAAACCTCACCCTCGCCGGGAACAGCCTCGGCGGGAGGCTTCCGATCGAGATGGCGGAGCTAACGTCACTAAGGTTGCTCAATCTCTCCGCTAACATGCACCTGGAGGGAAATTTCCCCGGGGAAATCACCCTCGGGATGGCCTACCTCGAGACCCTGGACGTGTACAACAACAACTTCTCCGGCCCGCTACCGCCGGAGATCGGCGCCCTTCGGAGCCTCAAGCACCTCCACCTCGGAGGGAACTTGTTCTCAGGCCCAATTCCGGAATCCTACTCGGAGATGCAGAGCCTGGAGTACCTTGGGCTAAACGGCAACAGCCAGTCAGGTAAAGAGAAAGTAATGTTTCGTAATAATATCATGTTAGAATTTTCTTATCGGGTGATAATTATAATATTTTTATTACAGGTAAAGTCCCTGCAAGCCTCTCGAAGCTGAAGAACCTAACGCACCTTTACCTGGGTTATTTCAACTCCTACGAAGGAGGAATCCCTCCTGAGTTCGGCTACATGGAGAATCTCCAACTCATTGACATGGGCAGCTGCAACCTCTCCGGCGAGATTCCCGCCACTCTCGGGCGGTTACCTCACCTGCATTCTCTGTTCCTCCAGGTCAACAAGCTGTCTGGCCGCATCCCTCCGGAGCTGTCTGCCCTTTCCAGGTTGATGTCTCTTGATTTGTCGATCAATAACCTGGTCGGGGAGATCCCGGAGGAGTTCTCCCGGCTGACGAACTCGACGCTCATCAATTTGTTCAGTAATAAGCTTTGGGGACCGGTCCCGGAGTTCATCGGGGAGCTTCCGAACCTGGAGACGCTTCAGCTTTGGGGGAACAACTTCACGTTGGAGCTCCCCGCGAGTTTGGGACGCAACGGGAAGTTGAAGTTTTTGGATGTTTCCTGTAATCATTTAACTGGTGAGGTCCCTAAGGACTTGTGCTTGGGAGGGCATCTGGAGACTTTGATCTTGATGAATAACTTCTTTTTTGGGAGCTTGCCTGAGGAGTTGGGTCAATGCCGGTCGTTGACTAGGGTCAGGGTAATGAATAATTACCTCGAAGGACCGGTTCCCGCCGGGATGTTCAGTCTTCCGGAGAATACTATCTTGGAGCTAGGCAACAACGACTTCACCGGGGAGCTTCCGGCGGAGATGTCCGGCGACAAGCTCGGGCACCTCGTCATCTCCAACACCCGGATCACTGGCGCTATCCCCCCGGCGATTGGCAACTTCCACAATCTCCAAGTGCTCTCCCTCGACGGAAATAAGCTCACCGGAGGAATCCCGGAGAGTATATTCGGCCTCAGGCATTTGACCACGTTCAACATTACCGCCAACAATCTGACCGGACAGATCCCGGCCTCCATTACCGGGTGCACCTCCCTTAACTCGATGGACATGAGCCGGAACAGCCTCAGCGGAGAGATACCCGTCGGAATCACTCACTTGAAGAACCTCGGATTCCTCAACATCTCGCGAAACGAGTTGACCGGAGAAATTCCCGTTGATATACGGTACATGACCAGCCTCACAGCCCTCGACCTCTCCTTCAACAACTTCATCGGAACCCTCCCAACCGGCGGACAGTTCAACGTCTTCAACGTCTCCTCATTCGACGGAAATCCTAACCTATGCAACCCGACCGTCAAGAACCTCACGTGCCCACCTATTAGCCGCTCCGATAACGGGAATGAAACGGCTCAGTTGGGGGCCTCCGGAGTGATCATCATCGTAATTGCGGTTGTAACCGTGACAATATTCGCAATTGTGACGGTTTTCCGGGTGAGGAGGAGGATGATACGCGAATCCCGCGCGTGGAAGCTTACCGCCTTTCAGCGGCTTAGCTTCAAGGCGGAGGAGGTCCTCGAGTGTCTCAAAGAGGAGAATATCATTGGGAAAGGCGGGGCTGGGATCGTGTACCGAGGGTCCATGCCGGACGGCACTGACGTGGCGATCAAGATGCTGACGGGGCGCGGGAGCAGCGACCACGGCTTCTCCGCGGAGATCCAGACGCTCGGGAAGATACGGCACCGTAACATCGTGAGGCTGCTGGGTTACGTGTCCAACAAGGACACCAACCTTCTTCTTTACGAGTACATGCCCAATGGGAGCTTAGGGGAGCTGCTTCATGGCTCCAAGGGTGGCCACCTTCAGTGGGAGACCAGGTACCAGGTCGCCTTGGAGGCCGCCAAGGGGCTGTGTTACCTCCACCACGATTGCTCACCATTGATCATCCACAGGGATGTGAAGTCGAATAACATTCTGCTCGATTCGGACTTCGAGGCACACGTGGCTGACTTCGGGCTCGCTAAGTTCCTCCAGGATGCTGATGCCTCCGAATGCATGTCCTCCGTTGCTGGATCCTACGGCTACATTGCTCCAGGTGATTATTCAGTTGATGATGCACGCTTTTGTAAAATTTATTTGCAGGTTCACGATTTTATATTTAATTGTTAAAACTAGGAATTTATTTCGGAATATTTGTGACAAGAATAACGAAGTGTTACCCTGTTTGTTGTTGGATTTGGCATTTATTAGCAAGTCTTAAATTTGATCAGCTTTGACTGTAAACTGCAGTTTTGTTTTGTCTTGTCTACCGCCTGAAATGTACTGCTGTAGTATAATGTGTAATTTACGGACACTAGTTGTCGGATGACAACAATTAAACTAGAATTTGCTCTATGTCCTTATCCTGCTCTGTCTAAATCATACAGAATACGCTTACACGCTGAAGGTTGACGAGAAGAGCGACGTGTATAGCTTCGGGGTGGTGTTGCTGGAGCTGGTCGCGGGCCGGAAGCCAGTGGGGGGATTCGGGGACGGAGTGGACATTGTTAGTTGGGTGAGGAACACCATCTCGGAGCTAACTCAGCCATCCGAAGCGGCGTCGGCGATCCTGGACCCGAGGCTGACCGTCTACACGTTGACGAGCGTGATTCAGTTGTTCAAGATTGCGATGATGTGCGTCGAGGATGATAGCCATGCGAGGCCCACCATGAGGGAGGTGGTTCACATGCTCACCAATCCTCCCCACTCGGTTAAGTGTTGACCCCACCATGCCTGGTCTGTTCGATTCAGTAATCTGTTGGAGAAATAAGGCTTTCGATGCAGAGGCTCAATAAGAACGAAGCTAGCCGAATTGGAATGGGTTATATGTATGTACCTAAAACAATGGCGTGGAAGTTTTTATTCAGATATGTAGGGCTTGGAAGTTGTAATATACATGGAGAATTAATGGAGTGCTTCAATCTCATTGTAATATGCCGATGTATCTAACTTGCTATTTTGTTTCTTTCTTGATAAATGGAAGTTCAATTGAGAATTCCAATACGAACCGATGAATAGCATAAGTGTGCTCAAGTAAAACTAACACAAATCCAACATTAGCAACTAAGAGCAAAATGGCATTTCAATGAAAGATGTCAGAGAATGGATATTTGATCTGAGATTTGTGATTAACTAAATCTACTTTTACTCAACAACCATCTGTAATTCCTTAAAAACAACCACGTGTAGGAAAGAATGTTATTCTAATTTAAACAAAAAATTTCAAGTTCGAGCATTTAAACCAGAGAAATGTTAAATATTTATTAAAAATATTTATTATTTTTTGAAAGTTCTTAATTAACTCAAATAACAAAATCGTATTATATCCAAAAAATTGAACTTACTCGACATATTTTGAACAAGATTTGATTTGTACTACATTTTACTCAACGGACTCATACTGGCTCAAACATTTGACCAAATATTTTTTAAGGTTAAAAATTATCACTGTTACTCATAATTGGCATCATATAAAATTAGTTCCTCAAGTTCATGAGGAGAATTGGCAACAACATCATAGTTTATGTTGCCTAATAGACTTTGCAACCAATATGCTACTTGTTGACGGATCTAGGTATAAACTTTTGACCAAATTAACAAACATAAAAACAACATGATCTACCAACTGATAAAATACAATTTGTTTGAGTTTAAAAAATATGACCATGAGATCATATATAAAAATGTGATGATTGTTATCTAATTCAATTAGATTAAGAGGATTATATAGTTTGTGAATGAACATCGAGTGACATTCATTCTTTAGGACGAGATAAAATAACCAAAGGGATAAAAAAAGAAGGGAAAAGTCCACTTTAGTACCCTGTAGTATCGACCAAAATCACTTTAGTACCATGTGGTAAAAAACTGATCAATTGAGTCATACTTATTCCAATTAACATCAAAAAGGGCCTCGGGCAGCTGCCCGGAGCTGCCCGAACCTACCCGAACCCTACCCCGGCTACGTGGCCAGCCACGTCACCAATTTTTGATGATGTGGCGCCACGTGGAGAGGAGGAGGAGGAGGATGCGGGGAGGAGGAAGAGGACGCGCGGAGGAGGGGGAGGAGGAGGAGGAGGAGGGGAGGAGGAGGAGGAGGACGCGCAGGAGGAGGAGGCGGAGGAGGAGGACGGGGAGAGGAGGAGGAGGAGGAGGACGCAGAGAGGAGGAGGAGAACGCGGAGGAGGAGGACGCGGAGGAGGAGGAGGAGGAGGAGGAGGAGGGGAGGAGGAGGAGGAGGACGCGGAGGAGGAGGACGCAGAGGAGGAGGAGGAGGAGGAGGAGGGGAGGAGGACGCGGAGGAGGAGGAGGAGGAGGAGGGGAGGAGGAGGACGCGGAGGAGGAGGAGGAGGCAGAGGAGGAGGAGGCAGAGGAGGAGGAGGACGCGGAGGAGGAGGAGGAGGAGGAGGAGGAGGAGGAGGGGGGAAGGAGATGGATGTCCACGTGGCGCCACGTCATCAAAAATTGGTGACGTGGCTGGCCACGTAGCCCGGGCAGGGTTCGGGTAGGTTCGGGCAGCTCCGGGCAGCTACCCGAGGCCCTTTTTGATGTTAATTGGAATAAGTATGTGATGTGAGCACACCTACGAACACACCTACGAACACACCTACATTCAAGCCACAAGACTCACGGCAAGTGCACGTACCAATTGGACCGGTGACACGAGCAAGAGCCAAAAAGTTTCAGGCCGAATTTAATGGATTAATGCAAAAAGTCTGGGCTCAAGATGGTGCGTACAAGTGCAAGGACGTGCATGAGGCCCATGCAAAGCCCATGCACGTGATAGAGGCTATTTTGGAAGCTTGACATGCACGTAAGCTTCTAGATGCATGCGCACATGGAGAATCAAGAAGAATCAGCCTATTTAGTCCGTGCATCTACTTGTTTTGGGCGTGCAGCTATTAGTTATTCTATTAGATATTATTTGCTTATATTATTCCTTATTTAGTTGAATAAATTCGGCCAGAATCTCCTTAGATTAGGAAAGAGAGTTTTGGCCAGCCTTTGAACTCCTTTTAAGGAGTTAGCTTGTTTAGGAATACTTTGGTACTTTGGAGCCTATATAAGGAGGTCTCCTAGCAATAAAACGTACACAACTTTGGAGATTGATAATTTTGTGAGTTAGATACTCCTTGCGTGTTCTTGCTAATTGCTGGATTGCTTAGCTTGAGCGAATCTTTCACTTATCAAACGATTCCTCCATCATCGTTTGTGGCGTGATTCGACTTGGACCAAAGGTTCACGAAATTCCATTGCTCGGGTTGCAGTTCTTCCAAACCAAGGTTCTTGCAAGGCTCGAGTTTGTGGGTTGCGGTCTATTCCATCCAAAGTAGCACGGTCCGTTGTGAATCTCCTGCCGAGGTTCATATTATTTGGTATCAGAGCCACGGTTTGCTACTATCTATCTTTACGTTCCCTTTTGTTAGTCTAGTACCCAATTCGTTTTTCTTAAGTAGTTTGATTCGTTCGTGTTTCAAGCAATCAGATTCGTGACTTAGTTATTCTAGGTTGTGTATTCTGATCAAAAGAGAAAAAAAAAGGAAAGAAAAGAAACGGAAAACAAAAGAAGAAGCAAGACTAAACAGGAAATTGCAAGACCAAAGCGGAGCAAGGCGAATTAGGAAGCTTGCGATTAAAGAGAAAACGTAAGAGAAACAAAAGAGGAAGCAAGAAGCAAAAACCAATCGGACAGAAAATAAGAGGAAGTCAATCCGAAGTAATCTACGTGCAGCGCAAGAAAATAAGGAACTACCTTTGATAGTGATCCGTGTAGTTCAAGCAAAGCCTTGTTAGCTTAGTAAGAACGTACAAGAGTATCACGAGAGGAAAAAGGCAAGAGTTGTGAGTGCATTAGAGAGAAAAGCCAAAGAATTGAGTGCAAACACGAGTGAACTTGAGTGCAACTTACATTGAGAGTAAACACGTAAGGGAGTGAACTTGTGAGGCCATCAATTTTTTTTACTAACGAAATTTTCTTGCAGCCAGATATGTCTTACGAAGATCAAAGAGAAAAAGAGGGTACGTTGGCTGATGTTGGTCTTAAGGTATTTGTGGAGGCCCTGACAGGAAAATTCCAACAAATGATGCGAGCGGAGATGGAGCCGTTGCAACAACGCATGGATGCAATGGAGGACACTCGCAACAGCCAACAATCAAGAAGCGAAGTCCAAGCACAACAAAGGTTTGCACCTTTGGGAGGCACAAGTGGAGGAGAATTCCGTGCACAAAGAAGGAGAGCCCCCTTGGGAAGCACAAGTGAAGAAGATTCAGACCCTTTCCAGGAGGAGGACGTAGGTTCTACAAGGAATCTTAGGCGAGCAAGGACTAACCTCCCACCTAGAGAGGCAAGGCGAAGAAGAGATGACAACTTGGGAAGTATTAAGCTGAAGATACCTTCCTTTGCAGGTCGTTCTGACCCGGAGGCATACCTAGAGTGGGAGAAGAAGATTGAGTTCGTGTTTGATTGCCACGACTGTTCCGAAGCAAAAAAGGTAAAGCTAGCTGTGACTGAATTCGCTGATTATGCTATAACGTGGTGGGATCAACTTGTCACAAGCAGGAGGCGTAATAGAGAGCGTCCTATAGCTACATGGGAGGAGATGAAAGTGGTGATGAGGAAACGTTTTGTGCCAAGTCATTACTACCGAGAGCTATACAAGAAGTTGCAAGGGATGAGACAAGGAAGCCTGAGCGTGGAAGAATATTACAAACAAATGGAGATGGCCATGATAAGAGCTGATGTGGAGGAAGATAGAGAAGCTACCATGGCAAGGTTCTTGAATGGACTCAATCCTGAGATCCATGACAAAGTAGAGTTGCAACATTATGTGGAGTTGGAGGACATGGTGCATATGGCCACGAAAATTGAGAAGCAACTGAAGAGAGGAGGAGGAGGGACAAGAGCTACATCAAGTGCTAATTGGAAGCCAAACTATTCAAAGAAATTTGAAAAACCACAGGCAACCAAGATAGAGCACAAGACTGAGAGTTCCAATGCCAATTCCCAAAAGAAGGTGGAAGCCACTCCCACACGAAACCGTGATATCAAGTGCTTCAAGTGTCAATGAAGGGGGCACATCTCAAGTCAATGCCCTAACAAACAGATTATGGTGATTAGGGAGAGTGGGGAGGTCGTAACAGAAGGAGAAGATTCGGATCATGATAGCATGCCTTCATTGGAAGACGTATCCGAAGAGGAAATTCAAGTTCCTGAAGGACTCACTCTAGTGGCAAGAAGAGTTTTGAACTTGAAAGCAAGAGAAGAAGATGACAGAGCACAAAGGGAGAACATCTTCCATACAAGATGTTATGTCAAGGACAAGGTGTGTAATGTCCTCATTGATGGAGGCAGCTGTGCTAACGTGGCAAGCACTACTATGGTTGAGAAGTTAGGGTTACTCACGAAGAAACACCCTAAACCTTACAAGCTGCAATGGCTGAATGATAGTGGAGAAGTACGAGTGGAGAAGCAAGTGCTAGTGACATTCCGCATTGGCAAGTACGAAGATGAAGTGTTGTGCGATGTTGTGCCAATGCAAGCTAGTCATCTCCTGTTGGGGAGGCCGTGGCAGTTTGATAGAAGAGTAACTCATGACGGATACACCAACAAGTACTCATTTACACTCAATAGGCGTGTGTTCACTTTGGCCCCCTTAGCGCCATCACAAGTTTGTGAAGATCAGATGAAGTTACAAAAAGAAAGTGATGAGAGAAAAAAAAATGAGCAAAAGAAACGAATTGAGAGGAGAGAAGAAGCCGAAAAACAGAAAGAAAAAACGGCCAAAAGAGAGGATACAATGGAGCGAACAAAAGAAGCCGGAAAAACAGAATTGAAATCGGCCATTGAGAGAAAATCCGAGGGATGGAAAAAGAACTACTATGTGGGAGCAAGTGAAATCAAGCAAGCTTGTTTTGAAAAAAAAGTCTATGATCTTACTCCGGTATAGGGAGACACTTTTTATCGCTAACGAACTTGAGCCACACTTGCCTAGTGTGATTGTTTCTCTCTTGCAGGACTACAAGGATGTCTTTCCCGAAGAGCTACCAGCTGGATTACCACCTATACGAGGGATTGAGCATCAAATTGACTTTGTTCCAGGAGCTACCATACCTAACCGCCCCGCATAAAGAAGTAATCCGGAGGAAACAAAGGAACTTGAGAGGCAAGTCAATGAGCTTTTGGAAAAAGGGTACGTGAGAGAAAGCATGAGCCCATGTGCTGTTCCAGTCCTACTTGTGCCTAAGAAGGATGGATCATGGAGGATGTGTGTTGATTGCCGAGCTGTCAACAACATCACGGTAAAATATCGTCACCCTATTCCTCGCTTAGATGACATGTTAGATGAGTTGCATGGTTCTTGCATGTTTTCTAAGATTGACTTAAAAAGTGGTTATCATCAGATTAGGATGAAAGAAGGAGATGAGTGGAAGACTGCTTTTAAAACAAAATATGGGTTGTATGAGTGGATGGTCATGCCGTTCGGGTTATCTAATGCACCTAGTACATTCATGCGCCTTATGAATCATGTCTTACGTCCATTCATTGGCAAATTTGTCGTTGTGTACTTTGATGATATACTCATTTATAGTACGAATTTAGAGGATCATGTAGAGCATTTGAAATCTGTCCTAGATGCACTTAGAGAGGATCAATTATTTGCCAACTTGAAGAAGTGCACCTTTTGCACAGATAAACTTGTATTCTTGGGTTTTGTTGTTAGTGCTCACGGAATACAGGTTGATGAGGAGAATATCCGAGCCATACGGGACTGGCCAAGTCCTACAAGTGTTGCTAATGTTCGAAGTTTTCATGGCTTAGCTAGCTTTTACAGGAGGTTCGTGAAAGACTTTAGTAGCCTAGCCGCGCCCCTCACTGAAGTCATCAAGAAGAACGTTGGATTTAGTTGGGGAGAAGCTCAAGAGAACGCATTCCAACTCATCAAAGAGAAGTTGACTAATGCTCCTTTGTTGGCTTTGCCTAACTTTGCTAAAACCTTTGAAGTTGAATGTGATGCCTCAGGTATAGGTATTGGAGCTGTCCTCATGCAAGAAGGGAGACCAATTGCCTACTTTAGTGAGAAACTAAGTGGAGCAACCTTGAACTATCCAACTTATGACAAAGAGTTGTATGCACTAGTTCGAGCGTTGGAAACATGGCAGCATTACTTGTGGCCCAAGGAATTCGTGATCCACACTGATCATGAATCACTCAAGCACTTAAAGGGGCAACACAAGCTGAATAAAAGGCATGCACGATGGGTGGAGTTCATTGAGACATTTTCTTATGTCATTCGCTACAAGCAAGGTAAGGAAAATGTAGTAGCTGATGCCCTATCGCGAAGGTATGCTTTGATCTCAACTCTTGATGCGAAGTTAATTGGTTTTGAACACATTAAAGAGTTGTATGCTGATGATACTGATTTTGGTGATCTGTTCCGAGCTACGGAGAAGAGTGCAAGTGGTAAATTTTTTCAGACTGAAGGTTACCTATTTCGTGAGAACAAACTTTGTGTGCCTAATTGTTCTATGCGAGAGTTGCTAATTCAGGAGGCACATGGAGGCGGATTGATGGGGCACTTTGGAATCGCAAAGACTTTGGCAATGCTACAAGATCACTTCTATTGGCCGCATATGAAGCGTGACGTTGAAAGAGTTTGTGGACGTTGCACACATGCAAGCAAGCCAAGTCGAAGGTAAAACCCCATGGTTTGTATACCCCACTACCTATACCTAGTGAGCCTTGGATTGATATCTCTATGGATTTTGTGTTAGGACTGCCTAGGACTAAACGTGGAAGGGATTCAATCTTTGTGGTAGTGGATGGGTTTTCTAAGATGGCACATTTTATTCCATGTCATAAGACTGATGATGCTTCAAACATTGCTGATCTGTTCTTTAGAGAAGTTGTTAGGTTGCATGGTATGCCTAGAACTATTATTTCTGATAGAGATGCTAAGTTCTTGAGTTACTTTTGGAAGACCTTGTGGAGTAAGTTAGGTACCAAGTTGTTATTTTCTACTACTTGTCATCCACAAACTGATGGTCAAACTGAAGTTGTCAATAGGACCTTGTCTACTTTATTGAGAGCACTTATCAAGCATAACATTAAGACTTGGGAAGAATGTTTGCCACATGTTGAATTTGCTTATAATCGTTCCGTTCATTCTGCTACTCAATTCTCACCATTTGAGCTTGTTTATGGATTTAATCCTTTGACTCCTTTGGATTTATCACCTTTGCCTTCGAGTGAGCATGTTAACTTAGATGGCAAGAAGAAGGCTGATTTTGTCAAGCAACTGCATGAGAGGGCGCGAATGAACATAGAGAAACGAACAGAGCACTACGCGAGACAAGCAAACAAAGGACGACACAAGGTTGTCTTTGAGCCTGGAGATTGGGTCTGGGTGCACATGCGAAAGGAACGCTTTCCCGCGCAACGGCGTTCAAAGTTGCTACCACGGGGAGATGGTCCATTTCAAGTGCTTAAACGCATCAATGACAATGCCTACAAGCTTGACCTGCCAGGTGAGTATAATGTTAGTGCTTCTTTCAATGTTACTGATTTTAGTCCGTTTGATGTAGGTGACGATTTGAGGACAAATCCTTTTCAAGAGGA
Organism: Hypericum androsaemum; assembly: GCA_963995505.1. NCBI lineage: Eukaryota > Viridiplantae > Streptophyta > Magnoliopsida > Malpighiales > Hypericaceae > Hypericum > Hypericum androsaemum. The sequence goes on from OZ023191.1 coordinate 941,164, forward strand.
GGGGAATGATGTGAGCACACCTACGAACACACCTACATTCAAGCCACAAGACTCACGGCAAGTGCACGTACCAATTGGACCGGTGACACGAGCAAGAGCCAAAAAGTTTCAGGCCGAATTTAATGGATTAATGCAAGAAGTCTGGGCTCAAGATGGTGCGTACAAGTGCAAGGACGTGCATGAGGGCCATGCAAAGCCCATGCACGTGATAGAGGCTATTTTGGAAGCTTGACATGCACGTAAGCTTCTAGATGCATGCGCACATGGAGAATCAAGAAGAATCAGCCTATTTAGTCCGTGCATCTACTTGTTTTGGACGTGCAGCTATTAGTTATTCTATTAGATATTATTTGCTTATATTATTCCTTATTTAGTTGAATAAATTCGGCCAGAATCTCCTTAGATTAGGAAAGAGAGTTTTGGCCAGCCTTTGAACTCCTTTTAAGGAGTTAGCTTATTTAGGAATACTTTGGTACTTTGGAGCCTATATAAGGAGGTCTCCTAGCAATAAAACGTACACAACTTTGGAGATTGATAATTTTGTGAGTTAGATACTCCTTGCGTGTTCTTGCTAATTGCTGGATTGCTTAGCTTGAGCGAATCTTTCACTTATCAAACGATTCCTCCATCATCGTTTGTGGCGTGATTCGACTTGGACCAAAGGTTCACGAAATTCCATTGCTCGGGTTGCGGTTCTTCCAAACCAAGGTTCTTGCAAGGCTCGAGTTCGTGGGTTGCGGTCTATTCCATCCAAAGTAGCACGGTCCGTTGTGAATCTCCTGCCGAGGTTCATATTGTATGACTCGATTGATCGGTTTTTTACCACAGGGTACTAAAGTGATTTTGGTCGATACTACAGGGTACTAAAGTGGACTTTTCCCAACAAAAAATACAGGAAAATGACAGGAAAATGAGTGAATCTAAACGACCGGTCAGCTGGACCAAACAGAGCCGCTGAACAACCTCCCGCTCGAAACTTCCCTCCCTTGGAAAATTCAAAAGTCACGCTTCTAAAATCTAAATCCCCAGAAGAGAGAGAGAGAGAGCAACAATCGTAGATGGAAGACTCTACGCCGGTCGTCTGCCCAAACACAGTGACGGTTCGCCGAAACCCTCCTCGGCGGGCGAGACCGACTCCCTCGGCGATCCCTCTCCCAAAGCCGTCTTCCCCCAACTCCGACCTCTCTAACATCCCTTCCTTCCCTATCCACGATATCCTCTCCATCCGATTGCCCGAAAAGCCGAGCCGAGAACCGACAGAGGCGGACAAGACGACCGGTCCCTCATCCGAAAACCTAAAAGTGTACCTCCGAATTCGGCCTGCCAAAGCTCCCGATAGAGCGCCCAAGTCCAGGCAGAAGAATGTCTGGCCTCAAAACCCTAACAAGAAGAAACCCGATACAAGGAGGAGGAGAAGTGGAGGAAGCCGCGAGAGCTGCGTTGCGGTCGACGAAGCGGCGCGATCCGTGACATTAACCCCTCCTGTATCATTGCAGGAATCAAAGCGCATCAAGTCCGAGGTCTTCGAAGGGTTCTCTCGTGTTTTTGCTTCGGATTCCCCTCAGGAGGATGTGTATAGGTATATGGTGAGGCCTTTGGTGGAGGAGTTTCTGCAAGGTAAGAGTGGAATGCTGGCGGCATTGGGACCCAGCGGGTCGGGGAAGACACACACAGTGTTCGGGACTCCGCGAGACCCTGGGATGGTCCCTCTCGCACTCCAACAGATCTTCAACGAGAAGCGGAATGGGTATTGCTGATCCCTAACTCAAGTATGGAGAGTGTGTGCTGTTAGAGGTCAAGCATTTCTGTAATTAGGCTTTTTTGTGTGTGTGAATAGGCAGTACTACGTGTCGATTTTCGAGATATATTCCGAGCAAAGGAAGGTGGAGAGGGTTTGCGATTTATCTCCGGAGGGAACCGAGTTGTCGATGCAGCAGTCGACAATTAAAGGCCTACGACAGGTAGTTATAGGCTGTGTATTATTATCTTTGTCACTGGTTACAATTTACTGACTTTTGATAGTGCTCTTTGATTTCTTTATTTTGATGCACGCAGGTTGCTGTTTCTGATGCTTCACATGCTGAGTCATTGATCAATCTTGCAATGTTGAAGCGCGCGACTGCTACGACAAACACGAATAGTCAGTCGAGGTGCTGTTCCGATAAACGATTTGTGTTTTTCCGGTTGAGACAAGTGTTTGTTATCAGAGATGACCTTTGCAGCTTAGTGAAGTTGCTATTGTGCTTAATGAGCTTTCACCTTTCCATGCCTTGTAGCCGGTCGCAGTGCATTATTAACATCTCCTACTCTGCCTCGAAGGATGAGGTTGAACTTGATGACCGCCTCAATGATGCTGTCCTGACCATTGTTGACCTAGCTGGAGCTGAAAGAGAGAAGAGAACTGGAAACCAGGTTACTGGTCGTTCTAGAGTTTTCTTTTCTAGCTGAGAGTTAGAATTTTCAAGCAGGGGCAATTTTAAATTAAAAGGGTTTGAACAACCAAGATCGAAGTTAACTTCGCAAGAAGTGTGTTTTGCAGGGTTCAAGATTGCTCGAAAGTAACTTCATCAACAACACAGTTATGGTTTTTGGCCAATGCTTGAGGGTATTGTTTTCTAACTTAACCTTTGGGACTGTGTAATTTGGTAACTAGATCTGATGTTATGCCTTACTAGGAGTGTGTGCTAGTTTTATGTTGCATACTCCAGTTCATGATTACTGCTTGTTTGCCGTTCAGTCATTGTTGGAACATCAAAAGAATCCAAAGAAGCCAATACAAAAGCAGTACCAGAACTCTTTGGTAATGTTTGATTTTCTATTTATTTTGTGCCAAATTTCTCCAAGCAATGTCCGTCCAACTTGAATTTTAAATGAGCAGTTAACAAGGTATCTGCGGGATTATCTAGAAGGAAAGAAGCGGATGACATTGGTATGCAGTCTTTGTTGCCTCGGTTTACATTTAGATTTCCATTTTTGCAAGAAATAAAAAGCTTTTATTTGCTTACTATTGCACGGATAAGCTATTGCTTTACTACATCATACAGATACTGACAGTCAAACCTGAAGTCGAGAGCTATCTTGATACCATGTATCTGCTAAGACAAGCTTCTCCATATATGACAATCAAGTAAAATATCCTTTTTCCTTTTGCTTCCAACCTTCTCTTCTGAATCTACGCGTTACAACACTTTTACTTCTTACAGGTTTGAGAAGGTCGAGCCCGTGAAGTTGGTTCAGAACAAGAGGCACATGCAAACGTTGCCTGCTCAAGGGCAGCTGAAAAGGTTGAAGATCAATGCAGTCAATGTTTACGAGGTACATTACTGCCCTTTTTAGAATGCCTATTTTTCTTATCGAAGACTATAGTTTTTGCCTTCTTGAGTTAAAGATGGTTTGAATTTAAGCTTATCATCTCCAGTTGGTTCGTATTTGAGTAAGATTTTTTGGTACAACTCTGTACATAAAATAAACTTATACTCTTTGTATGTTTAGTACTTGAGGAAAGATGCAAGTGTGTTACCTCCTTATAGTTTTATACTAACAGTACTCTTTAGTTGTACTTCCCTCACCAGCTTCTGAGCGTTAAAGTTTAGCATATTCCAGAATTGGTTGAAAATGACTCATTCTACTAACAGTACTGTTGAACACTTGGTGATTATTACATTGACTCAGGTTGAAGAGAGAGAGATTCCAGATGAAAATCCACTTCTGCTTGCAGGTTCCAGGAAACTCCACTTTGTATTACCTTTATCCTCTCTCTCTTGTTTAAATGTACTGGCTTTCTCTAATTCTCTGCATGGTACTTTGTTTTCTTGTGTCTGCATTTCAGAATCTCCAAGAATTAACAAGCCCTACAGTTTTGATTTGTCACCTCTTAAGTTGGAGGCTAAATATGTCGAGTCTAGAGATGACAGAAATCATCTGATAATGCAAAGTTTTGCAAAAACTTTATGGAATGTCCTGAAAGAATGCAACAAAAAGCTTAAGGTAACTTCACATGAACATAACATTGATTTACATTTGTCATGTTTTTTTTTCAATGCCCATTTATCATGTTCAATCATGCACCCTTGCACTACTTCTCGAGCAAAATAAACTCGCCGATGTTAAAGTGACTGGTATTCATTGCTGTGATCAGAATGCAGATAAGGAAATTCTACATCTCAAGGAGAACTTAGAGATTGAAAAGAAAAGATCAATGGAGCTGGAAACTGAGCTGCAAGATTTCAAGTCCTGCTGCCATTGTTGCAAAGGAAGTTCAGAAAGCATCTCAGACATTCAATTGCAGGAGGAGTTGAGAGTAGATGCTGAGCTGGATGAACAGGATGAGTCGAATAACGCTGACGAGGCAAATGATATATTGGTAACAGTTTTTTTTGCTCAAGGCTTGAGTTAGTTCACCAACCATTATTCTGTTTCTGTAGTTTGATCCCCTGAAAAAACTGATCGTGTGTGTGTTAGATATCAAATATTGAAGATTTAAAGGGCAGTACTTTTCTGGAGCTACCAGGTTGTCATGAAGATAATATTCCAGAGGTCTGTAGGTGTCACTCATTGTTTATCTTCTTGGTGAAATCACAGACCTGGAAGACAAATAATTTATTTTTTGTATCACCAGAAGATAGTCAGTGATAAAGCTCCAGATCTCCAATCATCAAAATGCAGCAACACTCATGAAAATGATATACCTGTCCTGCAACTAGATCCGCAAGGCCTTCCACAGGTAAATGCTCTTTTCTTTTCTTCCTGAAGAACCAATTTGTTCAAGTTCACGGTTCTGAGTTTTCTCTGAGATCATACATGACGGTTCCCCTTCTTTCCAGACGGATATAAATGATCATTTTTCAGACACCAGCACATCTAAGAACAATGTAAGCGTCATCAAAGAAAATCAAAATGATTCCAGTCAGGTACAGCCGTCAAAACGATTCTGGCCAATGCTTTCATGTTGCTAGTATTTCATATTGAATTGTCGCTGTGGCCTATCCTATATTATTACACATGCTTTCCACTTTTTTTCGTTAATACGCGTTTCTTTTGACTTTTCATAGGAGCAATTAAGTGAATCACCTTTGCAGCAGAAAGTTCAGTTCACTGAAAAGTGCAACCTTGAGACCCAAGATTTTGAAGCCAGAGCAGAGTCTTACAAACCTGTCAAGGATATACCGTCCCAAGATTTTCAAGCTAGGGCAAAGTCTTGCAAACCTTCCAATGATAAGCCGTCCCAGAATTCCGAAGCCAGAAAAGAGACTCAAAAACCTTGCAATGCTAAACCAAGAAGGTACATTTGGCTAGTTTCTGTCACAAGATGTTTATCTAGTTTCTCCATGAGCTCTTGACCGTGTGTTTCAATTCAATGACCAGGAGACTGTTGCCTGCCTCATCAAATTTACTAAGGGATTTTACGGCTTTGGGCATACATGATGAACCTGACAGAAGAAAAGTAAGTTGATTATGCTTCTTTCATTTTTCGCTTTGATGACGTTCATAAATTGAATACAAAATGTCAGTACTGAATCCACTTCAAACGGTAATACCAAGGTTTGGTTCCAGCGTATAACATAATACTAATTCGATCGGTTTCTCTTACGATTTTGTGTCTTTGGTACTCCACGAATTATTGCATCAGGTTACTAAAGGTGGCAAGGGGATGGTTGCAGACGAAAGACAAAGAACTCAGGGTAGCATCTCCCTGTTACGTTTACTTCAAAGAGACCTTCATATCTAGCATAATCCGAACTTTGAAGAATACGCAAGGTACATCCTTATCCTTTGCACAGATGTACTTGTGTACTACTCTACTAGTTCTTCGTGCAGCCGCGTTGGCACTTCGGATTTGCAGTTGCAAAGTTTGTGTTCGTGTAGATAGTTCAAACTTCAAACACGCTGTGAAAAATGAACACTGGTTATAGTATAGGTTTGACTTCCTAAGGAAAGAAGATTGAACTATATTCCGCTCTCCCTTGGTGGCCTTGTTTTGGAATGATCTGGTGCGTTTTTCCTTGGAGAAGTTTCGTGGCGTGATATAATATTCTCTTGATTCTCTAGTAGTAGACTAGAGTCAATCGACAAGAATTAGCCAAATCGTCTCCTTGGTAATGGGCCCCAGCGGCCATCTCATCCCATGATTCAGGCCCAAATAATGGTTCCTAAGGCGCGCACTATATAGCTGTGGGCCTTCTTCTCTTGCTCTGGGCTTGCTAGTACCAAACCTGGCCCGTTTAGGTTGAAAATTATGCCATTTTTTAAAATGATTCTTCGGTATTCACATTCGGGTATTATTAGTTCCTATTTAGAGGGTAGTGCTTTTTATAGGCTCGAATCTAAATTTTTTTAAAGTGAATTCAAAATTTTTACTAGTTAGACGGTGGCAACACCTAAGCGTGGTGGTCCACGAGCCAGTTTAGGTCATCTCACTTTTGTCATGGGAACTTTTCCATTGGATACGCACAAAGCACAGGACAGCATAGGAGCCTTCGCAGTGTGAGTGACGACAGTGTTCTGTGTGATATCCCTGTCGTCGTCACCTATCAACATGGGTGGACTTCGATCTTCATCCATTTTTATTTTCCTCTTTAAGACGTCCTCTCGCTGGGAAGTTTAACGATTAGCTCTACTAAGCCTATTGGAGGATGACGTATGGGAAAATGGGTGATGGTGCAGTGCACTTTAGCAACCCACCTGTGAAATTCAATTGTTGACCATATGCACATGGCCCGCATTATGTCTTGATTAGGTGTTTTTCTCACGATTGTTGTACGATGAAGCACAAGTTAAAAAAACGAGTATAAACATAGAAGAAAATAGGTCCTCGGCTACAATCCAGTACATATAGTACATATGTTCGGGGGTCATCACATGGGTTGGGAATAAGGACCACTCGGGTAGGGGAGGAGGTTACTGCCGTTATATATTTATATTATGTTTTTTTACATACTCATATTAGTTAAATAAAGTAAATTTACCTTCAAAAAAAAAATATAGAGCACATATCAACTCTATGTTGGTTTAACAGTTGGACAAAAGTTGAAGTTTGAAAAAATCAATCAACAGGGCTCAATTACTGGTAGTATTGTAACACGTCTAATTTGATATGTTAAAATTAAGCAAAGTGTGATAATAGCACTTAGTTATGGGGAAAAAATGGAGTACAAATATTCGTGAATAATAGGAATAAATGGCCATCTAACTATACATGAGCTTTTTGTCCGATGCATTAAACCCATTTGGGAGGACTAGATTTATGGTCCAAGTTTTGAACATACATTCTTTGTTTTTGACTTGGAATTAATTTGTGCATTTCACATAATAGAAACCCACGTCATTATGTAGCTGGCATGTCACGACTTGCTCATGTTACCGGTGAGTTGAATAGACTTGCTCAGCTTACAATAAGATATATATCACCCAAAATAAGAGATAAGATGAGGACTAAATTCTCTTGTCAAGTTGCAACTTAGCTTACCAAAATGAAGCACCATCCTCAACTGGTGCTTTTGCTTTTTTTGACAAGACATCTCTATTTTATGTGTTCAATGAATGTTGAGTTCCCGACCAAAAATAATGAACAAATGTTTTTTGGGGTACGAAATGGTCAACGAGAATTAAAAGCGCATACTATAGAGAGGAATATGCTGGTGTTTATGACAACTTGTAGTGTATCGTCAGATGAACGAAACTTCATGGACCAAAATGGAATTTGCCTTTTCTTATTTACTCCGGGAATGTGAAATTGGGAAAAACTGAAACTCATGCGTCTGCACAGTGCATTACACGTGGGTCAAAGTTCAGAAAAAGACATCACTTTTCGGAATTAAGACCTCGCCTCGCGTGTCCCACCTCATAACCTTCCTTTCCTGGTGTTTCCCTTTCAGCGGAAACTCATTATTGAAAATCCCACATTCCACCAAAAAATTCCAATTTATACTCGAGATTGACGCTTTCCCAATGCAAACTTTGTCCCCCATGATATGCTATCCTTTCAAATATTTCAAACATGTTTTGGTGTTATTTCTATTATGGATAACAATGGTATTGAAGATATTGATCGAAGGGTAAAAAATAAATTAGATTAATATTTCGATCAAACGTACTATATAAAATCTTTGATTTTTTCTCTTTAACTGTCCCTATCCCATAGATAGAGTTGTCGGGAAGGAATTGGAATGAAATAATATTGATTTCTATAGATCAGATATAGAAAAAGATGTTCTCTATTGACGATTTACATTGTCGACGAACTTTCCTCTTGCTATTTTTTTAAAGGTAAAATTTTACACCATGACATTCTCGGGTTTGAACCCTGGACTTTGTAGATATTAACAATGTCTTGTGCCGTTGGGCTACAAGTCTTGACACTTTCCTCTTACTATAAATTTCTTTTGTGTCGATATTAACATGTAAATTGGGACTCCATTGCCAACTTCACGAATAATTTCATTACCCTCACGAGCAAGATCACGTCCTTCGTTATGAGCTAGTACACATGCTTTTAGAGCAACTCGATAAGCTATACACTTTTTCATTAATCAGAATAACAAAACATGGTACCAACAAACGCATGGATTAACCGGTAAAAGCGTTGTAGTTTAATCAAGATATATCAAGTTCGACAAAAATGTTAAATATTTGTTGAAAAAACTTTGCCCCATTCAAAAATTTTACCCGACTCGAATTTGGTATACTCAACACATTAATATTTGAATATCATATGGTCTAAGGGGAAAAAACGTAATCATCCTGATCCAGCCCTTCCCAATACTATCCGGCACAAAGAGCTCAAGGCAGCCACGGGATGGAGTATCCAAAACATCTCAAATTTTGGATACTCGCAAAAATGTCACAATTTCTCTTTTGTGATATATTTTATTGATATTTTGTCGAATTACATTTGGAACTCTTGTCATACTTGATAATAAATGACGTCCGGGGCGGTCTGATTCAGGGAGAATAGTTCAGAAGACGATTCTTTTGTTTCTAATACAATTTCCTTTGTTATTTTTTACTTCAAAGACAATGATTATTTCAGGCCAGGCCAGCTATTTTATCTTCAACAATCAATTTTAATAATTCTCGTCAACGCACAGACAGCCTCCGTGCACATGTTATTGATGCCGCTAAGGATTTAATCTATCTTCTTTAGCGATAATTTGATTACTCAACATAAAATATCTCATCTAATTAAAAAAGGGGACCTTTTTTGTAAATTTCTGAAGCTCTCAGTCTTTTATAAAAAACTATAAAAACACTAGAGACTGATGTGTACGTAACCCATTATAATTAGATAAACCTTTTACCCGGTCCATCGACACGAGTTGACCGGACAAGCCGGTCACCATGGGCCCACCCATCATTGAGGCCCTACCTCGCACGTGCCTTCACCCAACAAGCAACCAAAAAAACCTAAAATTGAAGAATTCCCAAGTTGAAATTTAAACCAACGAAAGAGAAACAAAAAATAAAAAGAGAGAGAGAGAAACCCACGCGTCTTCCTCTTCTCCCAACCAAGTCTCAAGAAACCACCAAGAGATTAACAAAGCTTCGGTTTGTAAACCCTAGTGGTTGAAGTAGCACCCTACCAAAGCTAGGGTTTTTTTACCGAAATTTTGAAAGGTAATCTCTCGATTTTGATGCTTCTCTGATTCGTTTCCGTGCGGTTATAAATGATTTTGCGTATTAATTCAGTGGATAGATAGTTCTTCCGATTGGTAGGGCACGGTATGACTCGAGTCGATTTTAGGTCAGACCATAACTCGCCAGCCATGAAAATGAAGCTAGGGTTTGGTTGTTTTGCTTGCGTTTCAGTTGAAGAATTCTAGGGATCTTATGGCTTTTGATTATTAAGAACGGCTTTTGATCTTTCCAGGATTGACTCGTTGTTTAATTGCTGTTTGCTGGCTAGCAAAGTTGCGCTATCTGCGGGTGATTTCGGTCTGTCGTGTAAGTCTGTTGCACTTTCCTTTCGCTACTTCCTCTGCTTCCGCTGAGTCGTATCATGTTTGTACTTTTTTGGGTGCAAGTATGAAGATTTTACGAGTTGCTGTCTCAGATTCTTAATTGTGTGCTGCTGAAAAATGTTGCTGGCTGAGTTATTTGGACGAGAACATGCCGACAAGTCATTTGTTGGCTTCTGAGTGGTTAATTGTAAAATGTTTGGTGCAGTTAGCCGAGAATATTTGCAATCCACATTTGCTTTTCTTTCGAAGATGCTGAATTTTTGTTAGCTGAAAATGACAAAATAGATTGCTTTTGGATTATATTAGCTCTGTGAAGTTAGCCGAGAATATTTGCAGTATCATTTGACATGTGGCTTGTTTATTGGTATCCGATGTTTCTTATCATTTATGTTTTATGTCTCTGCAGGGTGTCTCCAAACTATGATCTGAAATTAGATGGCTTGTTTGCAGTGATGCCAGGTCGTAAGATATTTAAAGCACGATGACGCTTGAAGATTTCTTTACCCTGACTGAGATGAAAGATGGGCTTACTGCCCCCTCTCGTGTCCATGAGCTGATTTCCGTAATGCAGAAGGAGAAACATTCTGCTGTAAAGAATATTGGTGATGCAAGCAGACACTGGGCTGCTGTTGCTAGCACAATTGCTGCTACAGAGAAGAAAGATTGTCTTGAACTTTTTATCCAGTTAGATGGGCTCTGGTTTATCGATAGATGGTTGAAGGATGCTCTAAAACATGGTCGTGATACAACTGATAGCTTAATAGAGGAATCAATTACATCGCTTCTTAGAGCAGTAGAGAAGTTGCAAATAGACAAGGAGAGGTCTGTTTCTTCGGGGATCTGGATCACTATTAATAACCTTCTTGACCATAGCAGCTCTCGAGTTCAGGATAGAGCACGGATGCTGGTTGATGGGTGGAAGCAGAGCCAGATTGGCGATATGGTCAGCCCTGAGCTTCAGAGTGTCAGCTCCTGCTGTGACGCCTCTGTGCTAAGTGGCAAGAGTGACAAAAGGCAAGATGGTACACTCCAAGCGACTAAACTCGAAGCATGCATGAAGTTTGATACTAATTCCGCAGATCCTGCCAGGGAAGAGAGTTTGCTGTTAAACCACTCAGATTTTGTTAACTCAGAAGAAGGCGAGAGTGATAAATCTAAGCAGAATGATGAGTTGCCCGCATGTAGAAGTGTGGAAGATAAGCCTCTGGATGGCCCTAGCACCTCACTAACTTCAGGATCCGGTCACGAGAGCCTTTCAAGGACGGAAAAGGTGCCGATAGCAGCTCCTGTGGCAGTCCAAAGTCAGCACTGTCATTTCCTCGATGAATCAGATGTGGCCTCTAGTAATTTGAAACCTGTAGTCAATATTTCCATTGAAACTAGCTCTTCAAATAATGTGGTGGCATCTGTCGGTGCACCAACGATTAAATCTGAAGATGCTGGATTCTGTGCTATGACCAGCAATGCTATTGGAGATGCTAATAAATGTGAAAGACAGACAGTGGATGGTAAGGCTATGGATGGCCAATTTGATTCTCACACTGATCAAGACTCATCTGACCATGAGGGCAGATTGGATAAGGCTGATGAAGCTGGGACTTCCTTTTCACGGATGGATATTGATGCCTCTGATGATTCTAGTGGAGATAGCAGCGATGGAGCAGAAGATTTGGAAGATATTTCTAGATTTTCCAAACCAGTCGTGCGCAAACGCAGTCCTGACTTTACAGACAAAAAAAAATATAACAGCGAGCTGGACTATGGCATAGTTGATGCTCTAGAAGTTGCTCGACTAGTTGCTCAAGACGTGGAGAGACAAGTGGTAGATTATAAAGAACCTGATTGCAGCTCTTCGTCGGAGAAAATCTTGAAAATTGGTTTCAGGCAGCCTGGTAGCCCGGACTCTGTTTCCGGAAAACCAGAGAATCCAGCTGTGGTCCCACCAGAAGATGTGTCTTGCAGACAAAATCATTCCGCAGAGGCATACCCTGAGGGAGAGGGGCGGCTAATGGTGTCCAGTAACGTTCACGCTGATGTTGACAACGGTGCAAATGAGCAGGAGTCCTCACAGGTGACAGAAGTTGCCCAAGAACCTGAGGTCAATGATGAAAGAGGTTTTTGTGGTTTGGATCTGAATCAAGAAGTCTGCTCTGATGAGATGGATACCCTACAGAATCCCGTCTCTACTACAGCATCTGTGGTATCAGCTTCAAGGCTAGCTGCTGCTTCAGGATCACCAGCTGGATGTGTTCAGTTCCAGGGGGCCCTTGGATGGAAAGGGTCTTCAGCTACTAGTGCTTTCCGTCCAGCTTCCCCATGCAAGATGCTTGACTCTGATCGTACTCATGAGACGAGCAGATTTTGTGATGGTTTGCAACAGCGGAAAAACTGCCTTGACATAGATCTTAACATCACCGAGGATGGAGATGAAAAAGCTATTGATTGCAAGCTAGGAAAGCCAATTGCAGTCTTAACTGGGTTTCATTCTCGGGACTCCTCTTTGGAGGTGGGTTCAGGTTCAAGAAGATCAGAGAGATCCAACCTTGATTTGAACCGTCTGAGTGATGATGGTGATGCTTTACCTTCCAATGAAAGGGTGGAGAGACAACTGTTTTTCCCATGGAGTGGCCATCACAGTCCCTCCCCTGCATCTTCATCTTCGTCGTTGCAACCTTCTCTTAGGAACTTTGATTTGAATGACCAGCCACTTTTTCCTAATGACTCTTCTGATCAGGGGCTCTTTCCTGGCAAGTCCGCTCAAAATGTGGGTTTTGGAGGAGGATCTAGAGCCAGGGATCCTGTCTTTTCTCTATTCGGTGCCAAAGTTGAAGTTGGCAATAGAAGGGAATTAAGTACACATGACTTCATTCCTCAGGCTCAACTGTTACCGAATGGTAAGCCACCCCAACCTGCAATCGATGTGAATATTTCTAGGATGGGAGGTTTCTTTGGAATGGTCCCAACAGCGCCTTATTTGCATCCGCCTGCTTTTGGCTACAACGCTCTGTCAACAGCACCAGCAATGTCTGTACCTTCGGCTATGTATGGACCCGGTGGTTCAATCCCCTATATGCTGGATTCTATAGGGGCTCACGTGGTGCCTCAAATGGTGGGCTCTTCATCTAGTGTGCCTCTATCTTATGCCCATCAACCATTCTTCATGAACATGACTGGCCCACCCAGTTCGTTAAACGGCATGGTTCCTTCTCGGCCGATGTTTGATCTAAATTCCGGTGGGCCAATGGAAGGTGCTAATCCTGGGGGGATCAGGCAATTCCTCATGCCTGGTCAAGTCAGGTCGCTCGAGGACCACCACCTGGGGAGCAGCAACTCGCAAGCATCGTCGAGCTCAGGCGCGGGTGCAAAACGGAAAGAGCCGGATAGTGGATGGGAGCCCTTTTCTTTGCACTTTAAACATCCAACACCGCCGTGGAGATAGAAGCGAGAGAGACCCTTCGGCTTTAACGGAGGGCGAATGAACCGAATAAGCTTGTGTACTAGCAGTAGTCATGAAATTAATTGTTTGAAGGAGAAGAAATAGAGGGAGAAGAGAAGAGGGTATATTTATTTGTAGCTTGCAAGTAGTTTTGCTTTACTTGGTTTTTTGTCTGCCTTCAAATAGAATGTTTTTGCAACCACAGGAGCTCCGTACGTGTTAGTTTTTTTTTATGAATCTTTTCTTGACATGGTAGCATATGAATTTGGAGGAATACCCAACTATGTAATCTTTGTTCAATCTTCTTTCTTCTACTGTTCTTTTATAAACAATCTTGTAACTCACTAATTATTAAAAAATTGAGTGAGAATAACTCATTAAAATAGTTTCTGATGACAGAAAATTGGATCGTTTTGTAACGGAGGGTAAATGGCCTCTGTAATTATTATTTTTTTGGTAGTTTTAATATAAATTTACTTGTAAAAAAATATCATAAATGGTGCAATTTTTTTAGAAACTATATACCGGAGATCTATCGAATTAGGAAAAAGTGGACTTCTTTATTTATTTATTTATTTTTGTTCGAAATTACATGGTACCCTAATTTTTACAATGACAATATTCTTTCTATAGTATAATAAAAGCTTTCGGAATTTGTAAATTATTTGAGAAAAAAACTGCGTCTACGGGTTGATCTACAGTTCTACACGCTAAGAATATAAAATATGACGGGTAAAAAAGGTTTATTTATTTTGTTAAGGACCACAAATAACTCTCTAAACGGCACCGTGTGAGAGTTAAAACCCTGATAAACGGAGACCTACCCCGCCTCAAAAACCCCTCGAGGCCAAAAATTGGTTCATTACTTTGGTGGCGCCACTAAAACCGTTCTCTAATGGCTCAAGGCTTCGTATTCGAAGCTCCCAGCGACGAGGAAATCGACCGCTCGCCGCCTCGAGAAGAAGGCGAGGAGGAGGATGAACCAGAAGGAAAAGGCAGCGAGGTTGAAGATAGCGAAGGAGAAGAGGAATTGGAGAAGGAAGGCGTAAAGAAACCGTCGAAACGGGGAACGCAGTCGCCGTGGGACTTCGGATCCTACGCGGAGTCGATATCCGAAGAGCACGCTCGCCGCGGCACCACATCCATCGACCACAAGATCTCCAAAGTCCTCGGCAACCGTACTATCTCCCTCCCCGACGCCGTTTCCGCCTCTTCCGATGACGAAGACGGCCTTCCCGACAAACAAGTAACCGACGGCTCCCTCCTTCTATCCCTAGGTTTTTCGGTTTCGATAGAGATCTCATGTAGTTGTTGCTCGCGTATGTAGGTAGATTATAAACCGGAAGGGGAAGAAGAGGATGAGGAGGAGGAGGAGGAGGAGGATGAGGATACTGGTGTACCGACGGCCGCTATTGTGTCTGGGGACAGGCAGCCGTTTTTCGCCTCCTCGGAAGGGGCCTCTTTCAAAGCCGACTCGTTTATAGAGCTCAATCTGTCTCGGCCTCTGCTTAGGGCTTGCGAGGCTTTGGGATACTCTAAGCCTACTCCTATTCAGGTTGCTTTGTTATTCCTTTGCTTCACGGATTCTGTTTATCTTTAGGTTTTTTTTTCTTCCCTTAAGTCTTGTCTCTGTGATATGCCTTGCAGGCCGCTTGTATTCCTCTGGCCTTGAGCGGTCGCGACATTTGCGGTAGTGCCATTACTGGCTCTGGAAAGGTAACTGCTCTTTAGCCTCTCTTTTTTTTCACGCTTTTGCTCCAACTCCGGGTGGATTTTAACTGCTTCTGTGCAGACCGCTGCATTTGCATTACCTACTCTGGAAAGGCTCATGTACCGCCCCAAACGAGAACAAGCTATTCGCGTTCTTATTCTTACTCCCACCAGAGAGTTGGCAGTACAGTAAGTGCTACTTTCTAGTATGAGTATTGGCCTTGAGTCGTAATTATGTTTTGCCATGCCTTATGCTGGATGGTTACTTGTGTAAATTCTTGAAATGCAGGGTCCACAGTATGATAGAAAAGCTTGCTCAATTTACTGATATTAGGTGTTGCCTCATTGTTGGTGGCCTTTCAACCAAGGTTTGACGTTCTCTAAGTTGTCTTTTATATGCATTTTGTACTGCTGCTTTTAGCTCACGATGGGTTATAGCTTTTGTTTTATTAACTGGTCTCAAGTATAGTTTAGTAGTTTCCTGATCCGCGTCATATCGTGTGACTCGCGGAAGGTCTAGTTAACTAATTGCAGCAATATGTGTTATGTGTAATCGTATTTAGTGTTTGAGTTTGCATATTTTTGTTCCTGCGTATATGAGCGACTGAAAACATATGTTCTTGAAGGTTCAAGAGTCTGCCTTGAGGTCAATGCCAGATATCGTGGTGGCTACTCCTGGAAGAATGATAGATCATCTACGTAATTCGATTTCTGTCGACCTAGACGATCTTGCAGTTCTTATTCTTGATGAAGCAGATCGCCTTTTGGAGCTGGGGTTCAGTGCAGAGATTCAGGAGCTGGTAAGTTCACATCTTCCGCATACTGGTCCAAAGCTAGTAGAAATAGTTGGTATCTTGTGAAGGTTCTCAAACAGTTGTTGGGTAAAAGAGACTTTTAGCTGTGCTTCTGGACTCAAACTAATGCTTACTTCCATCCCTCTCCCCTCCCCCACCCCGCTTTTTTGATGGACTAGGAAGCCAAAGAGTCGTTGCTTTCTGTCTAAAAGACATTGTTACTGCATTCTAAGTAGTTGAGGGTGTATTTTCAGGTACGCGTCTGTCCCAAAAGGAGGCAGACAATGCTGTTCTCAGCTACTATGACTGAAGAGGTTGACGATCTTATTAAACTTTCTCTGAGCAAACCGGTCCGCCTCTCAGCTGACCCATCGGCGAAACGACCTGCAAAACTAACAGAAGAGTAAACCTCCATATACCATTTCTTTCTTTGAAGAAGAGCGCCATGTTCTGCTTTTCATGGTTGGTTAAGATTGATATGTGGTGTCTCTCTAACATCGATTCTTTTTCTGTTTTATCATAGGGTTGTGAGGATTCGTAGATCTCGAGAAGCCAATCAAGAAGCGGTTCTTCTTGCATTGTGTTCCAAAACATTTACATCCAAAGTTATCATCTTCAGGTTTTTGTCTCCCCTTTCCCGAGTTGCTAATCAATTCAGTATGCCCGATTTTGTAATATCTTGGGGCTAGCTTGATGTTAAGATTGATATTCCAGTTGTCGTTATGACCTAAATTCTGGGTAGACTCCCGGGTTTTTTGTTGGTACTGTTATGCATGCATGCATATATATGTGCGACTCGCATTTGTTTTGACAATGTTGGTTGATATTTGGTAACCTTGACATATGTTGCTTGGATGTGTTGTTTCAACTAAGCTGCTTTTATGTGCTAATAACCATATATGTTTTGCAGTGGAACAAAGCAAGCAGCTCACCGGTTGAAAATTTTATTTGGGCTAGCTGGTTATAAAGCTGCCGAACTTCACGGCAACCTTACACAAGTTCAGCGCCTTGAGGTGAATGTTTGGATCATTATTTTATGCAGTACTTGCGTTGCTAGATTGGAAAAGTCTGTAATTCGCATGGGAGACTGACAGTATTATGCCTGGTGTAGGCTTTGGAACTGTTCAGGAAACAAGAAGTTGATTTCTTGATTGCAACTGATGTAGCTGCTCGAGTAAGTCATGAAAATATTAGTTCTTTCTAGATTCCCAAAAGGCTATTTTCCATTTTATGTTCTATTGTTGTTCTGCATAAGGAAAAGCTCCATAGGATGTTCAGATCATTGCAGAGTAATTCCCCATCTTAAAGGGTTGGTGGGTCTCAGGGTTGCTCTCTTACTGAGAGCAAAGCTTTGGGGTTAACAAACCAGATATCTTTCTTTCAGAAAAATGAACTATATACTGCTTGCTTAAATCTTGTGGAGTGCATTCTCATTTTCCTCTGTATCGTTTTGGTCCCTATGATCAAGTGGCCTAAATTTTGAAGTGCATTGTCCTTTTTATGATGAACTTTTGGGTTGCTTATTGCAGGGATTGGACATTATTGGCGTTCAAACTGTCATAAATTATGCATGTCCTCGTGACCTTACAAGGTACTTGGTCAATTATTTGCTAAATTCCCCAGATGATGTTGTACGAGTGTTAAACTCAAGCTAGTTTCTTATCAGTTAGCAATAAGATGCTTGCTGTTGATTGTGATGAACATGTAAATTGTTTTCTTGTTTCTTTGATCTCTTCCTGTTGCAGCTACATTCATAGAGTTGGTCGAACAGCAAGAGCTGGAAGAGAGGGTTATGCTGTCACATTTCTTACAGATAATGACCGGTCTCTACTAAAAGCAATTGTAAGCTCTAATTTCTTTACATCTCAAGGGTCTTCCTTGATTTGCTCTGTTAAGAGTGGCGGAAAGTGCGTTCATACTATCGTTAAATGAGTTTATAGACATTGAGTGCTATTCCCTTCTTATGATGTAAACATCACTTGGGCATTCTTATCTGAACTACCTTGTCTTTCACCAACTGCTCTGCAGCACTGTGCTTTGTCCATGAGAGATTATTTGATTGGTTCTAGAATCAACTTCTTAGAATTATACTCTAGGGTGCGTTGGAACAGCATATGGTTGACATGTGAATTTATGAATTTAATAGGCAAAACGAGCTGGTTCGAAGCTGAAAAGTCGTATTGTTGCAAATCAATCAATTACTAAATGGACTGAGATGATTGAGCAGATGGGGGAACAAGTGGCTGCTGTTCTTCAAGATGAAAGGTTAATTCAATCCTTTTACCAAGGTTGTAAAGAGTAGAAGCTAGTAGCCACTTGTATTAATGTAGTCGATATTTCCACCTGCAGAGAGGAGAGGGTCCTTAAAAAAGCTGAAATGGAAGTCACTAAGGTACTAGTTGACTATGCTTTAAACTCTGTGTTGACTACTTATAGCCTCTTACACTGCAATGAGGTCATGCCTGTTTCGTGTGTGCAGGCAGAAAATATGATAAAATATAGAGAAGAAATCTTTTCGCGCCCTAAAAGGACATGGTTTTCAACGGAGAAGGAGAAAAAACTGGCTGCTAAAGCACCAAAGGTAAGTCCAGTATTGATGTGGTAACATACATTATCTTTTTCTATTCGACACAATCACTTTGTGGAAGGGGCATGTTTTGAAATCCCATTAGAACAGTCTTTCTGTAATCTGTTAGCTGCCAATAAATGTGATAGCCTACATGATAAATGTATATCAAAGATGCTACTGGCTTCTTTCTTATATAATTCAGTGCAAAATTAATAAAATGCCATCTTGATGAACGCGAATAAAGTGTTGTGTTCAGTACTGTCTGCTATCTGCTAATTTGTCCAGTGGTCTACCATGCAACAAACTATTATCTGGAATAGAGACTTATTCCATCTCCATATGTTTCTGTTTAAATTTTGATTGTCTCACCATTTGATGGTGATTCCCGCTCTAAATGCTTGCCTCGATCTGATTCTCCAGGCATCAGTCGAGAATGGATCAAATTCTGGACAAGAAGTAATTAGTGCACAAGAAGCTGAGAAGCTTAAGCTGAAGGAAAAGAGGAAGCGTGAGCATGAGGTAAGCTTTATTTTCATGTGATCAGTACTATTGCCTTTTGGTTGGCAAATCATTGCTGCATTTATTTATCTTCTTACTGCCAATCTACTACCTTCTGAACAGAAAAATTTGCCTCGGAAGAAACGTCGAAAGTTACAAGCTGCCAGGGAAATGTTGGAAGAAGATAATGATGATGATGATGATGAAATTGAGAATCAACCAGTATGTGCCTTTTTTTACCTGTATGGATTGTTAGGGCTGCTGTGGGACTTGCACGTTGTCACCTTCTCGCACTGGCCATAATTGATTACCAATTCAGTCTGAGAATTGCTGAATGTAAATGGCTTATCGTCTGAATATTATTATAATCTTCTAAGTACTCAACCACCGATAGGATACACAATCGACCATCTCTCGAGTGCTTATTAGCATGGGTATTATCCTAAAGTAACTTGCTCGTTGGTGATTGCAGAGGAGAGGGAAAAGTGACAAAGAAAAGCCCGGGTTGTCACTAGTTGACCTAGGATACCGGCGGGCAAAAGCAGCAAAAGCTACCAAAAGGGCAGTTGATTCTGGAAAAATTGTGCAGAAGGCTAACAGGAAACCCAAACATCCTCGGGAAAGAACTCAGTCAAGGCCAGATGAAATGCGGGAACTCTTCCAGGGTGACATGAGTGATAAGAGGCATAAAAGCAGTAGCAAGCTCGCAAACGGGAAGTCCAAGAATTCATTTAAGAGCAAGTCACGGTAAGTCTTTGTTTCTTCGCTCTAGTTGCATGAGCATTTTGATCAATCTGTTCTTGGCCAAGCAATCTTCAACTGGCATAGGTCATCCAATCGACACTAGCCAAAGCTGAAGATCGTCCGTCGAAATATGGCAATGCATGTACCACTTGTGTGCTTATCTGCCTAAACTCATCTTCAACTATCTATCTTGGCAATGCATTTACCACTTGTGTGCTTATCTGCCTAAACTCATCTTCAACTATCTATCTTAATTTGCCGCATCTAAAACGAATTTCTAAGGTCCTGCATTGTTTTGTTGGCGTCTTGTCCTAGCTTTTATGTATCTTTTTGCATCATCGTTATTCTTTTGGCTCTATGGGCACCCATCGTTCTTCACTTAACAGCAACCTTACAATTTTCCCTTGGTTCGTTCTACTCAGGTACAAACGCAAGTAGTACGGTGAATTGACCCTCTTTTTTGCCCAATGGAAAAGAGCCACCAACCACCACATGTTTCGGCGGCGGGGACTAACCAGAGAAACTGGCTACTGGTAAAAGAGTACGAGATCCTAGTGGGTCCTAACCGGGAATCGATTCTTTCTTTGTCAATGCATTTGCTCTGTAATCTAATTTTGGTAGGTATAAATATTTAAAGATTATACCTTTTTTGTTGGTATTCAGAAGTTATAATATATGTTTATTGAGTGGAAGAAGTTGAACGAAGTGGTGGTACATTCGAGAGTAATGAAGCGGTGAATTTAAGGCAAAAGTCTAGATTTCTGCGAAATTCAAGGGATTGCCGTCTAAAAGTGCGGATTATAAGGTTTACAAGCATATATTGTTTATTTAGCCATCATTATCTATATATCCTATTTAACGTAAGAGAATGAGCTGCTTAGTTACCTTTCTAGTATTCTCTCTGCGCTCCGTTACAGGATTATAATAGGTTGGGTTATGGTTAGAGTACTAGATGTGGGGTGAGATTGGGTACGAAATGCTCTCATTCTAAACGATTTGGAGTGAAAGTACGTGAGAATTTTTTGCAAAAATGCAAAAACATAGGGACCAAAATGAAAAAAGTCTCACGGGCCAGTATCGTAAATAGGACATGCTACTGTCGCAAACACGAAAAATACACTAACTAATATGACATAACGGGACATGTCAGTATCACATAACGGGACATGCCAGCGCAGTCCCCTTTACTCCAAACCGTTCGGAATGATTTCCTTCACTCCGTACCCAATCTAAAACCAGATGGGTGATTAAATAGCTTATTCTCGGTTGCAATATCCAGATCTCAACATTTGGACCCAACAGATCATGTACTGGTATGGTAGATTTGGAATCTCTAGATTCAAGTAAAAACCGGGTCGAAATGCTTCAAACCTTTTAAACTTTACACACGGAAAGACATACAGGCTGACCTAGTTTGAGAGGAGTAATTATCAACTAATATCTGATTTTCCAATTCTGGAGCCAGTGCATTGTTAGAGTCACTTGTGATAACATCCAGCTGCAACTAGTATAGCTCCGAAAAGCAACAAGCAAGCCAGAAAGTTCCAGACATCGCCAATTGTGGCCCGAATTCTGACAAACAGGGCGATCTTATAGCTTTGGACCACACATAACTTGTAACAAATTTATCATGAGATCAGATGAACCTTTTTCTAACGGAATTGTAGTCCCTTCTATGACAGTAAATAGTTGCAATCAGATAAGCTAACAAACCATCTTATCCATAAAAATATGAGCTAAAAAGATGTTCACAAGAAAAGGAAATATAAGATAAAACTCGGTTGGCCATTCCGGTTGAAAACAGAGACGGGAAGGCAATGCAACATAAAGCTTCAACCAGATCAAAGTTCTGTTCAGAAAGAAACGAGCCAAGTACTAAATAGCAGATGTATCACTATGGCATTGCCAATAAACTCACCACTGTGGCTCCAAACCAACAGAAATTTCCAGCAAACAAGGCACGAGTTACCTTCGAGAACCAGCAACAACAGCCAACCAACATCACCTGAACCAGCTAATAGAGGGTGCCACTTTGTGCCCCTCTTCCTCTCATCCAAACACACCAGGGCCCCAGGACGAAATTGGTCCACCGAGTCAAACTTGTAACTTCCCCCAAACATCATAACTTTCTAGTTTCTAAGACCCTCTTCAGCTTCAAACGCATTTCCCCATAAGAGTACTAAGCACAACAGCCACTTCATCAACTCGCCCAAAACGACGAACACTATTATTTACACTCCGTTGCGGATATTCGAAACATAAGGAGTCAATCTAATCCATCAAAGTAACCAACCAAAACACCAAATAAACAAGGTAGCGTTTCAGAACTCGGCACAACCACCCACACATCAAGGCTCAATAAAAAACAGAGACCATAGAGGGAGAGAGAGAGAGAGAGATTAGATCCCAACCAAAGTCAACTCGAGCTTGAAGCCGAAGAAGAAGCGGAGGCTCTCTTTCTCCGCTCCTCCTCATAATCCGCGTCATCCGTGGGCAGCTCGAACCGGCACACAGGGCACGAGTTCCTCGACCCCAGCCACGTCACGATGCACTCCCCGTGGTACCCGTGCCCGCAGGGCAGTTCCGTCTTTTCCTCCCCGACTCCCACCCCGTCCTTGCATATAGCGCAGGCGACGCTTTCCTCTTCTACCCCAACCCTCGCGACTTTGAGCCTCTCCATGGCGGAACTGGACGCCGGTGGCGCCCCCCGCTTCGCCGGGCCGTCGCTCTCCGCCAGGTTCTGGAGCAGCGCCTCGAAGCCGGCCGCGTCCACGTAGTCCTCCCGGTTCCCGACGAACCGGTCGGGGAGCTCGAGGGAGTTGTCCCCCGCGCCCATTAGTATCTCGGCCCAGTCCAAGATCCGGTTCCTCCCCCCGCGCCCGGACCTCGTCGCGATGTCCCTCATCCGCGTCAGGAACACGTCGCGGCTTGTCCTGCTCCGATCCTCGTCATCGACCTCTTCGTCGACGTCATCCTCTTCCTCCTCGTCGTTGTCCCATCCGTCGAGCTCGATCCGGAGGAAGTCGTCCTCCGATCGCGCCTCCGGGAGCGGGGGAGGGGACGGGGGAGGCGGGGTGGATGGCGTGTCGTCGTCGTCACGCGCGGCCTGGGCGAAGATGCGGAGCATCTGGAGGAACTGCGAGCCGAGGGCGGAGGTGGATGGATCTTCGGGATCGGGCGAGGGTGGGACCCAGGGGATGGACTCGACGAAGCCGTTGTTGCACTCGCGGCACACGACGGCGTCGTCCTGGCTGGCCTCCTCCGTCTCGACCGACACGCGCTTGTCGCAGCTGTAGCACCAGTAATCCGATGACGTGTCCACCGTCGCCATCCCCCAAGTTCACTAGTCGTTCAGTTGCAACTCCCCCACGGGAAGGGAACTTTTAGAGAGAGAGAGAGAGAGAAATGGAAACAATAAGATAAGAGAGCGAGCGTTTATTAGTCTGTGAGGATGGAAAGGGAGGGAGTTGGTGCGGTGTGGTTCGTGTGCGTTAGTCTTGTTGCTGATGCGGACGTTTTTGCCTTTATTTAGAATAATACCCAAAGTAATATGAGGTTTAAGAAACGTAAAAGTATAGACAATGGACATCAATCAGTAGATTGTAAAGCGTAGAATTTGGTTATCATAGTCATACAATTAGTTACGAGAGCTAATGATATTTTTAGAAAGATAGATCTAAGTGACTGTGGAAAAGAACATCGGCTAACAAAATATTTTACTACATCAAAAATGTAAACTCCTTTGTTCACCAAAAAACAATGTAAACTCCTTTTATCGAGTATTGTAGCACATGAGTGAGAATCAGGGTCAGACGAAGCAGGCCATGGGCTTTTCCCCTAGCGGGCCGGTCATTGGTTCCCTCGTGGAGTGCAACCTGGATTCTCATTCTCCCCGAATTCCACTAGGCAAGACTCGTATGCTTTTTTCACAGACTATAACTCGAGGCTTAAGTAAATTAAAATAACTTATTTACGAGTTAATCTCAGTGCATATCGAAACAACTCATACGAATTTAAATTCATCTTTGGATGAATGGAAGTTATGTAATCTTTTCAAGCTTTGGTGGGAAAGAGGTGTCGAGCGAGTCTTTCAAAAAACAAACGAGTCTATAGGGTGGGCAATCCAATGTGACACGAACACCTGTCTTTATTTGCTTCTTAGTAGAGTTTCCATATAATGATAGTTACCTACCAATTTATACAAATAGTAAGATAACCAAAATAAAAAGGAAAAAATTTATTTTAGTACCATGTGGTATCACAGATTCTCACTTAGGTACTATGTGGTTTAAAACACATAGAACAAGTCCAACATATTTCAACTTTTATCAAAAATAGGTACCGGACAGCTGCCCACGAGTATTTTTGTCAAAACGACGTAGTTTTGATGCCTACGTGGACCGCCCAGTCAGTAATGACAAGGATGATTCGATTCTGATGTGGTATTAGGTAAATTATCAAAATAGTACCAAATTTGTTTATAAGTTTTAAAAAAAATCTCCCTTCTCTCTCTCTTCCCTCTCTCTCTCTCGATCTCCCCTACGCTTCCTCCTCCTCCATCACAAACCAAAATTTCCAATCCTAATTACCCTCTTAATTTATCCCCAAAATTTTTTTCTTCTTTCACCTCTCAAAGTTTTGCCTCTCGTGATCTCCTCTCAAATTCAATTGGCCTCGATGCACACAAATGGAACCCCACAGTTGGCAAAATCACTTCAATTTCCTTAATTAATAATCATTTCAATTCAATCTGGAAATCAGAAAAAAGGGGAGCGCTCAAACCCTCCTCATCCCAGAGAAGTTCGCCGGAGTGAGAGAGAGAGGACAATAGGCCGCTGGATGAGACCGAAGAAGTCCTTCCTCTACGGCGAAGACTAGTCGGAGTGCTGAGGTTATGGTGAATGCCGGCGGTGGAAGAGAGAGGGTGTCGGATCTCGTGGGAGGTGGTCTTTCTTGTAAAAAAGAAACTGGGTTTTCTTGTAAACTCTCGTCGGGACCGGAGCGTCAATTGTGGTGGAGATGGTGTCGTGTGATCCCTCCACCTCCGCCGCCGCCGTTCAAGATCGAGGCAGAGACGGAGTCAACAATAAAGTCAACCCAACGAGAAGTGGGCCCATCTCTTGTCCAAGCCCCGACGTTAACGGGAAGGGTGGTGGTTGTTCGGCCATCGACGCTGAAATCAGGGTTAATTTAACCTACCAAAGATTGGATTTTTTGTCTTGATTTTCTGTCTCACTTGTGCGATTAGGGTTAATTTAACCTAATTGTCAAGCGAGAGTTAATGAAGAGGAACTGGGGTTCTGTTTTACGGTTGGGAGAGAGAAGGATTAGGATTATAATGTGGGATTATAATGATAATTTACTACAAGCTATGTCATTAAAAATCAATTCCATGGACTACTGAAGTGGCGATCCACGTCATCGAGCGAACTACGTCATTTTGAAAAAAAAAATTACGGGCAACCCGGGCTGCCCGGGACCTATTTTTGATAAAAGTTGAAACATGTTGGACTTGTTCAATGTGTTTTAAACCACATGGTACCTAAGTGAGAATTTGTGATATTACAGGGTACTAAAGTGAACTTTTCCCTAAAATATAATAAGTATAAAATCTAAATAAATATTTTTTTTAAGTTGGAACAAATTTTAAGTTGAAACAGGGTACCTATCTCTAATTTTTTTAATCCATTATTTTCTTTTTGTTTCACATATTAAAACTTTATAAAATATTTAGTTTTTATATAATTTGTTATGCCATTGCCAACTTGGAGGGATTGAGATGTCGTGGCAGGCCATGCAGAGGGGGTTGGATGATGTGGCGGGCCACATGGACATAACTAATCGTGTTTTAATTATCAAATCCATCTTAATCTTCATCACTGATTTTATATGGTTCATGGATGTTGTGAACCATAATGTACTTAGATAATAACATATTAATTTGTAGGACATTAAAAATAAAATTTTACTAAACGACAACATTCACTACAATATTTGTTGTGGGAAAAGGGTACAAGAACGTCAAGTAATCTGAGGCCGATTCAGAGTGGTCATCCCAAGGTCGGCCTAATGGAGAGAGATAAACTAAGCTAGACTACGGGCTATACTATGGAAAGAAAAAAAAATGAATGATTTTTTGTTGTTGTTGATGGATGTCTTGTACTTGCGACCGAACCCTCCTTATATAGAGAATGATGACCTAGCTCCCGGCCTTAGAATAGGAAACCCGACTCAAAATAGAAAGATCCCAAACCGGGATTGAATCCCATAAAATTTGGCTTAAATTAGGAAAATTCCAAGCAGTGATAGAATATTGGAGGATCGGGCTCAATATAGGAATCATAAGCCGTCACCTCGGGTACTCCCAAAACAATCGTGATGTCATCCATATCATCCCAAGCGGGTCCGTCCCAAAGCTGGCTCTTCTCTCTCTGAGATCGTTCTGAAGCTGGCTTCCCTCTCTGGGATCTTTCCTAAGATGGCTTCCATCTCTAAGATCGTCCCTAATCTAAGTCCAAATGGGCCAATCCCGAGGTGGGTTCAAGCAGGATCGAATGGCATCCGGTCACTCGAGGAACCAGACATCAGACACGGTCACCTCATGCCTCGCGAGACAGAGGCGAGCTGCTTTGTGAGACCAAGGCGGGATGCCTCGTGCGAGAGGGAAAGCTTGGGTCCAACTTTCCTTGATTTAGCCTCACGAACAGCGGCAACTGGGTCAAAATATAAGCAATGTCATGAACTATCGGGTAGCCGCAAGCCATCACAATCTCGCACCTCTGGGTAATTGGAAGCCCCAACCGATGAGGGTTGGCTAAGTAAATTTGTGAAGTCTGGAGTCTCGCCATCGTGGTAAGGTAAAAACCATACCAGTTGCCCCGAAGTAGGATAAGAGAGGGGCGGTAGCCCTCCTCCATCATTAGTGACTATCGAAAAGGCCCTTGTAGTACACCAAGAGGATTCTTCATAGCGCATAGAAGATTCTCTATTGCATCTCTAAAACTCCTCAAGGGCCAGCCAACTCTCCAATATTATCTCATTAAGCTTGTTGATGAGGTAGGCATATATCTCCATCGGGATGAAGGTTGCCTTAATTGGCTCTTTGGAGGGAGCCATGAAAGATGTGTACCTTCCCGCATCCAGCTGGAAAGCGGAAGGTGTCGGATCCTTAAAGGGAGCCGGGATAATAAAGTGTTGGTCGTCTTGGCCGGGCAAAGAAGTTAGACCGTCTTTTCAGACACCCTCCTTGGTCCAACCAGGCGTGCCAAGGTCAAGTAATCCGAGAGGGGGAAGAGTGGTCGTCTTAAGGTCAGCCTAACAGAGAGGGAGAAAAAGTGCTAAACTAAGCTAGGCTACGGGCTAGGGTACGGAAAGAAAAAAATGATACAAAAAATAGGATTTTTTTGTTGTTGTTGATGGATGTCTTGTACTTGTGCACGAACCCTCCTTATATATAGAATGATGACCTAGCTCCCGACCTTAGAATAGGAGACCCGACTGAAAATAAGAAGATCCCAAACTGAGATTGACTAATCGTGCAGGCCAGAATATAGGGCAGTCTTTTGCAGGATCTGCACATTTTGGTGAGTCTACAGCTGGTGGAAGTTCATCTAATAAAGGGATGCAAATGGTGTATGCCGGTCTTAAACAACTTGGTATGATGGCTGATCAGTATTCTAGTTTCGTTACTTCTTCACAGCAGTCTTCTGCAGCGGCTCAATGCTTAACCCAACCTCACCCATACACTCAATCTCAGCTCATTTCCCAGCCTATATCACCTGATAATAACCAAGCCCACGCTGCCTCTTTCTCTGGTAAGCACGTCTCTGTTGTTCATCGAGTATGTGCTAGTTTTCATTCACCACGTACCTGGATCTTAGACTCTGGAGCATCTGACCATATTGTGTGTTCCTTTGAGTACTTTATTGAGCAGCATCCAATTCACAATGCTGTAATACGCTTGCCTAATGGTCAACAAACTGTTGCTACACACATTGGCACGGTGAAACTGTCTGATTCACTCTACCTTTTCCACACTCTGCTAGTACCAACCTTTACATTTAACCTCTTATCTATTAGTAAACTTACCAATTCTTTTCCTATCCAATTCACCTTTAAACATAACATTTGTCTGATTCAGGACCTTATCAATACGAGGGTGATTGGTAGTGCTGTGGTGACTCAAGGCCTTTATCTCTTAGATACTCAACATAAATCTGGTCTGTCCTCTTCAGTTTTTCCTCTTGTTGCTTCTATTTTCATGGCACAAGACATTGATCTTTGGCATTGTCGATTAGGACATTTGTCACAGCCTAGATTACATCATATCAGTCAGTTAGATTCAGCTGTTGTTTCTAATAAGCTTTCAAAACATTGTGAAGTGTGTCATTATTCTCGACACAAACGACTTCCTTTTCCTGTTAGTAATTCTCGTGCTACTTATTATTTTGACCTTATACACATTGATTTACCTCGAGTACTTCCAAAACAATCATGATGTCGTCCCTATCATCCTAAGCAAGACCATCCCAAAGCTGGCTATTCTCTCTCTAAGACTGTCCCGAAGCTGGCTTCCCTCTCTAGGATTGTCCCTAAGATGGCTTCCCTTTCTAAGATCGTCCCTAATCAAGTCCAGACAGGACCATCCCGAGGTGGGTCCAAGCGGGATCGATCGACATCTGGTCACTACTCGAGGAACAGAATATGGTCACCGCATGCCTCGCGAGAACAAGGTGGAATACTTCGCGAGACAGAGGCGGACTGCCTCACGAGACAGAGGCGGGATGCCTAGCGCGAGACCAAGATGGGATGCCTCGCGAGACCAGAGCAGGATGCCTCGCGAGACCGAGGCTGGACGCCTCGTGGGACCGAGGCAGGATACACCCAAAACGTGATGCTCCCAAGGGCACCGAAGCTAGACATACCTGAGTGAGGACGCACTTACAGCTAGATGCACCCGCAGCTGGACGCACCCATAGCTGGTCGCTTCCAAGGGCACCCGAAGCTGGACGCTCCCAATGGCACCCGAAGCAGACATCCCAAAACGGGTCCCCCCTAAAATGAGACTCAACGGGTCCCCATCTCAGAAGAACCAATCCCGAAACGGGATCATCCCAGAACGGTATCTTCAACCCGAAACGGGTTTGTTCCTCCGACCCGAAGTGGACTCGTACTTTCAACACAGAGTAGGTTCGTACTATGCCATCAGCGTTGATGTAACTTTCGTACTCCAACAATATTACAATTTTTCATGAAAAACAAATAAATCGCTACAAACATATCAGTTTAATGCAAACTTCTTTTTTTTCAAAATTATTTTTGTCGCGTCCCGGAAATAGAAGTGACAAAGCCTGAGGTATTAATTACCCCAAAAGGCATCACACTTTTATTAAGAAATGAAACGATTATCCAAAACAAAAATTCGAAACATCCAAAGAGATTCAAATATATGAATAAATAGTAAAAACTGAAATTTTGGTAGTCTTTATTATTTGGAGAGAAAACGTGATGATGCATGCAGATGAATCTCCTACTCCCGATCCTGGGTCCCACCTGAACGATCTGAAATACATACAGCTATGGTGAGTTGATAAACTCAGTAAGTGGAACAAAATAAAGTAAACGAATTACAAGAATACGATTTTACCTTGCAAACCGAAAAGATCCCCCTCTCCGACTATCTAGCCAACTAAACAAACATAATTTCAGAACATAACATATCCACGAGAGTATTCCCTAACTGGCTACCCTATCCGACTATCCTAACCGACTACATATCATAACTGAACAGAACTTAACAGAAATCAGTTTCGGATATAAGTACGCACAA
Organism: Hypericum androsaemum; assembly: GCA_963995505.1. Classification (NCBI taxonomy): domain Eukaryota; kingdom Viridiplantae; phylum Streptophyta; class Magnoliopsida; order Malpighiales; family Hypericaceae; genus Hypericum; species Hypericum androsaemum. Next base: position 970,700 of record OZ023191.1, read on the forward strand.
TCAATTTTTCCCACAATCAGAACAATCAGAATTCTGATAGAAGCATATCGCACGGTTTTAACATTATACAGATCAGATCTTCGAGACATCAATAGTATCAAAATAGATTTTTCTAACAGTAAAGAGATCGGCTTAAGCCAGATCCCGAACTCAAACCATACGTGTTCTAGACTGAGATGCAGATCGTCTCAGAAAAACTAAACTCCTCGATCTACGAGGTGACACAAATTTCACTTACCTGACGTTGCTCCTAATCCAATGATCTGTCCGGGACCCCCTTGAATCCAACTCGTCTCCTTACAGATTCGTCTTCTCCACCTTTTGTTTGAGAGGCAAACACGTAACTTATAACAGGAGTCATTCAAAAATGAGTTTACGAGGAGAGAACAATATTAGTAACTTACCCTCCTTGTACAGCGATTCCTGTATGGTCTCGTCCTCCTTTGGCACCTCCTCCCGAGTCAGGTTTTGCTCCTCACCTTCACAATGAGAGAAAATCCGTGGGTGTTATTTACGCTGACAGAATGGACGGCCTAAAGGCCTATTTATATAGGCTTTCAACCCTAATCTGCCCCAAGTTATCCTAATTATAAAAAATTACCCTTTGTTCCCCCAAATTTTATAAAGTTCTCACTTTAGTTTTCCGATTCTTACAATTTTAGTACTAACATTGACAACCATGAGATTGAACTTCCGGGTGTGCCGATTAGAAACAATTATCCTATTATTGTACAATCTCTTAATCCGAACTTTTATGTCAAAAAATACAAAACTAAGTCAACTTCAGTCATGCACGCTGGATGAATTCGGTTTGATAGTAATTATATATATTTCTCAAAAAAAATTATGTATATAGGACAACGGGGGAGATACAGTATTTCCCGAATCCCTATGTTTGGATACAAAAGAAATTCTTTGAAAAAAATGTGAATTAGAAAAGACTTGTCGGAGATTGAATCTTGATAGTAGGATAATGAAAAAATGAAGTGAAAATTGGCCGAAAATTGGAGGTAGACAAAGTTTCGAAAAATTTTCGTTAAAGTACGAGCCATTCTGCTTAGGTAAAATAGTGGATTCCTGACAACGACGTCGCATTTGGGTTCAATGGAAGGGGGATTGCCTTGACAGGGACGTCCACTCGTGTCTGGTTGTGTTTTGGACGGCATCCTTAACCACTTGGTTCTCATCACCAATATACCAATGAATCCTCCCAAACCTGATCCGAAAGAATCTGTGGTCTTCTCCGAGTCCAAGTCGCTTTACTTTATTTTATCTGAATTCTGATTATGTCTGTATTGTCGATGTTATTAGATAATGGGTTATTGGATACCTACTGTATTGACTAATCCGAGTTGAAATATGATAAAATTTTCCCAATAAATATTTAATATTGTTGCATTTCTAACAACAAAAACTCGAGACATCTTGAATTAAACTACAATAATTTCACTCGTAGAATATCAATTTCATGACCATTGATAAAATCAAAGTCCCTACCAAGTTTTGATACAATAAATTTCGCTTGTAGAATGATTAGATTAACCCATTATAATAAATATTAAAACTTATTTATAAATACGTAAAATCTTGTAATTTTTGGGTCCAACATAGAATTTGACGGGCAATAAATGCCCATATCTTTTAATGGGCTTGCCGAAATAACACAGCCCGCCCACTGGACACATTCCCCGCGAGAAGTTCGACGGACTCATAACCCATTGCTTCCTTCCACGTCAAAAAATAGACTAAAGCCCAATAACCACACGCCACGTGTCTCCAAGCGCATCCACGCCGTAAGATCATCCACCGTGGAAGTCAACCATTACACCTCCGAGGTCGTTCAACGGTGGGGCCCACATAAACCTCCCCGTTTCTCCACGTCAAGCGACGAAACCATCCCCAATAGAAATTCGCCACGTGTTACCCAAACCAACCGATAGCCGTCCGATCATCCACGCTGGCGAGATCGGGAACCTTAAAAAACCAAAACCCTCCTTGCCCAGCTCCCCCTATAAATCCATTTGAAGAAATTTAAAACCCCCGAAATGATCCACTCTCACTTGAGGGGAAGGAAGCTGCTAGAAGCAACAGGAGGAGTAACCGCCGCGATGAGGAAGTGGACGATCCCTTCGGTTCTCGTTCTAATCTGTCTCTTCTCTCTCATTTCCGATCAAGGTACCGTACTACGAAATGATCCCTTCCGTTCCCCGTCCTCGTCTCGGATCTGTTCGATTTATCTGTTTTGTGAAAATATATCGCAGGGAGGAAGTTACAGGCGAATGCGGAGGGAGATTCGGATGCACCGGTGGATCCTCCCAAGGTAGAGGACAAGCTCGGGGCGGTGCCTCATGGTTTATCCACTGATTCTGATGTTGCCAGGAGGTTAGGCTTACTTGCTTTCCCCGAGCTCGGATTAGTCGGCCAGTGTCCAAATAAAATGTTTCTTTGTTATTGTTATGTTGTGAGTGTTTTGTGGGAGATTGTGGTAACGAGGGGCGTGTTTGGGGTGGATAGGGAGGCGGAGTCGATTTCGAAGAAGACGCTTAGGAATACAGCTGAGAAGTTCGAGTTCCAGGCGGAGGTGTCGCGCCTCATGGACATACTTATTAACTCTCTTTATAGTAACAAGGACATCTTCCTTAGGGAGATCATCTCCAACGCCTCCGATGTAAGCATCTCATGTGCTCTCTATATTTATACCCGCGGTTTTCTAGTATCTGTTGAGAAACCGATTTGATTTGATTATCTCCCTTTTCAGGCGCTGGACAAGATTAGGTTCTTGGCTTTGACGGATAAGGAGGTCTTGGGCGAAGGTGATAATGCCAAGCTTGAAATCCAGGTTCGTTGGTTTGTTTATTGGTTGATTTGCTCGCTTGAATCGTGGTAGGCTGAATTCTAGAATCTAGCTAAGTGAGCGTCTGAACCGAAAATATGCAGATTAAGCTAGACAAAGCAAACAAGATATTATCAATTCGTGACAGAGGTATCGGTATGACTAAGGAGGATCTTGTTAAGAACTTGGGTACCATAGCCAAGTCTGGAACTTCAGGTATGTGTGGTTTTGTTCAAAGGTAGCCACTGAATTTTGAAATATAGAAATGAGGAGGAAAAATTATACCTGCTGACTTGCGGTGTCTTTTTCTGCAGCATTCGTGGAGAAGTTGCAAACTAGCGGAGATCTCAATTTAATTGGGCAATTTGGTGTTGGATTCTACTCAGTGTACCTTGTGGCTGATTATGTGGAAGTCATCAGCAAACACAATGACGATAAGCAGTAAGTTTTAGGTCACTATTTCCCGTTTGGTTCGTTATGGGCATTTGCCTCTGTTACCTGGCGTCTAAATATTATTGGAATTTGTTCTTATACATATTGTATGGTAAATGTGAACTTGTTGTTGCCATTAGGTATGTCTGGGAATCAAAGGCTGATGGAGCATTTGCAATCTCAGAAGATACGTGGAATGAGCCTCTGGGTCGTGGAACTGAGATCAGACTTCATCTGAGGGAGGAAGCTGGGGAATATTTGGAGGAGAGCAAATTGAAGGTACGCACAAATAACGTATCAGATAGATACCCATTGGTTTGGCTAAAAATGTATATTATTTCATAACCGATGATGAGTGTCTAAAGATGGAATGCATCTTAAGAATGGGATTAACTAAATAGATATCGGTGCTTTTGATACTTTTCTCCATTTTATTATTAGTTTCTTAGTAAAAAAATACATCTAAGTCGGTTTTTGGAATTATTCTACAGGATTTGGTGAAGAAGTACTCAGAGTTCATCAATTTCCCCATCTACCTATGGGCAAGCAAAGAGGTGGATGTTGAAATTCCCGCTGAGGACGATGAGTCAAGTGATGAAGAAGAAACTAGTGTGCATCTGTCTATTCAACCTTGATTTGTTGCATACTACTCAACCTCTGTTATATTAATTGTCTTTCATCTTCTTTGTTTTCTATGATGCCATCATCAGCTGATAGCAGCTCCTCCGAGGAAGAAGGTGAAACTGAGAAAAGTGAAGACGATGATGAGGATGAAAAGCCTAAGACTAAAACGGTCAAGGAAACTACATATGAATGGGAACTTCTGAATGATGTCAAGGCTATATGGCTGCGTGATCCAAAGGAGGTGACAGATGAAGAATACTCAAAGTTCTATCATTCCCTGGCAAAGGTAATGATCCCCAATATTGATGGAAATTGCACAATTCTGGAACGTTATTTTCTTTTAATCATCCTACAAATTGCTGAACCAATTACATCTCTATATTATCCTATAGGATTTTAGTGATGAGAAACCGATGGCATGGAGTCACTTCAAAGCTGAGGGTGATGTGGAGTTCAAGGCTGTCTTGTTTGTTCCTCCAAAGGCACCTCATGATCTTTACGAGAGTTACTACAACACTGACAAGTCCAACTTGAAGCTATATGTTCGACGGGTGTTCATCTCAGATGAATTCAATGAGCTTTTGCCAAAATATCTCAACTTTTTGATGGTATAATTCCAGTCCCATGTACTTTGTCAATGATATTTAGCGGAAGTTAGTTTTTATTTGTTGCTGAACTGCTGGCTACTTTCTCAGGGTCTTGTCGACTCTGACACTCTACCTCTCAATGTCTCGCGAGAGATGCTTCAAGCACATAGTAGCTTGAAAACAATTAAGAAGAAGCTTATAAGGAAGGCACTCGATATGATAAGGAGAATTGCTGATGAGGATCCCGATGAGTCAAATGACAATGACAAGAAAGGTAAACATCAGTACATCACTTCTTTCATCTCATTTTTCCTGCCCTCTTCCAGTCGGTGCCCTGTTGATGACTCTTCGAGTCAACAATCAGGAAGCCAGCTTCTGCCCAATGATTTCCCATTGCTTCTGAATTTTTATTTTCTTGGTATTGGTCCTGTACAGAAGTTGAAGAATCTGCTGACAATGAGAAGAAGGGTCAGTATGCAAAATTCTGGAATGAGTTCGGGAAATCCATCAAGCTTGGCATCATTGAGGATGCTACTAACAGAAATAGATTGGCTAAGCTCCTCCGTTTTGAAAGGTAAACAACCGCATCCGAATAATGCCTTTCCTGACTGCTTGGTTGTGACTGACTCTGTGAATGTGCTTTCTCTTGCAGCACAAAGTCCGATGGTAAATTAACTTCTCTTGATCAGTACATCTCCAGAATGAAATCTGGGCAGAAGGATATTTTCTACATAACAGGACCTAACAAGGAACAACTGGAGAAGTCTCCTTTCCTCGAAAGGCTTAAGAAGAAAGGATACGAGGTATGGCTCAATGATTAGGACATTTTGACACGAGAAGTGTGATCTGGTATCATTTGGGCATGAATTTTTCATGCAGTGGAACAATCTCTGAACATATCTTGGGATGGCCCTTTTTGCCTGACTTTTGTTTTTATCTTTTTATTCTTTCTCTAGGTTATTTTCTTTACAGACCCAGTTGATGAGTATTTGATGCAATACTTGATGGATTATGAAGACAAGAAATTCCAGAATGTTTCCAAAGAAGGTTTGAAACTTGGAAAAGAATCGAAAAACAAGGAACTAAAAGAATCGTTCAAGGAACTTACCAAGTGGTGGAAGGAGGCTATCCCCAGCAGCGAGAACGTTGACAATGTCAAGATTAGCAACCGTTTGGATAACACTCCTTGTGTGGTTGTTACTTCCAAGTATGGATGGAGTGCTAATATGGAAAGGATAATGCAATCACAGACTCTGTCAGATGCTAGCAAGCAAGCGTACATGCGGGGCAAGAGGGTGCTCGAGATTAACCCAAGGCACCCGATCATCAAGGAGCTTCGTGAGAGAGTTGCGAAGGACCCAGAGGTATGTTTAATAACGAATGACTTAGATTTCATGGTTGTGCGTATGGCTCCCGAACTCTTACTTTGTTACTGACATTGATGATTGAGCTCTGATTGTAAATACGTTTATCTTGATGGTATTGGATATTGTTGTTCAGGACGAAGGCGTAAAGCAAACTGCACAGCTCATCTACCAAACAGCACTGATGGAGAGTGGCTTCATGCTTCCGGATCCCAAGGACTTTGCCTCCAGGATCTACAGCTCTGTGAAGTCTAGCCTCAACATAAACCCAGACGCAGCAGTGGAGGAGGAAGTTGATGTGGAAGAAGCCGAGACCGAGACCAAAGAAGATGCAGCCACACCCAATACTGAAGCCGAACAAACCCCTCAAAACGACGAGGACACAGAGCCGTCTGCTTTCAAGGATGAATTGTAGTTGCCACAGGCAAATCCTTGGTCTCTTTGGAAGCTGAAAGGCTCCTTCCAAGTCCTTACTTTGCAGTTTGTGAGACATTGAACGAGAATACAACCATAGGGTAATGCAATCATGTAATCGGGATTTTTAGACCAGTAATTTAGACAAAAATTGAGGCTTGGTTACGTTCTCTATCGAGTTCTTGCCCATGTGTCTTTGCACATGCTTGGCTGGGTAGAAGGCAGGCAACGTCCTAATCTTTCGTGATCCGAGCTAAAGCAGATAACATTTATAATTTAGTCTCCTTTATATTAGCGTTCTCATTACAGACAATGACTATGCTGCTGGTCGTATATTCTTTCTTGCTGTTTGTTGGTGTCTACTTTTGCAAAATTAATTTCTCGGTAGTAACCACACTACCGAGAATTTAATTTTGCAGAAGTTCCTCGTTGCGAAGGCAAAAATAATTACGCGATGTCGGTCTCATAACTCGTTAACCTAATCAAAAGCGTGAACGGCCTGTCGTGTCTAAGCGACATCATTTTAACTTCTTATGGCACAACATAACCTATTAGCTATCTTCTAAACTTGCAGTTCCAGCAAAGTGGGATCCCACTGAGACAATCACCAACCGCATCACTCAACGTTCACACCAAAGCAATCGCTTTTATCCGAAAATGATGCAGTCTAATTAGCCATATCTGAAGAACTGATACCTTCCTTTTTCTGTTACTAGTATCCTCCCATTCCAAATTAATCTTTAGTACAAAATGGCTCACAGGGCCCCTCCCTAGGTGTAGTATTATGATTCCCGGGAATGGGAGGGGAAAATAAAAATGGCTCTATGTACAATTGGCCTTGGAAAAAAAGACACTACAATCCGGACTAGGTTGGTGTCCGGATACTAGTGATTTTCGACGAAAGGAACAACCTCCTACCTATTATGTGTCCTAAAAATTTTGGAGACTGGAAAATGAGATTGTGGAAGCAATCAACATCAGGAGCCAAATGGGACTTGGATGCGCATTGGAAGAGCCTCCTGTCATGAAGCTTGGTAGCCATGAACTGCCAGTATCCGTTGACGTATCACCGCTCGACGTTGACGTTCCCGACGATCCACTCGTCGTCGTCGTTGCGGTGGTCGGCGTCGTCGTCGTAGCCCCGGGTGTTAAAGTTTTAGAACTGCAAGACACAAACAAAAACATAAGAGGGGTGATACAAGGGAAAATTGAGAAAACATTGGTATATACTGTTACTTTAAGTGTAGACTTAGATCTCGAGTAATATACAACACTTCATTACTACTTTAAGTAGTCTACAAGCTAATACAACTACCTAATGACCTTTACTAGCTTGAGGCATACAAAAGCAAAGGAAAGAGTTGCATTTTCCGAACTCGAGGTTAAACTAGAACGACACTACTTATAATAATAATATGTAATGAGAAAGTTGGCGATGTAAATAACACTTACGTTCCAAGTGAAGGGCAGAAAGTGATCACATAATCCGCCCCGCTGCACGTGAACGTACTGGTGGGGTCATCGTAGGCGTAGCTGTACGAACGGGGGCACGCCGTCTTGAACATCTCAGAGTAAACCGACGGCTTACACGTGTCCGGCGTCGCGTAGGCCCCACTGCAGCAGTACTCTGGGCTCCCGAACGCCTCGCACGCGCTCTTGCACGCCTCCCCTGACTCGGGCCTTAGCTCGGCCGGGCACGCCCGGTTCAGATCGGCCGCGCATCCGGTCGCCTGGCACTGGCCCGACCCGCCGTTCGGTTCGATCGACATCGGAAGGTTGTAGCCGTCCACCAGGCTGACGTCGTAGAAGTCCTGTGTCGCTCCGGAGCCGATCGTGAACTCCGCCAGGGTCGCTGGAGGTTGTGCGTTGTTGCCGATGCACTCCATTTGGTTCGAGTTGCAGTCGGCGGTCAGACAGGTGAAGTGGCCGGTGGTTGGGTCGGACGTGCAACCGGTTCGACCCCAGAGCCTGCCGGACCAGCTCGGTTGGGCCAGGAATGAGCGTGACCCGGCGGGCGGGAGCTCAAAACCGGTGCTTTCTAAAGACGGGGTCCCCGCATTGGCGAGGATCCCTGGCCACACTGTGTAACTGCAACGGTTTATTACCGTAAATGTGGCGCCGGAAATTCCTGCATTAAATATATTTCATTCAATATATAAATTAAAATATGCATGTATTTATACATGTAAATGAATAGTTATATGTATGAATCTTTGAAATCAGACTTGAAGGTAATGAAACTACGAGATTGATTATTTTGGAATTGGAGTTACCTTGAGAAAGTGCGAGGAGGATTAGAGTAATGTAGACGGAACAAGTTGAGACGACGAGTTGATCCATGTGGTGAGTGACTATACGAACAATCAGATGTTGATAGAGAGAGGAAGGTATATATGGTGAGGAAGTGTATGGGTTTGAGCGGATTTTTCTGATGATGCAAAGGGAGGGGAGTTAGGTCACCTCGGCCTCGACTCTTTATATAACGGAGTGGGAGCTGTCTCTTCTCTTTTTTATATTTTTTGAAGGTTCTTTTCTTTTTATATTCGTTTTATTATAATAAGCAGAACAATTTTTTTTTTTGGTAGAAAGCACAACAATATATTAGTGACGGTTGGATTCGTGTGTCAATTGAGGTCAAAGAGAGAATGCCATGTGGTTGGGTTGGTTGTCGAAGTTTGGTATGGCTCTGGCTGGCTTACGAGCAATACAAGAAGTTTTCGTGAAAAAGGAAATCATTCGGGTTGTTAATTTGGTTTGAATCAAATAAAATTTTAAATAATAATGAAACTCTTTTGATTATAATTTAATTTGATAATATTAAAAAAAATCAAACTCAATAATTAGCAAATCAAAATAATTTATTTAGTTGATCTAAGAGATGGTATCTTAAGAAAAGAGGATATTGTGAAAATAACTTCTACGAACATTAATTTTTTAATAGGATATTGACAATTAAATACCAAATATAAGGTCGACTTCCATAGTCACGGAGTCTTTTGCTGCTCCGAAGAATCATTTGCTTTTGGTCATTTGGTGTGCACTTGAATCAATGGATATGAGTTGTTTGGATGTTTTTAGTTCAAAATTTGAGAACATAATAATATTAAAATTTAGTATTTTTTTTTGCTATCGTTTACTATTTTAATATTATACTCGAATCTAAATTAATTTTTTAAAAGATATCCAGATACTAATTTTTTTTTAAAGATTAATCAATCGTCTCCATGCCTAGTTTATTAGCAATGATTGGATGGTGTAGAAACAAATAGATTGGGCACTATTGCAACCTAGCTAGCTATGTATCAATCAACCACATATACAATCTTCTATTTGACACCTAATCCATCCAATCTAAGCAAATTCAGCAAAGATATGTTCGTTTCTCTTTTTGACCTTTACAAGATTCCAAAGCTCCTTCCACATTTCATACAATTTTTTTGTGTTAGTGGGATACCATCCATAATCCTTCTTCATTTAGCCAACCACATTTCATACAATCTTTTTGTGTTAGTGGGATACCATCCATAATTCTTCTTCACTTAGCCGACCTAAGAGATTCCAAACATGAAACTTATACCAACCACTTAGATCAATCGATAGATAAATTGTTGTAGTTTAATCAGATCTTAAGTTTAAATTTTTTGACATATATGAGTGTTAAATATTTGTTAGAAAAATTTTTCCACCTTTTAAAAATACTGCCGGGGTTGAACTTGTATTAGTCAGTCTAGTAAATATAATACCAAGTGTATTTATTTAATTATTATTTTTAAGGCATCTTTAGAGGAAAACGATTCATCTGCAGGAAATTAATTCCGCCCATTTAACGTGTTTGGAGAAAATTTGTTGGCGAATCTCGCTTTTTCTCTCCCGTGTTATTTTTTTAATTATTTTTCAATTGATCAGTCAGGCTACCTACATGCTTAACTACGTCCGTTTCATCCATGATTGAGTTGGTTGGATTGAAATATGATTCCGGATTAACACAACATAACATTTTATTAATTCTCCGATGCATAGCGTAGGCCCCTTCGTATTGCAAAAAGATGTTGTAATGTACATTAATTTTCTGCTTGGGAATAAAAGTAGTTTTTTATATAGCATGATATCTAGATATTTATGAATTAACTAATTCAAATGTAAGCATGGTATGAGTTTTGATAATTTGCAAAATTCTTCAAACCAAGTATTTAACATTAATATATTTTTAATAGTTTGAATTCGAAACTTCTTAGTTAAATTAAAATAAGTTGATCGAAGTATTTATTTTTGTATTTATACCATATGATATCGAGACTCACTAGGTCAACTAATTCATATTCGAGTCGGTGAAACCTTTGATAAATGACAAAACTCTTCTAATAAATATTTAACACTGATGTATTTTGTATTTCAAAAAACTCGAACTAGAGACTTGGTTAAGTTAGAACGCTCTCACTAATTAATCTAATTACTTATTGTTTACTATTAGTATTTTTTGAATAGTTGACTTTGTATCAAAATATAATCGATGTAGCTCTATTCCAAATTATCGCTTTTTTCATTGGATTTTGTGGCATTAAGATATTTAGTGAAGTTTTTGGTTGTAACCTAGGTACAATTGTGCAGAGAGAGTCACCACACGGATGGGAAAAGGGATCACTCAGGTAAGGGGACCATTGTAAATACTATTATATTAAGATATATAAACAAATAAAATTTATCTCCCAAAAAAATTAGCATACACACCACAATTTAATGATGATTCTTCTTGCAGTTATCACCTCTGTAAAGTACATCTTAGTGCAATCAATTTCAAAGGTGATAACTGCACCCACGGGTGATAACTGCAAGAATTTAATGATGATTCTTCTACTGAGAATATATTATTGAAAAATTAAAATTTAAAATATACTATGATAGTATTCGAATTTAAATAAAATCTGATGGTCCAAATAAAATCTTCTCTGTAAGAACAACTTTTATGTTGTCCTCACTCAATCCAAAACTCTCATTGTAAAATATCTCTAATCTGTTCAACACAAAGGCTGCAGACTGAATCTGTAGGCAAGCTAGATCAGGAGTTCTTGGAAATCGGGCTTCAGTGTATCCCTTACCTGTTATTCAGATTTTCTGTTAAGATTTGTTCCATAATTTTAACTACTTTAGATTTTTACTTTTTATTGTAAAATATGTTAGATTTGTCCTCGGAGGGTGTTTTATGGCTTAGGTAAGACTTAACGCAATGATAATATATGTACGAGAGAGATAGGTTCGAGACATATTGTTAATGACTCATGTATCATGTAAATTCACATATTATAGTAATAATCGTGTTGACTCTGTGAGTATAAGATAGTTAATCAAACCATTAAATATCATATATTTTTTATCTCTTATCACTTGCTACTATTTATTATGTATATTTTATACATTCGAGTTTACGTTACGCTGAACTAACATTTTCCTACTTAATATATGCGCACAAGTACACTTTTATTCATACCCCGGAAAAAAATTACGCTTTTATTCCTCTTAAAAAATGAAAATCAAACATGGGAAATTGGAGTTTATAGGGAAGTGCATCAACCTGTCTCCTCCGACTGTGGGACGGTGGGAACATTATTGTGGTCGCATCCCGCGTTGCCACGTGTTAACCGACTTCAGGGATCCACCCTCCCCGCTGCCCGCCTATTGGAATTTGGATATAGCGGTAAGATTTATCAGTTTCTGGTCGGAGAATTAAGTGGGTTGAGAAAAATTATAAAATATAGTAAATTTGTTTCTGGAAGTTTTAATATTGAATTTGACAAAGTTTAAACTAATTTAAAACAATTATGTCAACAATCGAGATACCACTTTGTTATTAACGCCAAAGGACAACGTTGGTAACTCAAGTATCTGTCTCCTACCAAAAGAAAACCCCAATTATCTGCCAACAATTACCGTTTTTACACTTATTTTCCTTAGCGGTAGGAAATAGGTTGTCTTTTTTTTTTAGAAACAGGAAATAGGTTGTCGGTGAGGCGTTGAGAGGTTATGGGGCCGAGCCCCGATCGGGGGAAACATGGGGCCTAGAGGTTGGAACCTTTTAGAACGGAAAGGGATGATATTCTTTCTGGAATATTCAATATTATAGTCTAGTATTTTCGAATCTTTTTATTAAAGGATAATTTCTTAATCTTATTAAGAGTATATGAACCGACTTCACATTTTTGGAATGGCTAAAAACTAAAAGACGAGGGATGTCCCCTATTATTTAACTGTATTGATGCTGATCCACGTCACTGTTTATACAGTATTTGGTGCCGTGGATGACACTTTGGTGCTGGCGAGGGGTCAAGTATTGAATTTTAGATTGAGTTGAGAAAACATAAAAATTGTTCTCTAGAGGAAATTTTATTTGAAACATCAAATTTTATTAAAAATTATATCTATAGATGTGACAGTCATTAAAAATTGTATCTATAAATCTAAAATTTTGATCCATTTTAGTGGAAATAAATTTTATCCCTACTAAATTCAACCCCGAAATATTGAGGGCTTTTTAGTGAAATTGAAATGCAATACTGAAAATTTTGGAAACTAAATAAACAACTGAGGTGAATTGCATAGATCTGGCGGATTCCATGTGTAATAGGTGTATCAGAGTGTTAAGAGTAGTTTTATCGGTACAATCAAGAATATTTTCTGTGTCGATATTTTTTCCAATAAATTTTTGCATCTACCGAATTTTTGATGAGGTTAACGACTACAAATTTTTTACAAAAGTGTAGATTCTACACTCGTAGATTGCCTTTAACACTTACTATAATAAATAAAATTTACCTACTAAAAGAACACTTTGGTACTGGACATTCTACGGCTTAACAAAGATTCTTCCTATTATTAATCTAGGACACTCACTTTAAACAGAGTTATCGTCACTATTATCAGTCACTAATCACTTGTTAACTGACTAAACCTCCTCGCGATAGAAAACTGTTCACTTTTAACACTTATTCGAATATTCTCATTTATTTAAAACAGTCCTTTCTCTCGTAAAGAAATGAAAAGAAAAAATCGTTTAATCATATGAAAAAAGATTTCAGGATCTTCCCTAGAGGTTTAAGTAATTAAGCAAGATTATGACTTATCAAACATTCTTCACATTTGCCAAATGCTATGAATCTAGTGCAAGAAAACACACAACTTATTTGTTAACTTATAGGTTGACAATTTATATAAGGACATAGCGGATTTTAAAATATTTCTTTTTGATTGATATTATAATAATATGATAATTATTAAATTGATTAATCAAGATTCGGTACATTAAAATCTTTAAAATGACAAGACTATTTCAAAACGTATTTAATAGGCGAGGATAGGGTCAATGTCGGGCTACTGTATCCAAAGACCTTTTTGGGCTATTTGTTTTCTTTATGCCATTGACGTTGACGGGAGACCACAAGGAAGGAAGGAGATGTGGTTCTGTATATTAGTAGTAATTTCTAAGCACTCGCTAATTAATCTCTATCTCTATCTGCTAAATTAGTCCTTCACCTTTACTTGGTTAAGCTAATTAAGCTCTCGCTAATCAATCAACATATGTCGTTGACGGAGATCTAAACTGCCGTTTTACCCCTGATCCTGTAGCATTTTGCGGCTTCGATCAAAAGGCACATTAGTATGTCTTCTAGTTTCGGAGCAAGGTCAACGAGATCGGAGAAGATGTAGAGATGTTCTTGAGTGAGGCCGATACGGCCATTGGAGAAGCTCGATCTATATATTAGTAATTATATTTAATATTAAAATGTCAAAAAAATAAAGTATATTTTTTTCTGGACCAGTCAGTTCAAACAATTAAATTGGACACTATAACTAGAAACCCATATTCTCCAAAGAGCTAAACAAGAAGTCAAATGAACTAATACCACCATAACATAAGAAGCTAAAAACTGCATATTTTAGGCATTTCATGGTCATCATTGCTTGTAGTGAAATAAGCACTAAAATAAAGGGTGCGACGTTTACATTTTTTTTAACCTTACAGAATTTTCATTTGTCTACAAAGTTCTTTGGTTCATTTTCCATTATTTCACATAGCTCAAAATTGAACAACATAAGTCCAGGGTTGAAACATGCATATTATTCACCAAACGAAAGTGTTAAAAATGTTATTTCTTGGTTCATCCATATTTAAAAAAATCTAAAACTCAAGTGAAAGTGTAAACCTAAACATCTAACAAATGAAAAGGCCAAGTTTATGTTTTCAAACAAGCGATGTTCTCAAATTCAATGAAGTCTAGCCATATTATTCTTTTTACAGTAACTATGAACTTGTAAGTACGGCTGAAAATTAGCATATCATGGCCTGTTAAACTTCTTACCCATCTGCTTCTAGAACCCTTTCTCCGTTGATTTCGTTGCACGATGTTCAGTCCTACTCCTTGACCTTCCACTTCCACCAGCATTTCCATTGCACGAAATACCCTGTAGTAAATGGAGTTTCAGAAAAGATCTCGAATATTAGGTAGTATAGAATTAATCTACCACCTAATTTAACACTGCAATCAACCAGTAAAAATTGTTCTATTTTAACGAGAGATTTTTAATTCAAAAAATTGTTAGAAAGCTGAATTAGTCAATATATTAAATATATGAATACATAATGATTTTGAGAAAAAAAGTTTGGAAATACTTAATTTCTTCACAAAAAATATAGAGATCAAATGGAACTTAATTTCTTCACTAAAACATAGAATTTAAATGGAACTTAATTTTTTCACTACAACATAGAGATCAAATGAAACTTAATTTCTTCACTAAACCGGAGATCAAATGGAACTTAATCACGAAATATGCTGCCCTTTTCAAAAATGCAGCTAAGACATTCTACTTTTGCATCACAACACATGATTTTTTGCTTTACCGCGTCTTAATATATTTTATGCTCGCTTTTCTTTTTCTATTTTT
The DNA here is from genome assembly GCA_963995505.1 of Hypericum androsaemum. Lineage (NCBI taxonomy): Eukaryota > Viridiplantae > Streptophyta > Magnoliopsida > Malpighiales > Hypericaceae > Hypericum > Hypericum androsaemum. The sequence goes on from OZ023191.1 coordinate 985,891, forward strand.
TTGTTTATATATTTGACTTATCCAAAATGATTATTTAAGCTAGAAGAATGTGCTAAACAATTGATGCGAATTGATTTAAGTGTTTGATGTTCTTTTTTTCCTATTTGATGATCTACTTATCAAATTACTTTCATGAAATTTAACAAAATATTTAAATTAGATATGCCTATTGTTAAATTTTTTAAATCATAAATAATGCAAAAACTTACAAGTTTTGTGACTAATCATATTCATTGTCATCCTAATAATAATATTGTATGAGAATACTTGATTGGTCAATTATGTTTTCTTGTTGTAGTATTTGGCCATTGGAGTCAATCCAAGGAGGCTACCAGAACCATGTTTTCATCTAGAGTACCTCTCCAAGCAGATAAATTTTGATCATTTGGAAGATAATTTGACTGCATTATATTTTTTGAGAAGTGCGTCAATCATACAGGAACTAAAGATGTCGGTAAGCCTCCATCGAATATTTTTTTGATTTGTAGAACTCCAATGCACCATGCAAAATTCTCCTAACAACTATTTAACCCAGAAAAAATGTGTTAATCAATTGATGTGAATTGATTTGAGTATTTGTTGTTCTTTTCTTTTCCTATTTGATGATCTACTTATCAAATTACTTTCATAAATTTTAACAAAATACTTAAATTAGATATGCCGATTGTTCTATTTCTTAAATCAAAAATAATACAATAACTTACAACTTTTGTGTCTAATTATATTCATTGTCGAAGAATCTTCATGGACGCTCTCAGAGCAAAGTGTTTGATACTAGAGATGAAGCCAACACTAAAAGTTCAGATTGAACAGCTCGTATCCTCAGTCGTCCATGAAGCTGACAAGTCGGTAGAGCTCGAGATGGAAATACAGAGTTGGCGAGATTGGACCCCGTCGAAGATTTTTTTCATTGAGATTTACTCAAAAATGATCTCGGGCTGGTTATTACAAGGTTGAGAATGAAATCTTATTGTCTTTCATCAGTCGCGTGGTCAATTTGAACAAGTCTGTCCTCAACCTTGTAAACTTTGTCACCTCCACACTACACATCGACTTGTGAGGGGTTTGTCACACAACAAAGCAAGCCAACGACGAGCTTGAGACAGTTGCCAAGGGCTTTTTCCTATACCTCATCCCTTCAAAACAATATGGGGTCATATCAATTGTTAAGTGGATGCACCGCTTGTGGATATTGTGGATCGTGTGGAGGAAGAAACTCGACAAAGATCCACTTCCTTAAATGTGAGCAAGAGTGAGAGTCTTTTCATGTACCCTAGCAACATCAAAGTTACTCGTGACGCATAAATCATAGATTGGTTTAATGGTGAATTGCTGTAATACGCCAAGTTTAATAATTTTCTTAAATATTTAAACTCTGTGTTTTATTTTAGATAGTTTCTCAAAATATAGGATGGACATTGAATGTTACACTTTGTTAGTCTATTTTTTTCTTACAACTATTATAAAAAAATGAATTGCATCACCCCATTCCTTGTTTTCTATTAGTTAACAGAAGAGACGACCTTCTTAGATGTTCTTGCATGCATGCAGGAGGAGCCGATGCAGAATAAAAAGTTAATTCATGATATCCACATAATATCCTTGGCAGACAATTTTTTTGTTGATTGTGCTATTGATAAAACACAACTTTGCTTTAGATGGATATTTTACATGACTGGACCAGAGACATAACAATTGGCATCTTGAATTGGCAAAAACTTTAAATTAAATATCAAATATTGAAACTGTAGCTATGGAATATTTCAAAAAAATATGTACAAAGTTTGGAGTATTATTTTTTTGAATATTCAATTATGCTTGTTTGATATTTTTTAAAGATCATAGTCTGCAATTAATTCAGGTTCAATTGAACTTGATTGCAACAATTTTCATCAATAAATAAAATTTTTGACAAAATGAACATATCTTGAGACTTGAGATTATCTTCAGCTGAAATTTTCGCATGACAAAAAAAATCAAGAAAATAAAAGTTTATGTACTGTCATGTTTTGAATCATTTATGTATTGTCATGTTAATCCCTCTATTGGATATGAATATATACAAAACAAAACACGTAAACAAGATAGGTCGATTATTCTATTTCTTAAATCATAAATAGTGCAACAATCTATAACTTTTGTATCTTAATTTTATTGACTGTCCTTCGAATGATGGTATTGTAAGAAAATACTTGATTGATATTGATACTAAACTTTTTTAATCAAAGTGTATTTTTTTCAAAAGTATGTTAGGTAAATTTTTTGCTTAATATTTGAATTTTGTGTTTTGTTTTAGCTATTTCCCCAAATATGTAATGGGCACGTGAGATAAATTTTATAATTTCTATATCTTGTAATCTTTTTACAACTATTATTACAAAATTAACCATCAAAGTTGCATCATTTTGATACCTTATTTTGGATTAGTTAACGTAAGAGATAATTTTTATGGATGAATCGGTTGAACTATGTGTTTTGTTTTAGCTATTTTTTTACTAGGGATTTATGTCTTGTTATGTTCGAGTCATTTTATAAAGAAAAATTATTTGTTCACTATGAATAATCCATTCTCTATTTTTTCACCGGTGGAATGGTCAATGTGTTCTTGCAACTCATGCACATAGTCCTTAGACAAAAGAGTTAGTTGTGGCTATATTAGTCTTTGATGAATGAGTCATCTGGACAAATTATGTTAGCCTCAGACATGAAGATAGATATTATATGCATTGGATGTGCATTGACTTTGTTGAGTATACCTCTGCCTCAACATTGTTTTGTTGTTGTTATGTTAGTTGTTTGTTTAAGATGATGTTTGATATTATTTTTAGGTTGAAAGATGACATGATTGGCTGGGATATAAAAATACTCTTAATTGGAGGGGAGTATGAGTTGTTTGTGTTATTGTCTAGGATGACTCGAGAAAATTAGTTAGTTTGTTGGGGGCCATCCGCTTTCCTTTAATGAGTTTAGATGAAGTTGATAAGGTTATGAAGAGCAATCAGGCTTGCCATGCCATGAAATATGTTTTAGAGGCTTTGAGGTTGAGGTCATATGAAATATAAGAAACAGTGATTTCAGGAGAGGAAGTATGTCCGTTTCTTGATAAGTACAACAATGGATATTGATAGCGTCACTGGACATAAGTAGATTAAACATAGGTACACCATTTTCATGAGTCCGAGCCAAGGAGGCGTGTAAAGTGTGGTAACATACAGACAAGTAGAATCACAGGAGATAGAAAACTTTAAAATTTTCTAAATTGTCACTAAATCTAAATTAAAATTAATCTTATCCATATTAGGGATGACAATTAGACCCTTATCATGAGGGTCTACAGTGATCCAAACCCAAAGGGTCCAAGATGTGTTGACTTTGACCGGATCTAGACCCGGATCCTGCCCGGATCCTAATATTTTAAAAGAATAAGGGTGTGGATATGGATCTATAGGATCCTGCCCTAATCCTACCAGAATTTTTTAAATTAATATTAAAATAATTTATATGTATATTAATTATTAGACATAATGCCAAATTCTCAATTTTAACTTACCCGACTTTAATTTTTTTGAATTTGTTTGTTTGATTTATTTGTATTGATTTATTTAATGAATAAAATGACCCATTACTATTTAAAAATTATCAAAAGATAATTTAATTTTAAAAATTTAAATATTTAAAATAAAAATACGGACCTGCGGGTCACTCTGATCCTGTCCGATTTTTTGAGACCCAGATCATGCCCGGATCTTTTTTTCTAAAGAGGATAAGGGTAAGGATCTGGATCCACCATTCAAAAAGAGTGTAAGGATCTGTGTCCTATGGATACTACCCAGATTTTGCCCATTGCCATCTCTAATCTATACTCACTCATCCGGTAAAAAACTATCATAAGAAGGAAATTTTAGTTTTGGAGAAATGGAACTGTAGTCGCTTCGTTGAAACTTAAGAAAAAAAAACTCATCCCGATGCAGCGAAACATTTCATTGTTGAGAGGAACCCTTGTCGCCCTAAAATAAATATCAGCAAATAAAAGATGGCTCTTAAAAGGAGATAGGGGAACTTTAAAATTTTCTAGGATTTCTTTTTTGTAATTGTGATTGTTTAAAAATTAGCTCATGATAAAACTGCTTTCATCGTAACAATTTCACAGTGGATTTTTTGGTTTGAAGAAGATATTGCTATCTATCTGCTCAAGTGATAATTATAAAAATTTTGAGTTAGGATATATTTTTTATTTTTAAAGGTATTTTGTCAGAAAAGTTCGAAATACGACTAAAGAAACCAATCAATTGGATTAAACAAATAACATGGACTAAAAAATACTAAAATTTCATAATTAATCAATTTATCATAATTCTTGATGTCATAAAATTTATAAGAAATATTTATGTTAAAATAAATTTTTTTGGAGATTATCATGAAACACAATTGTGAGCACATAAAATAGTGACATTTTTAAGTAATAGAAAAAGTGTGGATTGTTTAGTTTGTTATATTCTAATGAGAGAATTTAGAATTTCTCTAGGTGATAATTCTGTTGGATTGTAAAAAAGCTCTATTAGGTAGTATGGAATTAATCTATCACATAATTTATGGAATTAATCTATCACATAATTTAGCACTTCAATCAACAAGTAGAAATTGTTCTAATTTAATGAGAGCTTTTGAAATCGAAAAAAGTATTAGAAAGAAAGTTGAACTAATCAATACATTAAATACCTGGACTCACGATGATTTTGAGAAAAAAAGTGTGGAAATAGTTAATTTCTTCCTGGATTCACGATAATTTTGATAAAAAAAGTGCGGATATACTTAATTTCTTCACAAAAGCATAGAGATCAATTGGAACTTAATCCTTCTAAAAAAATTGGAACTTAATTTCTCCTAAACTTAAGATCAAATGGAACTTAATCCCGAAATAAGCTATCCTTTTTTTGGGTGAAAAAATATGCTGCCCTTTTCAACATGCAGCGTAGACATTCCACCGTTTTTGTCTTTATCGCGTCTTAAAATATTTTGTACTGATTTTTCTTTTTCTATTTTTTAGTTTATACATTTTTGATATTCAGCCTATGGAAGATTTCTTTAAGAGTTAATTAAGCTAGAATAAGTGTTCAATTGATTTAAATATTTATTTTCTTTTCTTTTCTTTTCATATTCTGGAACAAATAACAAGTGCCATATCATCCGGATATTTATATAGGTCATACGTTGGTGACCTATTCTTTTTATAATTGGTCGCTGATATTGGTTCTCTTCTGTTTGGCGGAGTAAAGTAGTGTATTTTTTATAAGTAAATTTTACTTATATTTCAATATTTACATGTTATTTACGAAATTTTACTTAGAGATTTTCATATTTTTATTTACGAAATTTTATACATAGAAAAGAACATTATTAAAAAATTTACTTATGAATAAAAGTTAACAATACAAAATTAAAACTCTAAATATCAAAAAAATAATGTTTCGCTTATAAATACGGGTTCACAATAACTCCAAATACCAAGATTAGAACTTGAGTCTGGCGCCTCAGACCACTCGGCCATCCTGACTATTTATTATTATTTGACCTGCCAACGTGTCAGCGAGGTATAGAGAACAACAGCTCCTTTGCCTTTGTGAGTTTACTGGCTGCAATCAGTTTTTGGGGTTATCTTTTGCTTATGTAGCAGAAATAAGTATTAAATGATTTAACAAATATTTAGTTTAATAACTTATTATTTTGAAATTTAGTTTTGAATAAATAAAATTTTATTGTCAAAAAAATTTCCAAGGTTCCATGTTCTTGTATATTCACGACAATAATTCGATCAAAGTGGAACTTAATTTGACCTCTCAATCCACGGAAATGGAAAGTGAATTTGGTACCAAACATCGCTCTTTTTCATTTTGTGAAAGCCCTGATCTCAGACTAATAATGATGAAAGTAGTAAAAAATTTAGATTTTTCTTAAAAAGAATTTGAAATCAAATCTAGAAATAAAATGACTCTATTTAGTTCGATAGTACTCGAAAAGAAAAACAGAAGATAAAAAAAATAACGATTCGGATCCTATTGATAAACTGATACGGCCGTGTCCGCAAATGATAATAAAGAAGGAACACAGATATTGCAGAATTCCAGCAAGTTGCTAGACATGATTTTCTTAACACAAAGGGGAAAAGAAATTGAAAAGTCCTATCTATGCTACCGGTTCCTTTGCGACAAGTACTACCATACCCTTTATCTAGAATTGATAATGGGCTTTCCCCATGTTATCCATCGTGTAAAGCACCGGTTTGGATAATATGCCATGTCACCTGTTTTTCTTCCAGCTTCCTTTTTCCATTTCTTTTCCTTACTTTCCAAAAAGATTTGCGTCATTCCGGCGACCAAATTGAAGGAAAACCTGACCTAGTAATTAAAGGGAACTCTTTCCCTTTCAAATTGTTTCACCTTTTATATTTTTTTATGTCGTTCAGTATCTTTGATACTCAACTTCACCGACTATTCAAGTTCGAGTTTTATAAAATATTTGAAAATTGTCAAAAAAAATTTCCAACAAGTATTTAATGCTATTGAATTTTTAATAGCTCCTACTTGAGACCTCTTGTTTAATCTAAAACTATGTTATTGTTAGAGCAATGGAAGTGTAATACAGATGTGTAGATCACCTATAACAAATAGTAGCAAGAGATAAGAAAAATAGATGACACAAAAAATAGATGACACACTATATATGTGGTTCGATCGAAAAACCTACAACCACGGGGCTGAAACATTTATCACTATAATATGTGGATATACATGATACATAAACTATAGACGAGACTAATCCTCGAGCCTAACTCTCTTTTACCTATACTACTATTGTGTTAAGCAAAGACCAACGAATCTCTATACCACTAATCTTCTATTTATAGGAGTCAAGCCAATATATTTCACAATAAGAATAATCCTAACGGTCATAGTATTCATCCACCTTTTATATTTTGAAGCAGTGTCATCCATGTTGTATTTTCTTGCGGATATACTTGTGATATCCTCCTGATGTTCCCCCTTCACCTTTGGTGGCTAAATTTATAATTCGATAAGTAGATCATCGATACGCTTTAAAGAACGAAAGATAAGGTGGTGACTCTACCATACGTGGTAAAGGGTTACGCTTTCTTAATGGGGGCCATGCATGCTTTTATGGGTCAATTCCATTTTAGAGCTTACTTGTGCTAAAAGCTTTCTACAGCTCCACGTGCTTGGTCTGTTCCATGTACGTGGATTTTGCATTATTCACCTTGAAGAAGATGAAGATAGGCCTCGCCCTGCTTCCACTGAAATCTCCATCAACGGCATTGCTAGAAATTGTATCAAATTTTTAATGGGTTGGAATTTCTTGTTTGGATATGTTTTTTATTTTATTGAGTTTGTCTCTTATAAAGTTATAAACAAGAAAATAGATATATGGGTTTTTTAGCTTTTGAAAATTGTCACACTAGTCAATAATAGTACATCACACATGTGCCTCGCCAGCGGCCCATCTCACTTCAAAAATTGTTGGGCCTAACAATTCAGGCCCATGACAAAAATACATGGATTAGGCCACACTTTATGATAATGACAAAATTAGTCACACACCATTAATCTACTAGTTTGTGGGACAATTCATTTTCTTCCTCGAGCTTTATATTTAAACTTTGCTCGACCGAATAAACAAAATTCAAGGACGGTCTTATAAAAATTCGAGTTAGTTAAGATCTTTAAAATGTGATAAAGTTATTCTAACAAATATTTAATAATGTTTTGAGAAGAGTATTTAATAATATTGAATTTTATAAACTCGAAATGTGACTCAAACGCATGGGCGCAAGTGTGCTGGCTACAATTAATACGCGGATCCTGCGCTTATTTCTCCAAAGATACTCTCATCGTGTTGGCCCCTATAGCTATCATTGAGCTATATAATGTGTGTTGCTATGCTTCAACGGGAACATGGGCTGTCTTGGAAATTTTCTTCACGTGGTGAAATTTTCTCTGCCTCTTTCAAGAGGAAAGATTACTAGTATAATAGCAATGGCTCGGGGGTTGCTATTGAAATTTTTTTTGGTGGAAGAGGAGGGGCAAATCCCTGTATATTAAAGAAGAGGGATTACATTATAGTATTAGGTCCTTTCCTTCCGACTGCCAGCCTCGTTAAAATCCAACCACGAGAAAATCCAGTGAAAAAATTTGTGACAGGAAAAGAGTACTTCGAAAAAGTAAACTCTTCCTTGACATTAATATCGCAAAAGACGACCCAATACCGTTTGTAATTACAATATCTCGAAAGAAAACTACATCCTAGATATCATCTAACATAAATCTTATTACACGCACATGAGGGTCATTAAAGATATAGAGGCCTAGGTTCATCTCAAAACCTAAATTAGCAAGCAATATCATATAGCAAGGCTTGCTATTTGACGGTTTTGACGCGTAATTAACAAGTAATTACGTGTTAAACCTGTTTAATTAACAAACTAATTCGTTAATAATAAATCACTTACTTGTTGAAGTAGAGGTCCACAGGCTCGGGTCCACAACTTCTTCGTGCTAGTCGAATTACGATCACGTTTGAACGAATTCGTAATTGATTTTCACGAGATTTCTTTTATTGAAAATCTGATTAAAATTCTGGAACTAATCTGGAATTTTTCTTTCTTATTGAGTGGTTGTGGGAAAATTTACAAATTGGTCCAGCCGGATTCCCCTTTTTATAGGAAAATTCGGACAACCAAAATGCGCCACGTGGCATGCCACGTGTCGCACATGACTGCCACGTGGCACGTATAGGCCACACGTCCACCGCGTGGCACGTCGGACCGCATGTATGCCACGTGGCAAGGCTCCACGTGGCGCCACATGGGCGCGCCACATACGACGTCAACGCCGCGCCACGCTGACGTGGTGCTTGAGTGGCTTCGAGCCGGTCAACGCGGGTTGACCGGCCCATCCAACCCAACTTTTTGGGCCTAATGGGCCCGGGCCCAATTAGGCACAATAATAATTGCCTAATGGGCCCAAGGTCCAACATTTCCCACTCAATTATTATTGACCTTAATCAACAGTTATCAGATTTCTTTAAAGGATTTCGTGCGACCAGCACACGTCGAGTATGTTAAGCCAAATTCAAGAGCACAAACACTCAGGCTACTTGAATAGTAGCATCTCGACAACCTTCTTGTATAACGTATGCTATTATCCCAGGACTCATGTCGCATTCCATTGTTCACATCAGTGATTTCAAACAATTATATTCGGGTTCACTATTGTACTTTTCAATATAATTGGTGCACCTGAACCACGAAACTTAGAATGTGATGAACAGAGTTCCTTCTCCCTTAACTATATTGCTTTCATAATGATACAGCCTGCTTTTCTGGTCAGCCCTGCCAGGTCGAATCGCTATGCCATAACCTTTTCATGAACTTTCAAAGCTAGCAGCACTGGATCATATTTCCATAATACGTTTAGGATCTTAAGGGTAGGTTTTGGGAACCACAGTTCTCAAAAATTGGTCTTACACCAGGGATTGTGAAATCACTCAATATTTTTATCCCATCCAGTGGTCGAGTAGCACACATGAAACTGATCACGTGTTACGGTGTACTTTCTTTTTTAAAGGAACACATGTCATTTAACACCATACTAGAGTCTCAGCCTTAGCTTAACTCTAGGCTAATAGGACAGACAGTATGATAAGTTCCACTTATAACTTATCATATGGATTATAGAAAATCCAAATGCAGCAACTTATTCATGCATCCCATAAGGAAACTTGCTCTTGAGCAAGATGGCATTCCGTCATAGGACATGCACTTATGTATGTCCAATAACTGCCTCATCTCATCTAGGAATCAACTTCTTGACTCCCACTGAGGTAAATACCCGTGTGAGTGGGCTACTTCTCTGTCCGACATGTTTCACATTTAACTCATATTGCCAAATAAAAATCTTTTATTCTAACTAATTGGATTACAAAGGAAACCGTCATAAACCCAGTGACTTAACATATTTCTCGAACACTTCTCGAGGTAATACTTTAGTCATTGGATCTGCGGCCATATCTCGTGTAGATATGTATTTCATACACAGTTCTTTATATTTTATTAAATTTCTCACAAAGTAAAATTTAATATCTATATGCTTAGCCCTGCTATGGAATCTAGGATCCTTAGCATATGCTATAGCTGCCTGGTTGTCGCAGAATAAACTCACAGGCTCCGTCGAGTTGATCAGAGAGAGATGGCTTAAGAATCTCTTCAACTATACCGCTTCTTGTGCAGCATGAGCTGAAGCTACATATTCTGCTTCTATTGTTGACAGGGATACATATGTTTGCTTCTTACTGCTCCATGAGACAGCACCCCCGTTAAACAAGAAAACGAATCCAGATGTAGACTTTTTCTTATCCATATCACCTCCCCAATCAGCATCAGTATAGCCACTCAATATCAGGTCACGGCCTTGATAGCACAAGGAATATTCTGCAGTAGTATTCAAATATTTCAAAATCCCTTTGACAGCCTTCCAATGAGCACTGCCTGGATCAGACTGATATCTGCTTGCTATCCTAACAGCATAGCAAATGTCAGGTCTAGTACACAACATTGCGTACATCAGGCATCCAACTGCATTGGCATAAGGAATCTTCTCCATGTCCCTACGTTGTTTAGCTATTTTTGGGCATATGTCCTTACACAAATTATGACCTTTAACCAATGGGACATACTTTGGGTTACTATGATCACAATTGAAATGTTCTACTACTTTGCGAATATATATCTCTTGTGAAAGAGACACTATTCTTTTCGAACGATTTCTCGAAATCTTAACTCCGAGTATGTAATCTGCTTCACCCATGTCTTTCATTTCAAAGTTGGAAGATAATCAATCTTTGATTTTGACAAGAAATCTCATGTCATTTCCAGCTAAAAGTATGTCATCAACATACAAGGTGATGATAACAAACTTCTTTTCTGATCGCTTAACATACACAGAGTGATCTTCGTCTATCATTATAAAATTATGCTGCATGATCGTATTATGAAAGCGAATATACCACTGTCTAGACGACTGCTTAAGGCCATAAATTGATCTATTCAATTTGCAAACTTTGTGTTCGCAGCCTTTTTGAATGTAGCCCTCAGGCTGAATCATATAGATTTCTTCATCCAGTTCTCCGTGGAGAAAAGCAGTCTTTACATCCATTTGATGTAAGTCTAGATTCATGTTAGCAACCATAGCTAAAATGACCCTAATTGACGTAAATCTAAAAACAGGTGCAAAAGTCTCCTCATAGTCTATCCCAACCTGTTGTTTAAACCCTTGGGCAACCAAACGCGCTTTGTATCTTTCGATACTGCCATCTGCATTGCACTTGATTTTGAGAATTCACTTATTCCCAATTGCCCTACGCCCCTTAGGTAGGTCAACCAGATCCCAAACCTGGTTTTTGATCATAGATGACATTTCTTCATCCATTGCATTCATCCATTCATCACGTTTTGGAGATGACAATGCTCCAGATACATTTTTAGGTTCATCTTCATCCTGCAGGATGGCCAGAAGAATTTTACTTGGACCACCAAATTTCTTTAGTGATACCAAGAACGCATTAGCCTCACCTCCGATGTCAAATCATCGGCGTGGTATGCTAGTTCTGCTAGACCTTCGGTATTCCCAGTTTTGATAAACATCTCTCATATATTCATCATATCCAGGAATCGCACTCCCACTGGGTGGAAATACTGTACTCCCACTGGAATAAGGAATTACCTCCCTTTCAGGACTCAGATCACGACCTTCCGGATTATTTTGAGTTAGAAAATCTCTATCTTCCTCCTCAATTCTCCCACTCGGAAGAAGTGATCCAGATGATTCTGGTTCATTTGTCTCATAAAGGGTAAGGTCACTACTAACCTCCCCCAATTTTGAAAATTTATTCTCCAAAAAAGTGACATCGGGTGATTCAAATTCTGTTACATGTCTATTGTCCAGTTCACCCACGAACACGTACTTTAGATACGTCAGGGTATCTTATAAAGATACTTTTTCTACCTCTCGGTCCTAATTTACCGAAAGTACTTGAGGTAGAATGGACATAGGACGCACACCCCCATGGCTTAAAATATGATAAATCGGGCTTCCGATCTGTCCACATTTCGTAAGGAGTAGCTTTAACAGACTTAGAGGGAACACGGTTTAGAACATATGCGGCAGTCAGGAGCGCATCTCCATAGAATGATATAGGCAAACATGCCTCTGCCATCATTGATCTAACCATATCAAGAAGGGTTCTATTCCTTCTTTCAGCAACTCCATTTTGCTGTGGTGTATAAGGAATGGACAACTGATGTTCAATTCTTTTTTCAATGCATAGAGCTTTAAATTCATCAGAAAGATATTCACGGCCACGATCAGTTCGTAAGGCCTTTATCTTTCTGTCATTCTGATTCTCAACAAAACTCATGTATGTCATGAAGCAGTTTAAGGCTTCAGACTTGTGAGAAATCAGGTATATCAGACCATATCTAGTATAGTCGTCAATAAAGGTGATGAAGAAATATGCTCCATGCCTTGCCCTCACGTTCATTGGACCACATATGTCTGAATTGACTAATTGTAGTGGAAATTTAGCTCTAGCCCCAGTACCGAAAGGTTTTCTAGTGCTTTTCCCTTCTAGACAGGATACGCAACTAGGTAATATAGATCTCTCTATATTGTTCAACAGTCCTGCCTTAGCTAGACGGTTTAAACGTTCCTGACCAATATGGCCAAGTCTAGAATACCATAGTTTAATATCATCCTCTGATGAGTTTGAACTAGTGACAAAAGAAAAACTTTCACAAGGATCAATATCTAGAATCAAAAAACCTTCCGATATATATCCAAGGCCAAAATAGGCATCATCCAAAAATAATCTAACGGTGTCGTTCTCAAACGACAACTGAAAACCTAAAGACATTAAGGCCGAAACTGAGATCAGGTTCTTTCGTATGTCTGGAGCAAACAACACGTCATGTAAAAGAAGGGCACGACTACCACGAAAGTGTAATCTACAAGTGCCCAGGCCTTTCACATCCACGCACGAGTTGTTACCGACAAAAATGGTTTTTGCTCCAGCCGACAACCGCTTGTACTCAACGAACGAACTACGGTCTCTAGCTATATGGTTTGTCGCTCCTGAATCAATCACCCACATAGAGTGTGACTCAGTTAGAAAGGTACAAGAGGATACATACAACTTACTCACACTTGAGTTTAGATGTACCTGCTTGGGCATCTTGTAATCTTTTGCAAAATGTCCCTTCTGTTGACATTTAAAACATTTCACTTTTGAAATGTTAAACCGCTTGTTCTTTTTAGCCTTGGAGCCATCCAACTTGGTTCCATGGTTTTCAGCCTTTGGAGTTTGTTTACACTTACCCTTCCCTTTACCTTTCTTCTTTTTCCCACCATTCCTAGTCGAACAAATCGAATGGGCTTCAGGGTGGGATTTCATAGCTAGGAGGCGATCTTCCTCCAGCTCAAGGTGTCTGACAACATCATCAAATGTTACCAAATGATCGGAATGGGTAAGATTCATCTTCATATGTTCCCAACTTGGTGGTAGAGAACGGATGACAACTTGAATCTGCTGCTCGTTGCTGAGTATGTGACCAGCCTCTGCCAGTTCACTGATCATATTGGACATCACTCTTAAGTGTTTCCTCATGGAAACCTCCGGACGCTTTTTAAAGGTGTCAAACCTTATGGTCAAAGCACGTAGCTTCGACACTGAAAGCTTTCCGAATTTCAGTTTGAGAGCATCCCATAACTCTTTCGCGTTGTCATGCACGCGAAATTGTCTGGTGATATCATCCATCATTGAACTCAACAAGATCAATCGAGCAGTAGTATTTTTTCTCTTCCAAATAACATAAGCTTCCTTATCTCGCTTATGTTGAGCAGTTGTGCCTTCTTCAGGCTCATCCATTATGACATGTATGTGCTCCAGAACCTCTTGTTCCTCAAGCACATATTGGATTTTCATACTCTAATTGTCATAGTTTTTACCGTTGAGTTTTAACTCACGGTTTAGCTCAGCTATGATGGATCTAGAAGCGACTGACATCTCTATAGGGATTTTTAATATGAGAACATATTAGAAATTTGATTTGGCAATATGATTCAATTTACTAATCACTCATAACTTTTAACGATATGGAGTTCTTGATTAATCTCAAAATCGAAGTGGGTCGCGGGCATGCTTTCCCTCACCATTCAAGTATTAATCTTAAACTTCAACCGTTTAAAGTTCATCGATAGTAAACTCAAGTTGAAGCAATTAAACAAACATCTTTATTTAATTACATGTTTGAAACATGCACTTGTACATTCTGAGTGTGCTCACACATGCACAAAACCTCAGACAAGGTCTCAACCTATTGTACAAAAGTCCCCCAAAAATAACATATGTACAAGGGGACAGTTAAACATAACATCATACGGGAATCGGATGTCCAGGCGATTCGGTAGGAGAATACATATCTGGATCCTGGTCCGAGGACGATCCTGTCGGGACTGGGTGCGAAGACGATCCGGCGAGAAATTCCAGGTTCACCGCCGGAACCGGGATCGATTCCATGATCCAGATGATCAGGAGCGGAGGAAAACTGTAATGGTATTCCTTAGCGAGGTAGTGGTTCAAGATCAAACTGATTCGCAGCTCCAGAATAGGAGAAGGTATCATTTCTCTGAGAAGACCCCTCTCCTCGAGATAATGAATCAAACCATAGAGAGCATCTCTATGGGTATTGAACTCAGGTGCCGAGAAGATACTCATATCTTCTTGGATTTTTAGCGTGACCAAGAGGTCTCGAAACATAGAGGACCAGTCCTCTCCATGATCGTAACCTCCGGCCCAGATGCATTCTTGCATCTCCCGGTGAACAGCGTCAATGTGCTCGACAATAACATACATGTCATCCTGAGGCACACGCAGCGGTAAACGACGCTTCAAAATCTTTTATCGAAGTTCTGTTACACAGAAGTTCAGATACCTTCCTCCAGTAGCCATCAAATCTTGCAACAATTGCAATTCAATTTTGGGTTAATACTCATATTTTCTCAAAATAGGATTGAAAAACTTATTTTCCAATCTGTTGATGATCATACAATGGATCAATTTATGTGATTTTAGTTTAACTTTTACATATCTCGGAACTCGTTTCAAAATATTTTTAAGTTTATTAAAATATCGTCATAATTTTAATAAACCTAATTGAAAAAAATTTCTCAAAATTTTTATCAATTTATATGATTTTAATTGAATAAAAACTGATTTTATCCAATTAAAAAAGAAAAAACATAATTTTTAAGTCCAATTTTGCTTAAGTCAAAATTGACCGTAAATCGGGTTGGGTTGAACCAAAAAACCAGGCCAATCCATCTGGTTTTTTGATTTTCTTGACCCGGGTATAAATAATTTCGGGAAAAATCGTGAAATTATGATTTTGCCCCTCGCATATTTTTCCCTCTGATTTTCTCTCTCTTCTCCCGCGCGAGGAAAAAACCAAGCCGCCGCTTCTCCCACGACCGCCGCGTAACGGCGGCGAACCAACGGCCGCGACCGGTCGCAATCGACTCGTCTCGGCCTCGCGAGCACGGCCGTAGCAGCCTCGCGGGCTGTCGTCCAGTCGTTCTCCGCCGCGATCGTCTTCTCCGTTCCGCGCCTCTCCGCCGTCGTCGTCCTCGATCTCGCGATTCCGACGACGTCGATCCACAAAAGTGGTATCGGGACGTCGGGGAGAAGCCAGAGAATCGACTATCGTCGATCTACGGCGTCGAAATCGTTGGATTTCTGACGAAATCGACGGAATTTGATTTCGGGCAAAATCGCCCGATTAGGGTTTATTTTCGATTTGGGGATTTTTGGGAAAATTTCCAATTAATCTCCAAGTTTTCCAAAAATTGCACCGAAGTCCATGACGCGCAGGTGCCACGTAAGCGGTCAAATTTCAGATTGGTACCTTAAGGTTTTGCGCGTGCGCGAATTTGCCCGCGTGGTTAGGCAAAATTTAATACTACCGCTGTTTCCAAATTAATTACATTAAAGTCCAACAGATTATGATTTTCCATAAAATCATGATTAATACAATTTTTAATTCAAAAAATCACATAATTACTTGAATTAAAACATCATATCATCATCAAAACATGGTTTCAACCATGCTCTGATACCAATTGACGGTTTTGACGCATAATTAATAAGTAATTACTTGTTAAACCCGTTTAATTAACAAACTAATTCGTTAATAATAAATCACTTACTTATTGAAGTAAGAGGTCCACAGGCTCGGGTCCACAACTTCTTCGTGCTAGTCGAATTACGATCACGTTTGAATGGATTCGTAATTGATTTTCACGAGATTTTTTTTATTAAAAATCTGATTAAAATTCTGGAACTAATCCGGAATTTTTCTTTCTTATTGAGTGGTTGTGGGAAAAGTTACAAATTGGTCCAGCCATATTTCCCTTTTTATAGGGAAATCCGGACAACCGAAATATGCCACGTGGCATGCCACATGTCGCGCATGGCTGCCACGTGGCACTTATAGGCCACACGTCGGACCGCATGTCTGCCACGTGTCACGGCTACCCCTAGATTTGCCACGTGGGCGCGCCACGTGGACTGCCACAGACGATGTTAGTGCCACGTCACGCTGACGTGGCGCTTGCGTGGCTTCGGGCCGATCAATGCGGTTTGACCGACCCATCCAACCCAACTTTTTGGGCCTAATGGGCCCGGGCCCAATTAGGCACAATAATAATTGCCTAATGGGCCCAAGATCCAACACTATTGAAATTGGGCATTCATAATTAAGTAAACCGACCTTTCAAAATCTAAAAACAAAAAACAATACCAAGCTGTTCTCTCTCTGTATTTTTGAAAGTGCCGAACTTTTTCTAAAATCCATTAAAAAAAGAACTCGTTCCAGAATGTGCAAATGTCGCTTCCACGTGTCTGGCAAGTGGAAAGCAATAGGTCCGCCCAGGTCTCTTGGTTTAGGCCCAGGCTCCTTTTCGCACATTATTTAAAAAGAACAACGATGTCTTAAATAATGAGCATCGATAAGCATCATTTAATTGATAAACTAAATAAATGAGAAATCACTCACCTATAGTATTTACCGTTTACATGTCTAGGAAAAGTTTATGACGTCTAGGTACAACCTTGTATTTAGGAGTCCTATACTTGCACATATATAAATTATAAATATCTGAATAAAATCAAGTTTCCACCTAGAAATAAGTTTTATTGCGCTTGGTCGACAGATTAGACTACTACACAAAAAACACATAAATTCATTAGCAACATCATTCTTACCAATTTACAAACCACTAAAAGTTCAAAAACTTTTTCTAGAAATCTCTCCATTGCATGAGTGGCAGTCAGACATCAAACACAAGGACAAATATCATTTCATTCCATTTTTTGGCTCACACCAAATGCGGTGGTTACACATTATTATAACTATAGGATGATAATAACCACCAAATGAATCATACCATCTCCCAATCTCAATCCCACTCCCGAATTTCTATATATCTCTATTATCCTACGTAAAAAAAAGAATTATCTCCCTACCTACTCTAATGATTCCTCGCCTAAACCGACCATGATCGAATCTAGATAAGACGACACAGTTCCGATTCGAGTAGATGGGTGGGTGAGCCGTTCCTCTCGCCGTGACTCACTTCCACGGTATCGTGGGCCAAGGCAAGTCGGGTCAAATGGCCCATCAACAGAAAGTATCGTGGGCCCCAGCCAGCCATCCTGTTGGGCCTCCAATAACTAACGCTACCGTTAGCTATCCGGTCACAGCCGATGAATGAAGTTAGAAGGGCAGGGCCAGCTGGCAGATCATTGCCGCGATGCCGACAAGAAGCAGCACGTGGGCGCACGTGGGCGGTGAAGAAGCTCCGTTAATCTGGTCCAGGGCACCTTCGTAAACCATGGTGCCGTTAACGGAATTGCTGCTCCCCTTGCCTGTGCTTGTGGTGCTTTGGCTTGTACTGTCCGGAGTCTGATCTTGTGACGCTTTTTGACTGCAACAGGGTAAAACTAACCGTTAATATAAAGCGTGGGATGATTTTATTTGCTTTTGGGGGAAAAAGATGGGAAACAAATCCCAGATATTTTATAGAGTTACCGAATTTTGAGATCACCGACTTCACTAAAGATTTTTCGAGTAATAGCCGACAGATATTTCGGGAGTTAAAAAGTAACACTCCTCTCCCACATACTCCAGACACGACGGCGTACCGAAAAATAATATCGAGCGATTTCAAATACTTCAAAAAGTTTTTAATTATCTTTTTCAGAAGAATCTTAATTATATATATTTTTTAGGAAAAGAAGAATCTTAATTATCGAGCTCTAAATCGTCAACGAGCTAACTAAAGGTGTCTCCACTCTCGCGGCCCATCACGTGGGCCCCAGCCTCGTTAATATCAAACCCATTATATAAAAATATCTCGGACTCGGAGACTGCACCCGCCACCCAAGTAGCCAACGTTCCTATAATAATTCGCTGACATTTTTTTCCTTTTTCTTTTACTTTTACTTTATAAACGCCCAATCCTAGTCGGTTAAACAGTAACGGCAAGTGAAAAAGAATAAAACACCTAAAACTCTGCCACTAATAAAAATTGTACGAAAAGAAAAAAATGAATTTTTATTAACTTAGATGGAATTTTATAAAGTTGTTGAAAAACGTTCTCTCTACTGTCGTCTAATTTATAATTTCTGGAAATTTATTATTAAAAAAACGAAGCCTAAAGGGGGTACCTGGTGTTAGGAGTGGGGCAGAAGGTGATTAGGTAATCGGGGGAGGAGGAGCAAGTGAAGGTACTGGAACCGTCGTCGTACGCGTAGCTATACGCGGTAGGGCACGCCTTCTTGAAGATCTGCGAGTAGGATGACGGCTTACACGTGGCAGGCGTCGCGTACGCCCCGCTGCAGCAGTACTCCGGCTGCTGGAACGCCTCGCAAGCGCTCCTGCACGCCACGCGCCCCCCGCCCTCCCCCGTCACCTGCAGCTCCCCCGGACACGCGCCGTTCAGGTCCATCGCGCACCCCGCGGTCGTACAGTTCGGCCCGGTCCCGCCCTGCGGGGTCACCAGCACCGGAAGGTTGTAACCGTCGACGAGGCTGACGTCGTAGAAGTCTTGCCCGCCGTATCCGTCGAGGGTGAACTCCGCGAGGGTCGCCGGAGGCAAAGCGCCGTTGCCGGAGCACTCCATCGTGCCGGAGCCGCAGTCCCCGGTGACGCAGGAGAACTTCCCCGTGGAGTCCGAGGAGCAGTAGGTGCGGCCCCACATTCGGCCGGCCCACGAGGACGGGGCGGTTATGGCCCTGGACTCGCCTTGCTGGAGCGCGAATCCCGTGGGGTCGAGCGCAGCTACGCCCGCATTGGAGAGGATCCCCGCCCACACTGTGTACCCGCACTTGTTTGACATCGTGAACGTCGTCGAAACGGCACCTGCACCCCCTCGGTCAACATTAGCAAAAAACGGTTACAAAAACAGCGAATGATTAATCATACCTTAAATTAAATAATAAATCATAAATACCTGGAATGATAAGCATGAACATGAATGGGATAGATAATCTGAGTTGAGACATTGCTTTCTCTGGGATTAATCGAATATATTTTCAAATTAGAGAAATCCAAACCCTTCTCTTGCTCTGTTCTTATTTAGGAAGTGTTTATTGAGAAGGGTAGGGAATTTGGGAGGGTGTGAGATATTTGTTGTAAAGGAGACGGGGGAGGGCATTTATAAGCAGGGGAGGGGTTCAAAAGCGGTGCCGCTTTGCTGGGCTTACGTCGGGCCCAATAGTTTTGGTCTAAGATTTTTCTTCAGATTTTCTTTGTTTTTTTTTGTGGAATCAGATTTTCTTTGTTTCGTTCTCTAGGATTCTTACTTAGATTTTTCTTGTTTTGGCCCTTGGCATTCTTATTTTCATCTTCCTCTATGATTGGGGTTTAGGGTTCCCAATCATGGAGGAAGATGAACTATTAATTTTAATTCAAGTTCTGGTTGATTTATGGGTTTGATTTTCTTGCCTTCTTGGTTGGTGTTTATAGTGTTCAAGAGGTTAAAGAAGGTAAATTTTTTTTGTTTTTGTTAAAGAGTATTTTGGTCATTTCCATGACCAAAAAATAAAAAATAGTCGCGAGAGACCCGAAAGTTTCTAAAACCAAACTTCGGAGACCTCAGGAACGATTTCAGAAATGCAGGGACCCTAGAGAGAAAGACGCCAAACTACAGGGACCTGAGCATAATTTTTTCAATCAATAACAAGTCAATTAACATTTGTTATTCTCCAAAATCCCCGAAAAGTCAAACCTGGACATTCTCCTGGTCTGCTGAGTGATTAAATGGTTCAATGTGAAAAAGACTATCAAATATAATATATTCTTATAGAATGCGTAGGACAGCTGTGGACAAAAAATGACAATCAGCAAGAACACGTTTGAAAATTTTAAAACTGTTGCGGCGGAAAGGGGTTTGTACAAAAATGTCAAGAATATCCAAGACATAATTGGAGTGATCGTTTTAAGGTCGGCCTAACGAAGAGGAGAAAAAAGTTTTATAGCTAGGACTATGATAAGGGTAAAACAATAAAGAGTAGAAGTTATTGTCGGTTATGTTGATGATGTCTACGCCTTTGCCCGAGTCTTCTTTATATAGAGCACATTGACCTAGCTATGGTCTTCAATATAGAAAAGACTCCAATTAGGCCGTGCTTCGTATAGGAAATCTTCAATTAAGCCGTTTCCAATATAGAGAGATTCTGTTGTTTCGGAGGGTTGGTGTACTTGATTAGAATCTTCGGCAGTCGAGGCAAGTGTTGGACACTTTTTCCGTAAGACGAGATTGCCCTGTATATTTCAGTGCGATACGGGCTACGACAATCGTCCCCAAGATACAACGACTGTTAGGGCATTTCCAAGACCGTTGCACACGTATCTCAAAACTTTCGGGCGAACCCTTATGTACCCAAAACTTTTGGATCTTTGTTTTCTAAGTGAAGAACGGGGGAGAGAAGAAGACAACAATGCTCGGAGATGCACTTGCTGCTGGGATGAGACGATGCGCACGTGCGAAGTGCCAAGTGCGCCACAAAGCGCCCATTGCGACCTGCGTCCAATGCGCCATGCACGTGTGCGCGTGCGTGTGTACGTGCGCGCGTGCGCATGCGCGTGTGCGTGGTCGTGCTCGTGCTCGTGCTCGTGCTCGGACGGTGCTTCGCACCCTCCTCGCAGCTAGCGGTGGGTCAGCCTTTTGGGTTGTCAATCAAGTTGAGAGGTAAGGAGAGGAATTTCTTATAAACAAGGAAATCCTCCTTGCTCTATTCAATGTGGGATTGCAACCTTCCATCTTCCCTTTGGGTCTTTGGGATTTTTGTGCCTTCATTCACAAACCCAACAATCCCCCACATGAATGATGACCAATGCATGCAGACTCTAATCGAAAGTTCTGACGTGTTATTATTGTATCGAGATAGGTAGCTTGCGGCTTTGAACCTTCTCTAGTAATATGTTATCGGATTTACTCGCTGCTCGGTGAACGCGATGTTTTGAACCGTCAGCTTTTGGCGTAAATCAAGACAATAACATTTACACAATAATAACCCTAGTATATTTGGGTTCTCACGTTGTGTCCGTTTCGGCCATGGACCGTTTCTTGGATTCATAAGTATTTTTTTCATTTGAAGCGGCCTCACTTCATACTTACATAGGTGATCTCCTATCAGGAATATCCTGACATACTCCACCTTTATCAAGGTATAGGAATCATTAAAAGCGTAACGCTTAACCTTACCACACCTCTGCAGATTAATACCTGGGCAGCTTCTGAGAATGAGATAGGTTCCAGGTGATTAACTGAACCCTCCATAACTTAGTTGTCTCATTGAACCAAGTTTATGGGATCTCCACTCATCATGGTTGAGTTACCGCTATGGACGTTCTTTAGTGTGTGGATTTTAATCCCATTCCCCTTACTGCGTTTTACATTTGATCTCTATTGATTCCTTTCGTAAAATGATCCGCTAAGTTGTCCTTGGACTTTACGTAATTAATGTTGATCACTCCACTAGAGATCAACTATCTAATGGTATTGTGTCTCCGACGGATATGTCGAGACTTTCCGTTGTACAATGTACTTTGTGCTCTCCCGATTGCAGACATGCTATCGCAATGTATCAATTCGGGAGGCACCGGTTTGTTCCAGCACAGAATATCCTCTAGGAAGTTTCTGAGCCATTCAGCTTCTTCCCCAGCTTTGTCTAGTACTATAAACTCTGACTCCATGGTGGATCGAGCTATGCACATTTGTTTAGAGGACTTCCAAGACACAGCTCCTCCTCCTATGGTGAATACATATCCACTCGTGGATTTGGAATCCTTAGTGTCTGATATCCAGTTTGTGTCACTGTATCCTTCTAATACAGCTGGATATTTAGCATAATGTATGCCATAGTTTATGGTATATTTTAAATACCGTAAAACCCTTTCCAGAACTAGCCAGTGATCCTTCTCTGGATTACTTGTGAATCTACTAAGCTTACTAACTGAGTACGCAATATCAGGACGTGTGCAGTTTGTTAAATACATCAAGCTCCCGATAATTTGTGCATACCTCAGTTGAGATACTGGGTCCCCTCGATTCTTGGCTAAGTGTAGATTCAAATCTACTGGAGTCTTAACCGGAGGTTTGTCAAAAGCTTCAAATTTCTTGAGCACGCTCTCCACGTAGTGGGATTGCGTCAAGATAATTTCGTTAGCTTTCCTAGAAATTTTTATTCCTAGTATGACATCTGCCAGACCCATATCTTTCATGTCAAAGTGGTTCTTTAACATGTTCTTAGTTTTCACAATAAACTCTTTATTGCTTTCCATAATTAGTAAGTCATCTACGTAGAGACATACAATTACGTAAGCTTCAGGTGTGCCTTTAATGTAAACATATTTATCGCACTCATTGATCTTAAACCCATTCGACAGCATTGTTCTGTCAAACTTCTCGTGCCACTGTTTCGGCGCTTATTTTAGTCCGCATAGTGATTTGACTAGTCGATACACTTTATGCTCTTGACCGGGAGCCACAAACCCTTCAAGTTGCTCCATGTATATCTCCTCTTCCAGTTCTCCATTTAGGAAAACTATTTTTACATCCATTTGGTAGATCTTGAGGTTATAGAGTGCTGCAACAGCTATGAGTACTCTAATTGATGTGATTCTTGTGACCGGTGAGTACGTGTCAAAGAAATCATATCCCTCCTTCTGTTTGAACCCCTTAGCTACCAATCGAGCTTTGTACTTGTCGATTGATCCATCAGCTTTATATTTCCTTTTTAGGATCCACCTGCATCCCAAAGGTTTGCAGCCCGGTAGGAGATCCACGATTTTTTACGTGTGATTTTGCATAATGGATTCTATCTCACTATTGATAGCTTCCTTCCAGAGAGGAGCATCTGGACTGGACAATGCCTCTTGGATTATCCTAGGTTCATCTTCTAACGTGTAGGTCAGATAATCCGGACCAAAGGATTTGGTTACCTTCGTCCGTTTACTACGTCTAGGTTCATCATCTTCCTGATTTTACTCTTGCGTAGTCTCGTGAGCCCTTTTCTTTGGACTTCCTTCCTTTCTTTTCTTATTAGAAAAGCTATTCTTAAAGAACGTTGCGTTCCTTGATTCTATGACCATTCCCGCATTTACCTCAGGGTTTTCAAATTTATGCACCAAGAATCGATAAGCACTACTATTTTGCACATATCCGATAAAGATGCAATCAATGGTCTTGGGTCCTATTCTTACCTGCTTAGGCTTAGGTACTTCGACCTTTGCTAGGCACCCCCACACTTTAAGGTAACCGTAGGAAGGCTTCCTTCCTTTCCATAGTTCATATGAGGTTTTATCCCTTTTCTTGTGTGGCAATTTGTTTAGAATGTGGTTAGCTGAGAGCACAGCTTCCCCCCACATGTTCTGGGATAAGCCCGAGCTAATCAACATAGTATTCATCATCTCCTTAAGAGTTCGATTTTTGCGTTCAGCTACGCCATTCGATTGAGGTGAGTATGGAGCAGTCGTCTGATGAATAATGCCATGTTCTTGACAGAGTTCCTCAAACGGAGCTACATATTCTCCTCCTCGATCACTTCGGATCATTTTGATTTTCACGCTGAGTTGATTTTCAACCTCATTCTTATATCTCTTAAAGGCATCAAGAGCTTCGTCTTTGCCCTTTAGGAGATATACGTAACAGTATCTCGTACAATCATCGATAAACGTGATGAAATATTTCTTCTCGCCTTTAGTTTGCACGTGTTTCATATCACAAGTGTCCGTATGAATTAACTCTAAAGGCGTAGTACTTCTTTCCATCGAATAGAAAGGTGCTTTGGTCATTTTAGCCTCCACACATACTTCACATTTATCGGATGGGTTGAACTCTAGATTCGGTAATAAATTTAAACTTACTAACTTTCTTGGCGAGTTTAAATTTACGTGTCCTAATCTACCATGCCATAAATTAGAACACTCGGCCAAGTAAGAAGAAGCGTTAACTTTATTTTCACCGTTAAAGGTGCGATGTACAGTTATTACATTCATCTTAAACAGCCCCCTTTCTAGATAACCCTTTCCTATGAATTAACCCGCTTTGGTCAGTACAAACTTATCAGCCTCAAATACAAGCTTAAGACCGGCTTTGCTTAACAGTGAGCCTGAAACTAAGTTCTTGCGGATGTCCGGGACATGCAGCACATCCTTGAGGGTCAGTTCCTTTCCTGAGGTCAGCTTCAGGACCACCTTACCCAGACCGACGATCTTGGACGTTGCAGAGTTTCCCATGAACAGCTTTCGATCGGTGATCGGAATATAGTTCGAGAACATCTCCTTGTCCGAGCAGACGTGGCGGGTAGCTCCAATGTCCACGAACCACTCTCTCGGATTGTCCACCAGGTTGGCTTCAAATACCACGGCTGACAGATTCATCTGGGATAAGTCTTCAGCCAGGTTAGCCTTTCCTTGGTCGTCTTTCTTCGGCTGGCGACAGTCCTTAGCCATGTGTCTTGGTTTCCCGCAGTTGTAGCAGTCGCCCTTGATCTTCTTTTTCTTCTTCGGCTCTTGCTTCTCCTGCTTATCCCCGGACTTCTTCCTCTTCTTGCTACCTTTTTCCTCGGCGAGGTGCACGGTGGTCTCAGGGTTGGCCTTGCCTTGCTTGACTTCGGACTTTCGGTTATCTTCCTCGATCCTAAGTCTCACGATCAGGTCTTCTAGGCCCATGTCTTTCCTCTTATGCTTGAGGTAGCTCTTGAAGTCCTTCCAGAGCGGGGGGAGGTTCTCGATCATCGCAGCTACTTGGAAGGATTTGCTGAGTTGCATCCCTTCGGCTTGGATCTCGTGAAGGATCAGCTGCAACTCCTGCACTTGGACGATGACCTTCTTGGAGTCCACCATCTTGAAGTCGAGGAATCGTCCGACGATGAATTTCTTCATCCCGGCATCCTCCGTTTTGTACTTCTTCTCGAGTGAATCCCACAGCTCTTTAGCGGTTTTGGTTTCCGCGTAGACGTTGTAGAGCGTGTCGTCTAGTCCATTCAGGACGTAGTTCCGGCATAGGAAGTCGCTATGCTCCATGCATCGAGGGCGTTGATCTTCTGTTGATCTGCCTCATTTTTTGCCACCTTCGGAGCCTCTTCCTTCAAGAATCGGACCAGGTTGAGCGTCGTCAGGTAGAACAACATCTTCTGTTGCCACCTCTTGAACTCGGTACCGTTGAACTTGGCCGGCCTTTCGGCGTGGACAATTCCAGAGACCGCTGGTGCTGAGCTTGTTGATGCCATCTTCAAGTACACAATCTCGTCTTACGATTATTGTTTCGGAGGGTTGGTGTACTTGATTAGGATCTTCGGCAGTCGAGGCAAGTGTTGGACACTTTTTTCGTAAAACGAGATTGCCCTGTATATTTCAGTGCGGTACGGGCTACGACAATCTTCCCCAAGATACAACAACTGTTAGGGCATTTCCAAGACTGTTGCACACGTATCTCAAAACTTTTGGGCGAACCCTTATATACCCAGAACTTTCGGACCTTTGTTTTCTAAGTGAAGAACGGGGGAGAGAAGAAGACAACAATGCTCAGAGATGCACTTGCTGCTGGGATGAGGGATTATAGCAAGGGGCAGGCCTATTTATAGGCTGGAGGAGGCAGGGAGGCAGCCACCCGAAGGGACGCGTCCGCTCGGCCAGCAGGCTGACTGGCTGCGCTCGTGGCCCTTCGGTGGCTTCTGGATCTTTCCAGGCACGCCCAGGCTGCGCTGGCGCCCTTTCGCGATGGATCTCGCACCCCTTCGGCCTTCTAAAAGTCTCCTGCACATTCTTGCCCGTCGTTCCGGTAGCTGCGCAGCTCTCTTCGGACCCGGGCAAAATACTTAAGGCTCCTCCAGCTCCTCGCGACGATGCGCACGTGCGAAGTGCGCCACAAAGCGCTCATTACAACCTGCGTCCAATGCGCCATGCGCACACGCACGTGCGCGAGCGCGTGCTCGGACGGTGCGAAGCACCGTCCTCGCAGCTAGCGGTGGGTCAGCCTTTTGGGTTGTCAATCAAGTTGAGAGGTAAGGAGAGGAATTCCTTATAAACAAGGAAATTCTCCTTGCTCTATTCAATGTGGGATTGCAACCTTCCATCTTCCCTTTGGGCCTTTGGGCTTTTTGGGCCTTCATTCACAAACCCAACAGATTCACCCCGGCTTGGAAGAGGAAAATCTATGCCAACTTCCAAAACAAGGAGATTCGACCTCGAATAGGAACATTGAGACCATGTTGAGCAAGCAACCCCGGTCGAAATAGGAACTCCAAGCCGCATTCAACTGATTTCATGCACCAGCCCTAATGTCTTTCCTAAATAGTCCTAGACAGGACAAGCATACTTTCAAGGTGGGCCGACTCCCCTTAAGTTGGACACCAAACAAGTTCTGCTAGCCTAAGACGAGTTCATAACCCCAGCCTGCTTCCCCGAGCCAATACCATATCTACTCATCGAACTCCGTCCAAGCGACACCCAACATATAGTTGAGTATCTCGGTCACCTCGTACTCGCCAGAAACTAATCCGCCAAATGTGATCTCGGCTCCTACCTCATGAAGGAAATAAGCGTAGCCTTGCCTACCCGGAGCAACTAGGCGGAAGTCTCACCTACCTGGAGCAACTAAGCGCAGGCAATCCCTTCCCCGAGCAACTAGGCGCAGGTCTCGCCTACCTGAAGCAACTAGGCACAGGTAATCCCCTTCTCGGAGCAACTAGGCGCATGTCTCATCTACCCGGAGTAACTATGCACAGGCAATCCACTTTCCGGAGCAGTCTTCTCCTTTTCCGAAGGAAGTAGGCACAGGCTTCTCTTTTTCGAAGAAAGTAAGCGCAAGTTAGGTGCAATCCTCCAAATCCCGAAGCAAGTCGACATTTCCATACCTAACTTAAAGAACGGCCAAGTAATCTGCCATTACCTTTTTCATGCCTCGAATTTCCGACGTCAACAAAAACTAAAAGACCTAATTATGAATTTCAGCGGGGTCAATTATCCCACTGGCATCTACGTATCTCTGCGCACGAGCACACTAGAACAGTGACCTATGTAAATACATAACTACGACATTTCATGCACTAAGTTGTATAAAATATAGAGTTGTTTTGCCTAATTCTACGCCTATTTCAACCCCTCGCATAATTATTATCAACGACCTTAAAGATCGAATCCAATTTTTGATAACTTTGTAAAAATCTAAAACTGACCTCTCCTAAAGTCTTTTATATACGTGAGGCTTGAACCCAAATTTTATTATGTTAATCCAAAGTTCTTATTAAATAGGAAAAATTATTTTCAAATCTCTTAGATTTGCTTAAATATACTCAAAAATTCCTCATGTTCACAAAATACATTCAGAAGTTTCTCTAGTTTACTTTTATTATACTTTCGGATCCCTAAATAATGTCAGCGACTTTTTTTTCATTTTTGTCATAGAAATAACCAAAATACTCTCAAAAAAACAAAAAAAAATTACATAACCCCTTCGACTTCCATCGATTCCCTCGCCGGAACTTCCTTCTTCTCCGGCAACCAAATCCCAAAAATCCATCAACCAACCAAACAATCCCAACCAAACAAAAATTATTTTTTTATTCCCAATAGAGAACATCAACCGTCGTCGTCTCCTTGGTGAGGTCCAAGCTCGAGGCCCACGGTGTCGCCAGCTCCATTTTTATCGCTTTCAATTTAGCTAGATGGACAAAAAACTAAATCCAGGAGCTCCAGCAATCGAGGACAGCCCGCTGTCGAGGACGGAGATGGTGTTGGGGTAGTGAAGAGGCGGTTTAGGCTTCAACAACCGGAGCCCTATCTAAAATGAAAACGTGGATGATACGCACGACGACGTCGGTTCCGGTGTGGACCTGCATAGTCCAGCTCACCATCGTCGGTGATATGTGGGGCCCCCACATCCTCAATAGATGGCCTTCCCTTTGCCTGCTTGAGCTGCCCGTCATCGGGTTTGCTCCTCCCTTCGCTGCCGGACAAGGTTCTGCTTCCGAAGAGAGGGAGTTTTATTTGGGGGTTCTTTTGTCGGTGTGTAAAGATTATATATCTCAGTGCCCAGTTGGTAATTTTGCTCCTCTTATATCTCAGAGAGAGGAAATGAGCGTCCTTTCAATGAGGAAGAAGGTTAATTCAACCCATCCGCTTGAGTTTTAATTTTTTAGGGTTTTTTTTCGCCGGAATGATGATTAGAGAAGATCACCGAGATCTAAGTTGACCTTAGCAAGGATATTTTGGCCATTTCAATAACAAAAATGAAAAAAAAAGTTGCTAATGTGAGTCAGGAATCTGAAAGTATAATAAAAGTAAATTAAAGAAACTTCAGAATGTATTTTGTGAACATGAAAAATTTTTGAGTATATTTAAGCAAATTTGAAAGACTTGAGAATAATTTTTTCTATTAAATATATGTTAGTGTTATGCTGATGAAGGTACAACAAAGATTTATCAAAACTGCAGTACACATTTTGGTCCGACGATAGTACAAATGCTGGATCGTAGGACGGTAGGCGACCAGATCGTTGAAGCTGGATATAACCTCCCAACAGCCCCGGGACTAGAGTCTCAATAATTTGGTCAACAACCGGAATAATGTTCATAACATATCCTCAAAATTCAGGCAATTAGGTAATAGTAGCTTTGAAATTAGTTTTGACCCATATATAGTTCTTTTTTTAATTCCGAGATTCAGCTGCCTAAAGCCATTTTGGATTGATATCTACCTCAATTACAGGAAAACAAAACAGGCCTGAAATGCGATCTTCATTTGTTAAATCGACATTAATAACTCGGATGAAAAATGTATCTGAGTCAATTTTCTTTGATTTTTTACTCCGAGAGTCACCACACTGGAATACAATTTAGAATATAATTGATATAACTATGAACAATTAAGTTAAGGTCAGAGTTAAGCCTAACATATTTTTAAGTGTGTGTTTTATATTTGTGGGTGGCAAGCTAATTTCCAGGATTATTCCATTAAGCTGTAATGTTTGCGGTTGAAGACCCTTCAGAGAGTGCGTAGGTAAGAAATTCTAAAGGGTAAATTATGCTCACATCTCTGTAGTTTGATTTTCCTCCTTCTCGGGTCCCTGGGTTTCAAAAATCGTTTCTGACGTCCCCTAAGTTTGATTTTAAAAACTCTCGGATCCCTGACTGATGTCATCGACTCATTTTTTTTCATTTTTGTCAGTAAAATTACTTAAATACCCTTTTAAGAAAATAAAAAAATCTCAATGTTCATCTTCTTCCCTGAATTGTCCTACTTTTTCTTCCTTAAAAAAAATCAAAATCAAATCAAGCTCATCAATTTCAGTCCCTCACAGTCGGCTTCCTCATCTTCCCCTTCATCTGGTCCCTACTCGGGGAACGGCGGCTTCCTCACCGGCGTCCTCAACCTCGCCTCCTACCCCGTTCTAACCCTAGACTACGCCAAGCTCGTCCCGAAGGCGCTCTTCTCTGCCAGGCTACTTACCTGCTTGAGCTACGTGGTGCCTCTGCTCGCCGCCCAATCCCGGACCTTCCCTCTCTCCATCTTCCTCGACGCAGTCTTCAAGGACTCCGACCTCGTCGATGAGGCCTCTCTCCTCCCCTGTCTGGTCAGCTTCTCCCGTCGAGAATCTCCTCCTTGGGTCTCCTCGGCTTCTACCGTGCTTCCCGATGTCAACGATGAGGATAAGAACCCAGTTCAATCTTTCCTTTCGAAGAAGATTGTATTGAAGTATTGTTATAAATTTCTTGAAAATTAAATTTATTGTTAATTCCAGATTGTGTTGAACGATTTTTGTTAATTTCATGGAAATACTTTACAAATTTATTACCATTACGGAAGTCCGCTGCAAAAGATGAACAATTGCAGTGGTGGTTTCGATTAATTGATTTTGTTGATTTTGATTTGGTTTGATTTTGATTTTTTTAAGGAAGAAGAAGTAGGACAATTTAGGGAAGAAGATGGTTGAGATTTTTTTTATTTCTTAATGGGTATTTAAGTAATTTCACTAACAAAAAAATGAGTCTATGACATCAGCCAGGGATCCGAGAGTTTCTAAAATCAAACTTGGGGGACGTCAGAAATGATTTTCAAAACCCAGGGACCCGAGAGGGAAGGAAATCAAACTACAGGGACGTGAGTATAATTTGCCCAATTCTAAAATTGTGATGCATGCACCTTTGTGGAAATGTTAGACAGCCCATATTTCATTTCAGTGCATCCATGAATTGGTGGGTTATCTTATCGTTTTGAATCCGCCATCCTATCTTCGAATGTAAGACGATTTTATTTTTTTTATTACTCAAATCAAATATCATTACTACGCAAGTGCTAATTTCAAAACGCTCTCTCAAACGAAGAGATCAGGCCAAAGTTTGCACAATATTTCACGTTGCTAACGTGTGACGAAACAGAGGTCGTGTAAAGAAAATATTTAGCACAATATCAACTCGCTCTGATGTGAGTGTATTCAACAATCTTTCAATTCGAAAGTGAAATTCTCTTTAACATTTTTCCCGCATCTATGTCAAAGATTGCAGCTGCATGATTAATGGTAGGATTAGACGGAATCTTATTATTAATTATTATCGCACTTGATATCATGTTTTATTAATGACTCCCCAAAAGTTATTTGGTCTAATAATACAAGTCATATGATAATTTGAAAAAAATTTAGGGTTTAAACTTTTGACAAATTATAACCTTTCAAAAAAAATTCTATTAGTGACTCCTGATTTGAAGATGCGTGCCTAATTTTTCTGTAGCACTAATACGGACATCTAGACAATGTGACGTGAGAACCGAGAAGGGACATTTAAAAAATATATATGTCGCAAAACCTATATTAAGGTACAGAATTACAACACATAAAAATAAAATATATATACACATAACAAAAATACTAAGTAGAATACGAAAATCGATATGTAGTTCACAGATGAGACATTTATTTTTATCGGTCCATGACATTCCTCCCGGTTGGTTTCCCATGGAGTGAATAAGACTCAAAGTATACCACCAAAAACAATAATAATAAGACTCAAAGTATTGCGTGCGCTAAAATATTACTTGACATAGTTTTAATTCTTTTATGTTTATGATAGGCTATATTATATGATTCATATATTATATTACAATATTGTTTGCGAATTTTCGCGTCCAGATCCTGTCAAGAATATTAATCAGTCACTCGTTTAATCATCTAAAACCAAGAAAACGAGAAGAAATATTCGTATGCGGATAAGCAAAATTTGCCGTATACGTTGAACATCCGAAGAGCACAAACACCTTCTAATGAAGCAACGAATCTGAGGCCAAAACACACCCAAAAAAGGTGTAATGAGTTGGAATAGAAAGTGACAAACGTAAATTTTAGCGCGGGGAAATCGTGGTTCGAAAAGTCAAACATTCTCATCAACGTACTGTCGCATTTCGACCAAGTTCATCCAAGAAAAGGGACGTCTCGCCATCATTTTATCTTCTTCACACTCTTGTCAATGGTAGTGAGAATAATATTTAAGCAATCTTGGATGGAATCAAC
Source organism: Hypericum androsaemum (assembly GCA_963995505.1). Taxonomy (NCBI): domain Eukaryota; kingdom Viridiplantae; phylum Streptophyta; class Magnoliopsida; order Malpighiales; family Hypericaceae; genus Hypericum; species Hypericum androsaemum. The sequence continues at coordinate 1,018,087 of OZ023191.1, forward strand.
ATAGCTGACGCCAAAGAAAGAGAAAGGACTCGATCACAATTATTGAAAAAGAACAGGGTTGGTCTTGACAAATTTCGGCAGCCTGTCCCAGGCTTTGTATGTTTTTGCTTGTCAATTACGTGTTGTGCTAAAAAAAATTTGGATTCATTTAAAAACATCTTTAAGTACAATATTAAAAGACATAATTAAGAATGTTGCTCTTAAATAGGATCTGACGAAGCTCGTCTCTCATACCAAGCTATACCCGCTGTAGCTGCCGCATCTTATTCTCATAGCAGGTCCAGGTGAGTGATTCCGACTTCAGAAACACACAGATGCACATTTAAAGAAATAGTACAAAGCGATTACGTCAAGAGATGAGAAAGGGGACCAAGTTTCTAAAAGTCAGACACGACTAAAAGGACGGCAACAGATTGAAGATTCTTGCAGAAGTGGAAGTCAATTTCTTCACCATGGTCCCAAACGAGAGAATTGGATGGTTGAACTTGCGTACCATTGGCCCCACCTAAATTTTCACATGAAATCCATGGCAATTGAGTTTGCATTTCTCCAGGCGAAGAAGGCACTAGGCGAACCCATTCCCCCGTTCCGAGCACTGATGGGCGACTGCCGGCTTCGGGATACACCAGAAAATAAACATAGGTCTTCTTAAGTTACTTCGGAATGGAAAGCTTCTACCTAACAGAACCTTTTATTTTCGAACCTCGCAGAACCTTCATGGCAGTTGGCACGGAAAGGAATATAACCATGGCTTAAAGAATCAGTCATGATACACATCTACAAAGTTGGTTCAGTTGAAATCTGCCGAGCAAGGACGCAGAGGAAGCGAGTGAGGGATTTCCTGGCAGCCAAGATGGAAGCATCTACTTGCTTATTGTTTTCCTCTGTAACATTTATTTGCTGCACTTCATGCACTGTTCTGACAAGTTTACGAAGTTTCTGCAGAAAGTATGCACACGGTGATCACATGAATAAGCTGTATGAAATCATGACAATTAGAATGACAGAGTGGAGATGGGATTTCAAAGTTTGGTGAGGATCCATAGAATGACTCATCAAACAAGAAATAACAATATCGTATGTGCTATTTTTGGTGGCAAACAACTGATTCCTGCTACTAATGGTTATTTCTGTTATTCAAATCACAAGCATGCGATTCAAATGCTTCAAATGAAAACTAGACCAACTATATGGAAGTTGAACTTGTTGTCACTTCTCATGCAGGAAATTGTATCTTGCTCTAAGGAGATACTTAATGATACACCAAAATGGCAGTTCTTATTGATTTTCTCATGTCATCCTTAATTTTGGATATTCACATTTCCACTGAGGTCTGAGGTTAAATCAACTGAATTTCAAAACTATAAAAAGTGTATTCTCTGTTTTTCTAATATTAGGCTTGTTTGCTTGGTTAACGAAGCCACCAAACATGCCATTGCTGCAGCAAATAAACAGAAGATACTGAAACTACCATAGGTAATACAATCATTTTCCCTTACCTGACGATCAAAATCGACGTCGCGAATGGCATAAACTTCCTTGGTGACTTCTACGTCTTTATTGACCAGACCATCAAACCACCTGGTCGCCATGGCAATGTACACTTCAGAACCCTGAGCATTACATTAGGAAAGACATGCATTATTTAATTTTTTTTCTTCGTAAAATCTTGTGCATCCATGTCTAGCTACATTGAACAGGCAAAGAGTAACATTCTTTCCAGTAGAAGTAGGTGCATTTTCGAAGGTTATTCTGATCTGGAGTAGCAAAACCATGCTTTTTCAGGTTTCATAGGAAGATTGAAACGCAGTTTCAATGACGAATAATTAGTTGTACACAATGCATTGTAAGAATATTAACCATATGAAACCGATGTAAGTTCAAGAAGATCACCGGCAGGACAAAAGGAAAGTAGTTTGCAAGTGCTTTACAAGTTATTTTTTTACCTCCTCGTCATCGTCATCGTCATCGGTTTCTTCAATATCCTCTTCAACATTTGCATCATTTCCCATTTCCAGACCCGGAAAGGCTTGTAGCCTACTCCAATCCCCATCTCTTGTCGCAAGAATCAAAGCTTCCATCAGTTCTGGCTCTACGTCCCGGAGCAGTTTTCCTAACAGCACCGCATCCAGAGGGCATGTCAAAGAATTCCTGAACACCTCCTGATGTTTGTTTTCCAATCTTAAGTGTGAATCTAAAAGAATACGAAATAGCAGAGGATAGTATACCAATGTAGTTATATTGACGCCTCTTTCCTTCTTTAACATCCGGACCAAATCTCTGGGGAATTACAACAAACACCTTAGCTTCGTCCTCGTCTCGGAACTAAAAAACAAAAGCAACGATAACAAGAAGAAAGCTAACAGAAGTCTACCTTAACCAGCATCAAGGCCTCGAGTACTTCGCGCTCTAGAGAAGCAATTCTACAAACACCACACCAATGCAAGTTTTAAAAACAACAACAACAACAACAACAACAACAACAAAACCAAACTTAAATGCTTTCGGCAGTTATCCACTCCGCACTTGTCTACCCAACGTTTACCGTGGGTACGATAACTGGTACACCAGAGGTGCGTCCTTCCCAGTGAAAGTTCCTCTCAATGCTCTAACGCCCACATCGGATATCGACCGAACTGTTATGATGCGTCTTCCTGAGGTTAACAGATACTTACTTAACAATGCGTTTAATTTGAGGAGGGGTGAAGGACGCCAGCTCCATGCCCCACCGGACACCGCGGCGAGCCTCACGCTTCCTCTGGTTTCGGCTCCTCCTGAGCTCGGACTCATCCGAGTCGCTGCTGGCGCTTTCCCCTCGCTCGGTGCGCGACGGCGACAACGCGTCGACGCCGCGGTGGTAGAAGCTGCTCCGGTGAAAACGGGGGAGTAGCCATGTCGTTTCGGTTAGGGGAGACGGGGAAGGAGGGACCCCGGCGCGTGGGCAGAAGCGGTGACGGTGCAACAGCGGGAATTGCCATAGCGGACGCACCAGCCGAGCCATTGTTTGCCCTTCGCTCGCGCCTATTCCGACCAGAGATTCCTAATCTTTTAATGCTGGGTGGGCTACAGCCTAGGTCCTTTACCGGGGGGAGTTTAAGCCCAGACCCGTTATTAAAGCGGGCCAAATCTAGGCCCGTATATGGGGTCTTCGGGTCTGAGCATAGCTGTTACCTTTACTTCAGCCCAGAAGTTTGTCGGTAGGCCATTCCTCATTCCTACTCAAATATAGACCCCAAAAAAATCCTTGGGGATCAGCAATTATTTTTATTTTATTTGCCGAAAAATTAAATATTTCACTTGAAAATAATTGGGGAAAAAATATAAACAGTTATTAATCATGGGTTGAATCCTGCCTGAATAGAACTTAAATGAAACCCAAAATTTTGGGTTAGATACTCGTATCGTCCTTGTTATAGATGAATGTTACCATGATGTCACGCAAAAAGAGTCTCATCAAAGTTTCCAGTCTCGCATTAAAAAGATAGCTTTCTCCCTTCTGCCAGTTATAAGGTTACGAAAAAGTGGTTACTATTCGGGATCTTGAAATACAGTTTTGCTTTTATATTTTTGAATTTTTTTGGGAGAAAAAATAAATTACCTATCCTTAGTTTCAAAGAAATCAAAACTTGTGTATTTTACTTACCTCTATGAAGAGAGAGTACTTATAACTTATAAGAAATAGTTAATCAATACATATTAAGAGATATTGATAATAGATTATATAATTTTTGAAAAATGGAAAAAAGTTTACTTAACCTCCGGTTTAAGTTGTACAAAAATCACAAACTATAACTATAACTTTTTAAAAAAGTACCGGAATAGTTTTTGAAACCTGGACTATGGTTTAGAATCCAGTTCCTAGAATCTCTGGTTTGGTTCTATGGTCACCTCTATCAACCTCAGTAGGATACATCGGAAGTGGGACTGATGGATAACATGTTTTGAGGCCTATCCTTCCCAACCATTAATTAAATTAATGAACACGCTGATAAAGACAATTTAACCATTCGCTTGCCTTATTAATGAGCATTCAAATCGCATCCCTCAACGGCAAGGTTCTGAAATTATAATTTCAACCTATTTCTCCGTATTCCATTTTTATCAAGCGAACTGAATTCCACTGCTTAATTTTCTTTCCAGACCAATGAACTCTGGGCATTTTAAGTTGTCAAAATTTGTTTATGCGCCAGCGGAAATGGTCAATAAAGCGAAACTGTAATATCACCGAGTGGCGTAAAGAGAAGCGAGATTGATACAGAACGAAGGAAATACTACCATAATGATATTGTCTTTTATCAGAAGAGACATCATAATAAGTGGAGAGGCTGTTGTTAAAACGCAGCCTCCCTTCGTAGAGAAGGAGAAGACAGAGGAAAGTGACCTAAGCTCCAGCTATTTACACACTAATGTACAAAGGCCAAAAGTCAACGATCCCAACTACTAATCTAATCTAATCTAATCTAATCTAATCTTAAACCAAGGTCACGCTCTTTGGTTCGGATTTCAAGACATTGTTCATCTACCAGCACTGGTCGGTCTCCCATCGCCGACTGGAGAATCCGGAGGAGGAGGAGGCCGCCGACGAACTAATCCCCCGCCAGAAGAGCGACCGGTCGTATTCCGCCCTCTTGCCGGGATCTGACAGCGTCGCGTAGGCCTCGTGGAGCCTTATGAACTCTTTATCGTCCCGCCGCTCGCTGTTGACGTCCGGGTGGAGGACCCGGGCGAGCTTCCGGTACGCGGCCTTGATCTCCTGACACGTGGCTCCCGCCTGGATCCCCAGCACCTCGTACAAGGACGAGGCAGGAGAGGTCGCCACGTGGTGGTGGTGGGGCCTGGTCCTCTCCGCGGTGGCGGAGGCCGTGACGCGGAGTACTGGCCGGAAGTGGACCCGGGAGGGGGCCTGTGGGTTGGATTTTAAGCCAGCGAAGTGGGCCGATGGAAACGACGGCGTAATTAGAGAACTAGTGGATGCTGATGCCATTTTTTGGATTGGGAAATGTCGATGATTTTGAGGAGTAGACAGACTACGAGTCGAAGTGGAGGGGTTTCTTTATAGGAGGTGGGGACCCTTATTAGGTCAGCAGTTTAACCATGGTTAGTTGGATCTGGTTGCGGGTCCGAGGATTTATTTTTGGAAAAATTACGCTCAGATCCCTGTAGTTTGGCGTCCCTCCCTCTGGGGTTCTTATATTTCCGAAATCGTTCCTGACGTCTCCGAAATTTGGTTTTAGAGACTCTCGGGTCCCTGACGGCTCTTTTTTTCATTTATTGTCATGAAAATGATCAAAATATCCTTAAACAAAAAACAAAAATTATTTTTTTGATCATTTCTATGACCAAAAATAAAAAAAAAGAGTCATCAGGGACCCGAGAGTTTTTAAAACCAAACTACATGGACAACTCTCACACCTGTTCTTTGCTGATGATTTGATTCTTTTTGCTGAAGCCTCTAAGGAGCAAGCTAACACTATTAACTCTGTTCTTGAGGAGTTTTGTGACATTTCAGGTCAACAAGTGAGCAGGGAAAAGACTCGACTCTATGTCTCTAAGAATGTCTCTCGCTCCCTCGCCAAAGAGCTTGCCAGCATCTTGGGTGTGACCCTGACAAGGAACCTAGGCAAATATCTAGGAATGCCCCTGCTTCATGAACGAGTGACCAAGAGCACTTATGGTTTCCTGCTTGAGAAGGTTCAAGCACGTTTGGGGGGCTGGAGCGAAGAGAAACTATCCTTTGCGGGACGAGCTACTCTAGCTAAATCGGTCCTGGCGGCTCTCCCATCTTATGCGATGCAGACATCCAAACTCCCCCTGGGAATTTGTGATGATATTGAGAAGGCTCAACGGAGTTTTATTTGGGGGTCTTCTCAAACCAAAAGAAACACCCATTTAATTGGCTGGGATCAGGTGTGCAAACCAATGGAGGAAGGTGGCCTTGGGTTCAAGAAGCTGCGGGATCAAAACCTTGCACTATTGATGAAACTGGCTTGCCAACTACTTACGGATCGGAGCCCTCTTTGGGCGAAAGTGTTATGGAGCAAGTATGTTAAGACTGAAATCCCTAGTGCGGAGATTAGTAGCAAGAAAGGTCACTCCCCACTTTGGAGAGCTATTGCTGCCATCTGGTCTGACATTATGCAAGGGCTAAAATGGAACATCGGGGATGGGCTCACGGCCAAATTATGGATGGATCCTTGGCTGGGGAAAGCAGTTTATCTAAAGGATAATACCACTAAACCGATCCCAGAACACCTCTATGAGGCTAATGTTAACCAGGCGATCGATTCAAATGGTGATTGGGATTGGGACCTCCTGAGATGTTACCTCCCAGACCCGATATTGTGCAAAATTGCAGGGACACCTCCCTCTAACCCCTCGCGAGGGCCGGACAGGAAATCATGGGGTGGAACGCAGAATGGAGATTTCTCCACAAGAACAGCCTACGATCTCCTCCAGCAAAACCATCAAAATCAATCAGCTTTCCCGTGGGCGAAGCTTTGGAGGTGGAACGAACCCCAAAGGCTAAAGCGCGTGATCTGGCTTGCTAGACATGGAAGCCTTCTCACCAATGCAATTCGGAAACGATGCCAAATGACCCAAGATACTCTATGCCCATGCTGCCAGAAACATGAAGAAACTGTCCTCCATTCCTTGCGCGACTGTCCTAAAGCTAAACGAGTTTGGATTGGGCTCCTAGGACATATGAGACTAAACTCATCCCAATTTTTCAATATGAACCTTATTGATTGGATTAAATGGAATCTAAACTCGCATGAGGGTTGGCTCTCTATGTTTCTTGTTGCCGTCAACGCAATCTGGAACTGGAGGAACAACCTAGTGTGGGGAGAGGGAGAGATCCACCCAACTAATGCGTTACCGGTTATCTTGGCCAGGAGCTGCTTGATTGAAGAGGCGTGCAAAAATGTGAAATTAATGCGTGACCGACCTGAACGAAAGAAAGTGATGATAGGATGGCACAAACCACCAGAAGGATGGGCTAAACTAAACACGGATGGAGCCATGAGGGCGTCTACGGGACGAGCAGCAGCAGGAGGTATCCTCAGAGACCGGTATGGAAATTGGATGGGAGGATTCACGGCCAACCTTGGGAGCTGCTCTAGCGTTGATGCGGAGCTTTGGGCAACTTTCTACGGGATCAGGCTTGCTAAGTCACTCGGAGTTGACAAAGTTGTATTGGAAACTGACTCCAGGCTAGTGGAAGAAATGCTAACTAAGCCGAGACAGCAGGGAAGGCACCTCAAACCCACGGTTAAACAAGTCCTGCAGGAGATGGAGGGTGCATGGAATATAGTGATTGATCATGCATACCGGGAAGCTAACCGGTGTGCAGACCGACTCGCCAACATGGGCTTTGATAAGCCCATTGGCCTCCACTTGTTACAGGAACCAACGCCGGAGGTTAGAAACTTGATGCTTGAGGACATGAGTGACATTGCTAGCCTTATGAACTCGTTACCCTTCCTAGCCACTAAAATAATGAACACGCATAAAGACAACTTAAACATTCACTTGCCTTATTTATGAGCGCTTCATACCGCATCCCTCAACGGCAAGGTTCTGAAACTACACCAACTTATGTATATTCTGATAGATACAGTGTAGTGTTAGCCTTCAAATATGAAATGGGAGGATCGAATTCAATGACTATCTAAGATCCAAAATTGTGAAAATAGTTAAAATCTCAAAAAAAAATTCTGAAACTAGAAACCTATTTGTCCCTATTCCATTTTTATCAAGCGAGCTGAACTCCACTGCCTAATTTTCTTTCCAGCCAAAATTACTGATTAACTCTGGTCATTTCAAGTTGTCAAATCTGGTTCTTCCCTTTCCTTTCTCCCATTTACGTGCCAGAGGAAATGGTAAAAAAAAAAACGAAACCGCAAGATCACAAGTGGTGCAAAGCGAAATCGAGGAGTTGGCCAAAGAACATTTGACCTAAATGATATTAGACGCAGTGAGTAATAGACGAAAAATCAAGTTCAATATCTAACAGGTTTAACTTGATAATAAAAATTTACTTCTAAAATGAAAGGAAGTACTACCGTAATAATATTGTCTTTTATAAAGTAAAGACACCAAAATAAGTCGAGAGGCTGTTGTTAAAAAATGCAGCCTCTCTTAATAGAAGATGGCTGGAAAGTGACCTAAACTCCAGCTATTTACACTAGAATGTACAAACCACCCCGGGCCAGAAATCAACGTCTCTAAGTACTAATCTAATCTAATCTTAACCCAAGGTCACACTCTTTGGGTCGGATTTCAAGACATTGCTCATCTACCAGCACTGGTCGGTCTCCCATCGCCGACTCGTGTACCCGGAGAATCCGGAGGTGGAGGCCGCCGAAGTCACGAACGGCGACGACCTCATCCCCCGCCAGAAGAGCGACCGGTCGTATTCCGCCCTCTTGCCGGGATCCGACAGCGTCGCGTAGGCCTCGTGGAGCCTTATGAACTCTTTATCGTCCCGCCGCTCGCTGTTGACGTCCGGGTGGAGGACCCGGGCGAGCTTCCGGTACGCGGCCTTGATCTCCTGACACGTGGCGCCCGCCTGGATCCCCAGCACCTCGTACAAGGACGATGCAGGAGAGGTCGCCACGTGGTGGTGGTGGGCTCGGGTCCTCTCCGCGGTGGCGGAGGCCGTGACGCGGAGTACTGGCCGGAAGTGGACCCGGGAGGGGGCCCGTGGGTTGGATTTTAAGCCAGCGAAGTGGGCCGATGGAAACGATGGCGTAATTAGAGAACTTGTGGGGGCGGATGCCATTTTTTGGATTGGGAAGTGTCGATGATTTTGAGGAGTAGACAAACTACGAGGAGTTGAGCTGGAGGGGTTTATTTATAGAGAGGTGGGGACCCTTATTAGGTCAGCAGTTTAACCATGGTTGGTTGGGTCTGGTTGGGGTTTTCCGAGGATTGATGGTTTTTTCCCGATAAATTATGATATCCAGAGTCAAATATTATCATACTCTATTTTAAAGAATAACATTTCAAATAATATTTTTAACATTGGTCAGTTTTGAATATAAATATTTTTTAAGTGAATATAAATCTCTTATTATTTGTATCTAACTTCAAAAAAAATTTGATAATTTGGGTTGGGCTTATCCGATTTGGAGGGATCTAGGATTGCTGACTCAGCGACCCGTCTGTGTACGGCCTTGTGTTTCTGCTTTCTAGAACCAGGAGACATTTAACAGTCCCCGTTACATTATTTTAATTTGGACCCTTCATAATTTTCTTCATTGTTATAAATGAACCGATCTTTCTGGCCGACTAAGTTTTGAGTTTTTTTAATGAATTATGATGTAAAAGTCTTTAAAAATGATTAAAGTCAAAATATTATCAAAACGCTAATTGATGAAAAACTGTTGTTATCCGTAATCTGAATTATAATTGATTAAATATGCACCAAGACTGTATGGTTAATTACTAGAGTAGACATTAGCTACTAATTTATCAGAAAACTACACTTTCATATCCCGTGGTTTGACAATATTTCAAAATTTTTGATGTTTTTTTCAAAATTCCTAAAACACGTCATCATTTACATGAATTTTATTTATCTATGTTAGTTTCAAAACAGCGTCGTTTGGTTTTGGGAGATTGGACTATCCGCGTTGCTAAATGCTAAATCGTTCAAATTTGTTTAAAATCATATGTAAAGATAAAGTCGTTGAGCCACATGGTACCAGAAGTAAAGTTTTCTAAAATTTATTTGGAAATCTTTGGGATGCCCCTCCCCTGAAAAGGAAAGCGTTGCCATCCGTGAAGCAAGGTTCTGATTGGTTGGAGGCTCTTGACGTTTTCCTTCATTTGTCCCCCCTGATTCGTCACTTGGTTCACTATTTAATCATCTCTCTCTCTTTTAAGTTTTTATAATGGAGTTAGTTAATTAGTTTAAACTCCTCCGGTAGGCTCCAAATTCCGAGGCCTACTTTTTAACTTTACTCGATAACAAACTGATACAGATCTCCAAAAGAAAATTTAGAATCAGATTGCCATAAAAAAACTATTCCTGACGTGGCTCGAATATTTAAAAGAAAATATTAAGTAATTGAGCTAATTAATTAGGTCGTATTCATCTGAGGTGAAGTGAAATTAATATGATCTTGAAAAGATATGCAACAAACTAGTTATTTATTGGTCATAGAATTCACGAAAATGGATTGATAAATTTAAAATAATCTAAGCACCTACAAATTATATTTCTCTCCAAAGCTCTCACAATCTTGTCTATTTTAATGTAGCCTGATGAGTTAATGTCGAGTTAATGAGACTACGGTAACCTTTTTTTGACAATCACTTGATATTCGACTCACTGGACAATAAACTGTGAACATACCAAAGAAATTTTGGAAAATGTCGTGATGTCAGTAATAACTAATAAGTGTTGGACCTTGGGCCCAATAGGCAATTATTATTGTGCCTAATTGGGCCCGGGCCCATTAGGCCCAAAAAGTTGGGTTGGATGGGCCGGTCAACACGCGTTGACCGCCCGAAGCCACGCAAGTGCCACGTCAGCGCGACATGTGGGCCAAAGCGCCATGTGGCGTGCCACGTGGCGGACGTGTGGCCCAAAATGCCACGTGGCGCATTTTGGTTGTCCGGATTTCCCTATAAAAGGGGAAATCCGGCTGGACCGATTTGTAACTTTTCCCACAACCACTCAATACAAGAGAAAAATTCCAGATCAGTTCCAGAATTATAATCAGATTTTCGTTAAAGGAAATCTCGTGAAAAGTAATTACGAATCCGTTCAAACGTGATCGTAATTCGACTAGCACGAAGAAGTTGTGGACCCGAGCCTGTGGACCTCTTACTTCAACAAGTAAGTGATTTATTATTAACGAATTAGTTTGTTAATTAAACAGGTTTAACATTCAAAACTGTCAATAAGCAACTTGAAACGAAACCGGTGCAAATAATGGCGTCTCCATCTTTTCTTTGTAGCGCGTCCTTTAGCCAAACAACGATAAGAACAACAAGCCAGCGAGATCCAACCTGACCCACCACCGAAAACTCAACCGAGTTATGGAAACCCATCCGTACCAAAATTTAATTACCGAGTGTTGAATACATACTAATAAGCAGAACAATTAATGAGTATGTTTTAGCTTAATAAAAAGTTTCAATTTCGAGTTAAGGAAATTCACCCGTATAAATATTCTATAAGTAGGACATAATTCAACTAGCAGGTAGGGAAAAAAAACCCATTTGGAACATTCTTGGGCAAGTCCGAGCGGATATCAGAAGTCGGTGCAAAACCACTCCTGTGGATGTCACCCACGGATTGGGAGCTTGGTAGTTTCCATATCATCCAGCCAAGATCTGACTCCTCCGGCGGTGATTAGTGATTACACTCGGTAACTTCTGTTGTTGGACTTTCACCGTGAGTAAAATCGGCCTTTTTTACTGCTCGAGTTTCACTCAGGGCATCCGTATATCTTCGTTTGGCTTCGACGACCCGTGTGATACCTCGAATACCAATCCATTTGGGAGAAAAAGCGTACATTGTCCAAAGAAAAATAAACTATGAAATAGCAAATCCAGTCCATTCCCCGTACCCGACCAAACACAAAACCCAGTCCTAGAACACAGATCTATCTTTATATATTTGTTTGCTGAATTTATTTATAAGAGTACGAAGTTCTAACCACGTACTTCGTTAAAATCGTGCCATAGTAAAATTTAATCGAAAAGTTACCGTAGAAAAAAGAATACCAAGCAATAGCGTTGACAACCATAATTCAACACCCCAACTATATAAAAGTGATTACGTGAAATCGCACAAAGAAGTGCGCTACAACTAAAAGAAAAGAGAAACAACAAATATAAGCACCGCAACTCTGTATACCATGTTCGTCGTCCAACATTTTTATCTTTTTTTAAATATTTTAATATCCAAATTCGAATATCCCATAAAAAATGCGATATTTGTTGGGGTTTTCTCTATTCGTCCAATTTCTTAAAAAATGTCTCCTTCACTTCACCACGTTGAGAAACCGGCCCTTTCACGTGCTGAACATGTGACGACGTGACACGTGTAGGGCTCCAACAAATTGGACGGTGGGCTTACTTGGATAATCAATAACGAAACCACAGGTAATTGGAAAGGCAGTCGGGAAATAAATAACGGCCTGTAAGCGGAACAAGACTTTAACAATGGGATTTTCTTTCCTGTTTTTATTGGGAAATTGCAAATTCTGTTTCCTTGATTTTAACGGTAACCAGTTTGATTGGTATCAAGCAGTTAAACACAGGACTATAATAAATAAAAATATAATTCACTTTAAAATTATGTTAAAATTTTCATATTCAACCTAAAATTTTAAAACATATGAAAATGTGGTTAATGAGATTAACTACTTATTGAGGCGAAAAATTCAAATTTGAGTCGGGTGGTACTTTTCAAAGATGTCAAAGCACTCCAACAGGTATTTAACATGCTGCTTTCTCAAATATGAGGGTTCGAATTCAAGATCCGGTTAAACTAGAATAATTTTTTTTGCAAGTTAATTTAAGTATTTTTTTTTTGGTACGAAAACCGAAAGTTAGGAATACAATGGACATCCTTTCCACGGGAGCCCATCTCTAAAATGGGAGATACCCAGAGGAGGTGCCTTTGACCCTCCAGTTAGGTGGTCTGTTTATAGATTGATTACTTTTTGTGTTGTATTCGGTTATATTCTTCGATTTATATAGGGGCGTGATTCCACCATTTCCCAAAAAAAAATCCCAGATAGGCCCATCTTAAGGTTACTGGACCCAAGAGAGGGATCCATAGGCGAGAACGATTTGTTAAGGCCCAATGAAGGATGGGCCGGGCCCGTCAGAAATAAGGCCCTGAACATTTTCATTCGAGGTCATCCCACATGGAAAAGAGCAGGAGTGAGAGGGCGACGTGCTTCATATATAACAGAAGGCGTAGGCTCTTAAAATCCTCATGATCCTTCACGGCAGTCAAAAGGGATGTGATGAGTGGTCAAACCTCGCAATTGAATAAGCGAGAGGGGTGCTCGGCCCCTGCCGTTACGACAATTCGGGCATTCTCACTTGAACCAATCTGATCCCTCTTATTTATTTCAAACTATTTCTTCCAAATTTTTATTTTTCAGTTTGTTTTTAATAAAATTTTATTCAGAACTTTTAGTTTTCGACAAATTATTTGTTAGTTAGTTGCAATTTTCTTTAGATCTCTGAGTTATATATTGTTGTAGCTAACAATCTTTACTACTAGAAATTATATAGAATTTAAGAAATAAAATCTAGTAACAAACTAAAATATTTTTTTAGTCAACGGCGTTCAATAAACTAAATACAGGGAGATAAATTTAATATACAAAATAAACAAATTATCAGCCATCCAACCTAGATTTGAGTATAACTTTGCCAAAGATATTACTTGGTTTGAAACCGACCTAATTTTGAGAACCAAATTAGTATCCGAATAACAAGCGGTAAGAAATATCTAACTAATTCCATTATTGTTATTACTATGCAGTTGTATATAATATATAACCAAAGTGGAGTATATACAACAAATTGTAAATCTCAACGAAAGAGAATATACAGGAGGGAAAATTTCAGGAGATTTATGTGCCATCCAAGCCATCCATGACATCCAAAATATTGGCCCTCGGCTGCTCCATGCTCCGCCTTCGACTCATCTCCCTCCCCGGCGAAGTTCCGGTGCTCCGGCTAAGTGCCCAGACTCTCCTACTTTTCTTGGGCACAGCGAATTCTTGGCTTTTGCTTACTCCTGGAGCTAGTCTCCTCCTGCTCACCTTGGCTAGCAAGTCTTTATCTTCCTCGGATAGAGAACTGCTATGGCCTTTCGACTTGTGGTTCGGAGGAGGCGATGCATGTTCGGTTTTGTCCCAGAAAGCCAAACCCTTGTGAGTTGGAGATCTGTTTGGTAGGGGCTTCAGACTGTAATCTCTCTGTCTCACGACGTTGATCAGACGGTGAAGCCATGTTACCAACTCGAGGATGTGGAGCTCCGTCTTCTGCTTATCGGCGTGATACAGTGTCTGAAGCCTGATGAGGTTACTCTCTGTGGTTGCATTCTTCCCAAATTCGGTTCTGAAGGAAAAAGATGAACAAACAAGACGAATCCGGTTATGTGATTCTCGCTACAAAAAAGACACAGCGCCTTTTGACAGACAAACTTACCCATTGTTTGCCCATTCTCCAACCCAGCCAAATCCTTGGTGCGCTCTGTTGACAATGATAACGAAACAGAAATTAGCCGATTTAAGTAAAAGAAAGGTTTCTCGTTGTCGGTGAAAAACCGTGAAGAGAAGTGTGCAAGTTTGATTCGTAAATACAAGGAAAAAATGGTAAACTGAAAGAACTTACTTGGTCGTGTTAGCCGCAACAGGTACAAGCCAGTGGAGAGTCTTTTCCATTTCAGCTTTCACATCAGCCACTGTTAGCTGCAGAAAAGAACGGAGACACAATTAGATATAAGCATATTGGCAAAGAACAAACTTCTTAATCGATGATCCCGTAAGTGCATCTATATCTATTGCGTTATGTTCATGAAATAACCTACCTCTTCATTGCCACCCTTTACATGTACTTTGGAACGCAGAGCTGTCTTAACACTTTCCGGCAACCCCTGGTATAGAGTGTCCCTGATGTTAGGAGGGAGGGAGGTAGGACGGGATGCCTATCAAAATAAGGACGTGCCATGAGATTCAGATGATGATGCTGTATACAACTGCACAACATAGGGTAGGTAACACTTACGATATTATCTATCTGGTTGATTACATTAGCATAGTGCAATGCCAGCCCTGCTGCACCAAGCCTTGGGGAGTTCCTGCTTGGCTCCACGGCAGTCAACTTAGCACCTTCATTTAGACGAACAATCAAAGTTAATCATCATCCCGTTTAAATAGATTATTCACTAGGCAAGTTTAGCATATCGCCTCTACGTGCCCTATGGAGCAAAGAGACCAGAGAAAATGGGCAACAATTAAACATCAGTTCTTGGTTGACAAGGACAGCAAGTCTTTCAGCAAATAGGAAAAAATGTTGATGAGCTCAAATCATCAAAAACCTAAACATTAAGTTTCCCAGATGGATCATCCACCCTTCCTTTTAGGCAAGCCATATGAAACTGATTGCATGCATTCACAATTGTAGCTAATTCAGCAACATAAGACACGGTACGAACTTAGAGAGACCTTTGCTGCTGAATCAGTAGACTCTCAGTTTATACCACCTCCCCAAAATTGTAAAAGAGACCCAACAATCTTATATTCGTATTTGTTAGAGAGAAAACTCCTACCCTACTTCAAAAGGAAGAACCCCTCTAAGACTGGATAAGGCATGAACAGTGCTTCTCAATCAAGAAGCGGTCCGAAACCAAAACCGAAACCGAAACAGAAACAGAATGCAGAAAGGATAAGCATGCAGAACCACCAAGCCTCTTTACCAAGTTTCTCCATCGATGAGATAATAGATGCACTACCCTTATGCATGATAAAAAAAGCATTCAGCAGTGTCATATAATAAATTAGCCAGCTAATAACGTTGCAGGTACTGCGTTCTATACCAGATTGTCCAAATGCTTCCACTATAGCTTGGTGTAAATAGGTCACAACGTCAACAAGTTTCTCCATGATCTGCACGACCAAAGGTGAAATCAAGATCATGATCAGCCAATCCATTTACCAACGTATATTATGACATTCACAGTTTCATTGTTCTGAATTTCAACTGCATGACAATTAAGCAGTAACTTCGTTTGGTGCAGAAAGATTATAGGCAAAAACTTGACAGAGGGGAGGGTGAGATCCGGTTGGAAAAACCATGGTTTATGATCCATACCTCCTCCAGAGTCTTATACCAAAGCGATCTCTTTTTCAAGCTTCTAACAAGCTTTTTTTGATCTTTCAGTTCACTTTGTAATATCAGAAGACTGTCTGGAAGAAGAGAAAGCAGGTCATCAGAAAGGATCCGGTTCATGATGAATCAGAAATATTATGGATCAGAGAAAGAAACAGCATCTAGGAACAGAGGAGTGAAGGAAAAGAAAGAAGTAGACAAACGACCTTATCATGTAATGTAACGGTAAGCTATAAGCTACCATGTGAATAGACGAAGCAGATTAAATACAGTAGACAAATAGAAGAACACGATTCTTGTAGTTTCACAAACTGAGAATTGTGCAGTGAGCTGTAGCAAATGGCATACTAAGAAGTTTTTCAGATGGAAAATGTTTGTCTTGCTAGAGCACCAGACATGAGTCATATACCCCTACCTCTTTGACGAAGTTGTAACGACTCCATTTCGTCCAGCTTTCGATGATAATCCTGTTCAAATCTGTCCAAGGCATGCAACTCATGATACAACTCCTGCACGGGAAAGATAAAAATGCTTAAACCAGAGTATGCCGACTGTGATTGAAGGTCTTCTTAAGTCAACTAAGGAGGAATGCTCAAATGTAATGACACGTGCTCATAGATTTTGAGGTGCATTGTTGCTCGAACATTTTAGTTATCTCTGTACTGTAAAATAGTGAGATGAAAACTACCTACACAAGATTTTCTATTCATGAAGTAAACAAGTTAATGCTTCTCGCCTACCATTTCTACTTTCAATTTCTCACTAGCTTTACGTTGTCACTGTTAGTTCCCTCTGTCATAGACTTCAGTGTCATTCTTGAATCATGCAAACAATGCACAGCAATGATATTGATCGTTAGGTTTAGTCTCAGAGAATAAAGTAATTAACTTACAGAAGTATCCTGAACCAGATTGGTCAATTCATACATGATCACTTCGGCCTCAGCCCTGGATAGCTTATCACTTGAATAATCTGTATCTAATCTGAAGTGTCGTGATTACCACAGGCAGACATAAAATCCCGGTCAGAAAATGTCAAACATTGCTACTTTCTGATACCACGTATTGGAAACAGTGTACCTTACTTTGAAAAGAATCTCCCTAGATTATGCCATTGTGGATCTTTACACAAGTCTCCGAAGCGAACTACCTCTCGGGTGAAAACATCTAATTCCTCTCTACAAGTAACCGAAGATTGGGCAAAGAAAAGGAGTCAAAAAAATAGAAAAGAAATCATCCTGGCTCATAAAGAATGACAGAATTTCGTCGGAAACACCACCTCTTGTCAGCAGCAGCAATCATGGTCAGCTCCCTCGTATCAGTGGAGACCAACTGCCGTACCCCTTCCGAATGTAGCACCTCCTTTTTCAAGAACTCGATGTTCTCGTCGGAAAGCGACTGAAACAGGCCCGCACCTTTGGCGATCGTATTAGCGACCTCAAACGCCAGTATGGATATCCGATTACCTCTGGACGAAACGCCAGACACGAAGCCGTTTCTCGGATTCAAATTCGACATGCTACTTCCGAGCGTGTCTAACACTTCCACTGCCTTCTCAAGTCCAACTGTGGCAGCCTTTCCAATGAAGGAACTCTTCTGGTGCGTTTCCTAAATAACCGACCAAAGATAGCCTCAGATCATATATTACTAATTAAAGTAATTCAGCTGAAATCCATCGAAATAAACATATAAAGATTAAATCACGAAATCATAATTATATTTTAATAATTATTACCTTGGAAGGGACGGTCCTGGAAAACGACAACGGAAGGAGCTCGCCGGAGTGGGTAACGAACCTGTTCTCTCTCGGCTCCGGCGTCGTTTTGGGGAAGCCATCCAAGTCCTCCTCCTCCTCTTGGGAATTCGAATTCCCGCTCTCGTTCTCTTTTCCCACTCTTCCGTTGTTGAAGCTCCTCTTGGGCTTCAGCTTCCCCGACGACCTCCCGACAGCTTCGAAGGTAACCGTCTTCGTCGTCGTCGTGTCGGTCTTCTTGGTCTTCCTCCTCGACGCCGCCGTTTTTGTCCCGCCCGGACACACACCACCCATTTTGTCCGTCTCTCTCTCTCCTAAAGAAGAGTTTTTTTTTGGAGGACAGTAAAGAAGAGTTGGTGGTCCTAAGACTTTTAAACAAATGTAGAGACCGATCGAGTTTTTATTTATTTATTCGAGTCCAAGGACGGACCTGGTCAGAAGTAGTTAAAGTTGATCAAAATTCTTTCTCCTCCACTGCTGGCTTTTATTTAATTTATTTTTGTAAATTTATGGTATCAAAATAATTTTTTAATTATATATTTTAGGTTCGTTAGACTTTATTCAAGATATGAATAGAAATCTTTTATCATATATTTATTAAATCAATGTTTGTGAAATCAACGATGGGGTTGCTGTTAGTTTGTTATCACTTAATTTTGGCGTCTGAATTTTTTAAATAGTTGAATTTTGATAAGAAAAATATTGTTATTCTTAAAAAATTAGGTTTCACTTACATTATTCATCCGATGAAAATCTGGAGATCAAATAATTTTGATGAAAAAATAATTGTATGAATTTGAGAAAAAAAATCTAGAAGTTGCCAAATTCTTGTTCTATAAACATGGTTGCATTTGATAAAATCATTTCTACGAATCGGCTTAAAACATATAAAAGTAGATGAGAAGAGTTATTCAAATTTAATTATAATTTTTGAATTTCAAATTTAGAGTAGAAATTGTAATAAAATTTGTCATTAGAAATATGTTATAGTTACTCTTGTGATGAAGACAGGGAACTAATAAAATATCCGGATAACATGCAATTTATCAAGAAAACAAAGAACCGAAAGCGCGTAATGATTTTCCTTCTTGGGGGATGGTAATTGGTAAGTAACTTAGTAGGAGAAAAGTAAATCTCGTGAATGATTGGGGTTTTAATAATTTAGACCTGGGAAAAGAGGGGGATAACTGGATTTGGAATGGGCGGGGTGGAAGGACAAATGAGAGAGGAGGAAGGAGAAGAAATTGCTACCGAGGAATATTGACTATTACAATTTAAAAAAAAAAGAATGATTGACTATTCTATTGTTTGTATTCACGATACCTCAATTCTGCAGTTTGATCTTATGAATGTATTGCAAATCACTTATAGTCTAAAGGCATTTGTAATTTTAAGAAGGGTTAAAGTTTGAATCCTGACAAATTGTATTTAAGATGTAAAAATTTACTGTTCAATTTTTTTTTAATCTTATGATGGTTTTTTTCTTTGTCCGATTATTAGTATTCAAATATATACTAAAATAACTATTTCATATAAGAATAATGTAATTTTATTTATTGAGTACAATTATTCTATCAATAAAAGCTGTATTTTTAATAATAAACACGTAAAATACCAAAAAATTACTCTGTTTATAATTAAATTATCTAAAATCTCTTTTTATATCATTATTCAAAAGCTACACTCGATTGAAATATTTTTTTAGAATAAAACAATGATCACAAGGACCATTTAAAGATAACCGAGAAGATGAATAATTATGTAAAATTTAACGAACAAGCATGTATAGTACAAACTAGTGTTTTAAAATATTTTTTGAATTCGTAAAGTATGCAAAAATATATGAATTTATTAAAAAAAAGCACTTGATGCGAAAATTGTGACCGAAATTTAGCACTAAATTTTTTTAGACAAAGTATTAATTATTACGATAGATGGTTAACACTGGTCCCGATTCGGAATCGAAACTTTTTATCAATTTAGAGATTATCACTTTATATGAATTTATACATTATATATCATAAATTATACTTTTAAAATCCAAATTTGTGTCCAATTAGACTGGATCCAGATTTGTCTTTTGCCCCAAAAATCATTGGACTTTCATGTTCAACTTTGGACAAGTTGGGCCCTTCGAATGTTTAATGATAATTTGACAGACATTTACTATAGCCCACGCAGGACTGGCATATGGGCCTTTCTTATTGGATGGGTAACTTTTATTTACCCAGTAGATGAAAATTCGGCGTTTCTCCCACCCTTCTGAGAAGTGCAGAAAGGTTAATATTAGTATAGAATTAAGGAAAAAAAATACTCCTCAATTAGGTTTTTGTGATTTAGAAAAATCTCGTGTTTTCTCTTGAAACATTAAAGACAATTGAAACTACAAGGATTTGATTGATGGATTTTAAATTACTTTCAAATAAGAGAATAGTAAAGTATACTTTTCCCAACTATTAATATTCATAAAATTTAGATATTTGGAGGTTGAACTCTTGCATTATATTATCTTTCACTTTGTAGCATAGTTTTAAAAAATGCGATTCGACTAGCAATCCGAGCGAATCGTTCAAAAGAGCGGCCCATTTTTAGGGATAAAAAAACCTTCGGTCGGGCCATCCAAAATTCGGTCGAATCGAGTAGTTCGTACTGATTTTTGACTTGGACTATTCGGTCTGACCAGATTTTATCCAAATTAAAACAAAAAAGTCGTATCATATGCTCAATTTTTCTAAATCAACAAAGGAAAATGGACTTTATATGTCATAAATTGGTTGATATTTCTAAAATGTGAATTTTAAAACTTATATTTTGACTATTTAGTCTACACATCGAAAAATAGAAAAAAGTAATAAAAATTGTTCAGTCCGATAGACAGTCCGACCGGTCAAACTGAAAAATGGACAAAATCTAGCTCGTACCAAAACCCGTATTGCAGGACTTCTAATTGAAGATCATCGTTGTGTGCGAGACAAATCCGTACAGACCCAAAAGGATATCCAGATCTTAGTTCAACGAAGGTTAATGGATTTGCATACGTAGCGTATTAGGCATTTTATAAATGGGCCTGGCCGGGCCAATTCTTCGCCCCCCCAAGAAGAAAGAGATTTGTTTAGTTTTATTTTTTAGAAAAAAAATCACTTTGACTTGGGCTATTTTGACTTTAATATCATGAAATGCATAAAATTCGTAATTGAAATTTTAACACTTTAGTGACAAATAATTTTTGTCATATTGCCCAGCAACCTATTGTGTCACATCATCTCAAATCTTTCACGCGGCTAATGACATGTCATGTAGAAATAGGAATATTTTAATTACATAACTCTTTAGTTTGAACCATTTTTTAATTGCATAAAATTATTGACTGAAGTTTGGAGATCTAATACTTCAGTGACAAACGCCCCTTTCTCACTCCTCCGATGAGACGAGCTCGAAGGACTGGTTGGAGAAAAAAATAATACGTGAAAGTTGGTTGCCTAGTCTACGCTTTGAGTTGGAGTTGATTTAGTCTTTGGCGATTGAACAAAAAATCAATTGGCCCAGACAAATACAACAAGAAGCAAGCCCCGCCCTTGTAATCTTGTTGACGTCCGTTTTATAAATATTTTCCAATGGAGAGAGACCCAATTGGTTAATTAATTGAGAAAAGTTCACTTTAGTACCCTGTAGTATCGTCCAAAATCACTTTAGTACCCTATGGTAAAAAACTGATCAATCGAGTCATACTTATTCCAATTAACATCAAAAAGGTCTTCGGGCAGCTGCCCGGACCTGCCCGGACCTACCCGAACCCTGCCCGAACTACGTGGCCAGCCACGTCACCAAATTTTGATGACGTGGCGCTACGTGGACATCCATCTCCTTCCCTCCTCCGCCTCCTCCTCCTCCTCCGCCTCCTCCTCCTCTCCTCTCGCATCCTCCTCCTCTCCTCTCCGCATCCTCCTCCTCCTCCTCCTCCGCGTCCTCCTCCTCCTCCTCCTCTCCGCGTCCTCCTCCTCCTCCTCCTCTCCGCGTCCTCCTCCTCCTCCTCCTCCTCCTCCTCCCCGCGTCCTCCTCCTCCTCCTCCTCTCCACGTGGTGCCACGTCATCTAAATTTGGTGACGTGGCTAGCCACGTAGTTCGGGCAGGGTTCGGGTAGGTTCGGGCAGGTCCGAGCAGCTGCCCGAGGACATTTTTGATGTTAATTAGAATAAGTATGACTCGATTGATCGATTTTTTACCACAGGGTACTAAAGTAATTTTGGGCGATACCACAGGGTACTAAAGTAGACTTTTCCCTAATTAATTTGGTTTATACAATCTGATATTTAGTCTACTGAGTTTACTTTTATAAATTGGAGTCAGGCGAGACTTTTCGAAAATTGTAAAAGTGTCTTAACAAATATTCAGTACTAGTACATTCTCAAGGATTTGAACTCAGACCTAAGTAGGCCCTCATCAATTGATTAATTAATTTGGTACATAGGAAAACTAAACAAATGTTCCAGTCCACGCTTAAGTTCTCAACATTTGGTAATTAATTAATGTAAATCTTTCCATAAACACAACCAAAGCCGGCAACAAAAAAAGCCAGTCAGAAATGCAACAAGAAGCAAGCCTCGCCCAAGTTTACGCTTCGAGTTGGAGTTGATCTAGTCTTTGGCGATTGAACAAACAATCAAATTGGCCAAGATACATAGAAAATAGTTATTCTCGTTTAATCAAGTATTGAGTTGTTAATAGAATTTTGTCACATTTTGAAAGTGTTAGTGCACGTCAAGTGGTATAAAAATAAATAAATACAACAAGAAGCAAGCCCCGCCCTAGTCATCTTGTTTACGTCCGTTTTATAATATTTCCAATTAAGAGCGACCCAATTGATTAATTAATTAGGTACTCAGCAAAAAAAATAAACAAATGTTCCAGTCCACGCTTATGTTCTCAACATTTTGATAATTAATTAATGTAAATCTCTCCATAAAAACAACCAAAGCCGGCAACAAACCAGCCCTTTCTTCTTCTTATTCTCTTCCAACTGAAATTGCTTCGCATTCCCAATTAAGTGCAGACATCTCTGGCTTGTCACCGACTCGGAATCCATGGAAATTTAATTATTTACGGTAACACCTTTCTTCTATATTTTTTACAATCTTATGAAGCTTTGTTAAGATAATACCAAGTTTATTATAATGTCATTAACGTGGAAAGAGAGTGCAACAGGTTGTTTAAGAGGGTATATGTGTTTTAGTTTTGTGATTTGGCTGAAGAACAAAGTACTCATCTTCCATTTCAGTTACTTCCATTGGGAAGGTCGTACGAAATCGTATATTAGTCTGAATTTTGGTCAATTGACTTTGATTATCAAACAAATTTTGGTCTCGTTGATCATCTTTCTCAGGGTTGATGATGGTTGTTTAGCGTTTGGAATACAATAGTGTTGAATCTCGATTAGGAGAACATGTAAGCTCTGTCTGATTGTCTAGTTTCAGATATGCCAGGCAACTACAGGTTCGAAATGGACACAAAGGATACTGTCAGAATCTTGGTGACAACAGTTGGAAGCTTCATCCAAGACCGGCTGATCGACAAGGAGCAAAGAGCGCAGCACAAGGAGCAATGCGCGGAGCGATTGGCGGCCGAGGATGGCAGCGGCTCTGCGAATGACTCCGGGGTCAGGTACTCCGATCAGGCGGTCTTGGCGAACCTCGATTGGGGCATTGAAGCTCTGGAAGAGGCCATCGACACGTCGAATCCGGAGACCAAGATGGCGCGCCTTGACTACGCGGAGAAAATGCTGCAAGTCTGTGCAATGCTCAACTGTGATCAGACAACTGCAGGGGTGCCTAACTTCTACCTCTCCGCCTGGGCGCATCTCAGCCTTTCCTACCTGTGGAAGCTCCGCGACAACAATGTTCAGAACTCGGTTGTTCATGTCCTAGAGATGTTCATCGTTGACCCGTTCTTCTCGCGTGTGGACTTTGCTTCTGAGCTGTGGAAGGAGTTGTTTCTTCCGCATATGAGCTCCATTGTTGGATGGTACTCTCAGGCCAGGCAGAGGCTTATGATGGAAGTGATACCAGATTCGTCCGACTTGTCATTTACCGCGGATTTGGATCAGTTCTTCAATGAGTCGGTGGTGTTCTCGTTGAGGCCGGATCAGTTGGAGAAGCTACAAGAGCTGGAACAGGTCTACGGTGATTCGTTGAACGAGAACACTCGGCTTTTCGCTAAGCACTATAAGGATTGTATCACTGCGGACTCGAGTTCACCTACAAGAAAGAAGATGGTGCCAATGCTGCCCATTGCAGAGCCACCGATGACCCCTCTGCACGAGGTCAGCCGATCGATTCCAGATTATGTGAAGTTTGGTCCGATCTTGCCTAAGAGCGCTGGCTTCTCTCCCGTCCTTCGGCCTAAAGACACTGCATCACAGGCAAGCAGGTTAGTCTCCCTCCAATGTCCTGGATTAAAACATCTATATTTTGTCAGGAAAAACAAGGATAAAGACTATTAAGGCCTGACTTGGAAAATATTCTTGGACTTGGCTTTTAGGAGATCAAGCGTAAGTTCAACAAAGTCTCATTGTTTGGACTTGGAGGAGCCAGCCATGTGGGATCCTCATGTAAGGCTAAACTATACTTCTGCAGTTTCCGTGCGACGATTGTTCGATGCGGATGGGCGAATGATACCTGTGATCTTGCAGGTGGCGGTACCAGAGGAAGAAGAGGACGATTATGATGACGATGATGAACACGAAAAGGCTGATTCGGATACTGAAGAAAGCACGAGAGGGCTGATGACTCTGAGAAGCATGAAAATATCCGCGGATGAAGACAAGATGATCAACTTTCAGGAAGCAAAAGCAAAGAGCCAAAGGCAGTCTCCGAGAAGTACTGCACCAAAACCCTCCGGTCCGAGACTCGATTCACCGTTCCGAAGAGAATCTACTTCCATGTTGCGACTCCTGACAACTCACGTCAAGGATTGCACCATCAGCAGCTCTTTGCCTATTACCCCGAGGATGATTAATAACTGCATCGTCGGCTCACCGGATTCGGACCCCGAACAAATAGTATGATGTTTCAGACCTTGACTTGTTTTGCTTTCTAATCTGTCAAGAGTTGAAACCAGGTTTTTGCTTACTGTTACATTGCTTGGTCTCCAGAGAATTGCCAAGAACAAGGGCAGCCGGCCGCGGAGTAGCGTTCATGATCATGTTAACAACCAACCATTTGATGATGTTTGGTAACCAGCTAAAACTGTCATAGTTCAGTTATTTCTTTTGTGGCAACTAACAATCTCTTTCGAATTGCAGCTCCTTAAATGGAAGTGATGATGGAAACCAGAGCTGCATTTCACTCCCTACATCCGAAAGGCTGACATCTTCTTCTCGTTCTAGGCCGCCGAAAGATTTTGTCTGCCCGATCACCAGCCAGCTGTTCAATGATCCAGTTACTCTAGAGACTGGACAGACATATGAAAGAAAAGCAATCCAAGAATGGCTTCAAAGAGGGAACACAACGTGCCCGATCACGCGGCAACCTCTCTCTGCAAGTTCATTGCCGAAAACAAACTATGTAATGAAAAGGCTTATAACCTCTTGGAAAGAGCAGTACCCTGATCTTGCTCAAGAATTTTCGTCTGCAGATACGCCAAGGAAATTATTCGGTTCCTCGTTGAAAGAGACGTCATTGTCTCCCACTCCTCCATATTCAGCATTTGATTCCCCTGGTTCTGGTCCTAAGACAGCAAACAATCAGACACAGCCAAGAAGCAAAAGATTCATCAGGGCAGAAGCCTATCCATCACCCACCAGTGTAATTTCCCAAGCCGCCTTGGAGGCAATCGTCTGCGAGCTAAATCCGCATATCTCGTGTCTTTGCTCATCGGAAGACCTCAAAGAATGTGAAGCAGCTGTCTTGGCAATTGCCAAATTGTGGAAGGATGCAAAGGGTGACCCTGGAGTCCATTCCCATTTATCCAAGCCGACGATCGTCAACGGTTTCATGGAAATCCTGACAGCGTCCTTGAACAGGGAAGTCCTGACGAAAACAATCTACATTCTGTCCGAGTTGATATTTGCTGACGAATGTGTTGGAGAGATTCTCACCAGTGTAGACTCCGATCTCGAATGCCTTGCTGCTTTGCTGAAGAATGGACTCGCGGAGTCTGTTGTTCTGATGCACCAGCTAAGGCCAGCATTCGCCGAGCTCTCCGCTCACAACCTTGTACCGTCGCTTGTGCAGTTAGTCCAGTACCTAAGCGACGATCCAGACAACAACCTCCTCCTGTCTGTAATGGAGCCCAAAGATGCAGCCATAGCCGTGCTAGAGCAGATACTATTGGGAGGTGATGAAAGTGATCAGTCTGCAAATGCTTGCAGTGTCATCTCTGCAAATGGTATACCAGCATTGACCAAGTGCTTGTATAGGGTGGCAGCAAGGAAGTCGAATCTATCCGTACTCTTGCAATGCATGCGCATCGATAAAAGTACCCGCGCCTTGATTGCAAGTAGAGTAGAAGTTTCCCTCGTTCTGGAGCTATTCCATTCTGGAAACGATAGCGCAAGAAGCGTGTGCGTCGACTTTCTGGCAGAACTGGTCCAACTGAGCAGGTACACATTGAAATCATGTATCAAAACAAGCTTGCGTACCTACTATTTTTCCGTCCATATAGATTCAAGTGTCTTGTCGAGCAGAGTTGAATATGAAGACTCTAACGGTGGTGCTATGCCTGAAACCTAATCTTAAGATTTGTTTGTATAAATTTGTTTCAGGAGGACTCTCTGCAATAATATCTTGAAGAACATCAAAGAAGAAGGGCCATCTAGCACCATGCATACTTTTCTAGTTTATCTACAAATGGCTCCCATGGAGAAGCAACCAACCATTGCCTCTCTTCTTCTTCAGCTCGATCTCCAGGTTCGCGTCATTTGGTTGTGGTTAAAACCTTAAACTGCAATGTCTTGATACAAAAAATGTAAAATTCCATTGATGATGAGATGATCGGTCCTAAATCTTCCAGGCTGAGCCGCGGAAGATGAGCATTTATAGAGAAGAAGCTCTGGAGGCATTACTTGAAGGACTTCGAAGGAAGGACTTTCCGAATTGCCAAATGATGGTGCTCAATGTTCTGTTGTCATTACCGGGGCAGTTGACTTCGTCCGGACGATCCTGTACGGAGGCCTGGTTGCTTAAGAAGGCTGGATTCTCTCACCCTTATAATGTGCTGATGAGAGGAGATCGAAAGGGTGACGATGAGTTGGCAGAAACATCGGTACGTCCTGAGAAAAGTATCCGTCAGGATAGGAACCAGACTGCTAGGATATAGTTACTGACCTGTCTTAATTTCCTTCTGCAGAAAGATGAGGAAGAGGCCAAGAGTTGCTGGGAGAAAAGAGTGGCCTTCGTTCTCTGCAATCACGAGAACGGTTCGATCTTCAAAGCACTAGAAGAGTGCCTCAAGAGTCAGTCCTTGGAGATGGCGAAACAATGCCTCGTCGTCTCCTCCTGGCTCATACACATGCTCTCGGTCCTTCCGGATACCAGTGCTAGAGAAGCAGCTCGCAAGAGCTTGCTTGATAAATTCATACATGTTCTACAATCATCTAGGAACACAGAAGAGAAGATCCTTGCAGCTCTGGCTTTAAGGACTTTCGTTAGCGACCCGGGTAAAGATACATTGCGAAAGAGCTTAATACCACCACCTATGAACTTGTTCTGGTGGTGATTCTCCTCTTACCAACTTCTATATTTTGAAGATGCACTAGAGGAACTCGGAAAATACGCTACCTGCATCTACAAAACCTTGAGAAAGCTAAAGAAATACTCCCCGTTGGTCGCTGACGTACTCAAGTCGTTGATGAACTTGTCGTCTTCTATCAATGTGGTAAGTGTTAGCAGCATCCATTCAACCACAACTTGTAGCTTATCAGTACAATTAATAATAACTGGTCCTTTCAGACAGAGCTATGGCATTGCTCAGAAGCGGTCGAGCTAGATGAGTCCGCCAATGGCGAAGTCTTGTCTCTGCTTCATTTGAATGGCCGTCTCATCAGCAGCCATTCCGATGGGACGATGAAGGTCTTGGTCTAATCTTTTCTCTTCCCGTAAAACCAAACTTAAACAACAAGATGTGCTACTAATGATATTACATTTTGCCTCTTCAGGTTTGGGATAATGGTAAGAGGGGCATAAGGATAATTCAAGAAGTTCGCCAGCATTCTAAAGCTGTCACTTGCCTCTACATTCCTCCGTCTTCGGGCGACAAGCTTTACAGTGGTTCCTTGGACAAGACCATCCGAGTAAGTTCTCATCCCTTCCAGGCTTGATGAACATCTCTTCCTTAGTCTCTCTGTTAAGGACGATTCCTCCATTATCCGCAGGTTTGGGCCATTAAACCAGATGAGATCAACTGTGTTCAAGTGCACGATGTTAAAGAAGCAGTGTACGGGTTAACAGCTAATGCTAAAGTTGCATGCTTCATTTCACAAGGAACTGGTGTCAATGTAAGCTTACCTGCTAATCAACGGGAGAGCGTCGCCTTTTCGATCGTCCCTTGATACAGCGATTTCCATATCTGCAGGTCTATAACTGGTCCGGGGCTCCGAAGCATATAAACTTCAACAAGAACGTGAAATCTCTTGCCATGATGGGTGACACATTGTACTGTGGTTGCTCTGGCTATAGCATACAGGTACTTAGTTTTTCTTACATGTTACTTTCTGTTGTCAACTGCAACAATATATCTAGAAAACTTGGGTCAAATTGCAGGAGGTTGATCTCACCAAGTTAACTACCACAACATTCTATTCCGGTACGAGAAATTGGCTTGGCAAACAAACTATTTACTCCCTCCACTCTCATGGCAATCTCCTGCTCGCCGGTGGTTCAGCAGTCGACGGCATTGCCGGAAAGGTAAGCAGCAAAACACTTTCTCTACTGCAAAATGTTCGAGTTCGGCCTGATGACATGGAAATTTGGCAGGTGTTTTCGCATCCAACCAGGGCGACGATGGGATCATTCTCGACAGCGCTCGACATCGTGCACATAACTGCCAGCAACGACTTCATCTTCACCGCCACAAAATGCGGCGTGATCGAAGCCTGGCTGAAGGACAGAGTCTGCAGGGTTGCTTCCATCAAGGTTGCCGGCGGAGGACACAACAAGATCACTTCCTTAACGTCGGATATGGACGGAGGAATGCTGTATGCTGCAACTTCTGATGGGAAGATCAATGTCTGGGCTTTGGACTAGCTCACCTTATATCCATTTTGTCATCAGAATTTCACATTATGTATAGAAACAGTGTATTTTAGCAGGTAGCATTCTTATTAATATGAAAAAATGAGAATTTTTTTTAGAAAAAGTGAGCCCGAGTTTTTCATCTAAATCCAAAATTAGAAATTTTTTTATGAAAATGGCGTAATAAAGGAGGAGGTCGAGTATTCAGAATGAGTAGGAGGTGTTATTTCCGACGTGGAATAATTCGGACCAGTTCGAACATATCATCATTATAATCGACGCCATATGAAAAAATTAGGAAAAATTACTCTCAGATCTATGTAGTTTGACGAATTTACCAGTATGATTCTTATATTTTTGAAATCTCTCCTTTTGTCCTTTAAATTTGGGAAAATAGAACAGTTAAAAACTCCGGTGAAATTTTAATGCAAAGACCAAAATATCCCTCAGTTAAAAAAACAAAAAAAACTATCTTCTTTAACCACTAGAACACTAAGAACAGACATCAAGAACACGAAATAAAAAATAAAAAATAACACCAAAAACCCTAATTCTAAAATTGAATTCCCAAATCAAACAATTCACCCCCAATATGAATACATGGTCAAAAATAAACTAATTAGTTAATTAATTGAATTCTGTCTAGCATCAAAATCAAGAGGGTGCATCAGCTCGAGGCGGAGACGCTGAAGCTATCCTTGGAGAACTCGAGCTGGACGGAGAAGGCCGTCTGAGGGTGCACGGTCGCGTGGAAACCGAACCTAGAAGTCGAACCCAGACGACGGTGACCATCAGCGGCTACGTGTTTAAGGGCTCTACCACTGCGGCACAGAATCAACGTCGCGGCCCTGCCTCCACCCTCCTCCAGCGACACCACCTCTGCTTACGTGACCTGGGTTTTCTTGAGGACGACACCATTCAGTTCTGTGAACACCAAATTTTCGATTGGCCTCAAGAGACCTGGGTTTCGATTAGCTCAGTGATTTTCAATTTAGGATTTAATTAGATGTTGTTGGCGTTTAGTTAATTGAGTATTCTTAATTTTTAATTAGAATATTCTTAGTGTGTTTTAGGGGTGTAATCGATGTGTTGTTGATGTTGAATCAATTTGATATTTTTGATTTTTAATTGAGGTATTTTTGAGTGTGTTCTTGAATATATTCTTGGTATTCTTAATATTCTAAGGTTGAAGAAGGTGAGTTTTTTTTTGTTTTTTTGACTGAGGGACAATTTGGTCCTTGCATTAAAATTTTCCTGAAATTTTTTTCTGGTACTGGAGCCAGGGACCTGAGAGTTCTATTTTTCCAAATTTGGAGGACGAAAGAAGGGATTTCGAAAATGTAAAGACTCTACTGGTGAATTCGTTAAATTACAGGGACCTGATTAGTAATTTATCCAAAAAGTAAAAGTCTACATTAGTACTCTTTGTTTTGCACATACTAATTTGGTTCTATTTTGTTAAAATAAATGTTAAATCCAAAAAAAGCTTATTTCCATCGTAACATTTTTCATATTTTTTTTCTGATTTATTTTTCAATTTTTGATTTAAAAATAGTTAGAATATTCTATCCAAAAAATTGTTCAAATAGTAGGATATCAACTATTTTTTTCGTCACAGACATCTACTAAACTTAATGGTATGCACAACGGTCAAACCACAAAATTCTAAAGTTATTTTTACCTAATGCAACCAAATGTGAGTTCTACTATACTTCATTACGCGTGGGAGTGGCGATCCATGATGCATCGTGTTGCCTGGTAATGGCGGCGGTCAAACAGGCGAAAGACTTATCTCATCCAACTCTACTGGAAGCACATGATATACTTTTCGCAATGGAGGTGGCGGCTCAACAGAGATCATCATGGGTGATCTTCGAAATGGATTGTCAACTCGTAGTTTTAGCGTTCCATCGTCAAGAGTTGGATTGAAATGACTTTGCCTTGTTAATGGAGGACATCCGGGCTCGGTCATCAGTCTTTCAGGAAAATCCAATGTCGATTTGTTAGGAGATCGGCGAACAAGACGACACATATGTTGGCGAAATATGCACTTGACTTGGGAGAAGCTTCTTACTCATCTCCGACTCCAACGGTAGAGCTGGCAGCATTGCTTGAATCAGAAGGACATGCAGGACATTTCAGGCGATGCATGTGATTGGGGTTATGGGCCGTGTTGGGTAGAATAGAATAAGGGCGGGGGCTTGTTACTTTGAACATTGGTTGTATTAGGGGCAACACATAGATATTCATTTTCTGCAATCTAGAGCTGATTTTTACCACGATGCTCTCTTTTCCTATTCCGATTTTTTTTCGGTAGGGGCAGGTTTTCTGGAATAGGTTTTTACGGAGGCCGGCAACTGCAACATCACACTTATGTGGGAGAAATTCTATGTGTTGAAGGGTAGCTTTAGGTGGGTAGTTCTCTCGTACTGTGATACGTTGGGACCTTAGGAACAGATAGATAGCAAACTCATAGGCTCTTAAGAAGAAATGGGTAGTCTAGGTGGGTACTTCATCGTGCGATTGTGCGATGGAACCCGGAAAATATAGGTTTCTGTTTACTGCATAAACTGGCTGTAATACTTTAATCTATTTGTTGAACGAATGAAGCATTTTACGTTTAATTATTTCCTTTCTAAAGATGGGCCCAGTTAGTTTTTCTTTTTCCCTTTGTTATTTGTGAAGAAACTAAAAAGTACTTGATAATAGTTGATACTGTCGACCGAATTTGAATGCCAGCTAGATTCAAACGACTGCGTTTAAGGCGAGATACATACGCACACGAGACGACCCGCGAGATCAAGAAATAGGAAAACAAATAAAAGGGGAAACGAGGAGCCAGGACCAAGTCACCCGCTCCACGACACGAGACTCGGAGCAGATCGCCTCGGCGAGGAGATTACTAACACCGATCAGCGGCGGGAAGCTGGCCGGCGACCTTCAGGACGAAGGGGAGCGGAACTAGTAAATCAATATGTCGGCTACCGGATTCCCTGCTTTCGTCTCCGCACAGCTCCAGCACCTCCTCGCCCACTCTCCCCACCTGGTCAAGGTAACTGTCCCTAGGGTTTCGCTCCTGCAAGTTTGTTGTGAAGAAATTAGTAAGAGACGAGGTAGTTAGGGTTTTGTCTCGATTTTGCAGGTGGAACGAGCGTGGTCGGGAAGCAAGTACGTCCCTGGGAGTTTGGATCGCTTCACATTGTTAATCCCTTACTGTCTGGATTATCTCCGCTGTTAGTTTCGGCCCGCCTTGACTCCGTTTTTATTCTATCCTGCACGTTCTCGTTGGTTGAGTTCTGGAGAATTGTGCTTGTCGATGTAGGGGATTTTGTGTACAATGCCGAGTTTCCGCTTGCTGCACCTGATGTTATCTTTGGACCGGATGATGAACAGTTCCTGCCGTTTCTTGTGTCCGGCGATGGGGCAAATTTGACGAGCTGTTTGTGGAATTGGAACTATAGAGATCGTACTCGCTTGTTGAGTCTTGTAGAGGAATTAAGGTAACTGGACTTGTGAGCTCGTTTATCTTCTTTGAGGGTGGCTGGAGACTGGATTTTTTTGGATTGGTGCTGTTGAAAGTATTGATGTGATTGCCTTGATTTAGATTTTATTATTTTTTGCAGGGGTAAATATGTTGAATACCAAAAGATACGAGTAGGACAAGTTGATGATGACCGGTTGAAGTTCGAAATCAGCACCATCGTTTCAAGAGAGGTAACTCTTTTAACTGAATGGGGTGCTTTTGAGTTGCATCTGGAGAGTAAAGAAAAGAACTAGAGCTTTGCATCTTCATTTTTTTGGATGTCCAAGGATTGATTCGCTCTTATTTTCACTTCAGTTTCGTGTTTCATTGTCTTCCTTATGTTGCCTGGATAACTGACTGCTTAATTTCTTATATCAAACCGAAACTCAAATCTTTCTGGTTCAGGGAATCGAAACGCACATGAGTTCAAGACTTGACAAGGTATTACCTCATGGAAATGTTTGCACTCTGGGTATCATTCAGTATTAGGTTGGCTATTCTGCATATATCAGGTTTCTTGACAATGTTTGTGGTTCCTTGCCTTTAAATTTTAGCATAGCCAGAGGAGGTTAAGTTTGCGGTGCCTTTGATGGATATGAACATAAATAAAATGGTAGTTGCATGCCCTTGGAGACATCAGCAGAAGATATACTTGCAGGTTCTTATTCTGTTTGCTACCTTTGTGATATCAAAGTTTGTATGTGCTCTATCCTTCCAATGTGTCTGCTCTCTTTGTCTTTTCTTGCTCAGCTCTCTTCCATTCTTTGATACGAGTTTTCTTTTCAATTGCCTTCTCTATGGGTTCAGGTTATATATCCTGTAGGTAGAAAGTTTGATTCTGCTGCTTCATCACCTCGTCTGAAGTTAGTATCTACTTCTGAGCTGAAAGTTCTATTTTGTGTTGATGACGTGAAACTTCCCTCGTGGTTGGATGGAATGTAAGTCATCTCCCAGAAACCTCATTACCAGTATTATTTTCATCCAAGCCTTGACACATAGTTTGTTTCTCTGCAAAAGGTGCATGGCTGAATACCTCCCGCATCTGGAAGAACTTCTTGAGAAAAAGGTTTTCTCATGTCTCCTAATATTGTCTGTCCATTTTTCCGAACTACGAGTTCCTTCAACATCTGTTTAATATGCTTTCCTTCTTAGGTTTTAGAGGCCGTTTCACTAATAGATACAAGAAGGAACTTCATTGAAGCTTTGGTCCCACTGTTTGGGAGACCCTTAGAAGCTGATCCAGTATGCATCATCTTTTTCACTTGCTTGAAAAACTTGCTCACTGTACTGTTCTTGGGTTGACACTCTTTTGTTCTATGAACACAGGTCTTTTGCCGAAAGGCTAGCTTCCTTGCTGCCTCTGGACCATTTACTTTCTTGGTACTTTATGATTTTGATTACATTGTGCGGTTTTTCTTTTTCTGCAGCTTTATTGGATGCTTATTGTGTGTCCTTGGAAGGTGTATTGTTGTTTTGCAATATTTACGTAGATGTTGTGGCATAGCTTTTTTAGATCTCTGATCATTCTGAGGTTCTATTCTCAGGCTAACTCTCGGTGTCGTTACAATAGTGATTTTCAGAATGGATATTTACACTTTTCATTTGAGTTTCATTGGCTGGGCTTTCTTATGGACTGCTACCAAATATTCAGTCATGTTCGGCTGGCCAGTGACTTTATATCTATTATGTTGCTGCAGCGGAGAAGTTAACGTAGATACTTCATACTTATCAATTGTGAGATTTTTCTTAGTATTTTATACCTGCTCTTATTTATAGGCTGTTCTTCTTGGAGTGGTTCTCTCTGCCTACTTATCTTCTTCTCCATCTGCACCTGTTCCTAATTGCTGTCGCTTAGGGTTTTTCACATGATTGTCAAATATTAACTATCCTAAACACGCAGGTGCATTTTCATCTTTCTCCTCAGTTTCCAAAGCAACATCCCTCTCTGATGCTTCAGAGTACTCAGGTACCCTCATTAAAAACTCTACCAAGTAGGATCTTTATACATGAACGCCAGTCTTAGCAAAGGGGGTTATATGTTTGATGTGTAGCATTACGACGGCCACGGGTCACCAGCCAAGTCCCAGTTACTGACAGATTATCCATGGAGTCCAAGATGGGAAGCGTCAAAAATGGCCGAGCGGATCTCGTAAGTTAAGCGTAATCTGATGCCAACTTTTGAAGGCGGTCCTTACTGATTCCCTTGTGCCTGTTGTTTTTTTTGTCAGCGAATTCGTAGCAGACGAATGCCTTGTTTTCAAAAGGCAGTGCAACGAAGCTGGGCAACACTAGAATATCATTATTTTGAGAGGGCTGGCTCTGGCTGTTTAGCCGCTCATGTTACCTTCACCAATCAAAGTATGGGCCTCCTCCGGTGCTCTTGCGTACTATATATGGTGGCCCTGTTGTTGTAAAGCCATTTTGTATTATCTTCTCTAATTACCCTGAATTTCAAAATTCCAATCATTATTTTTGCCATTAGTGTTTTTATTGCTTCCAGATTCTATTTTTTTTTGTTGAAACGAGTCGTTTTATTTAGGAGGCGATTCACGTAATAATGTCTTCGTAAGATTTGAATCCAGAACACGAATACCTATCCGTTTGTTATCATAAATGGGTAATTTGTCTGAACAAGCTAGTTAATTAAAAGTCCAGTCACTTCCATAACCGTTGCCGTCTAGTGGTAGCGGAGTGGACAAAATGGGTAGCTAATTAGGATGTCCTAAATAAGGAGTCATTAAGAGTACGATGATATTTACCATTAATTAGTCGACACAGGTCGAATTTACTAAAATTAAAATTTCTATTTTTGTAATTTCAGTTGAATCTAAAATAGCAGCTCAACCGATCTGTTGATAATTATTAGATAATGAACACCCAAAAATAAAAATCAGAACAGATCTCACAGGAACAACGACTGAAAGCAGACAAAAATGGAGAAAATGAGGTGGGGCCCACCCGCCATCTGTTTAACGTGGGCACCGAATAGACGGTTAGCTGGCTGGTCTCTCCCTGGAAAAACAATAATGGGGTTGGCTCTGAGATGGCACAGTTCAAAATACCCCGCTCTCTTCTTCATTATGGTATCCGGATACCATAATACCGATCAATCTAATTTTAAGTCGAATAAAATAGTAATAAAAATATTTAATAGTGTTATATTTCAAATATTCTAAACAAAAGTACTCGTCTGTTATTTACCTTGTTGACCCTCGCTCGCCCCTCCCTCTCTCTCCACCATCCCAACCCCAACCTCCTCATATATATACACAAACACCAATCGCGAGGTAACCGCCTCCTCTCTTTCTCTCTGCAAACCTCACAGAAGCCAAACCACCTCCCGGTTCCCTTTTTACCCCGGCATTCCAAAAGAAAAAAAAATGAGGGAGATCCTGCACATCCAGGGGGGCCAATGCGGGAACCAGATCGGTTCCAAGTTCTGGGAGGTGATATGCGACGAGCACGGGGTGGACCCCACCGGGAGGTACAAGGGCGGCGAAGACGAGGGGGACCTCCAGCTGGAGCGGATCAACGTGTACTACAACGAGGCCAGCGGCGGGAGGTACGTACCCCGGGCGGTGCTCATGGATCTGGAGCCCGGGACCATGGATGCCATCAGATCCGGTCCGTACGGCCAGATCTTCCGCCCCGATAACTTCGTGTTTGGGCAGTCCGGCGCCGGCAACAACTGGGCGAAAGGTCACTACACCGAGGGCGCCGAGCTCATCGACGCCGTCCTCGACGTCGTCCGCAAGGAGGCCGAGAACTGCGACTGCCTCCAAGGTAATCCCTACCTCCCTTCCTTCCATTTATGCCCCTATTGATGAGGCGCGGGATCTTTTTTTTACCTTTTTTTTTGTAATAACTGTTTTATTATTTACCGATGATATTCCAGATAGTTTTCCTTTTTCGATTAGAGCTTTTAAAGGTAAGTGATGATTCTTGGGATCTTAATTCCATTTGTGCGACTCTTAATTACCTTAAATATTGATGAGCTTGATTCGAAATATCTTCAGCCTTTTGCGGCTGTTAACCGATCTTATTTTGTGTATTAACTGATAATTAATTTGAACGACACTTTTGTTATGCACTGTTAATACATTTTCTAGTTTATTCCCGGGGGGAGAACTGCTGTTTTATTCTTTAATTTTTTACTGCTTTTCTTGTCCTTTTAATTTTCTATTTAGATCTGTCGCTACGGAGATAAAAAATCTGATTCACTCAATCGTCATCTGGGAAATCAAAATTTTTTTTGAATTAGTGTGGTGTTTCTTTTAGACCAATTTTTTACGAGAAAAGAAAGTACAGGTTCTACTTTCGAGAGAAAAAGAACCTCGGAGTTTATTTTCACTTTTGTGAGATATGAAATGATTGCCTTCTTTTTCGCATTATTCGACACACAGGGGTGAAAAGGGAATTCTCCCATTGGATTGGATTCTGTGACGTTTCTGCTTCCAAGGCGTTGATATATGATAATTTATATGGGCTTGTCCTTATGTGTCATTTTAATATGTTTGTTGGCCCATGCTTTGAATGCCGGTGTTTGTCGCATGTCTCGATAAAATATAATGGCTGAGCTGTACCGGGTGGTGGGTCCCAGTTGGGGACTTTCTTTTTGGAAAAGAAATATTTTATTACTACTACTTTTCGATGGTAGATCTAATTTGCTTATTTTTTAAAACGGAAAGTTGAACTTATTCGTTGGGGGTGGATGTTTGGAATTGGCCTACCGACAACTGGCTAGCTAAGAAAATAGTAAGAAAAGTATTTTCTGATTGTTTGTGATAAAAACAGAAGCACGCTTAATAAATTGAATTGGATGGATGGTGAAAGTTATTGGTTTAGTTAGTTAATCCCGTGACTTCAACCAATGTTTAGCATTGATAGTATAAGACTAGTTGCACTATCAGTTATGAAGCTTGCAGAACAAGGAATTAGCTGTCTTGCTTCTTATATGTTCTGTTTATTGCTAGCTGGAAACATGAAGTTGACTGATTCTTCATCTCTTTGGCAGGCTTCCAGGTATGCCACTCACTTGGAGGAGGCACAGGCTCTGGGATGGGAACATTGCTCATCTCCAAGATAAGAGAGGAATATCCTGACAGGATGATGCTCACATTCTCTGTTTTCCCATCCCCGAAAGTCTCAGACACCGTCGTGGAGCCGTACAACGCCACCCTCTCTGTTCACCAGTTGGTCGAAAATGCTGACGAGTGCATGGTTCTTGACAATGAAGCTCTTTATGATATCTGCTTCCGGACTCTAAAGCTCAGCACTCCAAGCTGTGAGTTATTGTTTGTTCTTTTTTTACTAGCATTACAAGTTAAAAGTTAGTTCGGTATTGCTGAGATGTTTCTTTCATTTTTGCAGTTGGTGATCTGAACCATTTGATTTCTGCAACCATGAGCGGAGTTACATGCTGCCTGAGGTTCCCAGGGCAGCTCAACTCAGATCTCCGAAAGCTAGCTGTGAACCTTATCCCGTTTCCTCGTCTTCACTTTTTCATGGTTGGGTTTGCTCCCCTCACCTCTCGTGGATCCCAGCAGTACATCTCCCTCACTGTCCCGGAGCTGACTCAGCAGATGTGGGATTCCAAGAACATGATGTGTGCTGCTGACCCTCGCCATGGCCGCTACCTCACAGCCTCAGCCATGTTCAGGGGAAAGATGAGCACCAAAGAGGTGGATGAGCAGATGATTAATGTCCAAAACAAGAACTCATCATACTTTGTTGAGTGGATTCCAAACAACGTGAAATCCAGCGTCTGCGATATCCCTCCTAGAGGACTGAGGATGGCATCTACTTTCATCGGCAACTCCACATCGATTCAGGAGATGTTCCGGCGGGTGAGTGAGCAGTTTACCGCTATGTTCCGTCGCAAGGCTTTCTTGCATTGGTATACTGGTGAAGGAATGGACGAGATGGAGTTCACGGAGGCGGAGAGCAATATGAACGACTTGGTGGCAGAGTACCAGCAATACCAGGACGCAACTGCTGACGAGGAAGGCGAGTACGAGGAAGGCCTTGAAGAGAATTATGAGAACTAAGGCGGCTTTCTTCAGATGTATATCTACTCATGGCTTTCCTAATATTCTTCATTCTCGGAACTATCTGTGTAAGACTGATTGGTTTGCTTTCTATCTTTTGCTTTGAATAAGGCAAAGTTCCATGTCACTCATGGTGCTTGCTTTTGAAGGGGCCGAATTTGTTATGCACTCAAGTTTTCAATTCAGATTAGAGTTTGAGTTCGAGTCCTTGTTCGCTCGTTTTTACCGCTACTTTTTCCTTTCGGTTTATCGATTAATTGTTATGATCCGAATTAGAAATCTAGGGTTTAAGAAGATAGAATTGGGGAAAAGGGGATGGAGAGAATAGGAAGAAGATGGAGAGGAAGAGAAACGCAATGTTTCTATACATTTGATGTCAAAATTTCAGAATGATCACAGCTACTTCTAATCTACCTATTTATAGCCCTTTAGGTCGGTGTAAGACGAAGTATAGTATAGTCACAACACAATTATCAATATTGCAGCTGAGTCCTAGTCTCATAACATTAATCATACGGGAAGGCTTATGCTACTACTACTATAAGCATTGCTGCAGCGAACAAGAAGAGGCAATTAAGACGAATACCCTCTTCATGTCGAGAATGAAGGAAATCGGACAAGTCGACGAAGAATATTAAATGCCTCAAAGGGGATAAATACATTTACTTGACTTTGGGCTTGTTCTACAATATAAATGGGCTTTAAGATAGGTTTCAACCTAAAAAAAAAGCTAATTTACGCGATTATTGTCAGCTCCGTTAAACAAGGAACAAAATTGCGTAACATGGCAAAAAAATTGCTAAGTAATTAAATATCTATGGAATTTTACGAGGCAGCTGACATTTTTGCTTCTTTTTCCTACAAATTAAGATCCTTCTCTGCCTAGCCAGAGCCGCAGCTTCCTTACTAGTAATAAGCCCAGGATTAGTGTTAGGAACCATCAACGGTGGCTGATGGTGATCCGACTCGAGTAGCTGCCCGGACATTATTTTAGGATCGACATCGGAGATATGGTCCATTTGGGTTGAAACTCTCGAAATTAGCTGGAAATATTAAATAAATTCTTAGTTAGTTCAGAAAAACAAATAAAATGTATAATATAAAGAAGATTGATTCCAAGTTAGAAGAGTTTGAGTACCTCTTCTCCTCTCTCTCTAAATACAAATGTAACTTTGAGCACTTTGTTCTGGAGCTGGTTCGTCCTATTTATCTCCTGGGAAATAAAAAATTGTTAATTTCGGGAAAAAAAAAGGTTATTGGAAAAGAAACTCGGAGAAAATAGGAGATAGAAGACAAAACAGTTCCA
Organism: Hypericum androsaemum; assembly: GCA_963995505.1. Lineage (NCBI taxonomy): Eukaryota > Viridiplantae > Streptophyta > Magnoliopsida > Malpighiales > Hypericaceae > Hypericum > Hypericum androsaemum. The sequence continues at coordinate 1,057,813 of OZ023191.1, forward strand.
AGAATCTAGCAATAAAAACATTATTTTTTAAGGAGTCCGTCCCGGCGATGTTTCTTCCTTTGGTTTTGCGGTAATCAAATTTATGGAAATTGTTAATTTAATTAAAGAAAAAAAGAAACTCAGAAAATAGCGAATGTAGAGGAGAACACCGAAACTCACCGTTTTGAGCAACGGGTTGGGGAGGGTACAGTCGTCGGGACTTGACTTCAACTCCTCCGGCGTCTTCAACTTGGTACCGGACTGAAAAAACAATAAAATAAAATAAAACACAAAGAGCCCTAACTATGAGACAGACAGACACCCAACTTGTTAAAGAAAGAAACACAACATAAGACCAACAAAAATAAACGTGGAGATAAATTGACGGAGATCTAGTTTCAATCTCTCACACAGCCGTCGGGAGTTGACTTCAACTTGGTACCAAACAAAAACAAATAAAGAAAATAAAACAACAGAACCCTAACTATGAGAAAGACAGACATCCAACTTGTTAAAGAAAGAAACACAACAACAAGAACAACATAAGACCAACAAAAACAAAACGTGGAGATGAATTGACGGAGATTTAATTTCAATTCCTCACACAGCCGTTGGGAGTTGACTTCAACTTGGTACCGGACTGAAAAAACAAAAACAAATAAAGAAAATAAAACACACAGAACCCTAACTATGAGACAGACATTGTTAAAGAAAGAAACACTACAACAAGAACAACATAATACCAAAAAAAAAAGTGGAGATAAATTGACGGAGATCTAGTTTCAATCTGTGACACATGCAACGTAAAAAAAAAATTATGTCCTAAGAAAATTAAGACAGATATTAATAATCTTTTACCTTGGTCACGGGGGCTTTTCTCTTATTGATCCTGGGCTGCTTCGGACCACAGGAGTCCGTACAGATCGGCGAGTTACCGAGAGAGGTTTCAGGGCTACTACTCTTCCTCGATGCAGTTCCGGCGGCATCGTCTTGCACCGGAGTCAGCGGAGAAATTCCGGCGGCCTTGGTTCCTCTAGCCCGGAGCGGAGCATTATCCTCGATGGATCTTCTCTTCCGACAGCCCCATTGAGGAACCGACCCGATTTTCGGGTCCGGAAAGGAAGAGCGGAACGACAGCAATACCGAAGAAACCAGATACTCGTCTTCCGTGAACTCCATCTTCTTCTCGGTAAACAAACAAACAAACAAACGAACGAACAAACGAACAAACGAACACTGTTCTTCCTCGCTGGTTTACTATCCCCGTTCTTTAGCGAGAAAGACCAAGAAAACTGTAAACACGGTGAATTCCATTGGGAGCTTTGGGAGAGGGAGAGTTGAGTTTATGCTTGGGGAGGGGTTTTCGTTTTTTCTTTTTTGTTTTCTTTTGGTATATTTGGCCCTTTTTCTCCACCCTCTTATATTGGAATTCAACGGGGGTGTAGTTTGCTTGTGACACGCGTTATAACCGGAGAGAGAGATATGGTTGTTCTAGGTTTCCCATTTTATTAGGGTTTTATTTTATCTAACAGAAAAACATTGGGACCAAATTTTAGCTTAATGAGTCCAATGCACATCCTAACTTCTCTTAGTTCTTGTACTTATCAGTATTTTTAGAAGTAAATTTTTACATCATATTATATATATTAGCAATTGAACTTGAATTTCTGTCAATTCAGATGAATTATTGTTAGGCTGTGTCTTTTTCACGAAAGATTATGTTTGTTCCGTCAAACAGAATTTAACTAAATAATCCGCAGCTTCTCAAATAAAATTGGGATTTTCCTTGAAAGGTTTCAAGTAGAGGGTAGAGGAACTTTTTTATTTATAGGTTAAAAATTGGAATATCCGAATAAATCTTAGAGAAAAATTTGGCATGACTGGAAAAAAAGCAAGAGATTCTTCGGAGTTCTCTACATGGTGGCAAAAGTTCAGGACAAACTCGCCATTCACAGTGACGATTAACAAATGACCAATTTCTTTCACCTAGGAATGCCTCTTGGAGTGGCGAATTTTACCTAAATTTTATGTTAAAGTATACCTTAGTTTTTGTATTTTGACATACCACATTCGTTGAACAGGTGATAAATTTTTTGACAATCAAGCTACACATATTAATTCTGGTTACTAGAGTTATCATGTCACATCATTAATTTTATCGGCGTGTCATGATACCTCATTAATTTTATTTGTGTCGCATGTCTGGAAAAAAATTGACAAGAAAAAAACTGACACCTTAAAGAATGAAGCATCATTCTCTCCACAGAAAGAGAAAATAATTACAACAGGTTGAGGAGCCTACAGACAATACACACAAACTAATTCTACTCTATATAGAATACAAAAGCTAATTGGAAAATTAGGGACCTATGGCTAGAAAGTTATACAGCATCACCATGAATGATGATGGCTTCTGTATCAGTCTGGTGTGGGCGTCTTCAATTTGGGGACCTTGAAGGCTGAACCGAACAGTTTGGGAGTGTCCGGATCGACAATGACATCGGTTCGTTTCCTCTTTGAACATCTCCTTCCCTGGTTAACAAGGAAAGAAAAAAAAACACTGTGATCCAAAAGATTGTATGCAAACCAGAACTAATTCTAGCCCATTACTCAATATCTTATGCATCCTTGCTTCACTGCAAAGCGTAACTTAACCAGTACCTTGTCTGCATCCTTCGAACAGACGGTAGCCTGGAAGGAATTCGGGTCTTTCTTTACATGCAGCACATTACTTGCACTCAGTAGTTGGCTCTTACTAGTTCCGAGATTTGAAGTTTTCGCTCTTGTACTACAATGATTTAAGCCAGGTGTAACTTGAGCACCTCCGGATTTTCTTAACAATTCCAACTCTTTTTTGAGGTTGGAAACTTCATCCTTCCATTTAATTGCGTTGGCTTCCAACTCACTCATGTTTTCTTTCAGACTCACCATCTGTTCATCCTTCTCAGTGTTGTAGGATTGAAGCAGTTCCATCCGGGAAAGAAGTTGGGCTACCTTATCATTTGCTTGCTCTGCTTCGACTTGTTTACTCCTTAATTTATTGGACAGATTGCTTTCCAAAAGGTTGTATTGGTTCCAAACAAAGCTTTTCTCCTTCAGGAGAATAGACATCTCAGAAGAAAGCTGCTGATTTTCCAGCTTCAGTCTTTTCACCTCGGCTTTCAATATCTTAGAATCAGCAGATTTTTTTACCAATTCATCACCACTGCAGGTGCGGCCCCCGTTCCCGCTGCTACCAGCTTCTATTAAATTTCTCTGAAGCATGTCACACAAACGATTCAATGTAAGACAGACTTATACAATGAACTTATTTCACAAACCTAAGAGATTGAGATGGAACATACAGTTGATGACTTGGCGCTAAGCAGATAGACGATCAATTCTTTAAAATCATCAAATTCATCTTCCACGCACTCTGAAACAGACAACGACATGAGCAGGTCCCCTGATAAAAAGGAAGTCCAAGCCATAAAAACAACCACCAAAAAGATCCGGCAAACAGGACTCCAGAAACAGAACTATGACAAAGCTTCCAATCCCTATCACCCCTTTATTGTTTCGGTTCCTATGCATAGCTCTATTAACCCGAACCAGTTCCCAAACCCGTATATAGATTTGGATCTTTCTTTACTTTCATTGTCCTAGGTAATTTCCGAAGAGCACCACACCAAAAGTAAACGAAGAAGAAGCAAGCACCAAAACTGACCTGATTTCAATTTCCAAAGAGAATGCTCTCTCTGCTTCATCCCCGTCAACAGATCACATTTTCGACCCGAAAGGATCAGTTCCATATCTTTCCCAACCAACGTTTTTTCCATCTACACACGAAACCAGAACCAATCAAAAACCCTAAAAACCGAGCAAACCCTAATTCCCCAACCCAGTGCCAAAAAAGGAGCCGACTTTGAAGTTAGAATTTGGGGCTTTTCTTACCTCGGAGATCTGGTCTTCGAGTAGGCGAACGTCAAAGACCCATCTTTCCTGTTGGGTACTTACAACGTCTCCAAGGCAGTCCCTTTGTTGCAGAAGCGCTTCGTTCTGGAATTGCAGGTCCTTTACTAGTTTCAACAAGCTGTTAAATACCTTATCCCATTTTTCGCGCTCTAACGAGACCCGATTGCCTCTTCTAGTAGCAACCGTCATCGATTTGGAAGACAAAGAAGAAGGCGGAGGAGGAAGAAGGAGACCAATATTGCAAATTAGGGTTCTTTCTTGGGTGGTGTTTGTAATTTGGGAGCAGAGGGAATCTGAATAAGGCCGTTGTAGTTTGAAAGAAAGTACTGTGGGGGAAAAAAACCCTTCAACGGTCGATTTACGGGAACCTTTGTAAGAGAGGTGGGCTGGGCCTGGTTCAGTTACTGAGGCCCAACTTACGCGGTCAGCATACTAATTAGGCAAAAATGTCCGAGTGGCATGCCGACTCAGCAGCGAACCGATGCCGTTTCTAGGTTCGGAGTCATTTTTGAGTCCCGATCCTTTCCGAGTCTCTGATGTAAAAAAAAGTGAAACCACAGGTAAAAAAAAAACCGTTTCCAGACATCAAGATCACATCACAAAAAAGTGACACCACAGGTAATAAAAATCGACTTTTCCCCAAAAAGATATTAATACAAAACCGTATGTATCAAGTGATTGATAATCGTTTCGAAAATGTTGACCATGAAAGAGCTGACTGGACACTAAAATGGGTTGTTATGATACAACGTATGTTGATGAGAATTCAATAAATTCGGATGATTAAAATAAGTGAATGAAGATAAAAAAAATTACTCCAGATATTGCCAAAGTATCAGGCAAAAATTGGTGTGCACTTAATTTTTTTGTCTAATATATTTTTTTAATTATCTAATTATTTTTGATTTTGTCTAATATTACAAGTTTGTCGTTACAAAGTCTTCACTCTCATGTTGTTCCCTTGGTGCTGTTGGGTCCAATCAGCACCAAATCCGACTCCTACGGTTCGATAATTGTTGTCTGGAAAAAAAATTAAAAAGATAAAAAATAAATCTAACAAATATCGTAATAAAATTGTCAATAATCTTCTAGGAGATAAAGTGATGTAATCGTTTTCTCCAGCAGTTGTCTCTTGGAAACCAACAAAATCCTGTGTAGGAGAGCCCAAGAACATGATCGGACGTTCCAAAGATGTCGACGTCACTACAACCCGTCTTTAGCAAGCTTAGAGCTTCACCGATTAGATTGTGACTGCCAATGGGAGGTTGTTCCCAGCTAATTAGCGGCTTCCCCTTTGATCTCCGTACTTGTATAAAATGGCCAGACTTGGACTAAGCCTACCTCCTCCTCATAATATTAGAGTAGTAATACACGAAAGGTTCAAGTTGGTTGCTGTCTAACTAGGTACGTGCCCTCTTGTTACGATGTTTCCATTAATTGTTTTAATCGTAATTCGCAAACCAAGTCTGTTTGAATTACTCGAATTTTGCACAATTTAGTGTATGTGCGGGTTTACCACGATGACCATCTGCAAAATCGTGGCGTGTTTACTAATTAGCATGAAGATGGTTACACGCTCAATAGTGTTCTTGAGTGTGCAAAATTAGAGATTTGTTTTTCACCAAAAAATTTCGTGTGGAAGAATGACTCAAAATCGAGAAATCGAACAGTTATCAGTGTCCTCAAGTTTGAAAGAATTATTATTTTACAAAGAACCAAATTTTTTATTAACATTGTAGTAGAAAGAAGACTTTGTTGTGGTTGAACTTTAAATAGATTCGCTTTAACCATGTTACTAATCCTAATTTTCGGTTGATGGAGAGAGAAATCAAATTCTGTTTATCAATGAATCATGCGAAATACTAAGATTCTTAAAAATGAGTTTTGAATTTATTCATAAATAATTCGAAGGATCGTACAATGTTCATATTCTTAATTGATTTATGGAAATTTTAGGGTTGTATTAGGATTAGTTTATAAATACATGTGTCTAACCCTACTACTCACACAACACAACTCCCGTGGACAAATCGTTCTTACTTATACCGTAATTAATTCTGCTGTGCATCTATACAAGATGGTTGTTTCCTAACGCTTTGGAATCTTGTTATGTTAAAAGAAACCAAACAGTACAGAAGACCAATTTTTTTTAAAGCAAAATTTAGACGGGTTAGTCTAAACCCTAGAGCTCTAGACGGTATTGAGTTTTATTTTCTTCCGAAAAGTTTTGCCATTTCTGTAAGGGGTAGAAATTAAATTGACCCACCGATCCCTAGGAAACAAGGTAGAACACGTTACCATCCTAACCACCTTGTATTTGTACAGAAGACCAAGTTTGAAGCATCGTTTCTGATCATAGTGTTCCTTGATCTGCAGGATTCCGAGAATGACTCCAACTGCCACTGTCGAATTGCATCAGAACGGATGCGTAAAGAGCATCGAGAGGACAAGCAGCGCGTTCGAGATCGATGACCCTGAAATCTTCAGACTGCTGGATAAGCCTAGAGCCATCAACGTAGAAAGAAACAGATCATTGGACGAAAGAACGCACAGTGAACAACTTTCCAACACTTTGTCCCCTCGTCTGTGCTTCAGAAACCATCACGAGACCGAGCTGACGCCTGGCAGGAGGTCGGTCTTTAGCTCGCCAAGGTCGAGCAGCCACCTCGATCCCCATTCGAACGTTGCAGATGCTTGGGAGAGCTTGAGACACTCTCTTGTTTACTTCCACGGGAGACCTGTAGGGACTATTGCTGCTCTGGATCATTCTGCTGAGGATCTCAACTATGATCAGGTGAAGAACCAACCCTCTTCTAGTTTCGGGTTTCGGGTGCTTTGAATTGACAGGTTTCTTAATCTGTCAGGTTTTTGTTAGAGATTTTGTGCCAAGTGCATTGGCGTTCCTGATGAACGGGGAGCCGGAGATCGTCAAGAACTTCATCCTGAAGACGCTAAGGCTCCAAGCGTGGGAGAAGAAAGTAGACCTGTTTCAGCTCGGGGAAGGAGTAATGCCAGCAAGCTTCAAGGTGCTCCATGACCCTGAGAGAAACACGGACACACTGCTTGCCGATTTCGGAGAGAGCGCGATCGGAAGAGTAGCGCCAGTCGATTCGGGATTCTGGTGGATCATACTGCTCCGTGCATACACCAAACACACAGGAGACTCTTCCCTGGCTGAGTTGCCTCAGTGCCAAAGGGGAATGCGCCTCATTCTCAGCTTGTGCCTATCCGAGGGATTCGACACGTTCCCTACGCTCCTATGCGCGGATGGCTGCTCTATGATCGATCGACGAATGGTCAGTTCGTTACACCCTTCGTTTTTTTTTTCGGAATCTAATCAACACACCGAAGCTCTGATTAATGTTGCATTGCAGGGTGTATACGGATATCCGATCGAGATCCAAGCGCTCTTCTTCATGGCACTAAGGTGCGCTCTGGTCTTGCTCAAGCAAGACGAAGAGGGCAAGGAAGTAACCGATCGAATCGTAGCGCGCCTCCACGCCTTGAGCTACCACATGAGGACTTACTTCTGGCTAGACCTCAAGCAACTCAACGACATATACCGGTACAAGACCGAGGAATACTCGCATACTGCAGTGAACAAGTTCAATGTGATGCCTGATTCTCTTCCGGATTGGGTGTTCGACTTCGTCCCGAATCGCGGGGGCTACTTCATCGGCAACGTTAGCCCCGCGAGGATGGACTTCAGGTGGTTCTGCTTGGGGAACTGCGTGGCCATCTTGTCGTCCTTGGCCACCCCGGACCAAGCTGCTGCTATAATGGACCTCATTGAGTCTCGTTGGGAGGAGCTGGTCGGGGAGATGCCTCTGAAGATATGTTATCCTGCTATAGAGAGCCACGAGTGGAGGATCGTCACGGGATGTGACCCTAAGAACACTAGATGGAGTTACCATAATGGAGGATCTTGGCCAGGTAGTGAATCATCTCTATTTCTCATATCTTTTTTTGGGGTCAAAATTACCTTATATTTGAATTCCGAGTAGTCAACTTAATCTAGATTTGACCCGAATATGAAAAAAAAATTTCTATCAATTTTAATCAGTTGTATTTCTAGAACTCGAACTCGATAATTTTATTTTTACTAATTTTTTATGTTGCTACATTTTTAGAACTCGAACTTGATAACTATGATAAGTCTCACATCTCTTTTTGTCAAAATTAGTGTATATTTGGATAACCAATAGTCTACTTAATCTAGATTCCATCAGAGTAGGATAATAAAAAAGTGACAAATCTTTTTCTATCAAATTTTTAACAAAGGGGCTTTTCTAGAACTCGCGCTTGATAACTCCGTCAAGCTCTTTCTATCAATTTTTTTAACGTAGTCACATTTCTGAATTCGAACTTGATAACTCTAATAAGCCTCGCGTCCATTTTTGTCAAAATTATCTTATATTTGAATACCCAATAGCCCACCTAATCAAGATTCGACCAGAGTAGAGTAATAAAAAAAGTGATAAAATTCTTTCTATCGATTTGTTACTGCAGATATATTTCAATAACTCGTACTCGATGACTCTCTCAAGCTCTTTCTATCATATTTTTAATGTAGCTATATTTCTACGACTGGAACTTCATATAAGCTGTGATCTTCTTATCACCAAAAAAATAATAATAATAAGCGGTGATCTTCTTGTGCAGTGCTTCTGTGGCTCCTGACAGCAGCTTGTATAAAGGCAGGCAGACCTCAGATAGCGAAGCGTGCAATAGAACTGGCGGAGAGCAGGTTGTCCAAAGACCATTGGCCGGAATATTACGACGGGAAGGTGGGCCGGTTCGTAGGGAAGCAGGCCCGCAAGTACCAAACGTGGTCCATCGCCGGGTACTTGGTAGCCAAGATGATGCTCGAGGATCCTTCTCATTTGGGCATGATCTCCCTCGAGGAGGACAAGCAGATGCAGCCACTCTTGAAGAGATCCACTTCTTGGGCTTGGTAGTCAGATTTCATTGTCTAATTTACGATACAATTTCAGCTTGTAACTTGAATTTATTTTCTTCTTCTTCTTCTTCTTCTTCTTCTTCTTCTTCTAAATTTAGGGCTATGGCACTCTTTTTATGGTATTTTTACTCACAAAGTCTGCATTGTTACACTTCTAACATTATTCTCTTATTGCTCGCAACTTCCTAATGAAGAATTTAGCTTTGAGTTTGTAAGCTCGATTAATGCCGTTGTGAAGGCTGTCCTTAACTTAGAGGGCGGAAAATGAGAAAATTTGATATATTGGAAAATTTTGGCAAAATAAATTCTCTGACTCTTCCTATTCCTAGCACATGATTCATGGTTACACGTAGGGTAGAGGTGACGACGAGATTCGACTCGATTCGATTCATCAACTGGTTCATACATATTCAAATTCATACTCAAATTTTTTTCTTGGACGAATAAAAAAATGAATCATAGTTTGTATAATTCGGATTCGGTAAATTATAATTCAAATTCGTCCAAATTTGAACTATGGTCACCCGTGCCTCAACCGATAAAAGCACAAACATATTCGATTAGGTAAGGGTGACCATGAATATGAATCCGATTCGGATTTGATTCGATTCGGAATCAAACCGACTCTTACAAATCCGAATTTGCCCTTAGTAAAATCAGATACGCATCATAATTTGAATTTGGAAAATAATAATTCGAATTTGTCCAAATTTGAACTATTATACAAACAAATCAACTTTTTTTTGGAACAAATAATCAACAGCACCTGGAAGTGGGCTCTACCAACCGGCACTAAACCAACGGTACGAGTACAAAGTGCGTTGGGTTAGTTGAACAGAACAGAACAGCCCCGTGTTAATGTCAGGTGTCCAAACTCCCCACCGACCTTCCCTCAATTCCACGTGTCCGTAGTCCCCACCACCATCACACCAAAAACCCAAACTCTCCTTGTTCATGTCGCGTCTCTTCCTATAATCCTTACAGAAGGGGGAGAAAGGGGGAATTAATTGTAATTGGAAAAATGAAGGGGATAAAGAAGACGCCGATCCACGCGGCGACGACGTGGGTGACGAGGCAGCCACCGAAGGTGAAGGCGTTCCTGGGCGTCATCTCCGGGATGACAGCTCTCGTCCTCCTCCGCCTGGTCGTCCAGGACCACGACAACATCTTCGTCGCCGCCGAGGCCGTCCACGCCATTGGCATCTCTGTCCTCATCTACAAGCTCACTAAGGAGAAGACCTGCGCTGGTACTATTTTCCTCTATAATCCCCCATTTCAACTCTTGGGTTGGATTTGGATTCTTGGATACCCACTGGCCCGACTAATCCGGAGTCGAGTTCGAGCCCAATTGTTAAGATACAACGATCATGCCCCATTTGATCTAATTGCTTGATGGCGGGAACTTGTTTTGTTTGGGAAATTCTTTGTGTGATTGGAAAGAAATTCGCTCGATTAGCTATTTGCATTGAACGTTGATCAACTGTACAAGTTTAGTACTTCGGGTTTTATAACGTGGATATTGCCATCTCTTGAAGGAATTATGTGCACAATGTGATAGACGGTATTCGGGGGCGGATTGTTTGTGCTGGTTTGCTGAAGCTGGGGGCATCCGGTTGCTCTTGGCGTTAACAAGTTTAGCGGATTTTGCAGGACTCTCGTTAAAATCGCAGGAGTTGACGGCTATATTTTTGGCTGTTAGACTGTATTGTAGTTTCGTCATGGAGAATGACATACATACGATACTTGATACAGCCACGTTGCTGACTACACTCTGGGTGATCTACACCATCCGCTTTAGCCTGAGGTCTAGCTACATGGAAGACAAGGACAATTTTACTAGCTACTATGTGGTGAGTCTTGGACCGCTTTTCTCATCGCTGACTATTAGTTTGAGGTTCGTTGTTTGAAGTTTTGACCATGCCTTGGTGGTTGCGTGTTGGCTTGAGGCTCTGGCCTATCTTATGAGATGGTAACATTGTTTTGTTTCTTTGCTTGTTTTTCGCTCGATAAGCTATGCTTTGTCTTCTTGGAAATCTCATTCTTTTTGTCATCCTGATGCAGCTGATTCCTTGTGCTGTGCTGGCTTTGCTAATCCACCCAAGCACGTCACACTATATAATTAACAGGATTTTCTGGGCTTTCTGTGTATATCTTGAAGCAGTATCAGTTTTGCCTCAGCTGAGGGTCATGCAGAACACCAAGGTGCACGGCTTTCGATCAGCATGATCCTGTGAATTTTATTCAACTGGAAAATTGTGTTCTCTTGAGTTTTCGTCTGAATATTTATGCAAGAAATAAATTGAAGTACATGAAGCCGATTGTGACTTTTTATTTGTCTTGTGTATGTTTCAGATTGTCGAACCCTTCACTGCACATTATGTATTCGCCCTTGGCGTCGCTAGATTTTTGAGTTGCGCGCATTGGGTCCTCCAGGTTTGATATAATCAAGTCTTTCTTTTAACTGGCAAAACAATAGAAGTACTATGTTCATTCGGATTAGTGACAGTGTCCTGCTTGTCTGGTGATATTGTTGGGAATCCATGTTATTGTCCTAGCAAATACGATGATTGACCAAGCCTACATGTTACCACGTGCCTGAACTTGGACTCCATGTGACTTCTTCTTAGAAGCTTTTTCATTCCTAGTTCTTTGCTAGTTTTATCAATCGTCATCGTGGAAAAGGGGAAGTTTATTTAAGATTCTCGTGCATCATCGACAGTTTGCCAAAAGGGTGAAATAAATTCGTCGGATTTTAAGCTCCAAGTAGCCTGACTTCCGCCAAGTGATTCTTCTTGGTAACCCCCTTGTTAAGACTCAAGAACCCTTATGCTTGCACAAGGTTGTCGCTGCTCGGATAACATTTCTTTTTATGGTGGATATTTGTAAATTCTCGGCTCGTAGTTGGTGTTTTTGCTATAGGAGTAGATATCTGCCACAGCGACGATCCCTGCAATGACGGTAAATGATGTGAGCGAATCATCCGAGGTTAAACATCATGCTGTCCTTGCAGGTTCTTGATACTAGAGGACGCATCATCATGGCATTCGGATACGGGTTATGGCCTTTGATGGTCCTCCTTTCGGAGATTGTGCAGACATTCATTCTCGCCGATTTCTGCTACTACTACGTTCAGAGGTAAGCGCGCCTCGCCCGACACAGCCAAACATGGTTTGTTAAGAATTATCCTAAGACATGTCCATGCTTCGCAGTATTGTAGGTGGGCAGCTGGTGCTTCGTCTTCCCTCCGGAGTTGTTTAAGCTAACCAATACCGAGCCCGAAGAAGCTTGACTGCAAATACATACAGCGGCCGCGGGAAGAGACTAATACTTGTTCTTACGAGTTAGTTCCGGTGTAGTTGGATGTGAACATTAAACAAAGATTTGTGTTTGGAAATATTTAGAGATAATATTTTTAATAGAGTTTTAAGCTTGACGTATCGAATCCAGCTTCTCCGTCCCATATTTCGCGTGTCATGTCATTAATTTAAATTTTTTTGAGTGTCATATAACATAACTAACTTTATCTATGTGATATACTTGCTGATAATTAGCGATTTAGACACTATCAATCTCCTCTTGGTCTTTATTCCAAATTATTTGAATTCGAATGCTAGCTCATCATCGCTAGAACGTTTACCTTGCCAATGAGAATTAGAGTTGACCAAGTGCTGAAGTATCCAAACAATGAATCAATCCTTGGAGAAAGCCTGCAATCCAATCATGCCCAATGAATTTCTTTTCTTTCGGGAGAGCCGTCGAGAGGTTACTCAACTTTGTGCGATTCGTGCTACTTGGTTCAGTAGTATCTTTGGCCATTCTACTCATCTGTTTATGCTTGCTTCTTTTGGTCATTAGCTCTCGGAATTATTTAAGCTCTTGATCATCCCGGAGAGTCATGATTTCGTTTATTTGGCAATGTATACTTGTTGGTCTATATAGAACTCTAGAAATAGGTTTATATTTGATGGTATTCAGATTGACCCTGCTTCTTCGGCCTCAATGGCTTCTCATTCCTGCGCTGAATATTTGCAGGAGGACATGTCTTTGCGGAGGAATGATGGCTCTGGTTTATCTCAGCAAGCTTCGTGGCTCGCCCCGGAGGTGGGAGTGACAAAGTTCAACTGCGATGCTTCTTGGATCGAGGCTTCCTCGAGATCGGGAGCGGCTGTGGTTGCTAGGAACAATGAAGGCCACATCGTGGATGGTCAAGCTGCCTTGGTTTGTGCTTCATCGCCTATTGAAGCGGAACTTTTGGCCATCCAATTTTCGGTCGACTTGATTACTAGATCTTATGAGCTTTCAGAGACAATTATTGAAACACATTTGGTTACCTTGCTTCGGAGTAGTCTCCAGGCTTTACCACGCTGTATTTTACTCCACACCTCTCACTCGAACAATAGTTTAGTAGATTGTTCGAGCAAGAGGTGTCGATTACGCACTCTTCCGAGTGACTTGGTCTTTAATCCTCTCCCGGAATTTGTTGCTTTGTTGACTGTAGACTCCCCTGGTTGATGTTAATGAATGAATCGTTCTGTTTGCTCCTAAAAAAAAACTTTGTGCGAATCAAGTCCCTACTTGAAATAAGAAAACGTTCCAGTTTTACGAATGTAAAAAATATTTTTTAAAAAATTGTATTTAGGATATAGAGATTTAAAAAAATTCACACATGGAACTTGCGGGACCCGCCAGATAAAAGGGCATGTTTTGTTTTTTGTTTTTTGGTGGAAAGCTAAAAGGGCAGGTGACGTGGTGGCCAATACGAACAGAAATGTCAATATCCAGAGTGGTCCATGGGCTCCAAAATCAAAGTCAATTTTGGGCCTTATCAACTAGCACAAATGTCCTTTAATAAAAAAACTTGCACAAATGTCAATATCCAGAGTGGTCCATGGGCTAAATCTATGCGATTTGTCAATTCGGTCTCTTCGCCAGCTGTTAGCTATAGCTCCTTGGATTAAGTGGGAATTACATAAAAGTCATCCTCATGGTGAGAACTTAGCCATAAAATTTAATTTTTAAAACTCATTTTTAGATCTGACGATCATTATCATTCAAAGAAATAATAGTATTTTTATCCATAAAGACCCAACTAAGGATCCCAAAAAAATCTCTCATTTTTTGACCATCCTCTTTTAAAATTAAAAAAAAACCAAAAAACCTACTCTCTCTCCAAAGACAGCCTCTCCTCTCCTCTCCTCTCTATCAAAAACCCTAGACCATCACAAATATCTTTCTACTTCGCCACCGTCGCTCCCCACGTTCTGGTGCTCCCGCCGCCGTCAGGCTACTACCCCCTACCACAGCCGTTGGTTTTATCTACATAACTGGTCTGCCGCGGAGCTTGTACCCTATTGACAACGACTTCGGTGGCGGCCATCGGAAGGTGGCCGTGGGGTTGCCATCAGAAGGGAAGATGCTCAAGGCTAAAAGGGTATTCAAATACTACGTGGCCAGGAAGATGTTTCAGATACAGTATAGAGAGCTTTTCCCAATCTTGTTTAGTGGTACTTTTTTTGCTGTCTCAAGGAATTAACTACATGCCCTGGGTGGATTTTTATATTGTTGCTGCATCTAGGTTTTTCTTCGTTGTTGTGTGCTTCTGCATCGCCATCGACAATCCAAATTTGGCTGAGATTTTTCCAAAGAAATCAGGGAAACAAGAGTGTAGTGGAACTCCACGTAATTGGACTAAGGCACATCTCATTTTGTTTTAAGCTTGAGATATTGGTATATTTTTGTAGTGATATTAGTATATACGTTATTTGATATTGGTATATTTGTGTAGTGATATTGGTATTCTTGTATTGGTACAATAGTATAAATATATTGGTATAGTCATTTGGTTGGTTTCTCTTATACTTTACATTGGTATATAACTATATGAAAATTGGTATGCACATGAAATAATATTTGTATGCATTGTTCAGAATATCCGAAAAGAAGAAAACCAATATAATAGTAGAAAGAAACCAATATCCGAGAAGAAAGAAACTAATATCCGAGTACAAGAATATCAATATGAGAGTAGAATGATACGTAAAATGAAACCAATATCAGAGTAAAACGACACCAATACCAATATCAGAGTAGAAGAAAACCAATACCCGAGAAGAAGGAAACTAATATCTGAATACAAGGATACCAATATTTCTATAATTATATACCAATATCAGATTAGATGGTAGTAAAACGAAACAAATAATGCATTAAATTTGATAAAATAATTCGAGTTTTTGCATTATTATTTTTTTGTCAATTTTAATGTATTTAACGTGATTTTGGTTTGAGGTAATTGACTAAAATTTTCTTTCCTTTTGAAATATTTCCATAGATATATTATCTATAATTTGTAACTTGATTTAGTTAAAAGTAATTTGCCAATATTACGCTTGTTTGCCATTGAATCCTCTTTGATTTTCTTCAGTAGGGATTACCCATGTTCTCACTAAATTTTAGCCCCCTCTCAACATCTTTTTGGTTCTAAATCCCACCGCCTCTTTTTTTCGTCGACCCTTTATGGAAAAAAGGAGTACCACCCATGCTTTCTCCTTTGTGGTTCACAGCAAGTGCTAGGGTGGATTGGAGAGGTACGTTTGGTCCATTTTTCTCGTGTTAAATTGGTAGACTGCCAGTCCAAAAGGAACGCCAACTTAGAGTATCACTTAATCTACAATAAACCCAATTAAATTAAATATTCTGACAACATGGTGGGAAATTTAATTTAATTTTGAAAATACTTATCAAGAATATGTGATACGTCTGTTAAATTGATTAATTCATTCTCTCCGTGCATAGAGCTTTTTTTTTTGTGAAGAAAATTTAGGCGGGTTGGCCTAAACCCGGGGCTCTAGACGGCATTGGATTTTGTTCTTCTCCCAAACAAAGTTTTACCATTTTTGCAAGGGGTAGGAATTTACCCACCGACTCCTAAGAAACGAGGCATGACCCGTTACCATCCTATCCACCTTGCCTTGGTTCCGTGCATGGAGTATATATGACAAGGAACTGGGGCATTTACTATATTCTCAAGTCAAAATTAATGTCGACCAGGCGCCCTCGCAGGAAATTTTTTTTAATATTTTAGCTGAGAATTATTGGATAGAGCTGGAAGGTCTTTGTTCTTTTCTGAAAGAAATTTGGCGAAGGATAGAGCTGGAAAGTAGGTAGCGGCTACTCGAATTAACTAGACATGGATGGATGCACGGGCATCCAAAAATTAGGCAACGCCCCCGACGTTGAGAAAGCTATTGCTAGCTGTCCCTTTGGAGGCCCTAGTGATATATACTTACTCGTGAGAGCTGGTTTGACGTGTTGTGCAGTAAATTATCAAAATAGTCTAAAAATAACGAAATATTGACGTGGGATGTTAACTGACGTCGTTTTGGAGGATTGGATGCACGCGTGGATAACTAAATGATAGGGCAATTTTCCGGGACTGAGGGTTATCCAAAAAAATAAAGTTCTAAAAATGAAATGAGTGAAATTATATGATATTAAAGTGTATTTTTTCCAAACATTAAAATGATGGTCCTTCTCTTGTTCTTCAAGTGCAACACAAATGCTTTGCAGCTTATTAATGTTAATTTAAACAACTGTAACCAAATTTGATTCCTATAATTGAGATAGATGCATGCATACAGCGTTGGAGTTGTTAATTAGGTTAACATAAATTATTGAAATTTTGGTATTGAATTTGATTGGAATCACTGTCCTGCTGTGCATGCAATTCCCAAAGCAAAAATGGAGCATCTATGATCTGCAACGTAGAAACCGACGGGAGATGCATCGTATATATACAATAATATATTTATTATTTATCTAATTTAATAAGTTTGAATTTTGATATTCTAATGCGTTAACTTGTTCAGGAGAAATTTGATATTTTTTGGTTGGCTTCAGGGATAGCAAAAATACCAAAACCCAATTAATCGGATCCTTATCTTATCCCATGGATCTTAGGGTCTATGGATTTTGGGTAGGGTATGGATTTTGGTCTATTTATATAGATGGAATTTCGGTCTGAATATGGTCTATATGAATCGAGACCATTGACCCTACCCATAAATTCATTAATTATACCCTACCTTAATTAGATCGTAATAATATCCTACATATATTAATATTTATATATTCTTACAAAAATTTAAATACAACAGTAAAAGAAATGAGCCCACGCCTAAAAAAACCTAGAGGCTAATTTAGAAAAGACGAAGCGACTCACATTAAAAAAGTAAGTAATTAGTCGCATATATTTTCTTTTATGTTGCAGTCAAATGTTATCTATTTGAATCGCACTTATTTAGTTGGTTTAGAGTTTATTCTTAACTTTAATTTGATATTATCATTTTATCACATAGATTTTCAAATGAGAAATTTTTTAATGATTTGCGTTAATTTTTTATTTGGATCATATTGAAATGATAAAAGTATGTTGTAAAGTAATGGGCCTATGAGTAGGGCATGGATCTTCGTTTAGACCCTAGGGTCCGGGTCTGAGACCTGATTCAAAATACCCATAGAGTCATGGGTAGGGTTTGGATCTTACTTCTAAATCAAGGGTCTGAGTTTAGATCCTATAGATCCTTATCCTACCCTACCCATTGCCACTCCTAGTTGGCTTATTCCTAGGGATAAAAAAATCCACTATATTAATCAACCTTTTAAAGTTACGGTATGAATCTGGATAGAGTTCATACAGACATAGACCTACTCATAGGCCCATAAATGAGACCATACTTTAATAGATCATATTTAGATCCATCTAAATTAATATTTTTTCATAAATCTTGAAATTAATATATGACATTCGTAATGGAAAAAAGAGAAAATTATTCACTTCTTTTGCTTAACTTTAAGTATTATTAATATTTGACATTGTTGTGTGTCAAAATAGATGTTAATGTAAGTGTATTTTTAAAATAATTTATACTAAAATGTTAAAATTATTTTATAATTCATCGATTCCATAAGTAGGACATAGATCTTGATTTAGAACTTGAAAATTTTGCGAGTCTGGATTTGAATCCTTATTGCAAGGTATATAATAGGGTCTCGATCCTAACTCTAAATCTAGGATCTGGATTTGGACTTTATAAACCTTTACATACCGTACATATTGTCACTCCGATTATTTCGTAATATTACCCGCAAGATTTTTATATGTACTCTAGTGATCTACATGTTTGGTAGTATAATTAGCAATATTTTTATATATAGTTAACAAATGCCAATATATATCAAAAGGAAACTATAAAAAATACCAATTTTGTTACCTCTTCCTAATCTACATACGTGCATGTCACGGGGAATGTCTATATCCTGTAATGCACCTACCCCGTAATTTCTTCTTCTCACTAGCCAGCTATAAATACGACCACCCTCCCTCCTATTTCATGCACCACGCAACATAAGCCTTAGTTCTAGAAAATCTATCTGGTTTAAGTTGAAATTATATTATTCACCCATGGGCATCTCCAAGTATTTGGTCGCTTCTCTTCTCGTCTCTCTTCTTGTACTCCAGCTTGTACAGGCCGATGAGATGGTATTTGAAGCGAACAATTTCCCAGGATCCATCAACTATTACTAATTTATTTGCTATGGTCCTCAATTTCTTATCTAGTTTGAGACTTACCGAGTACTTTTCAATTTTCCCAGGTTCTCTCAAACCCGTCTTACGCTACTTACAAGAAAATAGGTACGTAATTTAAGTTGATTGTTCACGGCGGTCGTCAAAATGTTCATTTCGTACTAAAATCTTAAAAGTGTGTGTAATCTCTAGATTGATGATTTATATATCCAACTTGAAATTTTAAGGTAATAAATAAGTTAATTTTTCAAACCTATAAATAAGTTTGCCACATTGGCAACTAGCGATGTAATAATCTCAACACGCGCCCTCAAACTAAGTTCATCGGGCTGAAATTTGTACATACTTCAACTTCACCTTCACCGACATGACATAACACAATGATCATGCGAACAACAACACGTCATGGGTCCAACTATCTCTGATACTAGGTCAAAATTTACATATGCTGCTCAAAATTTGAAGGAAAATAAGTATACAATTTTTTCTCATTTATAAGTAAGTCTATCACAATCGCAACTAAACGACGTATCTCAACAAATTAGGTAACCTGTATTTTTGGTGTAGCCTTAATTGAATTAATTGGTGCATGGTCACGTAGATTCAAATTAATTAATTTCTAATTTACTCTTATGTTATTGTCTTCCTTAATTAAATAGATTGTGGAAGCGCTTGCCGGTCGAGGTGCGCGCTGGCGTCGAGGCAGAAGATGTGTCACAGGGCGTGCGGGACATGCTGCGCGAGGTGCAACTGCGTGCCTCCGGGCACCTCCGGCAACGCCGACGTTTGCCGTTGCTACGCCACGATGACTACTCACGGCGGCAGGCTCAAGTGCCCTTGATTATAATATTACCCAATAAAATTACTGCGTTACATTTCCAATGTTTATAATATAATGTTGTCACACATTTAGTGAGTTTGGTCTTATTAAACTACATAAATAAGTGGGTTGTCCTTAATTTGTTGAAATTTTGGAGCCCGAATAACGTATTTTTACTTTTTGTTGTATAATTTGCTAACTGTACGGTATGTAATTTACTTTTTTTATTTGTTTGAGTAAATATATTTTTGAAGTCATGAGCTTCAGAAAAACACCGTGAAAGAGTAATGTTTTAATGCCAAATATATTATGGTTTATATTACGTTCAAGTAGACTTAAATCTACGGCGGGGAATTGCTATTTTATTCATCTTTTATTTTGCATTTATTATGTTCGTTCACATGCCTAGTTAGGAATTGATATGCATTACGGTGAATAATGAAAATCAAAACATGTACAATTTGTTAATCTTGTTCATCAAATTAACTATGTCTAAGAATACTGACAAATCAAAAATTTCTATTATTTACGCGATTATATTGATGATGACCAAACTTCAATACAATTTTAATAGAATTAGAACATCAATTAAAATTCGATTTTGACTGTGTAACGTCAGCCAGATTTGAGACCCAACAAAAATTCATCCACTTGGATCAGACTTTGCTTTTCCGTCAACATCAGGCATTTCCTCGTTTCGGGTTTGAGTAATCGAACGTTGGAAATTGAACCGACAAATTACACGAATGCCATGGCTGCGCACTGATTATTGGCTCAACAGTATTGTTTTCTATATTTTTTTGATAAATGATGATGAATACTTATATTAGTCATGGTATAAAAATATTATAATAAGCTAATTTTTTTACAATAACCAAAATAATTTATTACAAATATATTCCCTTACAAAACGGGCCTTGGAAAGCCTTTACAGGGAAGACCGTCGAATGATTATCTTATGCCTTTAATTAACGCGCCTAACCTTGAAATATGATCAAGGGTTGGGAAAATCCAGTGAATCAAATTTGGAACTAATTTCAACAAATTATACAACTGGCCAATGCTATCGCTCTTCCCCATCAGCCCCTCTTCTATCCAGCCCTCTAATTTCTTTCCGAAAAAATCTTCCTCCTTCATCGACATAAATGCGATACGCTATTTTATTTAATGATAAATAACGTTGTTATTGTTAATTGAATTATTAGTAAATTTTTATACCAATAATTATATCTACTAAGAATTAAATATTCGTTAATTCTTTTATACTTTGTACTATTAGGCCAAATGTCTTTTGACATAAATAAATTATTATCTTGATCTCTTACAAAAAACCGTTCTTAAAAAAACATCATGAACACCGGTGTGTGTAATTGTTAAGGGGGCAGATTTTATGAGGACAAGGCTAATCCCCAAATTTGGGGACTAAAAGGAAGATTGTGGTAATCTAGGTATTAACAAAATAATTAAGGATAAAATTCGAAAACTAATAAAAGTAAAAGGGGAGATGGAAAATTAGCTGGCACACTTTTTATGCAAAGACTAAAAAGGTAAAAAAATTAAATAAATCAATCTCACGTTAAAGGAGGAAGGGATTATTTCTCTCTCTTATTAAATTATTGTCAATTTCAAAAATTCTACCACCTACCAGATTATTATTTTTTAAATAAACTCAAAAAATCAAAGAACGAAAATACAATAGAAAACCAATATCACTGTATTCGAAAACCAATATCATTGCATTTGCAAACCAATATTACTATGTTCGGAAGCCAATATCACTACGTTCGGAAAATCAATATCACTACGTTCGGAAACCAATATCACAACGTTCGGAAACTAATATAACCTCATTCGAAAACCAATATCAACACATTCGAAAACTAATATCGATACAAACTAACACCAATATCGATACAGACAAAAACTAACATACAAAAACTAAAATCAATACAGACTCAAACCAATATCATTACATCTGAAAACTAATATCAGTACAGACTAAAACTAATATCAGTATAGACAAAAACCAATATCAGTACGTACTCAAACCAATATCATTACATCTGAAAATCAATATCAGTATAGACAAAAATCAATATCAGTACGTACTCAAACCAATATCAATACATCTGAAAACCAATATTAATACATACTCAAACCAATATCAGTACATACTCAAACCAATATCAGTACAGACTAAAACCAATGACATTAGAGACTAAAACCAATATCAACACATACGCAAACCAATATCAGTACAGACTAAAATCAACATCAATACAGACTTAAATCAACATCAATACATACTCGAACCAATATCATTACAGACAAAAACCAATATTATTACATACTCAAACCAAACAAAAGAGGTCACCAAAATCAATATCACCACATTTGAAAATCAATATCACTACATTTGAAAACCAATATCACTATAGTAAAAAACTAATGTCAATACATTCTGAAACCAATATCGATACATTCGGAAACCAATATCGTCGGAGGTTGACGTGGATGTCGTCTCCTTCGGGGGAGGCGCGATGAAGTTGGTGAGGGCTTCGGACCCGCGGAGCTGGATGGCCGCGTTGTCGTAGACCATCGCGGCTTCCTCGGCGGTGTCGAATGTCCCCCACGGCCTTTGCCTCACTCCTCTGAATTTCTTCCCGCCGGCCGCAGTTTTCGGCGAGGTCGCCGCCCGGTGCCGCTTGTTGCTGCTCTTCTTGGCCACCTTCTTCGGAATGGCAACCACTTGATTGGGAGCGTGGGGTGACGAGTCGATGGTGATCTCGTTGACGAACCTCTTGACCCGGCTACGGCGCGAAGAAACGGTGTTGTTGCAGTAGGTCAGCAAGTGCTCTTCTTCATCACCGAAATCCGTACGACTCTAGGGGCCACACTGCTGTACGACGCCGTATGGGCGAGTTTGGTGAGGCTCCGGTGCTCTGTGTACTTCAACGGAACGGGAGGCGGAGGTCTTGTACTACTCGTTGAGAGAGAGAGAGAGAGAGAGAGAGAGAGAGAGAGAGAGATTTTGTTTCAAGAAGAAGAGGCGGCCATGATTTTTTTAATAGCAAATTTAGGAGATAAAATAGTTTAAATAGATGGGGTGGAAACCCTAGTTTGTATTGGATGGGTAAAAAGTCAAAAGTATCATTGATAGATTAATGGCCCTTGGATTTGCATATACTGTTTTAAAATCAAATCTGACGGCCTATATTTAACTCCCCATCTATGGACAACATTTCTTTAATCCCCACTCAATCCATTCTCAGTACGTTTTTTGTGGTAAATACTAAATGTAAGAACTTAGTACGTAGGAATGTTGTTAAATAACATTTTGTTTGTGAGAAAATCGCAACTCTCAATTTCCGGGACGTGTATAAAATATTAATTAGGTCAGGTGCAAGGAACGAATAAAGAGTGGAGTGGATAGGCTACAGCTGTAAGTGTACTTTCGACACCCAGGACACAACTGGCATAGAGGTTCTAATCCTAACTTGAATTAATAATATGACTATTTTTATAGTGGTGATTATAATATTTGGCTTATTGATATAACCGAATTTTAAAAAAGAACGTAAAATATGTACAGTATGACTAATAATAAAATTGTAACTCAATAAAAACATAACTACTCGATATATTAAATCAGCTATTCGTGAATAGGTTATTATAAAATTTTCCGAATAATATAAATTCTTGTCTTGTTCCCATAAATGGATAGCGACTGTCAATACTTATCGCATTGGCACCACAACTTACGAAGGCTCCGAGACAACTTGAGAGTCAACGCCTGACCTAACCAAGCTCCGTCGATTATCGATTCCTCCACTTTTTTTCCGTGGTTCATAGTAATGCCACATTTGATGATCTCATACCCGATGCCCTTCATAAATTTTTTTTGAGAAAGCGATGCCCTTCATAATTGAGCCTTTGATTCTTGAGATAGAAAACATTTAAAGTTTCGTTATTAATTAGACTCTTTTGACTCTCTTTATTTCGCTGGAAAATATTTTTAGGGTCAAATAATTAGAATGGAAAAGGATATTTTTAAAATTCTCCAAACGATTAAAAAAACTGCTCGTAGTATAAACTATTTTCGGAGTTTTATCATGACCTATGGGCTATTTTGGTTCTAGCTTTACTTTTAGAGTCATCTTGGTGTTGTTTCCAACTGGCGATAATCTTGGCTGTGCAATTTTTATTCTCGTTGTCTAGTGCTTTTGAATGCGGTACTTTTGTTGTAACCTACTCTTGTAAAAGTTATGGATGAATACAATAATTTACTTATACAAAAATAATTAGAATGGAAAATAATTTTTTTAAGTAAAAAATTTATTAAGCGCCCCTTAATACATGTACATGTTACAACCAAGGTCGGATGTTAAATTCACTCATATATAAGTATGAGGTTCACCAAAATTTTACCATGACAAAATCTAAAAAATATATTGAAGGATTATTCACCCATGATTATCCCATTAAATTAAATAAAAGATATTGGATATCTTTTAGTTTTAATTTAAATTAGAAAGAGATTTGGATTAGGAGAGTTTGTTATACGTAATAACTCTCCCACCCCTTTTTCCTCCCAGAATTCTCTATTTATACGGAATATGGGTTTTTACTGGAAGGTAGGAGAGACACAGACACACATAGAGAAAAAGATACGTAACTTTTTCTCTAGGAGACTCTCAAGGCTTTTAGGCGGTGAAACTCGATCCCCGCTTCGTGTACGTGAGCGAGGACGACCAGTGACAAGCCTCCCTCGATCCTTTGACATACCTCTCGAAGAACGAACCGCGCTACAAGAGGTAAACCTTTTCGACATGGCTATTTCGATTAATGATGTGTTCGTTAATTATATTGGTTTCGCATTAATTATGTATATGCATGAAAACCTTCATTGGTATCAGAGCAGTATTGAGGTTTGTTCTGGATAAATTCGTTTTTTGTTAATGAAAATCGATTGTGTAATTTTCTGTCAAAAATCGAATTTTTTATTCATGAAAAATCCTACTGTTGTCCTTACGTGAATAAAAGGTAATAGTCTAGGGACTGAACTGTACTTGCTGAACCTATGCATGTTAACACGTTTTTGTACCTATTTGCACACGCGTATAAACTTTCGTATTGTTCTGAAATTATGCACACCACGCGAACAAAGGGCAACGTCCTTATGTGCAAAAGCGTGAAAATATGTGGGATTAAATTGATATTTTCCCCAAAAATCCCCAAATCGGGATGAACCCTAATTTTCAATTGGGTGTTCTTCCCCAAATCGACTCTGCTATCTTCGATAGCGAGCCACCGTCGATGTCAATCGATTCCCATCATCCACCGGCGACGACCCTCGACTTCACGGTGACTGACGACCTCAGATGGTCGTCCCACCCCGTCGGACGAAAAACTCAGATCGAAGACGAGCAGGAATCGCCGCGACTGTGCCGGGCAGACGAGTCAACTCGATTCCGTCTGATTTCTGTCAATTCGCCATGTCGAAAGCAACGTTTCTCCTTCGATTGTTCGATGCAGCCAGAGAGGAAAAGAAATCGATTAAAGAGATGACCGTACCGGGGCCGGTGAACACGTTGCCCGGAAATCCTTGCCAACACGCCCGGAAGTCGATTTCCTGTAATTCGAAGCCAAAAAAGATCGATCAATCGACCGGTGTCCCGAATAGAAACTCAGAGGCGCCTATTTCTTCCTTGGTTGATTAAGAAATCAGAGTCGGTGGGCGATGAAACCGGCGTCCACGGCGACTTGCCGGAATTCGTCGCCGGCGGCGCGATTTTTTGGAGAAGAAGAAGAAGATCAAAAATTTTGAATTGGGCCGATTTTGGTCATTTGGGCCAAGAGTAAATGTTTTTGTGGGCCGGTTTTTTTTTAACTCGGTCCTGGATCAAATTTTTTCAGAAGAAAATAAATCTGAATTAAAAAAAAGGAGGGTTCGGGCCTTACGGACCTGATCTCGACCCGGCCCGCTGCCCTCGTTGACCGGGTCAACGCGGGCCTTCCCACAAGACGATCGCGGGCCTTTAGCCTATTGTATAAGTCTCGGGCCCATTTTTATCCACTCCAAATCAGATTTTAAAAGTCAGTAAGCCCGTATTGACTATATCTGATGGGCTTTTAATTTTAAAATTTTTTGGGCCTAATTGAATAGACTATTGGTTTATTCAAAATAATATTTTTTAAAGTTTTAAAGAAATCTTTTAACAAGGTGATTTTAATAAAATTAATGTGGTAATTTTTTAAAGCCTTAATATTTTTTGAATATGTTCAGAAAATATTTTTCCGTAATTTTTAAGTCTGGACACTAAAAATTATGGAAAAGAACAAGACTTATAAATCACGCAATAAAGCTAATGTGAATATTTTTTATGTATATTGTCATCATTATGATTAAAAAATTATGTTTTTTAATCTTATTGGGACTACTTAAGAGTTAACCCGATTCACTTGCAATATGATGCAAGTTCAAGATGGCATATCGAACTCCACTGGTGTTAAATAGGCCTGAGCGTTTTGTGGCAGTGCACCAAATGCAAAGCAAGATACTGAAGCGTCGTATCAGCCGGTGGGAACATAAAGATAATGTGAGAGTGCTTCTGGAGCACATTATTGCAGTTCATAAGGAGATGCAAGAATGCGTGGATTTTATTTATTTTTCAGTCTTGTTGGAAGCTTTTTGAACTATGTGTTTAAGAACTTCAAGTATTTCCGTGGTTATTTATTAAGACAATTCGTGTGTACAATTAAATAAAATTCGTTTGTTTAATTGTTATTGTTACCACGCGAAATATTCACTTGTTTTACTATGCAAAGAACTTTAACATTTAAAGTTTGAAATTAATTCTCGAAAGGTGAGGGAAAACATGCCCGTGACCTACTTCCATTCAAGAGTAATTAAAAACTTTATATTGCTTAAAGTTATAACCGCGTAGTAAATTTAATTGTATTGCTGAACAAATTCCTAACACACAATATTTCTTTATAATTTCCTATAGATATGTCAATTGCTTCCAAATCCATCATCGCCGAGCTCAACAAGGACTTGAAGCTCAACGGCGATAATTATGACAACTGGAGCATGAAAATCTACTATGTCCTGGAAGAACAGGAAGTTCTTGAGACCATTAATGTTATTATGGTCCAGCCTGAAGATGGTCCAACTGCTCAGCATAGGCGTGACAAGGACGCCTACTTGGCTTGGAAGAAGAAGAACTCTACTGCTCGTCTCATCTTATTGAGCGCTATGATGGATGATATCACAAGGCAGTTTCGAGCTTTTGAAAATGTAAAGGACCTATGGGATGCCCTTAAGGAGAAATTTGGGAAGATCTCCACCTCAAAGCTGCGAGCTTTGACCATAAGGTTCGACACTTACAAGAAGCGTCCTGATCATACAATGAAGAAGCATCTTCGGGAAATGTCCAACATGATCAGTGAGCTGGTAGAAGCTGGCCATGTGCTTAGTGACGAGCAGAAGATCCAAGCTGTCATTCGTTCCCTGCCTGCAAATTGGGAACACATGAAGATGACCCTTACCCACGCTGATAATGTCAAGACATTTGATGACGTGGCCCGCCACCTTGAGCTGGAAGAGGATCGCCTACTTGCGATCAAAGTCCATCCTGAGGCGCATATGGCTGCTTCAAACTCAAAAGGTGGGAAAAGGAAGACGGTCCTGAAGGGAAAAGGCAATAAAAGCTGGGGAAACAAAAAGAGCAAAACTAAAAATTCTCCACCCGGGAAGAAGACTTCTGAGGGTAAGAAGAAGAGAATGGTTAACGTTTCTAAGATGAAATGTTTTAACTGTCAGAAGAAGGGTCACTTTGCAAAAGATTGCAAAGAAGAAAAGAAGGTACATCTCTTTAACTCATGTGCGAGTAAATTGTATGTATCAAGTACTATCCTTCTAACTGAAAGTCAACCTTTGTGGGTGATTGATTCAGGAGCGACAGACCATGTGACGAAGGATCGTGACACCTTTGTCGAATTTCGACGTCTACTTGCTGGAGCAAAATCTATCTATGTAGGCAATAATGCACGAGTAGAAGTCAAGGGCATGGGCACATGTAGATTGAGCCTACGTGGAGGACGTACCCTGTTTCTACACGACGTGCTATATGCTTCAGAGATTCGCCGGAATTTAATTTCAGTTTCAGTTTTAATGTCTCTTGGTTTTCGTTGGATATTTGAGAATAATTATGTTCAGCTATTTTTGGAACATGTTTTTTATGGATCTGGTTATCAATCAAATGGTTTCTTGATTATGGATGTTGATCTGTATGATTTACCTCGAACAAATTTTTCCATGGTCACTACCACGCCACCATCTCAAGATGATGTTGTGTTGTGGCATTCTAGATTAGGCCATATTGGTCAAGATCGCTTGAATCGTCTAGCTAAGGCAGGACTATTAGGTAACTTGGAAAAGGCTATCTTACCTACCTGCGAACGTTGTCTAGAAGGAAAATCGATTAGAAAACCATTTGGTAAGGGAACTAGAGCCGACTATCCGTTACAATTAATCCATTCAGACATTTGTGGTCCAATGAATGTGAGGGCTAGGCATGGAGCCTATTATTTCATCACATTTATAGATGACTATAGCAGGTATGGTCTAATCTATTTGATTTCTCACAAGTCTGAAGCATTGAGTTGCTTCAAGACCTTCATGAATTATGCTGAGAATCAATTAGAATGGAAGATCAAGGCCTTACGAACAGATCGTGGTCGTGAGTATCTTTTCGATGAGTTTAAAACTCTATGTGATGAAAAAGGAATTGAACATCAGTTGTCCATTCCTCGCACACCTCAACAAAATGGGGTAGCAGAAAGAAGGAATAGGACCCTTCTAGACATGGTTAGATCTATGATGGCAGAAGCTAATTTACCAATATCATTTTATGGAGATGCGCTCCTTACTGCCACATATGTTCTAAACCGTGTGCCCTCCAAGTCTGTCACTACCACCCCTTACGAATTATGGACAGGTCGGAAGCCTGATCTAAGCTACTTACGACCGTGGGGGTGTGCATCTTATGTCCATACTACCTCCAGTAATTTTGGTAAATTAGGACCGAGAGGTAAGAAGAGTATCTTCATTAGATACTCTGAAGTATCAAAGGGATATGTGTTCGTGGGCGAACACGAAAATGGACAAGTGACAGAATTTGAATCACGAGATGTCACTTTTTTAGAAAATGATTTTCCAAAATTGGGAGAGGTAAGTAAAGATCTTACCCTATATGAAACTGATGAGACAGAATCATCTGGATCGCTCCCTCCGAGTGGGAGAATAATGGAGGAGGAAGATCATGATTTACCACCTCCAACTGATCCGGAAGTTCGTGATCCATATGATCATCATCTTAGTGGGAGTACAATTCCAAATTCCAGTGGGAGTACGGAAATTTGTAGAACTAAAAGAATAAGTATTCCACGCAGACGATTTGAGGTCGAAGGTGCGGAAGATGCTCTCTTGACATTTACAGATAATGATACAAGTGAGATTCTTTTAGCTATCCTACAAGATGATAATGAACCTGAGAATGTCTCTGATGCTTTATCATCTCCCGAGAAGAATGAATGGGTTAAAGCAATGGAGGAAGAGATGGCTTCCATGAAGAAAAATCATGTTTGGGAACTGGTTGACCTGCCTGAAGGGCGTAGGGCAATTGGGAATAAATGGATTCTCAAAATTAAGCAAAAAGCAGATGGTAGTATCGAAAGGTACAAAGCCCGCTTAGTTGCCCAAGGATTCACACAGAGGAAAGGGATTGACTATGATGAGACTTTCTCACCTGTTGTAAGATCCACGTCCATCAGGATTATTCTGGCTATGGTGGCAAATATGGACCTTGAGCTACATCAAATGGATGTTAAGACTGCTTTTCTATATGGAAAATTGGATGAAGAAATCTATATGGTTCAACCAGAGGGTTACGTCCAAAAAGGCAGCGAACGTAAAGTTTGCAAATTGATGAGATCAATTTATGGCCTAAAACAGTCTTCTAGACAGGGTACATTCGTTTTCATAACACTATCATGTCGTATGATTTTAAAATGATAGACGAAGACTATTGTGTCTATATTAAACGCTCAGGTAAAAAGTTTGTCATGATTACATTGTATGTAGATGACATACTATTGGCTGGAAATGACTTGGGATATCTTAACGAGCTCAAAGCTTGGTTTTCGTCCAACTTTGAAATGAAAGATATGGGAGAAGCTGATTACGTGTTCGGAATTAAGATTTCGAGGAATCGTTCGAAGAGGCTATTGTCTCTTTCTCAAGAGACATATATCCATAAAGTAGTAGAACGGTTCAACAGTAATGACAGTAATCCCAGATATGTCCCAATTGTCAAAGGTCATAATCTGAACAAAGAAATGTGTCCAAAAACAGCTCAGCAGAAACAGGATATGATGAATGTCCCTTATGCTAATGCGGTGGGTTGTCTCATGTATGCAATGTTGTGTACAAGGCCAGATATCTGCTATGCTGTTGGGATAGTAAGCAGATACCAATCTAATCCAGGAAGAACACATTGGAAAGCAGTCAAGGGAATTATGAAGTACTTGAATACGACTGCAGAATATTCACTGTGTTATCAAGGTCAAGACCTAACGCTGAAAGGGTACACTGATGCCGATTGGGCAGGAGATGTGGACGAGAAGAAATCTACATCCGGATATGTCTTCTTGCTAGGCGGGGGTGCTATTTCATGGAGTAGCAAGAAACAGACATGCGTCTCCCTGTCAACTATGGAAGCTGAATATGTTGCTTCTGCAGCTGCTGTGCAAGAAGCAGTATGGTTAAAGAGGTTCTTAAACCATTTGTCCCTAACCAGCGCAGGAGAACCAGTGAGCTTATTTTGCGACAATCAAGCTGCGATAGCTTATGCTAAGAATCCTAGATTTCATAGCAGAGCAAAGCATATTGATATCAAGTATCACTTTGTTAGGGATATGGTTGCGTGTAAGGAAGTGAGCATAACACATATACCTACACAGGATATGATAGCAGATCCGATGACTAAAGGCCTATCTAGAGATGTTTTTGTGAAACATGTAAGGTCCCAGGGTTTGCGAAGATGTTAGTGTATGCTCGCTCATATTGTAATAAATTTGTTATTCAATAAAAGTAAAGTTGTTTCAGCAATACATATTGTGTGAATGTTATTTTTGTAACATTTACTTAAATGCATGTGGGACAGAAAAGTAGCCCACTCACACGGGTGTTTACCTCAGTGGGAGTCAATGGGTTGATTCTTGATTGAGATGAGGCAGTTTTAGGACATCATTCGAGTGCCTGTTCTAAAATATGAATGTCGTCTTGCTTAACTACAAGAAAGGGACTTGTTAAAGTGCAAGATTATTGATGGTGCATGCAGTAGATGCTGCATTAAATAAGTTCTCGGAACTTATTAGGATTGTATGGAATCCAATGGTAAGAAATAAGTGGAACTTACCATAATTCTGTCTTGATAGCCTGGAGTAGTCTTTGGGTAGACTAAAGCCATTGTTCGTGAACATCGAGGCTGATACTCTAGTATGGTATTTTAGTGAGAGACATGCGCTCCTTTTTGAAGGAAAGAACATCATAACACATGGTTCGTGTCATGTGTGCTTTACGACCTTTTGGATGGGAGATCAATTTATTAAAAAGTGATTTCAATTTCCCTAGTGTGAGACTAACTCTGAAAACTATGGTTTCCGGAACTCTACCCTTAGGATCCTTAACGTATTTTGGAAGTATGATTCAGTGCCGCTAGCTTGGAAAGTCTTTAAAGGGTCATGGTTATGATTCGACCTGGCAAGGCTAACTGAAAAAGCTGGTTGGATCATGATGGAAGAAATATCGTTAAAGGAGAAGGTTCTCTATCGATCACATTCTAGAAGCTTCGTGGTTCACTGGCATGCCTATTGTGTTGAGAGCAATACAATAGTGAACACGAATAGATTGTTTCAGAAATCACATGTGAGAAACAATGATTGTGAGATAAGACCTAGGGTAATGCATATTATATGTGATGGAGGTGCTAATCGAGATGCTATCATCCAAGTGGCCACTATGTGCTCTTGGGTTTAGCTAAGTGCACTCGATGTATGCTGGTCGCACGGCCTATCTGCCAAACGCGAAAATGAGAGAATAGATTGATTATGGTCAATCATGTGTGAGTGGGAGATGAAGGATTATTCACCCATGATTATCCCATTAAATTAAATAAAAGATATTGGATATCTTTTAGTTTTAATTTAAATTAAAAAGGAATTTGGATTAGGAGAGTTTGTTATACGTAATAACTCTCCCACCCCCTTTTTCCTCCCAGAATTCTTTATTTATACGGAATAGGGTTTTTACTGGAAGGTAGGAGAGACACAGACACACATAGAGAAAAAGATACGTAGCTTTTTCTCTAGGAGACTCTCAAGGCTTTTAGGCGGTGAAACCCGATCCCCGCTTCGTGTACGTGAGCGAGGACGACCAGTGACAAGCCTCCCTCGATCCTTTGACATACCTCTCGAAGAACGAACCGCGCTACAAGAAGTAAACCTTTTCGATATGGCTATTTCGATTAATGATGTGTTCGTTAATTATATTAGTTTCGCATTAATTATGTATATGCATGAAAACTTTCATATATATAGTAGAGAAAGAGTACATGCGATAGTATCTCTACAATTGCCTATTAAAAAAGTTAATTTCTGGCAGAAAATATTGACCCTAAAGAACTAGGGAACTCTTCAATATCATTACGTATAAAAAAATTCTTCAATGTAACTGCAATCATATATAGTAGGAGTATGGTCGCTATCAAATCAAAATCAAGAGCATGTCTTTCATTACCTTAATAATAGACCTTGATTGTAATTGGTCTGGAAAACGATAACATAGAAGGGATGCCCATCCCGGAGAACAGTTTTATTGGTGGTATACTGGTATTTCGTATCAAAAGATTTGTATCATTAATTTTTCAGTAAAATTTTAGAGAAAATGAACTTTGTAAATTAAACTATTAAAATTGCTACATAATTAAATTTTAACCATTAGATATAACAAATAATATTTATCATAAAATTTTGGGATAATTACTACCAAGCCCTTGGTATTTGGCATATTCGCCGCTCACTCTCAGGTGTTCAAAAATCGATTAAAAACTCCCCCTAGTTTGGCAAAATTATACTCTAGGGCCCCTCGCTGACGTCAGCAAACTTTTTTTTTTTTCATTTTTTCATTGAAATGTTTGTTATACCCTTCAAAAAAATGCTATCTTCTCCGAGTGGGGACACTCCTCCATGCGCTTTTCCACCTTAAAGCCCCCAACTTTACCACTCTCCAGTTTCCCCCACAGCTTCCGGCTCTCCTCCCACACCCGTCTCGCCACCTTTCAGAGCTCTACTGAACCGTCCTTCGCCCCCGGGTCGAACGCGTTCGAATCAAACCCCAGCTCGGACACCACCTTGTTCCTCCTCGTCCTCGTCTCCTGGGAAGGCGCCGGCTGGTTCCCGGACGAGACCAAGCTGAGGGGCCGGGCCGGGGCACCCCGCTCGAGCAATTCCACCTCGCTCTCGAGCTTGAAGTGGCGGGTCCGGCCCAGGTGGGTCTCCTATTGGGAGATGGACCCGAACCCGGAATTGAACACGAAGGGGATTTCCAATGTCACCAAGAACAGGTACAAAAACCTACCCCGATTAGAATCTGGGCCGATCTCTGCCTCATGGACGAGGAGGACGACGGAAAGTTTTTGATTTCAAGGTTGAAGATGAAGATCTGGAAAGAGATATATATTTTTGTTTTTTCCAAGGGTATTTTTGTCATTTCTATGACAAAAAAGCAAAAAAATATTTGCTGATGTCAGCGAGGGGGAGTTTTTAATCAATTTTTGAAAATACGGGGGGTGAGAGGCGAATGAAAAATATCTAGGGGCCTCAGAATATAATTTCTCCAAACTAGGGGGAGTTTTTAATCGATTTTCGAACACCAGGGGAGTGAGCGACGAATATGCCAAATACCAGAGGGCCTGGTAGTAATTATCCCTAAAATTTTCTATCCTTCGCACTATAAAAATATTAGCCTCTCCGCCCAATGTTTACTTGATTTGACAGAGAGTAAGCGGTTCCACCACAGGAGTATATAAAATAGGGAAAAGCTTACTAAAATATTATGTAGTTTCAATGCTTTGTTACTATAATATCATGTGGTTTGATTTTTTTTTAGGTGATAGAAGTTTTGAAAAGTGACACTTTTGGTGACAAATTTTTAGTCGGGGTTAGTTTTTCTAACCTGACCATACACATCAATGCCACGTCATCACCACATCGTATTTTTATATCCTAAGTGGTGATGATGTGGCAAAATTACAAAATCTCAAAAGTCAAAATTACAAAATCGCCACATCGCCAAAATTTTTATAATTAGTTTTGGGAGTTTTTAATTAGGGTTAGAAAAATAAATTAATTGATATTTTGTAATTTTGCCATGTTATCGCTACTTAGGATATAAAAATATGACATTGCATTTATGTGTATGGTTTGATTGGAAAAATCAACCATGGTTAACAATTTGTCACAAAAATGTCACTTTTCAAAATTTATGTCACCTAAAAAAAATTTAACCACATAGTACTAAATTAAAAAAATATGAAACTACATAATACTTTAGTAAAGTTTTTCTTATAAAATATCCAGTTTTCACCAAAACAAATATAAAATATCCAGTAGAAGGAACCCGAACCAAGTCAAACCTCGAAAACATAAAAAGGATCAGTCCACTACTGGTTTAAAGCTGAAGCCAATAAATTAGTTCTACTCTCCTCGTAACCCAAGTGGAGGGTGGATAGATTATCATTCCAGATGGCTCCAGAGGTGGCAACCCAACTCCACCAGATATTCCTTCCCCATCTAGCAAATATAACAAATCTAATATACCACTTTTTTAAAGTCTCACCAAACTCAAAATTGAATTAGTTGATTTAATGAATATACAAATTAGTATAAACAAAAAAAATATTCATTCTCCATCTAACAACTCAACTCCGATTTTGCCACTTTCCTCCACCTTTCTTCACTTAGGAACCACGTAACGCGTCCACATTATTGTCGCAGTGCCACGACTTCGCCTATAAATACCAACACCTTCAAAGCCATTCGGTGTGCCAATTACACTACGCTTCAGGGAATCAGGAGCCCAATTCCGCATATATAAAGGTTCCTAAGCCACCGATAATGGCTGTGTCCAAGTTTATAGTTGCTTCCCTTGTTGTCTCTCTGTTCGTCCTGCACTTGGTTGATGCCGCCCAAACGGTAACCTCGAAGTTATATCATTTTGATGTTCCTTTCTAATAGTTAAACCATTCTCTTAGCTATATGTATATATATATATATATACACACACTTAACAAATTGGTTTGACTGGTGCAGGAGAAATCAACTCAGCCAGCGGGTAACAATCCCGATAAAATAGGTACCGTCGATTTTAACTATTTCCTGTATCATAGTCCCATTATAAATATAATTCGAACGAACACGGTTCGAATTTTAACTAACTCAAATTATAATTTGTTAAGATTGATAATCAAAACTATAATTTGTATGAGCTGATATTAATCTGAATTAAATCTGCATATGAATAATGGTCACTCGTACGTAGACCCCTTATATTAGGCCTAAGGGGGTGGCCACGTTTATAATTTGGTAATTTTGAATTATCAAAATTATGTTTGATATTTGATTGTCCAAAGACGAATTTGGATACAAATTCGAATTCGTAAGAGTCAATTCAAATCCAAACCAAATTTTGGATGAATCAAATAGAATAAAATTTGAATTTCATTCAATCCATCTCACTTTTGGATTACAGCATTTACTAAACTTATAGTCAAATACATAATTTATTTTCGTCTCTATTCTTAAAATTTAATTCGTCCTATAACTAATCTATGATTTGGCTAATTTCTTTTGTAGACTGCGGTGGGGCCTGCGACGCCAGGTGTCAGTTATCATCGAGGCCAAACCTGTGCAAGAGAGCTTGTGGGACGTGCTGTAACCGGTGCAGCTGTGTGCCCCCAGGTACCGCCGGTAACTACGACGCGTGCCCTTGCTACGGAAGCTTGACCACCCATGGCGGAAGACGCAAGTGCCCTTAAAACAATTATCCAGTGTTGGATATTCCGGTAGTCGGATATCAAATGGTATAAAAATATCAAATAAAAAAAATGGAGATGGTCTCATATAAATGGCGATTTATAGTTAATTAATGCTTGCGTGGTTATATAATTCATGCGGCTGTTGTGTATTGTGGATTAGTTTGAGCGAGTGAATGTAATTAGGAGGGAATAATGTGGAAGGCTTGGTTTAAGCTTCCTTTGTGTACATCATAGGTTACACGGCGAATTAATTTTATGTTGTATTACGTACCCAAAAAAAAAATTATGTTGTGTTTCGAGTTAATGTAACAGTAAGTTTTCTATTCAGTGAGAAACTATGTCGATTTTTCTTTCGGGTTTCGGCCGACTTGCTCTGTTGCTCAAAGCCGACTCTCCTTATCTTTTCTACTTTATTTTTTTTATAAATAATTTTTTTGTCGGGACGGAATTTGAACCTGGTCATTCCCGTTCCTTACGTCTTTTATTCCTTTCTCCTTCACTGTAACGGCTCTTTCTTCTATAACGACTCACTCTTAATTTCCTTTTCCTATCGAAACTTGTAGAATTAATATTACAGGGAGATGTCGTTTGCGAGTCTTGTAATTGAGAAATAGATTTCTCCGTTTGAACATAGAAAGAGAAGATAAGACGGTCCAATTATATAAAATGCAGTTGACCATTCCTAAAAAAATCGGCTACAAGCAATATATTGCTCTCCTCGAACATTTGAGTATCAGCTCTTCTACATTTGGCATTAATAATGTTTAAAATTAGACGAGACGTCACTATCTAAAGACATTAAAATGTTGGGTATGGAGTCTGAGTACGAGTGAAGTATTCGGGTGGTTCGAGTGAAAAGCTGTGAGGATGGTCTGAGAGTTGATCGATTGGGTTCGGAGTCCGGGAACGCTCGGAGAATCAATCGAGTCAAGAGTCGAGTGAAGACGTTGAGGACATCTGAGGATATTGTGGCTCGAGTGAAGAGCCTTGAGATGATCGGGGACGATCGAGTCAAGAGATGGGCTCGAGTGAAGAGCTAAGACGCAGGCGAGTGGGCGTGGAACCTGGCTCCCGCCAGCCCAAAGAAGAAAGGGAAGAGTTAGCTCCCACCGAGGGGCTGGCGGGCCTGTCCAAATTCAGGCGCCCACCAGAGAGGTATTTGAGTTGAAGAAAGCCATTGCTGAGACCAAACAGGGCGACATGACCTTCACTGAGTACCTTGGAAATATGAAAGCTATGTGGGACGAACCGACTTTGTTTAGGTGTAATACCCTACTCTGTAATCATATTAGTCAGACTTAAGTGAAATAAACTTAGTCGTAATGACATATTGGATTAATATTTGGAGTAGTATTGTTATGTAAATAGAGTGCCAAAGATAGTTGGAAGAGAATGATTGTTATATCAGACTACTTCGGACGGTTCCAAGTAAGGATGTGAGAAGCTGCTCACAAGTTATTCATCCGGGATCTCAAATAAAATTACTAAAAATGGTATGGAAAGGGAAGAAATTGATTTATAAGCTTTGGAAGACATGGATTTGACATGCTAGTAATTTGGATCAAGCCTAGCAAGTGGTTAAACAACTCACTTGAATTGTCGATTCTTAAAGTCCTTCGGTTGGAGTTCTCGATCTTTAATTCAACAAGAATTCATGTTTTGACACCTTTATGAAGTGTGTATAGATATAAGTTATCCTTCTCAGGATTCTCGATCAAGGTCAACAAAACCTACTCAAGTTTTATAATTTTACTTGGACAATTTCGGACAGCAGTAGCACTACTTGGTAATTTGTGCACAACTTTCTCAATTTTGATCCAAATTTGACAAATAAATATGATTTCAAAACTAGACACACGGGGCTACAATTTATTTGTTGACAAGTTTTGACAAAAAATAAGGTAAGATAGTGGAAAAGGAGCTGAAATCAGATACTTTCTGATTGGGCCACTTTTTTTAAGCAACCAATCCTAATTCGCCACTTGTAAACTCATTAGAATGAGTTAAAAAGGTTAGACATGATGGAGGAATTACCTACTCTCTTTTATAAACCAAAACAAAAAAGAAGGAGGCTAGATATTTTCGAACTTATCCAGAAAAAAACTGAAGGAGAAGAGAAAGAGGAGAGAGAGCTAGAAGAAAGAAAAAGAAGTAGGGGAAGAAAGAATAGATTGGTAAGTTATCTTCCACTCCGATTTGAACTTTTATATATTCATAAAGGTTGTAGAGAACTTAAGGATCTTTCTAACGATATATCATATGTTCTATTTGGATCAAGGAATCAATAGAAAATCAGTTTTGAACTATAGACAGATTACTGTAGTATTCAATTAAGCAGGTGGCTGAAGAAGTACTTGGTAAGCCTACATAAACTCTGAATTGGACTTTAGTTTCTTCTTACAAGTTGTAAAAGACTCAATAATCTTTCTAATGGCATATTATACACCTGTTTGGATGAAGGAATCATCCTAAAAGTTCTGTTGAAAATATGAGTGACTGGCTGGATTCGAAATTGAGGTGGTTGAAGAATATGTGATCGATAAGCATATTTCGGCTTGGAAATAGAATTTCTATGAAACATAAAAATTGTAGAGTACTTAAATATATTTTTAAAGCTATATTATTGTTCAATTTTGACAAAGAAATCAGCCCAAAATCGTGGTTGCAAAATGGACTGCCTGGTGAGTTTCAAAAATAAGGCAGTGCATGAATAACGAATTGGTAAGCGGTTCTTTGGACTTCTAAGTTTATTTATGGACTTGGTATGATCATAAAAGAATAGGGGAGTGGTGTATTGATGAAGATATGGACTTAGTTTCGTACGATATTATGTTATATGGGCTACTTTCTATTGCTAGAAGTGATTGGATGTATCTTGTGCTCGGTGTGATTTCGATTGGCTAAAACAGATTTTTTTGTAGACTTCTGGTCATGAACAAATGTTATACAGGTTATGTACATGTGGATGAGTGAATAATGGACCATGGATTGAAAGGAGAATAAAGTCAGGAAATGAGCATTCGTCAAGCGGTCTTCAATCGTATAAGCATATAGATCATGACAACTTTGGTTTGTTTGGTGCATGTGCATGTTTCAGACCTTGATTATGTGCGACTCATGCATATGAGTTGTCTTTGAAGTAGTTATATGATTAGTTTTCGTCTATATGAAATTTGATGATGTTTGTGGTTTGTTGGTCTATTTGGGGCTGTTTTGCCCAATTCGTGACATGGAAATATTTTGGTATGAATTTGGTTATGTGGCTAATATATTTTGGTCAATGTATATTATGTGTGTTTAAAATATTTGGTATGTCATTTGTGAGATGGCGGATGATGAGGTCTACCCGTGACCAACTAGGGCTGTTGGCATATGTGCACATATACTGAGGATACAAGAATTCTGATATGATATGTTTGGCCGGCGGGTTAGTTTCTGATGGCGCCTTTAAGATATGGTATCCTCGTGTCGGAGTGGGAGTGACACTATCTAGACCTATCTGAAGTTCATTCGATTTGTTTGATATGTTTGTGAAAGTCTATCTGAAATTCTGATTATGTTTGATACATGATTACTTTGATGACCTTATTTGTGAGATGGTCTTTTGTTGTCTTAGCTTTGTGTTCGTATTGGTTGGGTTTGATATGGGACATAGTTAAGTTCTGTCTCTCCTACATGCATCTGACATAACTGATATGTTATGTTCTATGTGCTTACGGAGTATTCCAAAATACTCACCCCCTCTCTCCAGTTTTGTAGATTTTTTTATCTAGTAGCTCCGCAGCCACTGTGATCCTGGGATAAATGTAAAGAATGATTTAATTGTATTTGACTGAGATTTGTAAAGCTTAAAAATATGTTTGAGGCTGGCTACACCCATTTTGTGTTGTAAACGGGTTAGGGTCTAGCGCCGGTCACCGACCTCGAATTTGGGTCGTGACACTAGGCCTCCTACCACAGACCTGGTAACCTTGCAGAAAAGGATAGAACATGACAGATAT
Source organism: Hypericum androsaemum (assembly GCA_963995505.1). Classification (NCBI taxonomy): domain Eukaryota; kingdom Viridiplantae; phylum Streptophyta; class Magnoliopsida; order Malpighiales; family Hypericaceae; genus Hypericum; species Hypericum androsaemum. The sequence continues at coordinate 1,097,273 of OZ023191.1, forward strand.
TTGGGATTCTATTTGGTATTAAACCAGAGTATGAATTCGTTCAATCACAGTTGCTAGTCAGTTCTGAAACTCCTTCCTTGCCTAGTGTCTGCTATAAAATTTTATAGGAACAAATAAAAGAAAGGTTATGCCAACAACCAATCAAAAAAGGGAAGAGAATCCTGAATCAAGTATATTTTTTCCACAAGGACTGACAAGGTTGAATTGAAATGAACGAATAAAGGAAGGGGTGGAACCAAGCCCACTAGAGGAAGAACTCAAGTCATGTGTGAACACTGCAAAAAGGATGTGCATGCCAAAGAAAAATATTGGTTCTTACACCCTCATCTCAGGCCATCGAAAGAAAGGAACTCTACAGGCCCTGGAGAAAGAGGATATGCACAAGCAAGCTCTATTTTTGGACCCGTTTAAGAAACCACAAGCTCCTCTTCAATTGAACAACTGGCTCAACAATTGTTGCAACACTTTAATAAAGGTCTTTCGGGAGCTGTTGTAACCAATTCAAGCAGTGGTGAAGCCTTAGTTGCATTCCTTCAACCATATAAGGTCCAAACCATGTCTTTTTTATCTACGAACCATAATAAGCTCCATTGGATCATAGATTATGGAGCTAACCATCACATGACTCAAGACATAAATGATCTAAGTAATCTAAGACACTTAAAAGATAAATCTAATATTATGATTGCTGATGAAACTCAAGTGAGTATAGCAGGAATTAGAAAAAAAATAGTTTTTTAAAGAACAAAAATGCAGCTGATGTGTTTTTCATTCCAGGATTTGCTGCTAAATTGTTTTCTATTAGCAAAATCATTGAATAATTGCAGTGTAGAGTGATCTTTGAACTAGATAAAGTTATTTTTCAGCACATGATCACCTCGAAGCAGACTAGTAGAGGGATCTTAAAGAATGGATTGTATTTTCTTGAAGAACAACTTGTTACATTTGTTAGTAAAAAGGATATTGCATATCCATTTAGAATGTGGCATCTGAGATTAGGCCATCCCTCCAATAATGTTATAAAAATATTTGATCCTAATTTGAATGTTAAGAATGATGATTGTGAAAGTTGTCAAATGGCTAAATTCACTCGTAGTCCATTCCCTCTGTCAACTAATGATTACAAAGATGCATTCAGATTTATGGACATCACCAATAATATCTCATGATGGTTATAAATATTTTATTAGCTTCATAGATCATTTCACAAAAGCAACCTGGATATTTTTGCTAAAAACTAAAACTGAAGTTCTAGGAGTATTTGATCAGTTTAAAAGTATGGTTAGTAACCAATTCAATAAGAGGACTAAGCTTTTCATAACTAACATTAAAAAAATTGAAATTATTCATCAAACTTCTTGTGTCTACATTCCGCAACAAAACAGAGTGTCCGAAAGGAAAAATAGATACCTTTTAGAATTTGCAAAAACTATTCATTTTTGATATTCTTACACACAAAATTGAGAGAAGTTATAAACTTTAAAATTGTAGATATATGTCTCAGCTATTTACAGGAACTTGAATCACCTCAATCTGACTCTGGAGTAAGAAATCGTGACTCCCCAACCAAAATTTATTGACTACAACTCAGTCGACTACTGATCTCAAATAAATTTTTGACATCTTTGCACTCCGAACTTGGAGAAGTCATAAACTTGAAAGTTGTAGATACATATCTCAGATTCACATAGCAACTTGAATTACCTCAATCAAATATTGAAGTAAGAAGTTCTGACTCCCCAACTTAAATTTATCAACCATAACTCGGTCGACTGTTGACTTCAAATAAATTTCTGACATCTTTATACTTCAAATTTGGAGGATTCATAACTTGGAAAATTGTAGATGCACGTCTCAACTTCACACAACAACTTGAATTATCCTAATCAGACTCCGGAGTAAAAAATTATGGCTCCCCAACCGAAATCTGTCGATCGCTTCTCACCGTCGTAAGGGACTACTATCACTACGAGAGTAATAAATGCACGCAATTAATTATGAGAGTAATAAATGCACGCAAATTAGGTAGGATGCAAATTAATTTTTTAGAAAGAATGCAAATGAGGAATGATGCAAATTAGTTATAAGAGTAAATGAGAATATACCTAAAATGCCCCTTTGGACGCGCGGGTCATGTCAGCCATATGATCTGGGTGGTTGGCTATGATTCGCTCCTCGTAGTTTCACATTCTTAAACATATCTTTCAGCGTATAGAAATTGAAAAACTAACCAGGATTTAACCAAAATAGGTGAATAATCTTGGAAAGGAATAATCAAATTGTGTTCCTCGTCTTGAGAAATTATTAAAACCATTAAACATGTTTATATAAATTTATGCAACGGTCATGTAACAAAAAATTTAAAATGGTTACAAATATGATTTTTATGCGAATTTATTTGAATTAAAAATAATATTTTGAAATAAAATAATCGTTCCAACAAAATCTCATAAGGATGATCTTATAAAGGAAATAAAATCAGAGCAAATACCATTTTTGTATACAATTCAAAATTATCCCCATAAAGAGTAAGAAAAATTAGAAAATCTACTCATAACAAAAACGACAATTGCCATTGAATGATATTAAGCATTAATCCAAATTTTGGCAGTCAACTTAAAGGTTTTAATTCCATGCTTAAAAACATATTGTCATGGAATGTTATTAAGCATTGACCCAAATTTTGGCAGTCAATTAAAAAAAATTTTAATTTGATTCTTAAAAATGTAATCACATTTTTTCTCTGTTCTGCTATATAAATCCGACCAACCCCAACTCTTTCTTTGAGCACCAATTTAAAAGCACATAGAAAAACAAAATCATTTGGTGAAGAAGCAATGGCCATCCTAAAGACCACAGTGGCTCTTTTGTTCATCCTCTTGCTTGTGGAAAATGTTTATTCTGACAAGGTACGACCTCGTTCCACTACGAACTCTTGTAGATTAAACTAGGTCATGTCATAATCTCTCTCCCCTCTACAGATAATAGGAGATGAGGTCGCCCATCCTTCCGCAACCATAGGTAATTTTTCTTCCTAGAATGACAACATTATTATTTTTTTAGTTTATAACACTTTTTATCTTGATATATTACGCTTATTAATTCATATTCGAGCCGAGTGTGACTTGAAAGACGACTAATTTGATAAATATGTTTATGATATAGATTGTGGCGCATCCTGTCATGAGAGGTGCATTTTGTCGTCGAGACCGAACCTGTGTCATAGAACATGTGAAACATGTTGCGCTCGCTGCAACTGTGTTCCTCCCGGAACTTCTGGGAATTACAACGCTTGCCCATGCTACCGAGACCTCACTACTCATGGCGGCAAGCACAAGTGCCCTTAGATTTTACATATACCTCTGTATTTTTCAGAGTTTATTTGCGATAATAAAGATTCAAGTCCCGTTGTTTGAGAAATTTGATTAATAAAGATGACCTCTTAGTCCTTGTTATTCGCCAAGGAGAGCCCTAAACTTAAAAGAGTTTAGAAATAGCGTAATTATCTAATTTGCGGAGGAGAGTAGGAATATTGGTTGAGTTCAAACCTCATTCGCCCGTCCAAAAGATTACTATTGTTAGCCTGGGCACATACAAACTCTTCAAGGCCATGGGAACTACTTGCAACTAATAATTATCTAATTGCCTCCTCTTTAAACCTCCTCATTTTTATTTGAGCCTATATATTTGTGCAATAAGACATAATTTTTCATCAAAATATGACGAAATTAGTGACGGAACTTATTGGCAACCTCGAATTTCCCCAACTTCCTAATCTCTTCTAGCTTACCGTCCGTTATTTTCGAAAATTGTGCAACACCAAAATACAAATAGTAATAAGACAGAATGATCAATTCATCATCAATCTCCTAATCAAACTACGAGAATGAAACTGTATCTTGCGCGAACTAAGAACGTGCTCGGACAATATCAGGAGGCGGTGCTTGACGGAGGCGGGATCCCCGCTACTAGCTCAACGCGAAAGAGTACAATCGGAATTTTGATGTGGGAGACAATCGAGGAGTGAAATTGTCGAAAGGACATTTGACATAATAACAATAGGGGATAAGGTTCAAACCCTCATAGATGTTATATGGTGTAAATATTTACTTTTACTAAAATAGAGGAGTGGAATTGGTACTAGAGCGGGAGATTAGAAACCCTACGTGCGGAAAAGGACCAAAGGGACTTCTAAGTTCTAACTAACACGTCGGTTTTGTTTCGCGGGTTGGGCCGGGGCCTAAATATAGGTCTAGTTTGAGCTATTCCAATTACTTGGTAAATTTACAATTTAGTATCTTGGTTTATTCGAGATTCCGGTATTATATCGTTATTTGCCAAATTTTTACTAATATCAATATTTATCGAATTTTTCAAAATTTTTTACTGAATTCAATCCCATCCCAACTATCTATTTTTCGATCCCGAACTCTCGATTACCAAACATTTATCAAATTTATTAAATTTAAGGAAAACACATTTAAGACCAACTGTTACAATTGTTACCGGACAAAGAACCGAGTCTCGGTTGTTGTCCATATCACCTCTTGTACATTTGGCACTATGGTAACTAATTATGCTTACGATTAAACGACTCGTCATTACCTAAAGACTATAAAGAGTATTTGTGGATTGTTTTTAATGCTGGTTAACTCCTTCTCCAACTTGGATCGGTTTCCTTGTAAAAAATTGCACTTTTAAGTTTAAATACAAGGATTCACTTAAAAAAAGAAATTAACAATGTTTAAAATGAAAAATAACCGTCGTATGGCGACGAATAAATAATAGTAAATTTTGAGTGAACTAAAAGATCCATGCCTAATATTCTATTGAGCATAATTCATGGTTCATGCCAATTCTATTGCCCATTTATTCTTACAACATGTCAAAATCTTCTATTGAACTTAAAAATCATGCATAATTAAAACCGTATGGGTTTGATCTAGTACTAGTATCGAGAACCTTTTCTAAAAAATTAATTGAAAAAAGATAACTTAAAATCTGGAAACAAATCACAATGCACTATGGAGCAAATGCCACTTCCTTAAACAATTCAAAATTAACGCCATAAGGAGTAAAAAAATCTACTTACAACAAAAATAACAATTGTTATTGAATGATATTAAACATTGATTCAAAATTTGGCAGTCAATTAAAAAATTTTAATTTGATTCTTAAAAATGTATTGCCGTTTTTTGGCAGTCAATTAAAAATTTTAATTTGATTCTTAAAAATGTATTGCCGTTTTTTTCTCTTTTCTGCTATATAAATCCAATCAATCCCAACTCTTTTTTTGAGCACCAATTTAAAGCACAGAGAGAAACAAAAACCATTTAGTGAAGCAATGACCATCCTAAAGACCACAGTTGCTCTTCTGTTCATCCTCTTGGTTGTGGAAAATGTTTATTCTGACAACGTAAGACCTTGTTCGAGTACATGATCTCTTGCAGATTAAAGTAGATCATGTCATAATTTCTCTCTCTCCCCCCTTCAACAGGTAATAGGAGAGGAGGTTGCCCATCCTTCGACAACCATAGGTAATTTTTCTTCCTAGAACGACAACATTATTTTTTGTTTTATAACACTTATTATCTGGATTATCATTATATTCATTAATCCAGACTCACATCGGTTATAATCTTTAAAAGATGATTAATTTAGTAATTATCTTGATGATACAGATTGTGGGGCGTCATGTCATCTGAGGTGCATCTTGTCGTCGAGGCCCAACCTATGTCATAGAGCGTGTGGAACATGTTGCGCTCGCTGCAATTGTGTTCCTCCCGGAACTTCTGGGAATTACGATGCTTGCCCCTGCTACCGGGACCTCACTACTCGTAGTGGCGAGCACAAGTGCCCTTAGATGTTACACATACCTCTGTATTTTCCAGAGTTTATTTGCGATAATAAATAGTTAACTCTCCATGTTCGAAAAAATTAATTAATAAAGATAACATATTAAGACTTAGACCTTCTAATTTCCCAAATAAAATTGATCAATCGCTCAAAAATAGTTTAGAAATAGCGAAAAAGAATGTAAAATATGGATAAAAATTCTTACACTAGACCCAACCTAGTGAGAAACCTAAATCTAGGATAGGGGTGAGCAAAAAATGGAAAACTGCAGAACCGCTCCAAATCAAACCAAAATTTTGGTTCCGGATTGGACCAAAAAATTATTTGGTTTGGTTCGGGTCAGATTTATTTAAAAAAATAGTTCTCGAATTTGGTCCGGATCATTTTAAGAGAACTGCAAAAATCCAGAACGAACCGTAATTTTCCACGATTGTTATAGTCTACTCTAATACTCTACCCTAATACCCTAACGATATGACCTAATTAGCCATCCCTTATCAGGAAAAAATATTTCGATACTCAAGTTCACAGCGCCCTCAAATCAATGCGGACTTAATCGAATTTGCTAATGATTTATGTTCGCAGGTTGCAGTTTCCAAGTTCCCAGTGCTCTTTTGAAATGCGTAAAAAGTGAATTTATTGAATTGTCACTTGACACTTGTTAATCACATGTTTACTTTATGAATTTGTCTTTTTTTTTACATTTAGAATATTATGAGTAGAGTAAGTCCGCATTGATTTGAGGGCGCTAGTAATATTGGCTGAGTAAAGACAGATTATTATTCATAAAGTAATATTATGAATTGTCACTTGACACTTGTTAATCACATGTTTAATCACTTGACGCTAGTAATATTGGCTGAGTTCGAACCTCATTCGCTCCTTCCAAAGATTATTATTACTAGCGTTGCCAAAGACAGATTTATTTATTTTGTTATTATTAAAGTGGTCAAAATTTAGGAACATAGACTAATCAATTTTATTTGGAAAATAACATGGACCAAGCAATATCAGGTTATCTTTATTAATCAATTTTCTAAAGAGTATTTTGCATTTCCATGGTTGAACGACTTAAAGATTAAGGTCGTGAATGAGATGAAAATGAGGGACGAAAATGGGTAAAATTTCCGAACACAAGAAAACTTGGATCGAGTGCAAAACCCCGAAAACGTATAATCAGAAAGTACGGAGCAGAATACCGTTTGTATACGTATGGATCATATGAGAAGTATCAATGAGTTTTTTTTTTTGAAAAAAGTAATTCAGTTTCTTCTCTAATTCGCAACTTTACCAGTACAAGAATCAAATCATAACTTCCAAAAATTTGTATCTTCACTATGAACTCCATAATAATGTAATCAGAAATGAACCTGCGCTTTTTTGCCCCTTGAAGCGAAAGCTATAGGAACCAAATGAGGGCTTTACTGATTGGAGACCGAGCAAAGATTCAACCTTTGTAAACCCGGATTCAGTCAAACATATGAGGAAGAGGTCTGACTGACATGAATGCATCCACCATCTGGAAGCAAAGAGTTTGAATATTAAACGCGAAGTTCGTTTTAATGATTGACACTTGAAATGATATCAACTAGATAGGATTTGTTGAATGAACGTGAAACAAGAATGCACAAGGGACTATCTATCTTGCCAAGGAGCAAAGAGCTTACTTCATCAGTCACAGCCGCTCGAGCGGCTCGATGCCTTTCCACCATTTCAGTCAGGACCTCAGCAAGGCGTTTCTTCACCTCCCCGGTCAGCATCCGTCCTTCTCCATACTCCTGGAATGAAAATATCAAAGTTGAAAGAAGATCAAAGAATGTTCAATAGGGTACACGTTGTTGACTGCCGATGCATGTGAAAGTAAATATTAAAAATCTCACCTTTCTTATGTGCTCCCATTCATCATCATCCTCAAGGAAGAAACCCAAGTATTTAATAGGTATATCCACCTGAATTATGACCAACAAGCTTAAAATCTCGAACAAAAACCCAATCAAAAAGGTAAGATGTCTCCAGTCATAAAAGATAAATCAACAATAATGCACACAGGTATGTGGAAACTCAATCCAGCTATGAGAAAAGCGGATTACAACCTCGAGGTTCGCTCCAAATTGTCTTTGTTTCTCTATAGTATCTTGCCCTCCGGAAAATGCATATTTGTTAATCTGTAATCATCATTAACAGATAAGAAACACACAAAAAACAAGGTAAAAATGTGAACAGGCAATAATTTCAAGAACATCAATAAGTTTCCAACAGTTCATTATTTCTTTTCTTTTCAAATCCAAGTCACTTCAAGAGAAGTAGCATTGCTAAGAAGCAACCTTTTAGGAACCGACTGACCCATCAGCCCATCCTAATCTGTAGGCGTCATTTTCCTTCCAGTGAGAAGCTCTAATTATTTAACATTGATGCTGCGGACTAGCGAAGCATAAGCTCGTCCTTCAATGATAAGTACTTTTACAAATACCTTCATCCATTAGTTGTTTCCTGGACTATGTGCCATAGGTATGATAATGAGAAACAAGCTTCAACACATAGACTTGGAGGAGAGACCTGGCTAAGGCCGCATGTAGAAGCAAGAGTACTAGGATTCAGAAAGTTCTAATCAGATTCCCTCGAGGAATTTATATTTAACATTATAGCCAAACTCCCTGCACAAACACCTTTTTGTGCTTTCTTTAGGTACATGGACGGATCGTGATTAGGTCTTCAGGACCAAATATGCATAATGTAAAGACTAAACAAGTGCACCAATTGTAATAGTTTAGGATTTTACCTTGTTTTTAATGATTTTGGCAGAGTCAGTGACATATATGGCAGAATTTGGGTCACTAGCCGACATTTTTCCCGTCTCTCCCTGCAAGTAACCATATTAACTAACAACAGTTACAAAAACAAGATGTAGAATTCATGACCGGTTTAATAGATGTGGTTTTTTACACTGTTTGAGATGCACTACTTATTTGATATGCCAGCCAGTCAGAGAGGGAAGTACCTGTAGTGCAGGAAAGAATGTGGACTCAATGAGTGAAGGTTTATTATATCCCAACCGAGGAGCGACATCTCTTGTCATTCTGAAATATGGATCCTGAATAAAGATAATTCAAGTTAAATGCATCTTGAAATGGTGCACTTAACATTCCTGCTTGAGAATGTGCCACAGAACAATCTCATCAAAGTCGCAAAAATTTTAGTAACTGAAGGGTCTGACCTGGTCAATGGCACAAGGAATTAGGCAACGTATTTTACTTTTGCCGGAGAAAAGGTGTGGAAATGAACTGGGAAATGATGGAACCGCCTGCATGAAGAATGAATCGCATGAACCAAGTTATTCATATCCTAGACATTGCAGAAAGCACTTGAGCAAAGGAGCTTGGAACTAACCTGCACAGGCGGAAAAGCAACTTTTCCTATGGGATCTTCACCAGAGAATCCAAAAATTCCAATAGCCTGCAGATAAAAGGGTATCGAACATTAAGGAGAAAAGCCAAGCTGACAAAGTGCTCACAGGCCAATGACACTTGATACAGAGAAAATATACAGACTCGTCCCCAGAAAAGATGACTCGGCGAATATATACCTTGTTTAACGTGACACACTTTGCGACCTTGACCATATTCCGGTAAAAAGAGCTGCAGAGAAAATTCCGCAGAGTCATTAGCAAGAAAGTTCTTCTCCAAATCAAAATTTTGTGTCTCATACGAATACAAACTGCTACTCACCCACCAACATAGTCAAAATCCGAGAAGATGAAAGTTTTCTCGATGTCAAATCCACAGGCGATAATGTCTCTAGCGTTTTCGCGTGCGAGTCTCTGACTCTCCTCGACTGTGAGATCCTTCCACATGAACTTCTCATCGTCCGTCAGTTGTATAACCAATGGAACCTTGAACACATCCTGCAAATATCTGGAAAACCCCCACAAACAAATTATCCCAAGCTAAACCTCAACAATGTCTAAGTTTCCAAAGACTCGAACTTTATAACTAAAACCGCGGAAAAGACTCGAACTTTAAATTGGGAAAGGCACGTACTTGGTGAACATAAAGGGAACAAGGTGGCCCAAGTGGAGGGACTCGGAAGAGGGCCCACGCCCGGTGTAGAGGTAGAACTTGTCCCCTCTCTCGTAGGCGTCGAGGATCTCGTTGAAGTCGCGGTGAGCGAAGAACACCTGGCGGCGGAGGAACACGTGGGGCGGACGACCGGTCAGCCGCCGGACACGGTCGACGAAGGAGTCGTCCAGACGCTGGCACCCGAACTTGTCGATGAGCTTGTCGTAGTCTATCTTTCCCCCTTCCTTGGCCGACACCTCCCATGGGTTCACCACTTGCTCTTCTTCGTCCTCCTTCTCCTTCTCCTTCTCCTTCTTGATGGGCTTCTCTCCTTCTCTCTGATTTTCCATGGTTTTGTTTGCTATGTAGATTGGGAGGAATTGGGAATGCAGGATTTGGAAGGGGTTTTTTACCTTTACCAATGAAAAAGGAGATTGGCCATGGAATTGGGCTTCAGGTTATGGGCCTCAAGCCCAAGTAGTTCCGATTTTAGCTTAAATAGGTTTCCGGTTCGAGTACAAAGCTGTGTTAGATATTTGTTGGAAGATCTTTGTCACTTTTTAAAGGTCTCATCGTCTTGAATCGAAATTAGACGGCCCATTAGATTCAAATACCTGACTGTTGAAGAAAAAGCGACGTAAAAATATACGAGTAGGGGTGAACATTTGGATTCGTCTGAGTCCGAACCCTCCACTATCTGATATCCGTTATCCGATTTTTTTTGATACAATAATAATAACTTGAAAAATTAATAACATATAGCGACGAAACTCACTTCCATTTGCTAAAAAGAAGAAAGATCAAAATGCAGACAGAAAAATTGCAGTAGATATTATAATTGCAGATGAAACTCATCTCCTTCTCATCCGCCTCCTTAGTAAAAGCAAAAGCCAGATTAAGCTATTAACTACAAAAGCCAACGTTCTCCTTGTACGATTATTTTTCCTTCTCAAAATGGAATTAATAAGTTTGAGTTTGAATACTTTTTAAATTGAATATTCGAAATATCAATTTTATTATCTGTATTCGTATGCGAGTTCGAATTTAAAATTATCAGAATCCAAAAAAAATTCAAAAATCGAATACGGATAATAAATTTTTTTGCTCACCCTTATATGCTAGGGGTTGGAATGAATACTATTTGAAAATCATTTAGGCTGGTTATTACGTTTCATAATGTTTTACTCAATTGTCAACCTGTTTTAAAGCTCTCTTGTAATGTCTTTTACATCTTCGAAAGCTCAGCCGAACTCTGCAATTGTATTGGATACAAAAGTCAAGGACGCAATAGCTGCAAACAAACAAGGCAGCCGAGAGAGCGAAGTTACATTGCTAGTCACAAAAGCATAGCAGCCACAACACAAGGGGGAAGACGGGGACAACATCACAAACTAAATTCGTATCTGCGTGCACCCTCGGATTGTTCCTTTCGAACGCCTCATCGGAGCTGCTCGGCGCCATGCTGGTCTCTCGCCACCAAGTGACAGTATATCAACATCGGACATATGCTTGATATCCCAGTTCCACTGGTCGGGGCCAATAACGCCACCAATCACGTAGATCTCACCCCCGAGCCCAGTCATCGCAAACCCAATCCTTTTCCGGAACTCGGATGCTGATACAATCACCTTCATTCTCTTCCCTTCCAACTTCAATATGTTACCATGGCTCATCACATATAAGGCACCGTTGACCACTGCCATTGGCCCTTGTGGCCATCCACAATCTTCCACAATCCACCGGGATCCTACATTGTCCAAAATTTGCACAGTGGACAGACCCTTGTGTAAGACATGTAGTTTGCCCGCCAAAACTATTCCAGTGCAAGCGGAATTATGAGTTTGGTGGAGCTCAGGAATCGGTACCCAAACATCCTTCTCAGGGTCATACATTTCTGCATCAGAAATAGACTTTCTGCAGTTGGTAAAACCACCAGCAACGACAATCTTACCGTTCAAAGTGCAGCAGGCAAACATTGCACGAGGGACCAGCATTGGTGCACATGGAGCCCATTGTCTTAGAATAACATCAAACGAATAAACTTCATTGGTTGCAAAGCTACCATCATGGTCACCCGTCGAAGGATCAACTGCATCACTTCCACCTCCAAGCACAAACAGTTTCCCAGCAGTTGAGACAACACCAAAGTGCGCAAGGTGCCTTATTTTTGAGGGAAGAACAGGTAGTGTAAGCCAGAGATCTCTTTGAGGGTCATATAACTGCCATATATTCTCTGGATCAAAAGCAGACACACATAGCAGATCCTGAGCTGCGCCAACTTCCTGCCGAGCTCTAAACAGCTCAGCACTGCGAATGGCAGTCTTCCATGAACGAGAAACAAGCTCTAATTTAGGGAGAATGTGAAAGGGAACACATGCGATGCACCTAATTGCAATGGCATCCGGAAGACCTTCAATCAGTTCAGACATAATCACCAATGTATCATCTGCTTCAAAATGATTCTGCACTGAAGTGCTGCTGCTCTCAAAAACCGAATACCAATATGGTTTTTTTCTGATACAAGAAACAACATTTCATATAGTTATATGATCATCAATTTATTAATATCATGAAAGGAAATTTAAAAAACTCCAAAAAGATGCCTAACAATGTCAGATGACAAGAAGCTACTTCTATTATTGAATTATACTTGATAGTCCAAGAAAGGTTAATAGAAGGAGTTCAGAACTTTCACAGTCTAGGTACAATCCACACTTGTATTGGCTATACACGTTGCAGCAAATTAGACCATCAACAATCACACATATATAGAATATCTAAAGAATGAAATGACGGAAAACAGAAAGAGGAGATGCATCTTCATTATTTCTGAAGTGCAAATGCAGCACAAACCCAGCAGTTAACACACTTGTGATGTTGTCTTTAAGTCTTATTCTAATACATGCCCAAAACTGGCCAAAGACACAACTTCAGTTCTTGTTGCTTGTGCTATTTCTCCTACCTTCTGAGAAGATCTAAAGTCCATGCCGAAAACCATATTTCAGTCTAATCCCACAAGAAGACAATATTCCAAAGCAGCAAGACTCGGCCAAAAACTGTAAGAGATTGTGTTTGATCACTCCAGATTGGTATGGCAACTTGGCCGTGACATAAATACTGAAATTATTAATTACTACAGAAAAGAACCCAGATGAAATACTACAACGTCCTGACAATTATATGACCAAATCTTCAATAATACGCTAATTTGATTATGCTTATCATCTTATCATTCAGCTGTACAAAAAGGTAAATGTTGCAGGCAACAGAATACTGAAACTACAAAGACATTAAAGTGTTTTCAGAAATCAGCCTCATTTTTCAAAATGTTTAATAGTAAGGAACCCGTGAGTCGACTACATCCAGAAGCTTTCGCACACAAAATCATGTTAAAAGAACATCAAACACAATTCAACAAGCAGATACCAGATACACATGTTATAACTTGGTATAAATATAATTGCAAATGCATGAAAGTAAAACCGTACACTCCTCGACATTACATCTACCTATGAGTCTGTACCCAGTATTTCTTTTTAGCCACTCTCAGTTTTCGGACTCATTCCAAACATGGTGTGTATCATAAGAACTGCAACAGTCCCGACCTATCTGAACTCGAGAAGCTCCTCGAGTTTGTCAATTTCACCAACACAACTTATACCGAAATCAATTAAACTCCTAGTCGAATTACCAACCGATAATAACCTCATCAAAATCATCAAACTGAACCTCGGTAACCACCATACGAATAGGGAAAACGTACCAAAACGATAGCGATTTCGATTCTTGGGGACCTCTCGTTCTTCTCTTTCCCAACCTAATATCCCCCTTCCTCCTCCCACTCTGAATTTCAAACGACGACATATAGCAGAAGCAATTAAATACCCTAAGCGATCCTACTTTCCCCCTAATTCTTCAGAAGAGGAATAATTACGCAAGTACCAAGAAACTAAAAAGATCACCTTCAACGAGCGTACAAAATCCAGAAAACCGGATCTGAGGCCGCCAAATGCGAGCGAGTTCCCAAGTCCGCTTAGAGATCGGGGGGAGAGAGAAACTAGAGAGGTGGGGGGAGAGAGGATATTCGGTTTAGTAGATTGGGGAAGGGAAGAGGGGAGTTTATTAGGCTTTTTGTAATTGGGCTCCGGTGAATGGGCCGGAACCCAAGTAGGACAATTCACCAATGGGATAATAGACTTGGATAAGTAAAACCTTGTAAAATTATAACATCTCTAAACATATAAATACTCTCGGTCCCGACTTCTATTAAAATTTAATAACCCTTCTATTATAATAAATAATATTTATTCTTAAAATGTTAGTACTAAATTTCGGTCTCAACTTTCGCATAAAGTGATATTTTTTTAATAAATACATATATTTTTTCATACTTTACGAATTTTAAAAATTATTTTAAGATAGTATTTAGTTAGTGCTAAACTAATTTGTTTGATAAATTTTACATCATCATTCATCTTACAAATTAATTGTCTTCAATGGTCCTTATGATCGTTGTCTTGCTGTAAAAAAAATATTTTAATCGAATGTAACATTTGAATAAATGTTGAGATTTTACGTGATGTGAATATACACAACGTAATAGTTTAGTATTTGGTATTTTTTTTGACAACAACTCAATTTTAATAAATTTTGGAGCTTAATAAATGTAAACATATCTTATGTTACAAATATAAAAGATATTATCAGAAGAACTGTTCTCTAAGTACGATCCAATAATACTCTATTCTAGATACGAAAAAAATTAACATAAAAAATCTTGTCACGTCAGGCAGGAAAACAACTAGTAATGATTAACGAAGAGAGGGAAAAGAGTCTACGGGGGAGTCACGCAGGACGCATGAATGACAATGTGGCTAAGGCGGAGAGCCTCGGCCTCCCATGGCATCCCATGAAAGGCCCACGAGGGAATCAAAATCAATCTTTTATCATGACCCAAACGCAAACTTGTAATTAATCCCTTTTTTTCTGCACACGCCATAATAATAAATATAAATATCTTGATATATTAAATTTGATTTATTCATTTGTTCAACAATTGTTATAGAGATTATAGTTTCTTCTTATAGTAGTTCTTGTAAATTGAAGTAGATGAATTCTTCCACGAATAATGAGGATATGGTCCAAATATTGCCATCACCAATTCACCATAAAAATTGGGTCGGTTACGTAGCCGAGCGCCCGCCACATGGCACACATCAGGGGGGGTGTCGACACGATCCGACGGACGGAAGTAAAGGAGAAAGGCCAAAGGCGGTTATCTGAACCCGTGGGGGCGCGATCCAACGTGGAGGACACCTGGAAGCGGTTTTTCTCATAAATCCGGTGAGGGAAGATAGCCGAATAAATAATCGAAAATATTCTATTTTTTGAGTTCGAGTTTTTAAATATACAGTAATATTAAATATTTAGTAAAAAAATAATTTTTCCAACTTTTAAAAAATATTACCAGACTGAAAATTAGAATCGTCAGCATAGTAGGTAGCGGTAGAAGAGAAAAAAAAAATTAAATAAATAAAGGTCGGGGGAACTGCTCTCGGTCGCTTTCGCTTTTCAACGTACGAACAGTCGCACACACCACACCACCACCCATTTATAACCAACAAATAAACGAACATAGGAGCGAGAGACTAAGCACTCACTAGGAATAAAGATAGCTACCCAAATTAATAACTTGGTAAATAGCCTTTAATGGCTGATTAAGATCTTCACTATCTTTCCTGTTGGACCGTTTTTTTGATCTTCAGATAAAAGCTTCTTCTCTTGGTTCTTCCTTGGCGTGTTCTTATTATTTTAATAAATAATAATAATAATAATAATAATAATAAATAATCTGGAAGGAGGAAGTAAAGGGAGGGAGGGAGGGAGGGGAGACGCGTATCGTGGTAGTTATTAGGTAGGAGGAGACTCAGAGAACGGCGTCGTGTAGCGGGCGGGCTCACTGGTTTTGTTCGTATCTGAGGAGGCGGACAAATAGAGGGGAAATGGACAGAGGCGGCGACACCAGTGGGAAATTTTCTGGACACAAGCGGTTATTATTCCCCTCTGGTATTGTTATTATTATTTTCTATTTTTTATTTTTTTTCTCAAAAATCTTACCCACGCTTCTTCTTTTTTTAACTATATTTGTCTGTTCTTCTGGTTGACTTGGTTAAAATATTGATTTAGCTTCGGATAAATCGAAGAAGGGGAGGATAAAGAGTCTAAGAGCAGTCAACAATAGAAGCTCCAAGGGAGTGAAGGAAATGGCGGGGGGTCACCAAGAAGAGGAGAAGAAGAAGAGGAGACTGAAGCTACCCAGAAAGGTTTGCCTTGTATAAATCCACTCTTGTTTGTTTTTTTTCCTTTCTTTGGTCCTTTCGCTTATTTTTTGATGAATTAATTGTTTATTTCTGTTTTTTTTTGGCTTATCAATTTCGCAGCTGTTTGCTGATGATTCACCCGGTGCTTACTGTTCCTCTGTTCCAAGAAAGTTACGTTCAGGTTCGTGCTTATCGGAAGAGAGTTTTTTTCTCTCGTAAACTCTCCGTGAACATTGTCGAATTTTATTTAGAATGCGGTGAACTTGGTGGTGGGGTCTTCTCGATTGAAGGGAAGTTTCGCTTTCCAAATTCTGGATTGGAAGTGAAGCAAAACTGAAGCATTTTCTGCTCGCTTTTGACGTCCTTTTGTTTATTATGAGACACTTTCCTTTTTGTTTTTTAGCTCTCTCTTCAGTGGATTTGCTTTCTTTCCTTTACATTCTCTTCTATTTCAATTTGTTCAACGCAACCATAATTAAGGCGCGTGTTTAGTTTTTAATTAATTATGTAGTCTCGTTAATTGAGTCATCTTTTTTATTAAAAAAAAATTTCCTCTTTTTGCGCATCATTTCACTAATGATGTTGACATATTGTTCAGCAGCAATGAGGAAACGCAATGGGGAATCTAACTCGCAGGCTTTTCTAGGTTCGAAGAAGGCGAATGGCGTTCGTGGTGGTCTCGAATTGTCCGAAAGGGATGGCGGAAAGAAAAAGCCGAAGCTTAATGTGGTTGGACTCTTCTTCCCTGTTGCCCTTTTTAGTCTTTATGGGCAGAAGTAGCATCTCTGTGAATGTGGGGATAACTTCACTTTTTCAGAAACAAGGAAACCTGGATTGCATCCCTAGTAGCCATTGCTTGCACGGGCCGATTACGAAAGATGAGGAAGAGGTTGTGGAAGCCTTGTTTGCTTTAGCGGGTATGTTTGACCGAAACGACGAATGTAACAAACGGAGTCAAGTGGATGATACGAGTCTTTCCCCATCAGCTCCACCTCAGCAGAGCGATGCTCCTTCACAGGCATTAGAAGGTATCATCTATTACAATGGATTTCTTCATTCTGTTTATGTAACTATATCCTTACTTTGGCCATTGCTGAATATCGTAGTGATCAACGAGGAAACAAGAGCATGTCCAGCTAGCCGGCCTGCACAAGATGCGGAAAAGTCGTTTGAAGAGATTGCTAACAATCATTTCCCAAAGCAAGCACGGACTAATTCCGCTGAAAGTGAAAAGATTCAGAAGAAAGCAGACAACTCATTTTCTCAAGTGATCTCTGATATCAGACAGTCTAAATTAGAGGAACAAAAGCCCTTCTTCGGCTGTAGTACCTCGCGCATTCTACAAGAGACAAACAAGGATTTGGATGCAAAGTAGGTTTATCGTCTCCTGGTTTGATGCCATTGACTTCATTTGAGTCCTTTTCGGGTGTTCAATTGTGGGTCTTTTTATATGTTGTCTTGCAGCAATTTGAAACAGGATGCCAAATTGGGGATCGTACTGCTTGTTGGAAAACCAGATATCGCATTGGGGCTGGTGAGCATGAAATTGTAGTCCAAGACTCTAAAACACTCCTTCAAGTACATTGATCTAAATAATTGCTTCATTTCTTGTCGTTCTTAGAGCACCATAACTGCACCCCAAGTCGATTTCAAGAATACAGCCGGTCGCACTGAGAAAGATGGTAAAAACTTGAAGCTTCTAGGACGCTAACTTGATAGTTTCCTTACTTTTTTTTAAGAAGGCTTGATAATTGTTGCATTGTGCTCATCCAGCGTTGTGGCATGGCCTTGTCTCAAACACACTAGGCAGGGCTTCTCCGTCTCGGTAATTTTCTGTGACGTGGTTTTGTTATCTTCTAAATGTCCATGTCAGATCTTTTAAGGTGAATTTTCACTACCTCAGATCGTTTCCTGCTAAGCTTCCTCCTTGGCTAGACGCTGCTCTTTGTGCCAAGAAGCCCAGTTCATTGCAGGACTGCTCAACTGAGAAGGTGGGCGAGGACCTCCATCATGTAGTCTTTAGTCTCTTCTATCAGCTTCAACCATTTGAAGTACCCAGATGATAACTTCTTGGTTTCTTAAGTGCAGGTTCCGAAAGTCGACCATGACCAGAAGTCGAGGAAGAGATGTTTCACTCACCTGTATATAAGCCGTCTGATTCAGAGTATGCAGTTGCCGAAGGGCAAAGACAGCATGCCTTCTAATCCTGATCAACCGAAGCCACGTGACATATTGAATCACGGTGTTCTATTGTCAATGAATAACACAAATGGCATTAGAGGTGGTTCAAGTGGAACCGGATCAAATCATGACCCAGTTGGTGCTAGTGGGAAGCACACAAAGGAAACTGCAAGGTGTACCCCTAAACAGCACAAGCACTTCCCGGATCAGATACGTGGTACCGTCGCATTGGGGACTCGCAGTTCTGAGAAACAGGTGAGAGTTTGATCCCCTTTCACTATGAGCTTTCTAGTGGTCCCATTGGTTCTGAATAATAAATCTCCTTTCTTCCAGACTTTCAATTTCTTGTCCTTGTCAACTGATGGTGGTGAAATGGAAGCTGGTTATATCAAGGGTGTTAAAAATGAAGTACAGACTTCAAAATCACAACCGGTTCCTCCTCCCAACTCGAGCACACAACAACCCACGGTCATGGCTTTTTCGTTGTCGCAAAGCTATCCTTCTCCAGCCTACCCGCATCAGCCTCCCACATCTTCTGCATCCTGGCAGGTGTGGCTTGCTGGTTTTTCTGTTGAAAAATACAGACCCAAGTGTCTCTTAAGATGGATACTTAAGCATTTACTGGTTTCATACTGCAGGCACAGCTTCAGCCACCAGCATATGTTAGCCACTCATTTGCGGTGTCTCGCGCAAACACCAACCTGTTGACGAAGCAACATAACGAACAGCGTAAACAACAAGAACTCCAACAACAGCAGCGACTGTGGGCCGCTCATATTGCAGCTCAGTACAGGGTTACTGGATCTTCCACATCCATGAATCAATATCAGTATCAATACCGTGCCTCCCAAAATCAAAGGCCCGAGTCTTCTATGGTGCTGCCTAATTATGTCAAACCTCGAGCTGGTGGGCCACCGTCATCATCGTTCGCAATTGAAGCTCTCAGTTCCAAACCCCAGATCCTTCAACACCATCAGCAAGCTGCAACTGTTGCATCATCATCATTGCCTCACTCAATAGTACGAAAGCGAGACCACCTCTCCTCGGTCTTCGATGATAACAGCGGTGGTGGTGGGTTTCGAGCAGGTACTTCTCTGCGATTCGAGTTGCTCTGCAATGACCGTCTATAAATCGATCATCTATTGAGAAACTGTAGAGGACATTTTTTGATTTATTTCGTTAAGTAATACCAATGTGAAGCGCTTGAGGACGCTTCACCGGGTTAGTATTAGCAAGCAGAATTATACCTTCCACAGGAAAATCAAACTGAGAATATAAATCCCCCAACTGTCCTATCCACCCACCAAAACCAGCTATTTTAAGTGGATTCGGTCGCAAGCAAACCCACAACGGTCATTACTCGCGAGATAACTCAATTTTGTGTCTATCCGTGGAACAAATCTTGCAGGCCATACGGACAAACGAGTGATGATAGTTCAGTTGGGCGGTTGCAATTATCCGGAAAGACTTCGTATACACAAACCACAAGTCTGGCTAAAATTTCTCGTGTCAGTTGGGAGAAACCAAACAGCTAAATGCCATATCAATAACAGATGGACCGAAGCATCACCGACTAAAAACACAAAATTACAGACAAAGGATCCACAGGACAGCGGAATTGTCAGTCTAGCTTCTCCAGTTCCCCCATCCTTTCTATGATTGCCTGCATGTTCCAACAATAGATTATCACATACCGGGACGATACTTGTATTCGCCTATCTCGCTTACACCAGGACAATGCAATTTGCGGAACAAGAAGTTGCTGAATCACGAAAGATTTTTATGACTGGTGACTTGCGGTTACACTGGACTAGACATCAATCAAGGAGGAGAGCACAGGTCGTATAGATTCAGAGGGACGGTATGAGTGCATCTCCTTTAAGCTTTTCGAAAAGCAATTTGCTAAGAGCGGGTGCAATACAAGCCAGTTATGCCATGGTGCATTAAAATTTCCAAAAGGAAGCATGTTCATGCGTGCGTACCTTCTTGCTTGTTTCTTGGAGCTCTCCGGCGAGAATGAATTCATCGAGGATCAGATAAACCTTGGAGAAAGAAACGGAAAGGTGAACGACGGAGGCTAAAGAGCGAAAAGAAGCACATGTACAACTGACATCTAATCTGTGAATGGTCAACGAAAACAACAGTGTTCTCAGTCGGATAGAGGTTTGATCTGCTTTGAGAACCAGAACTTATCACAAACAGACCATTCCACCAACTACATCTAATCTGTGATGCAAAAGATCATAATGGATATTATCCGGAAAACACAGAGAAGCTAAGGGGTGCACACATAATCTAACAGCAAAGGAGAGTGGCGTAAAATCGACAAACCTTGTGAAAGTTGAATACCAAATCCAACTCACAAACGTTGCTGAAGAAATGATCAAGAATCTCAACAAATAAGTGGATGCTCTCCAAGTAAGCCAACTCGTTATCCGTAATGTCGACACACAACGAGAAGAACAACCCGGCATACCGCCGATAGATAACCTTGTGCGTCCGGAACTGCCAAACAAAAACAAAGTTTACACCACAATCACATCACACCAATTCACTCACATTGCAGGGATTAGAGTCGCACACACAAACACCTAGAAAGACCACGCTCCATAACTACAAATTTTATTACCAAAGAAAAAGGAAAGAAAGTGGCAGACATGCATCGCACCCAAATCCCACCACTAGCTAAACCGCACATGGCTAGCTAAATGGTACCTAAAACTAACTCTAACTTCCAGCTGGCCCACAAACGGATAGTCAATATGCCAGTGGGACGTCAGCCTAGCCACGAATTGCTTTACGAATTGAGAGATTGCAAATGTAGAACTTACCTCAACGAAATTGGTGAACTTGGGATCTCTATTAACCACCAACCGATGCACCTGCGAGGAAAGTTCAAGGCTTTAGGGAAAATTAAACGTGAAGAAACCAAAATCGAGGAAGATCAGATAATTGCACCCACCTCGAATTCAACCTTGTGCTTCTCGGAGTCCTCGAGAGGGACGTAGTACTTGGCCAGCCTGGTCTTCCCTTGCCTGTTCTGCAATAGAATGAATCGGATCTACCAAACCCACATTCGTTAGCTCAAAATTCGATACCAATAGAATTTAAATAGAGCCCGAAAATGTTCGAATCGATATTTGACCCAAAAAAATTCAATACCAATGGAATCTACGAGTGTAGGTGTAGTTACCATTGGGGATTCCACTCGAGGAGATGTTTCCAGAATTGGTGCGGTGTCAATGGACGATGGGGTTTCCTTTCCCTGACTTGGTTTTTGGTTTCCCTCGGGTCGGGTGGGTATTTGGTTTTTTTTTTTCTTCTTTTGGTGATAGGTGGGTATTTGGTTCTTGACCGGCGTTGCGATGGTTGAAAACTTTCGGGGCCGAGGGAGGTGGAAGCCCTGTTTCGGTGCGGACCACGACAGGCTTGGAGATTGTGTCCCACGACTAGGATTTTGCCCACTTAAGAATCGGACGGCTGCACAAGTTTGTCCGTTTATATATGCTTTTCTTTTTATTAGAAAAGTTTATAAGCTATTCTTTGATGGAGTCTTTTTTATATGGATTTTTTTATAATTATCGCATGGTATCCGGCCCATTGAGTCACTAATTCAAGTTTGAGACTTGATAAAATTATAACAACGTTCTCATCAGTTAATCTAAGTGATTGTTTGATATATGGTTGATATTAGTTGTCTCAACAAATGAGTGATTCTTCGCTTTGTCGTTTATAGTACTTGGCATAAATCACATTGTATTAACATTCGCACGGAAATCGACGAAGTATGCTTGTTAGGAATGCAACAGTATTAAATACTTGTGATAAAAGTTTTTCAACCTTTCAAAGGTCCTACCACCACGAATCTATATTAGTGAGTCCAGTGAGCCAAATACTAAGTAGTATAAACCAAAAAAATAAGAAGTGATTCTAGATTAATTAAGAGTGTTAGTGTTTGAGTTTGAAAAAATTATTTTACATAATTTGAATGGATTAGCCGGTTCTATTTGGATATCATGTATTTACGGGAAAAATAATAAGGAAAAGTTCACTAAAGTACCTAGTAGTTTCACGCTTTGTCACTATAGTACCCTGTGGTTTGTCTTTTTTTTTTTCAGGTGACAGAGATTTTCGAAAATGACACTATTGGTGAAAAATTTTAACCAGAGTTAATTTTCTCCAACCAAACACTGCCACGTCATATCCACGTCAGATCCAAAATGGCAATGACATGGCAAAATTTTAAAAACCAACCCTAATTTCTTAACTCTAATTAAAAAATCCAAATGCCCAAAAGTAAATAAATCCGGATCAAAAAGTAGATTTACAAATTTTATCAAGAGATCTATCAAGCTAAAAAAAATAGATTCACAAAAAGGCTCAGCGGAATCGAATTCATCAAGAGAACTAAGCCTACCTTAGCCTGGGTTTCTGGGTCCAAGAGCCTTCAGAATCGGAGTTTCTGGGATGTCGAGGGCGAAGAAGAGCTCGAGGAGAGAGAGGGAGGGTGAGGGCAGAGAGGACGGGTGAGGGGCGGAGAGGTCGGGGGCAGAGGTGGAGGGCGAGGAGGAGGTCGATGGGAGGGAGGGTGAGGGTGGAGAGGTTGGGGGAGGGAGGGTGAGGGAGGAGAGGTCGGGGGCGGAGAGGACGTGTGAGGGCAGAGAGGTCATGGCCGGAGAGGACGGGCGAGGAGGAGGTCGATGGGAGGGAGGGTGAGGGTGAGGCTGAGAGGTTGAGGTAGAGGGTTTTTTTTCGGGGGGGGGGGAATAGAATGTTTTTGGTCTAGGTTTTTTTTAGGGTTGGTTTTTGAAATTTTGCCACGTCATCGCCATTTAGAATCGAAAAATGATGTGGATATGACGTGGCAGTGTTTGGTTGGAAAAAATTAACTCTGGTAAAAATTTATCACCAATAGTGTCATTTTCGGAAACCCGTGTCTCCTGAAAAAAAAGACAAACTACAGGGTACTATAGTGACAAAGCGTGAAACTATAAGGTACTTTAGTAAACTTTTCTCAAAATAATAACTATCGGTCTACCCTGAATTTTGACTTTTAAGTTGCCGTAGATACAACGCCGTAAGATACAATGTCAAAGGACTAACAAATATCCCCGGATAAAAGAATGACTCGGACTTGAGTACTAGAGAACTACTAGGTCTTTATGATACATGTTTTCTATGAGATAAAATTGAGATATCCAACGGACCCACACTTTATTCCGTACACAAATAGATGATACATCACATGAAAAAACCAATTATTTGTGCCCCCAACATTTATTCTCAAATCAATGGACTCCTCTAAAACAAGACAGCCAAATTCTGGACCACAAAATGTGCAAAGCGTTGAGGGAAGCCTTAGTAATCATGGTCATACATGGAATTCCTGGCAGCCAAAAGTGCAGCTCCAATGCCTGAACCATCTTTCGTATGCTCTATGATTATGTTCTTTGCGATTTCTGACCCAAGAAGCTCCATAACAGCCTCCTGCAAGTATTCTCTGTACTGAGGATAGTGCTCGTATAGGCCACCGTCCATAGCCACCACGGTTCTCTTTCCGAAGATGAGGCCTTTCGTGTCTTCCTCCATCTTTTGTAGGATCCCGACGATCCCTGCACCCGCTAGGCGTCCGCCTCTTTTCACGATGGTGTCGAAAATCTCGACCACAACCTTCCTCGCGCCTATGCTGGACTCCACCTGAACCACATTTTGGTAGTAGAAACAGAATTGATCATGTAGGTTCTCCTAGTCATATTCATCCATTTCATTCGAGATTCAATCACGATAATGCAGATGGACAACAGGTCTCACCCCGAGTATGTCATATAGGATTGAACCGACTGTCTGAAGATCATCGGAGCTGTCCTGCTGCATTGCGCAGATGTTTGGTGTCCTGCATTACCATTCAAGTAGATAATTCCAAACAGCAGTGGAAAGAATCATCTGAAGGATGAGGATGTATCTAAACGAACTGAGTCTGAAGATGGACATTATTACGTGAGTGTAAAAGGAGTGGACAGCTTCTCGGGGATAGATTTTCCGAAAAGCTCGGTCTCTTCTGCCAGCTTTAGCAGCACTCTCCTTGCTATTTCTCCAAGATACATTCCAGAGATAGTCTTCTCAAGTATCTACGCAAGCAAATGAGTCAGACATGTGACTGATGCAAATCGACGAAGGTGGTTGCCACGGATTACCTGTTCTCCAGGATTGATGCTTGCTGCATCCATATCTCGGTCGAATTCTGTCAAAGGAATTCCTTTTGAAAATGCTCCCCATTCTGTGTTTATAATCTGAGTAGGGAAGAATCTTCAAATTAAGCATTTGGATCAAGGCCATGTTCCGGGGCTCTGAATTATCAAGCGACGCATCAACCTATAGAGAAAGCAAATAATTTCACACACCGTACTTCCAGAGGATAAAGAAGGCCCTTGTAGCTTCGGTATGGCGCCCATCTGCTCAACATAACAGGCATTCGTTCCAGTGCCTAAAATCACCGCTACCATCACATCGTCGTCCCAATATCTTGCTCCTGCTAATGTTCCAACTGTATCATTGACCTATTTGCAACCGGTTAGCAGTGAATTAGTTGCTTCGTCATCTCAACCCGGCAAGAAGGTAATGTACAAGAATATAAGCACGAGATACCAGGGCCGACACCCTCATATCCAGTCCTAGCCGATCCATAGCCTCATTCAAGCAAGAAACAACATCCCTTCCTGCCTGCAAGTAAGTTTAAGACGTCGTTAGTTGGTCGAGGATGTGACAGTCCTTGATTCTCTTCTAAATATTTATTAACATACAGAAAACTTGTGGATATTACACAATGTGCATGGAAATGTTCCATAAAATCTGCATAGAGAACAAAAACGAACCGTGCCAGAGACAGAAAACCCTTTGGTCCATTTCATGAGTATTCCAGAGTCAATGGATGTCTGCTTGATGGGGAAGGAGAATGTGAACCCGATTTCCCTCTGCCTCCCAGCAGGCAGATCGAACTTCCCGCCTTCGGTCTGCACGAAGTTTGCCAATCCGGAGGCCATAAAGTCGAAAAGCTCCTACCAAAACACCAACAATTCTCGAGATTAGTCATCCATCACCTTCCCCCTAACATTTTCTTTCTCTGCTCCTAAGCAAAATGGAAGCTCTACAAGCAAAAAACCTCGGAAGTGGCAGACATGAGCTCTTGGGGGATAGGAACTTGGTCGAATTCGGTGGCCACCACCCGCTCTTCCTTCCCACCTAACTGCACCCTCAGCACCCGGAAGTTGGTCCCTCCAAGATCCAATGCGTAGAACAGCCCCTTCTCGTTCCTGATCCAATCCCAATCCCAAATAAAAAAGAGAAAAAGGAAAAAAAAAACAGTTGCAAAAGGAGTTTCCATTCTCACACAAATAATGTGATTCAAAATCAAGGAACTTGTATACTAGAGTTTGTCGAATCAATAAGATCTCTCCTTCTCTCCCGTGGACGCAGGCAATTTATCGAACCACAACTTTCTTGTGTCGGTTTCACGTTCTATCTTTCTTGCGTTAGAACAAAGGTGATTCCACTGCGCATCCATGCCTATAGTTTGATTTCCTAACAAATAGTAAGCATAACTATTGATCTCTACAGAATTCAAATTCTCTTTAACCCTCGGATCAACTCGAAATATCAACAACTAAATGGATATAACTACCAACTAATTTTGGTAAACCTTTTAGTTAGTTCTTTCATAATTAGCTAGCTGCAGAATTAGCAAGCAAAAGTTCATTAAACAGAGTTAATTGATTAAGTACCCGCTAGGCAAGCTATCGACGTAGCTAAGTATCATCTTGAGCTCGCCGGCCCCGTCGGCGGCCAGGCCGGCCCGCATGTCGGAGGCCATCGAGTCCGCCACCTGGCGAAGCAGGGGAAGCGGGGCGGCGCAGTCGCTCCGGAACTTCGTCAAGATGGGCCCCGCCGACACTTCGGACCGGACGGCCATCCGCACCACCGGACAGCAGCAGGCTGATCTCCTCGACCGTGACGACGACTTGTGTCGGAACGTTCCGACGGCCGGCGACGTCGCTGCGATCGACATTCTCGGTGGGATCAAGGGAGCAAAGTGTTTGTGAGGCGGAGACTAGAGAGACGGGGAGACAAGACAGGTCTTTGAGTTTGGTTTACTTTAGAGGTATTGGCCTTAACGGTACTGTGGTTTTCTTTCTTTATTTGCTGGCTTTTTATTTGATTTCAATTGTTCGTTGCAAGGAGCAAAAGTTAGTTGCGTGGTTAATTTTTTTTATAAATAAAAATTATTTATTAATAATAATAGGGATAAGTACCATTAGAATCCTGTAGTTTACACAGATTTTGCGATATGATCCTGAGGTTTAGAAATAATTTTTTTGGTAGTTGTGGTTTCACGTTTTTTGCGTTAGAGGCTCGGGAAGGGTCCCAAGCCAAAAATTAGCTCCGAACCTAGAAACGGCGTCGTTCGATGATGAGTTGTCTTGCCACGATTTGCTGGATTTGGCCTCCAGGACCAAATTCGGTCCCGCAACGTGGAGGGTCATTTATTTTCTTTCCTACCACCAGCTGCATGTGTGGATTAATAAGTGACGGATTATAGATTTTGAATTTGAAATTTTGAAATATGTTATATATTTATAGTTTTTTCCGTTTGAACTATAATTAGTTAGCTAAAATAGTTTTGACCGGATGAAGTTATTTCACTTTTTTTTCTCTCTTTGGCAGTTTTAAATATATATTTAATCCAAACTAGTAATTTTGGAGTGGGAAACGGTGGCGGAGAGTTCGGACAAAAAGAGAGCCGGACAATGCGATGGCGACGCCGCATCTCTGCTTTGTTGTTGTTCGGACAATCCAATTTCGGATTTTATTTTATATTTTACTTCCCCCGCCTTGGGCATAACGCTTTTTTTATTTTGTCAATAATAAGTAATAACTGGGACTTACTTAATAAATATTTTCAATAATTTATTCTCTCATGAAGATCCACAAATTGATCGACTCAACAATTTATTGGCCCAACCTATATCACGGGCCCAAGTAAAACGACGTAATGGACCCATGGACCAACTTAGATCTATGCCGGTTTCCTAATTTGGTCTCAGGAGCGTGACGCTGTATACGGAGAATTAACTATCAAAAAGATTTTATACCTTAATCAGATGTGTTAAGTACGATTTCTAGGAATGTATATGATTACAACTTCACGTAAATAACTTTATCTATTTTAACTCTTTCAAATTTATATTAATTATCCAGTTAATTGTGTGGATACCAAAAAATATCATTAACATAAAAGACATGCTTCACTCGGTGTAGTAATAAGAAGCAAGATCCTTGACATTACGGGTATGGATTGGGTACGGAATGCCACTATTTCGAACTGTTTGGAATGAAGACACGCAGGGATTTTTTTGCAAATACGCTAAAATACGGAGACCAAAATAAAAAAAGCCATGCACAATCACAGGCCGAATACAAATGCCATTATCACATAACTGCGCATGCCAGTATCATATAACTGCGCACGCCAGTATCACATAACAGTGCATGCCAGTGTGACCTTTTTACAAAAATGCTAAAACATGGGGGACCAAAATGAAAAAAAACTATGCGTGCCATTATCATCAACAGGGACTTGCCATTTTTACAAAAACAAATGCCATTATCACATAACTGCACTTGCCATTATCACATAACTGCGTTTGCCATTGTCACATACCTGTGCTTGCCGCTGCGGTCCCCCTTCAGTCCAAACCGTACGGAATCAATTCCTTCACTCCGTACCCAATCCAAACCCCGACATTACCCAGCAAGAAAGTGTCGCCCAAAGGCTAAAGAGAGAGTACTAGATAAGTCGATACTAACCAACAATCAACTAAAAGCTGTTAAAGAATAAGAATAAGAAAATTGATCTTGACAAGATATATGTTGCATATCTAAATTTTAGATGGAAAACTTTGAAGAATTGGTTTTCTAAAAAAAGAATATTTGAAAAATGGGTCGATGCAAAATAAATAATGCTCTACAAAATAAAGAATAGATGTATAAAAAGGAGTGGAGACGGGACGGGCCTGTAGCTCAGGGCAGGGGCGGAGGGAGGTTAATTGTCCCCACTTAATTTTTTTAAGTTTGATAATTAGGTATATTTTTTAATGTATGTTCATACTAAAATTAGAAATTGACCCCATTAAAATATTAATCAACCTAAAAATTGAAACCAGAATGGCTCATTACTGACTTATCATATGCTAGTCAGGCCCAAAAAATTATATTGTCCCCACTTTTCAAATTTTCTGGCTCGGTCCCTGACTCAGGGGATCAAAATACGTGGTTATGAACCGCGGTGTCGGGGATTCAAATCCCTCCGGGCTCTTGCCCACAACATGGCAAAAAAGTAAGGCACTCTCAAAAAGTAGAATGGGGAGGTCTTCACTGGTGAGAGAATTGTTCTAGTTTAATCAGATCTCGAATTTAAAATTTTTAGAATACAACACTATTAAATACTTGTTAGGAGAGATTTACCATATTTTTTCTATCCCGCTCGAACTTGTATTATTGAATTCAGTGGGTCGGATATGGAAAAACAGAGGGGCCTATCAATTCATTGTTTGGCTACAGGTGAAGGGTCCCTGTCCTTTTAAACCCGGGGAAGCAGGGCCCTCAAGGGAGAACCATCGGCCCAAATAAAAACAAAACCGTAAACTGACTAACCACCAGCTTCCAATTCAAACATAACAGAATTCTTAGTGAAGTGGACGCGAAGCAACCAAACCCTCGAAGCTATTTATGTATATATTTACTTCCACATTTTGCTCTCTCCTTTACCCCACTCCCTCTCTGTCCATCTTCTATTGCAAGAAGCTGAAGATGGAGAGCCAACGTGAAGGGGCGAGTTTAGAGGCCAAGAAGAGGGCGGAGATTGATACGAGAGCGCCGTTTCAGTCGGTCAAGGAGGCGGTCAGATTGTTCGGTGAGAAAGTCTTAGTTGAGGAGGTATATGCCAACAAGCTTAAGCAGGTACTTTGTTTCGTTATAAACTTTCTATCGAATCTAAAATTTTTATATAACGAGTTGGTAGCCTATTTAATTATATGTTTAGAAGCCCACCAACAAATTTTCACATTATATATAAATTAGCAAATTAGTATAAAGGTGCATGAGTTTAATATTTATCACTATATTTTTTATAAGTACAATTTTATAAATAAACGTATTTACATCCTAGTTGACACTAGGTTGTGTGATTGATCACAACTCAAGCAGAAGTTGGAGAGATATTATGGGTCCCTTGTATATATTTAGTTATTTTTCTTTTTTATACATAAAATTTTACTATACACTAAAGAATATCGTCAATGTGTACCATTAAACTATGTAAATATATAACTAAAAGCATTACATGCACTAAGTTGGGTAAAATATATGTCTTTGTGAAATAACCTCTCATTGCACGAACTGCATCCTACGATTGTAGACCATCACATCACATTATCGGGTGATCCTTGTAAAATCATAATCAAAAATCTTATAAATCGAATTCGATTTTAATTTCGTTGATAACTTATAAAAAATCTAAAATTCCCTCCCAAAAGTGTTCTCGCAACTCGAGCTACATTTGTGATAGGTAAACCGGGCCCAGCTTCCATCCTGTTTTCAAGCATCCTCTTTTCTGGCCCAAGAAGGCAGCCCGTGAGAGACACATCACCCATTCACCCCTCGCGTAGGCCGAGAAAAATGTCTGATTTCGTTCATTTTTGCAAAATTACGTTCCATGCGGTGTAATTGTCATTGCATTACGAAACCATGCATTCAACTATCCGATGTAGATTTTAATGTTAATGCCCCTATATGCGCAAATTATGAAAAAAAATCTATTCGGGAGTTGATGCAACTGATAAAAAATATAAAATTTAGGGTAAAAGTAGAAAATGCCGGACTTGAATTTGAAAATTATCGGAAAAATTGATGTTAAAAAAAATTAATTGTGAAGTTTCCTTTATCACTGAGTTTTTTGTTTTGACAAAGACATAGAAGTTAAGAAAAAAATTTATCATTTTCTTCTTTTATCAACTGTTAATTTAAAGTCAAGAAGTCTAAAAAAAAATACAGATCTAAGATTTTTTGATAAATAACTTTTTGTCATGACCAGAATTTAAATCTTGATCATTCTCATCTCACCCTTTCTTATACCCAAGTGCTCTTTGGTATATCGGTAGGATTGAACTGACTGTTTGACCAATATCTGATTGACAATTTGATGCAAACACCAAAATAATGAGTGAATAACGACGACAAACACTAAAACTCACTTAAACTCTATTAATTAAGATAATTTAGATATATATGCTTCCTTCCGACACAATAAAAGCTTACGGATTTCTTTAATTAATAATCATGTGTAATGGAATAAAGTTCCACAACATAGAGTTCACCATACGAGGTTTGTTAAGGCAAAGTATTCTTTTATTGTTTAGAAGCAAATTACTGATGAATCAGCTTTAAGAATCTCTTTTCAGCAAGCATCTTTATAGTTTAACTTGGCCCCTTCAATTAATATCTTAAAAACACCCAAAAAATAGAGGTACGTCACAGTAATATTAGCTAGGATGATTTAAATCTATCAATGGATTTGTTTAGACGTTTTATTAAATGCCAAAATTGATAAAATACGATCTTTTTAAAGGCTGTTGTGACCTATTAAAATTTTTTTTTTTGCTAGATTCGTATAGGAGAAAATCACATCGAGCAAGACCCAGATGCCAGTTCGAGGCTTGGAGCAGTAGCCGCTGAACTAGAGGAGACCAAACTTAGCCTCCAAAAAGCCAACAAGGAGACCATGCTAATGGCTCATTGCCTTTCCTCTCTTCAAGAGGAACTCCAAAAGACAAAGCGCGAGCTCAAGCAACTGAAGAAAACCGAAGCCCAGAAACGACTCGTATTGTCCGAAATCGACGAGGATGTAAAGATCATCGACGAGTCGACGACACAATTCCAAGTCGAAAAGCAAGTGACTAATAACAACGAGGACGTTGACTTGAAC
Organism: Hypericum androsaemum; assembly: GCA_963995505.1. NCBI lineage: Eukaryota > Viridiplantae > Streptophyta > Magnoliopsida > Malpighiales > Hypericaceae > Hypericum > Hypericum androsaemum. The sequence continues at coordinate 1,128,721 of OZ023191.1, forward strand.
AAGAAGAAGAAGAGATTGGTGACTTTTGCTAATCCGGTGGTGTCTGTAGCCCAAGTCGTTGTCCCACCAAGTGTTGAAGCAGCTCTCGAGAGGCATCCCTCGCTGAGGAAGAAGAAGCAGAAGCCATTGATCCCTTTGATAGGAGGGATTTTCTCCAAGAAAAAATCAACTCATGAAGTTCATTTCCCATAGGGCTCCGTGACTCCATTTAACTTCCTAATTTTTTATTTTCTTCTTTCGATCCACAGAACAATAGTGAGGTACTTATAAAACAAAATAATAAGGTAATTATCAATTATGGTGAATTCTCTATACCACGTATAGTACTTTTCGAAAAATTACGACCCTTTGAAAGATAAAACTTTTCGAGGAATAAAAGTTTATCTAGTACTTTCTGATATATTATTATTTCTTAGTATCGAATGTGTAGATCAACACGTAAATTTGGCAGAAAATTTAAAGTCCAGTCTTGAAACTTATCTGCGTTGGTCTTTTGTAATTCGGTTTTATTGAAATCTCACAAAATTTTGACCAAAAATCACAAGTACGAAAAGACTGATTTTGAGTTACGGCAACCTAATTTCGAAGATTCGCTCGGAATTAACGGAAAGATATTAACCCTAAGCGTTTGTTCCAGAATAATGCAAATGCTTTTCTCGTGTACGTACAATGGTTCAAGTATACATATACAGAGGAAGTATCAAATCATATGAATTTTTTTGGGTAGGTAAATATGATTTATTAAAATAGGGAAGTACTTATAGGGAACAGAAAAGCAAAAAGAAAGCGAACAAGATCACTATTTACAAGGGATTCCAAGTACAAATTAAGAATCAATCGAACTCGAAGAGAGTCTCAAATGAGTTTCAATTTCTCATTGTCAATGTCCTTTAGAGTCTTCGACCAAAATAGTCATTCATCAAATCATATGATATAATTATCACCAATCCCAGATCCGGGAAATCCACCATCTCCCGATCCAGGGAATGCAATGACGATGACCTATTGAAGAACGCAATGCACACGGCTGCTGCTTCATCGTGATGAGGCTGAGAGGAGTAGCAGTATTTAGAATGGACAACGTTTTGATCATGTGAATATGCATAGTTACTATAAGTTTACCTTATTTAGGAGAGTTTAAGATTTTTATTAATTGGATCTGCAATATTTCCCACGCTAGGAAAAGGAGAGAATCTTTAAATATGTTGTGCCTACTCGCAACGCCAATGGGCTGGCCAGATTTGGGCCTCATGTTCTTTTGGAGAAAAGGTTTGGGCCTAATAGCTGATAGAGGAAGGCCCAACTTCAAACGTCGACTCTCTTCCTCCTTTTGCTTTTTTTAGCCAGCAAAGGAAAAGCAATGATACTCGGCCCAAGTCTTTAGTGGAAACCATTGTCACAGAAGCTTCTCAACTCATCATTAGCGAAACAAAAAAGTTCAAAAATCTGCATCGTTTTCTTATTGTTGCTTTTCATCAATAGCACGGCAAGTATATGCACGTCTTCTGCAAAGTTTTCAGCCTCTTGAGACGACAAGTACTTTGATAAATTTTAAGTAATATACGGATGAGAGTTGATTCAAATGATAAGCGATTTGAATTATAATTCGCCAAAAGAGGTCTTGATTCAAACATTACGAACATAAAAAAATATCATCGAAAAAGTCGCATTTTAATGTGGTCTGACAATACTCAACTTTGTAAGCATACACTGTACAAAAAGTTCATCCCCTTCTTTAATCTTTAAAGATAGGATGACATAACTACCTAACAGCTATTCCATTTCCATTGTCCACTGAGTCTGTTCTGAACAATCCGTCTTTTGCCGGATTATTACCAATATAATCATAAAAGTCAAATTTTCAAAAATTTTGGACCAAGTTTCTAGACACGCTCAATTGAGCAAATTCTTTTAATTAGATCGTGCTATCTTGAAATTCGTCGTAGCCGTCTAAAGGGGTGATTTACTTTTGATCATGCCTCCTCAACTCTACTTTTCTTTTTCGAGCACATTTTGACATGGTACTCGAACTCTTTTCAGAAATATTTTTACTAGTATTAATCGAAATTTAGATTCCGAAGTGGACCGACTAATACATGAGCACAACCGGTGGTTCAGGTGTGTAGGGCAATTCCTCGATAAAAGACCAAATGGCCAATGTAAGTCTAGCTACCTGCCAATCTCAGTTGCGGGCTACTACAATGAAGGGTGGGTTGGTGTCTCAGGTCGATGTTTCTCGCACAACCAACTTTTCCGTTCTATTCTATATGCGTTGGATTTTTCAGCGATATTAATTTTTTATTCGAGCAACGAACATGCATTATATCTTTTACTTTTAAATTAGTATGGTTTTTACTCAAAATTTTTAACTTGAATTCTATTTCAGCGATCTTAGTTTGAATTTCTAAATTTCGTCGATCCATTTATTATGTATTGTTGTGGTAGCATTTTAATTATAAATTTGGCAAATGTGATCTAAATTATCGTATGTATAAAGTTTCACAAGTCTCTCAACAAAAGGATTGAACCTTCTGGAAAAAAAAACAAAAAGATTGAAAAATTATGTAAATTCCAAGGACTAGAACCAAAAAAGATAAGAAAGTGGATGTGCCACGTGTGTATGTAATTATGATCCTTTCGCCCTCAAGTCCTTGTCGAAACCTTGCATCGTTGATGGGTCAAAGTCAAAGAAATTCTTTTCCTTTACCCCACCACTTTTCATCTCTTATCTAACCATTGTTTCAAGGTAAATTTCGCATGGTCCTTCATGATTCTGGTCCACTCCATTAAAGAAAAAAGAGAGCTCGGGGATTGTGATCATTAATCGGCAGTAGGAAATTGCATGCATGACTTGACTACGCAATTTAAGAAATTAATTAGTTCCCAAATTACTTGCGTCAATCAATTCTATTGTTGATGTGCGGATAACAACGTGTGAATTTCTAATATTAAGAGTATGTATATTTAGTAACATGGTATCATGTGAATTGGTCCGACTTTGGCTGAATATGATGAAGCATGATTTGCTATGGAAACTAGGTGTTGCAGAAATTAAGGACCCTACAGTGATATAGTTAACAAGTTAAGCATTCCGTCTGGGAAATACATTCGCAATAATAAAATTCAAATGATCAATTTTTATACCATGTTATAATCTCCACATCCTGCCTAATAATCTACGTGAAGAACCACAAGAAGCTCGATCTCGTGGCCATGGACAGTTTTGAAGACGTTGACTTCATATAATATTTTCAAGGTGATGATCGAAATTAAAAATATACGATATGCAGAGTACTCCAGCTTGTATTTTCATTTAAAAGAAAATTGTCACGGTGGTTCTTTCTCGGGGCACTAAGTACTCATGCCTCGGTCACATGATGAACCATCAATGATTTCAGCGACTCCCTTAAAAAACACATTCATAAAACAATATAATATGAAATTAACTAATATATTCCGTCCAAAAGATAATATGAAATTTACAACCTCGAAATTTATACACAGAAAAATACTACGGGGCAGGTGACCAGCACGAGTAATTAAAACGCATAATCCTTTCATCATCTAGTGAAGGTGACTCGTAGCTAGCAAGTACGCAATTGAAAATTACAAAAGTTGTGGCGCGAAAAGGTAAAAAATGAAAAATATAGGCTGTGATTGGAAATATTAAGACTCGAGGGTCCTGTAAATAACGACGAAACAAGGGAGAATAGCCTTCGGATTGAAGACAAATAGCTCCTCGAGGTTCGCGTAGATACCGGCTTGCCCAGCTAATGAATCGTACGAGCCGCTGGCTCCAGCCGGATTCTCGCTTTCATCCTGCGACTCATCCACGCGCTTAACCCTCCCGGCAATCACACGACACACTAGCATGGCTCGGGTTCGCCCCTCGTTGGCCCCAAATACGGCCAACGAGTCGTGCGCCCTACCGCTGCTAGCCGTAGTTCTAACCCCAGTGGTGGCATCCTTAGTAATTTTCTGGAACCCGTGTCGTATGACCGTGCACACTCCGCAACCAGGTACTGAGCCACACAAGCTGGACGAGCCACGAGAGCCGAGGGAGCAAGTGAGGGTGGTACAGTGGAAGCGCAACAGCTCGTTCCCATCGGCCGCGCACCGGGGGTTCTTCTTGGTGCTGTGTAGCGCACGTGCCTTGACTGCGTCTCGGCAATCCTCGAACCGTTGGATGGTCCGCTGGGTGTTTTGGACCTTCAGGATCCGTTCGATGACAAATAGTGGGCTGTCCTTCTTGAGCCAGCTGGATTTGAAGATGATCTCGACTATGTTTCGGCTCGAATCTTCTGGGCCCAGCTCCGATACTGTGGATTGAAATTAGGACAGAGAATCTTAGCATTAACTAAAGGACGTAGGGTTCCACCCAAAAAAAAGAAACTAAGGACGTAGGGGTGGGTGTACATTTATGGGTCTAAAATTATTGTCGGTGGGTCACAGACTTGGTAAAGTCTTACGGTATGTATTCAAATATTAACTATTTTAATTTAAATAGCATGTAAAAGTTGAAACCATTGTAAACAAAGTGTGGCAATGTCCTTAAATGTAAAGAAACTCTACGTCAGGTACCGAGGGGGCATTAAATTTGGACAGTTGGATGAGATTAATGGTCCCCAAGTAGTAGTGGTGATATCTACCTTCTTCTTATTTGTAGTTGTTTGAACTACGTACGGCGTCGGATTTAATTGCACACGGTGAAGAAGGAAAGGCAGAATTTGGGGACATAGTACTATTGTGATTTTCAACAAATTATAGGGGGGAATTTAAAGTGTATATTGCTTTATAGTGGGAGACAAAATGTGGGGGAGCATTAACAAAAGATAGTTTTGTTGGGCGATTTTCAGTTTATTCATATCCGTATTTATTTCGACATTTGAACTCAAACCCAATATCTAAATGTTAATTCAAATCTTCATATTAATCAAACGCAGTAAATTAATCCAAATTTCATTTTGTCATTAACCGACCAAATTCTAATTGACATGAATATTTATATAAAAAGCTATGTCCAAATATCTACATACGAGGCCTAGTATCTAAAGATCAGGACAAGGTGAAGTACCGGCGTGGCGAACTTTCTGATGGAGCTCCAAACTCTCAATCTTGGGGAAGACCTCTCCGCACTGCGAGCAAGAGCATATCGTAGTCCTCGGTAGCGGGTACCTGAAAATTGAAGATTTTTTTTTTGGGTAAATTTTAATATTTCGAATCAAACATTATTAAATTTTATTTTATGACTATTTTTTAATGATATTTTTGTAATACTTTTTACTCAATATTCATTAACTCAATACTCATTAAATTAATCAAATTCTTTTTACTATATAACAAATTATAGAAATGGTGGATACTTTTTCCTTGTTGTAGGTTTCTCACAGGATTTTACTGCAGTTTGGTTTTAGCCAGGCAAAGAAAATCCAAATTTTTAATAAAATATCTATATTTTGAGGAAATAAATTTTATTTACAATTTTTTTTAACAAATTAGAGAAATAATGTCGCTAATATTCGAGTAATGTCTACCAAAATAGTAGATACCTGCCAGGATCGACGACCGAGCGACACTCGTAACACCCAGAAAGCTTGCTAAATTGCATGCCCCTGGAAGAATAAGAATTACACGTCGTCCCTCCGCCGCCGCCGCCGTGGGATCTCCCAACCAAGGACCGGCCAGAGGACGACCCGTGGCCGCCTCGACGGCTCAGCAACGACCCGGTTTCCTGACCGACGGAGCTGCTCTCCGGCGAGATGTCGGCCCGGTGGACCACCCTCGTGTTGCCGTGAACCACGTCCTTGAAGCTGCATATGGAGCTACACGAAGAGCCCACCTTGTTGTTGGATGAAGAAGAAGGGTCGTGGACGAGGTCAACCTGCTTGCAGGTGAGGAGGTTCTTTATTTGGTCCCATGAAGATGGTGGCTTTTGCTTTGGCTTTGGCTTCTGAGGAAGAACTGCTTCCTTCTTAATCCTCTTCTTTTTGGCCGGTGGTTGTGGTTGTGGGTGCTTTTGGTGGTGTTTCTCGTGTTCTTTTTGTGAGGTGAGAACCGCCATTAATGGTAGAGAGGCTAAGGTTCTAAAGCTTCTTTTTTCGGATCACGGAGAGGAACCAATAGAAATCCAAGACGGGGAAGGAGGGGAAATAAGGAGGGAGGGAGGGAGGGAGAGTAGGAGATCTGTTTGTTTATATCTTGGTTTATTAATTGGTCCAAGTTCACTCACTCCACTGGTGTTTAATGCATATTTTTACAACCGTATATTAATTTACGAATTTATTCTGATTTAATGAGAAGCATCGAATATGAACTGATTAAGATTTATTTTTACAACTGTATTTTTGTTTTATATTATTTATATCCAACCTACTGAATTGATTAATCTAAATTCGAATTAAGATTTTTGAAAAGTGTAAAAATTCTTATAAAAAATATTTAATAATAAGTTTGTAGAGTTGTATACCATTGAGTACTATCAATGTACGACAAAAGAATAGTTCTCCTTTTCACGGAGGTTGGATTTGATCATGTACGTGTAAAACGTGTCAGGACTGTCTTGGAGGATACAATAGTCTACCCAGTCATGATACAATGGTCTACCCAGTTATGATAAAATAGTTTCACGGGGACCGTCTCGAATAAAGGGGTTGGATAAAATGGTCTACCCATTTATGATTCAATGGTCTACCCATTTATGATAAAATAGTTTCACGGGTTATATAAGGGTCTACTCGGTATGATAAAATAGTCTACTCAGTTATGATTCAATGGTCTATCCAGTTATGATACAATGGTCTACCCAATTATGATAAAATGATATACCAAATGGACATCCAAGACCGTCCTGAAAACGGGCTCCGACGACCAAATCTGGTCCCCTTTTGATATCCGAACTAATTCTTCTTGTACTTCTGATAAATCAAAAGACAATCTCTTATATTATGCTGAGGAAGAAATAAATAAAAATGATAAACCCCTAAGATTGTGAGTAATTAATTGTACCACAGGGGTGGGGTAATTAAGTAAAGGGCCACTGATTGGCTCTCTGTTGACTGAAATCGTTGACCTCCGTGGGTAACGGTGTCAATAGAACGAGGAGCTACAGTGAATTTTTTAAATAAAAAAGTGGCGCAGAACGTATATTAAAATGAACGGGTTACAATACAAGAAATGCATGTGGATTTGGAGGGTGATCTTTTAATGGCAAGGCAGTATAAAAGTTATTAGACAATCCACCTCTTCGACCACTAATTAAACAAGATTTAATCTTCCTTCAATTTTTTTATAAGTAAAAATATTGTATTGAAATAAAAGTATTACATACATAGAACCTTGTCCTCCTAGATATAGAAAACCTTTAAAAAGACGAAAAAAAACTCCACCCCGGAACACAAGATAAGATTACAAGTGCAATCAACTATATAGTTAATTTTTTATTAAAAGAGATTATCACTGTAAACAATTAAACATAACCCACATAATATATTATTTTGTGAAATCTCTTTAAACAAAATTGAGTATTGTTAGATCTTATTTAAGAATATTTTTTAATATATCTAAACCTCTTATTGGTTGTACCACGTAATATTACTCCAAAATAGTATGTTCTCATAGTGAAAAGTTGACGTCATTGTTGCATAGGAGTGAGCAACCAGAGGAATAACATAAAATTTTTTTTGGTGGAAAGAGGAATAACATATTTGGAGGTTAGCGTTTGTTAAGGTTAGGGACAAAGCAAGTAGCCCACTTACTAGTACTGACCCCGACGAAGCATCGGTCTCTATGTGTTTGGACGGCTGTGTTCTTCACAGAAAGAAGAGAGTTAGTCGGAATTATTCCTTTGGCTGTCTGTCCTCTTCCTCTCCATCTTCTCTTTCGTCCTTTCCGTTGGATGATGATACACCTGCACTTGCAGATGCCGCGTGCAAACCCTCCACTTGGATATTGTATAGCAAAATTTTAGCATGCTACATGACATATAACTCATGAGTATACCAAAGGCTATTCGACTTATGGGCTACGATTTTGACGGAAATTTAGGTTTCAAACTATAGCAAGATATTAGTGCAAAGATTTGACTTTAAAAGAACTCAGGATTATAATTATATATGTATGCTAAATAGCCAGAGTGCACTTTTTTTAAACGGTATACAATATTAAACAACAAACAAATTACAAGAGTACAGTAGCACACAGTCACCCATGATGCCAAACATTGCACAGGCTAGCAATGAGGCATAATTAACGCCAAACTCTCAAGCTAAACCACAAACTAGCAGTCAAGATTGTCCGGTATCGCCCAAAGTGCATTTGTTCCAACAGTATTAGGCTTAATGCGTAAATATCAATTGACGGAAGTAAGAGGTTTAATTCCTGGTTGATGGAATATGGTGTAAAAATTTATTTAAAAATTTTTGTATGCTAATTAGATTTAAAATTATAAAATTATTAGACGGACTGCGACACTTTGAGATGCTAAACAAGAACTGCGACAAACCATTAGATTGTTTGTCGAACTTATCCGTGCATGGACATTAAATTTATCACGGGAGTTAGCTTTTGAGCACGAAACAAAATTTGTTGGCTTGATTGACAACTCATTCTACATTAGGTATACATGCTGTAACAGTTCGCCTTATTATAAGTTGTCTCTCTGCCTGCCCCTGACTTGCACCATGCCACCATCTTCCCGGTTGCTAATGGGTTCGGTATAAAGCAACAGTTCCAGGTAACTTAATTCCTAAACATGGCTTACTTAATTTTGTCTTAATTCTAGCCGTGCAGATCTTTAAATCAAAGCTCCAAACTTGAGCAGATTGGTGATGTGCAATTTACGTTGCTAACACCAAATCTGTTATCATATTTTAGGGGTTGGATTGGTGCTGCCAATAATAGAGTGAGCAGTACCACCAGAGGTACCTGGACCATTGGATGGGAGAAAAACATGTGAGGTTTTAATCATACGACTGGGATTCACTCGAATACAAGGAAATTTTTGGTGCTACACGTGAATCAGAAAATGATACAATATGTGACATACAATGGTATTTCAGTGTCAAACAATAATACAACATGCGACATACAATGGTACTTTGGCGAAAAATAATAATTTAACATGCGACATATAGTGATACAAAATGCGTCAGACAATTGTGCAACATGAGACATATATTGATACATCATGTGACATATAGTGGTACAACATGTGACATATACTGGTACAATATGCGTTAAATATAAACTTTCAAAATTTCTCTGATAATCTCTCATATTATTTTCTCAAAAAAAAATCTATCATATTATAAATTTGTCATTACGTGTGCGGACCATTTCACATTGCACGTACTATACTAGTGGCTCTCTGCAGCACAGAATCCGGACCAAAATTTTATTGAATTATTAATCGTAATAAAATTGGTGATATTCATCTGACACGATATTCTAATAAAAAAGACAGATAATTACGTTTTTTGCTCTCCAATCGTAATTTGTGGGTCCAAGAGGCAAGGAAAAGGAAAAGCACATAAGAGCGGAAGAGACATCATATAAGACACGGAGAAAGAAGAGCAATTTTGAAGCCCATTTGCATGTACCTTTCCATGTCTCCCGCTAATCAATTCCGGTGGTGTATGATGCAATGAAAAAGAATTCTCTTTGTTTCTTCCGAGCTATCAAAAGGGGAGACAATTGGCGCGCCTCCATGAACAACGAAATAAGAAACATTTCTTTTATGTGAATTGGGTACGTTGCTATACTTATCCAATGGATTCCTTGCCGAAATCTCGCATTTGGCTCATGATACAGTGAAAGAGTATTGTCTCTTACTAGCTTAATCAATCAGTAATTAACCGACAAATACTACGATCAACTGCTAAGAAAATTATTTAACTTAAAAAAATAGGTCTGCTCACACAAAGCTCAGCCAAAAATCAAGTTCGTAAGTGCAAAAAGTCAAAAACGTTATCCATGATCGTAAAAGGTCCATTAAAATTGTTGGATTCCGTACCATTATTAACCATTTTGGCCCAATAATCACGTTCGTGTGATGTTGTTCGTACGTACATGGAGGATATACAGACAAGGGATTTATAGAAGAAAATAATTAGAGAGAGCATCTTTGGAGAGTAGTTAGAAGACAGATACAGATTTGGCCAACTATTCGTTCGAGGATATGGGTGTCCCATTGTCGTCAGGGGACCAGATCGCTCTCCTATCTGACGATATATTACAGAGCCATCGACGCAATTTCAATAAATTATACGACTCATCACCGGCTGTTCCAGCACTCAACAAATGATAACATTAATATTCCGCCGAAGTATAACAAGACCTAGCTACAATTACACAGCTCACACTTTTTTAAGTTTTTTTTAACTATCTGATATCTAGATCACATAGACGACTAATTCAAGTTAGAATCATATAAAATCTTTGAAAAATGACAAAACTCGTACAACAAGTATTAAATATTGTTGGGTTACAATAATCTCCTCCCGTTCCTCTCCTCTAGCTCACTATTCGCTACAATCTCAGGATATAATCCCAAAAAACAGCATCATGTACACATCAATTAATTATCACCAAAAAATGTACACTTCAATTAATACACTGAACAGCTTATAACTAAATTCATATATTTTCTATACTACAATGACCATTTTTTATTAAAAAAAAGACTGCAGATAATGTCATGTACCTACTATTAATTATTGATATTAGTTTTTTGAATTTTTAATGCTAATTTGTTCACCGGTTCCATTGATACGAAGCAAGGTGGTCGCATGTGCGAGCGCTATAGTTTATTCCTCATCCATTAGTTGACTAGTATCCCTATATAGTATGGAGTAGGGAACCTCCACTTCTAAAAAATGAAATGTTAGCAATTGATGACGTACATACGTACGTTTACTTATGGGTGTAATAAATATATTTCAACTAGAAAAGAAGCAGAATTTTGTGAAACGATAAAACTGTTGGGGACAGATTTGTAAATATATATAGAAATAAAAACAATTCTAAACTAATTTTATTTGTATAAATCATCGTCCTGCCCATCAACTTGACTTGGGCTTTCAATTCCTTTCGCAATCAGCCCAAAAGCCCAACTAAAACCCTAAACCCTGCTTCTTCAAGTCTACCGGGTTTGAACTTTGAAGTCCCTCGGACTCGACCGTTTATTTATTTCCCGCCAACGAGATCCTTTCCAATATGATGCCTGTTGAGGTATAAAAATAATCTCGGCATTGTCAATATATTTTGAGGTACCCGGTGTGGTCGCAAGGTGACCGGTGATCGATGCGATCTGAAAGTGACCGGAGGGCGGTGTTGTCTCTAGGCGATCACTTCCGGTTTTGAGTTGGAAAGAGGTTGTTGATGGTATCCCCTCCATCGAGTCCGAAGATGGTCTTACTCGTCGAAACCGGTGATGATAGACGGCTTCTAAGACCAAAGCTCCCGGTTCGGTCCGCTTCTCGCCCGCCTGGGTGACGCTCTTCGGTAAAATACTCATAACTTTCTATCCAGAGCTCGGATTGAGACGATTCAAGTTGTTGTGCGAAGATAAGACATAAATATACGACTTTTCAGTAAGTGAGTTCTTCAGATTCGGAGTGGAAGCAGGTCACAAATGTAGGTCAAAGTGGAAGGACGCCTCTGACCTTGAAGCAGGAGCCCGGATGGTCGCTTTGACCTACAAAGCAAATATCTGGATGGTCACTTTGACCTACAAGGCGGGAGCCCGGATGGTCGCTTTAACTTTTGAGGCGGGAGCCCGGAGGGCATTTTGACCTTCAAAGTGTCCGGGTGGATGTCTCGGCTCGTGAAATGGGATGTCCGGTTGGACGCCTCGGTACGTGAAGTGATATATCCGGGTGTTAAAGTACAAAATTCATACTCCGGGTGTGTAGCAAAGGTGTTCATCTCTAGGTTCGTTCATTGAAATCTGTGTTCGAGTTGGTGTGTCAGTCCAAATTGGACCTCTCGGTGGTCGCCCAAGTCCGCGTGGCGGTAGGCACTTACTGTCTTGGCTTGTGGGCGGTAGGCCCTTACCGCCTTGGCTTGTGGGCGGAAGGCTTGGCCTGCCTTAGGGCTTATGGGCGGTAGTCTCAGCTCGCTTCAAGGGCCCGGGCGGAAGAACGAAGCCCGTTTCAGGGGCTTGGACGGAAGAATGAAGTTCGCGTAGAAGGACCGGATGGGCTTGACAATCCCAGTTTGAGAGCCTGGACGAGAAGACTATTTGGTCTATATAGGCAGAAGGTTTGGGCTTTTTTTAGTTCACTTCGGGCTTAAAGACGATAAGTTATTTCAGCATTGACGGGCTTAAGACGAGCTTTTGCGTGGAAGGTTTGAGAGGATCGGGTCGGTTTATAATTTCCTAAGTAGAGCCGGAATTTTCGAGATTTCAATAAGATTTTGGGACACAATTGCTTGGTCGGCACGACCGGCATATTCCTAGTCGGGTTGATTTGGAAACGAAATATTCACTCGGGACGGGATTTCTTGCACGGGAAGGATAGAGTTAGGTCAGGACGTGCTATATAAAGGGAGTTCGGGTACCGGAGAAGACATCCACAACACAACACACAACTACTTTACTTATCTTGTATCGCTTTTCCTTTCCGTAGCCTAGCGTAGCCCGTAGCCTTGCTCTAGCTTTAGTATAGTATAGACCGACCTTGGGACGACCACTCCGGATCCGTCTCAGGTTACTTGTTCACTTATTCCCGCAACATATTTTTGGCACGCTCGGTGGGACTAAGGAGGGTATCTGAGAATGCGGTCTAACACCTTTGCCCAGCCAAGGGTATCACGAAGTTTGTTGCTTCGGTTCTTTCTAAGGAGCCAGCACCTTCTGCCTCTCAACTAAACGTGAGGAGGAACTCATCTACCGCGGCTTCTTCCAAAGAGCCGGCTGAGATCAGCCTCGCCCCGATGGAGTTCATACACCCGTCGTCCCGATGGAGAGATATGCCACTTTTTGTGCTCGAAAGCTCTACGAGGAGTCTTTTGGGCACTATGAGGAGTCCTCACGGTTGTTCATCAATCAACACCAAGGGATGAGCATATCCACCAGATCAGTTGTACCTGTCCAACAGGCCTTTGGGAAATTATGGATCGGTCATATACCTTTCACCGTAGCTCTGCCATCGTCGGGTGTGTTCGGCTATGATCCAAAGCCTGGAACTCCTATGTATCCCCCGTACCAAACAACCCCGTACCAAACAACTCCTTACATGGGGACACATAGAGTGAACTACTCGGGACAGTAAGAGACCGCAAGGAAGGGGGCTAACAATGTCTAAACGGGATCGAGCTGGTACCAATCGGCCCAGACCCAAGACTGGTCATACCCATCTAGGGTCTCGGCCGACCAAAACTCTTTCAAAAGGAGGGATGTCTGCACGAATCCTTTGTTCAACTCAAGGGTTTCCAATCCTACCCCGACCCCCCAAGTCATATGTCAAGCACGGATGGACCTGGATGAGGAGGACAACCGATATCCCATCAATCAACAAGAAGAGCTTGATGAGGATGATGAGCTCGATGACGATGACGTCAACCAACAAGAAGAGCTCGATGAGGATGATGAGCTCGATGAAGATGACGAGCTCGATGACGATGATGTCAACCAACAAGAAGAGCTCGATGAGGATGATGAGCTCGATGAGGACGACGTCAATCGACAAGAAAAGCTCAATGAGGATAATGAGCTCGATGAGGACGATGTCAACCAACAAGGAGAGCTCGATGAGGATGAAATCAACCGTCAACTAGTGTTCGAATCTACCCAACAACAAGGGATGGAAGGACAACATCAACTCTCTCAATTTGAGGGCTTGGCTTCACATCAATGTCACAGGGGGGAAATTGGCAATCGACCCTCACGTAAGTACTTTCGTTGCTATGGTTGGCATCCAACGAAGTCAAAAAGGAGAGAGGCCAAAGCCGACAAAGGCCGACCCTAAGACCCGAAGGGAAAGACTCGAGAAGCAAGGACGGCTGGACCCTAAGAAGGCAATGGCTAATCTTAAGACCCGGAGGGCAAGACTCGGGGGGCAAATATGACCGCCCGATAATGGCATCCCAAAAGATCAGAAGTCTTTTTGTCCGAGGGGAGCTAATAGCCCAAAGAAAATAAAGGCTAACCCCAAGACCCAGTGGACAAGACTTGGGGGGCACGAAAGGCCGCCCGATAACGGTATCCCAAAAGCTCGAAACTCTTTTCATATGAGGAGAGCCGATGGTCCCAAGAGAGGGAAGGTCTACCTTAAGACCCGAGAAGCAACACTCTGGGGGCAAAGACGGCCACCCGATGGCGGCATCCTAAAGGCTCAAAAATTCTTTCATCTGAGGGGAGTCAATAACCCTAGGCAAGGGAAGGCCAATCTTGAAACCCGAGAGGTAAGACTCGGGGGGCAAGGACGGCCGCCCGATAGCGGCATCCCAAGGACTCAAAAGTTTCATTCAAGGAGAGCCGATGAAGCATAGAGGATCAGTCATCCTCGTATCAAGATGGACCTTCAAGACGAGTCTGACGCATGCAGGTATGCCTTCAACTGGCTTGGAGATAAGAGGGTCATCCTTGAGCCACCAACATAAGATGCCCTTACTAAGACTCAGAGGCGTCGCCTTGAGAGGAAGATCCAGAAGCGAAAGCAAGTCATCAAAGACCTTGAAAGACAGCTTGCAGAGCAAAGGGTCAAGTTGGAGGAGAAAAATGCCCTCCTAGCTCCTCCGCAAGTTAGACACCCACCGAACTGTACTCAAGGCCGGGCCAGGGAAATAAAAGCTTCTAAGGCAAAGAAGTACATCAAGGAGGTTCGACCAAAGGCACCCGATGACCGATACAAGAAGTTGATCCACAAGTGGGTACCCAAGGTACAAACTGATGTCCATATGAGAGAAGATCGCCCTCAAGAGAATGAGAAGGAGATCGCCCAGAAGGAAAAAGATGTCTCAGTCACTCTTGAGATTGGTTATGTAAAGTTTGGAGACTTTTCAGACAAGGTATCGATCAACAAGGCGTTCACCCTACCGGCCATCTTTAGGCCAAAACTCAACCAACCCAGCTGTCTGGAGAGGGATGAGGGTCAGGAAGATACACCTTATCCTCACATAGCAAAGATGTCCTCTGTCATTCCCATGGTGAAAGCCTCCAATAGCGTTGTCACCATTATGAGGCCAATCCAAAGAATGGGCGAACACAAGAAACCTCTTTGCATCATGGTTCACATTCTTGGGGAGCCGATCAAGAGAGTACCCGTGGATGGCATAGGTGTGGCGAACACCTTTCTTCAGTTGCTCCTCAAGGATCGCAATAAGGAAAAGGAAGATGTCAGCCCGACCGGCATGGTCATGACCAACCTTAACGAGAAAGGGAGAGACTTGATCGGCTCCGGTCTGGTAATCCCATCTTCCATCCACCAATGTATAATCCGGTGGAAGTCAGGTGGGAAGGTGGAGATTATGATGGCCGATGCATGTCTATTCATCCCGGCTATATGCTACATAAAGGCAGCATTCAACGACAGAACCACAATACTAATAAGGATGGTCTGAAGCAACGTAGATGGCTGGTTTGCCTGGTGTGCAAGTTTGATCAAGCAGAACATCCTTTCAACCCAACGACCGATTAGTGCCACACACGGGGGGCAACTACTTCCCCTTACTTATGGGGAATAAAGCAATAGGCGAGGTGACAAGGCGATTGGAGATTTGCACCTTATCACTTTATAACTCGGCCGGGTATGTCATCAGGATAGCAGCCTAGACCTCTTTGAGCTGCTCATCTTCATTCTGTTTCAAGTTAGCTGGCAGGTGCCAAGTCGGAGATGAAGGACCACGTCAACACTTCTTCCCTGACCGTACCGAAGTGTTAACGTGCGGGGGGCATTGTTGAGGTATAAAAATAATCTCGGCATTGTCAACATATTTTGAGGTAACCGGTGTGGTCGTAAGGTGACCGGTGATCGATGCGGTCTGAAAGTGACCGGTGGGCGGTGTTGTTTCAAGGCGATCACTTCCGGTTTTGAGTTAGAAAGAGGTTGTTGATGGTATCCCCTCCATCGAGTCCGAAGATGGTCTTACTCGTCGAAACCGGTGATGATAGACGGCTTCCAAGATCAAAGCTCTCGGTTCGGTCCGCTTCTCGCCTGCCTGGGTGATGCTCTTCGGTAAAATACTCATAACTTTCTATCCAGAGTTCAGATTGAGACGATTCAAGTTGATGTGCGAAGACAAGACATAAATCTACGACTTTTCAGTAAGTGAGTTCTTCAGATTCAGAGTGGAAGATGGTCACAAATGCAGGTCAAAGCGGAAGGAAGCCTCCGACCTTGAAGCAGGAGCCCGGATGGTCGCTTTGACCTACAAAGAAAGAGCCCAGATGGTCACTTTGACCTACAAGGCAGGAGCCCGGAGGGTCACTTTAACTTTCGAGGCGGGAGCCCGGAGGGTATTTTGACCTTCGAAGTGTCCGGGTGGATGTCTCGGCTCGTGAAGTGGGATGTTCGGTTGGACGCCTCGGTACGTGAAGTGATACGTCCGGGTGTTCAAGTGCAAAATTCATACTCCGGGTGTGTAGCAAATGTGTTTTCTCTAGGTTCGTTCGCGAAAATCCGTGTTCGTTCTTCCTATTTGTTCGATTTCTCCTCTAATAACTGCCTTACGCACATTAATTGATCCGATTCGGACATGGAAATAATGTCGGGGAATAACGACGCCCAGGCCGAGCCAGTGCAATACCCTAGGATAACATGGGAAGGTTGCAGCGTCTTGCTCGACGTTAACGACGGCGACCGTATGGTGTTCGCTCGCCTCACTGCTGGCTCGCAAGCTTCTCTCTCTCTCCCGCGTTCCACGTGGAATTTGTCTCTTGTATTCTGTTTTTTTTTATCAATCTGATCTATTGAAAATATGAAGTTTCGGGATCGGCAGCACGGTACAGATTGGGAATAAGAGTTGCTCTCTGAAGCCGCAGATCGGTTGTCCGTTTGGTTCGTCGTTCCAATTGGCGAACGCGAAGGATGTGCCTTACTTGTGTCGAAGGTGCGATTTCGAGTTCTTGAAATTCCGCAATGTAGGTAGTTTACTGCAGTTTGTTTTCTGTTTTGGACGTTGTAGGCGATAGATAATTCGAGGGAGAAAGCAGATTGTGAGACGGTGGATGAAGGCAGGGACAACCGGTCCATAATCGATAACAATAAGTCCAAATGTACGATTAAGCAGATTGTTTTCTTGTTTACATATAATGTATTTCGAGTTCTACGATTAAGTGGGTTTGAAGTCCTATGTGCGGCTGAGTTCCTCTTTTTTGTTTGTTGTTGTTGTTGTTCTGTTCCTTCGCTTCTGTTCTGGATGATAATATTGAGCGCTCGTTGGTCCAGAATTGTCCGTGCATCCCTCTCAGTGACCTTGCTTCTATTGAAACTTCTGCTTCATCTGAAAAGATCCGGCAAGACGATACCCCAACTGAGGAGTCAAATGTACGGCCCCGTCTTTGTTTTGCCTGCTTGTGGTCTGTGCATTGATCAAAGAAACACTCCATTTATCTACTCTCACTTAACGAAGTTAGCAAAGGCCCGAAAGCTGGAGAGAAGGCCTCACCAAAAACTCTAACTATTTGGAAGGAAAGTGGGTTCTTCTCAAGGTAGGTAGCTATCTCTTACATGTTCGAGTTACAATTTTTTATGACGTTCCCTCTCTCATGTATGCAAATGTACTACTAACTGGCATATATTCAAACTTGCAGTTTGATAATTGCTGCTCCCGTCATGGACCCGTGGAGCTTAGTTAAGGATTTCTTGCCACTCTTGTCGTTCTCAGCACCATTTGCAATATACCACCAATATCTTCAGGTAATGCGCCTCCTCTCTTTATCCGTTTTAGGATTTCCCCCCAAAACACAGGAGTTGGAATCCAACATTTTGGCCCTCTGTTATACAACTTCATATCCCCATAACAAGCATATTTTTGTTGCCAAGAACGGTCTACCAATGTTGACTCGGAGAAGAGTGGTTTATGCAGCCTCTTGCATAACCTGCAAATTAGCAAGATGGCAATTGGTTCGCAGATTTCGGAACTTTGGCTGCGCGAATATCAGGTATGGTGCAGCTAGTTCAACGTGTTAATTGCTTAATGCGGAACTATAAAAAAATGTGTCGACGTCTCCACATTGCATCCTGATCCTTGAATTATCTTTTGTGTTTATACCCTTGTCTGAAAATTTTCAGGTTTTCCATCAAGGCCCTCAGATTCGGTGCGGGCCCCCGCGCTTCTACCACGTGTTTTTTTTTCGTGGGGAATTTTTTTTTTGCCGTTGGGCTTGGATTTTATTTTTGCTGTTCGGACAGATGAAGGGTGAGAATGTAATCACTGGACCAAACATGCTTCTTTGGTAGAAGAACTAATGGGCCGCCTTATTAATATTAGTTGTCGGATTCGTGTTGCTGGATCCCTAATAGCACTAAATCCGGCCGGGCCATCAAAGAATCTTTAGCAGCTGATAAGTCTAGTGAGAAAAGTGAATCTGTTCATTTTCCCCAATTAGCACCCTTTCCTTGAAAAAAAGTGCGACAAAGAGCTCGGGAATACGAGGAATACCTGAAACGCGGTATTATCCAGCTGGCAGCCTCCTCTTTGGTAATTTGGAATAGGCTTTTTAACTTATTTTCCAGTCATTATTATTTTTTTAATAAATAAATATTGTATTTCACCATAAGTTCGTCAAAGTACATCGAAAGAGTTAGATAGTGCTTATCACCGGATTCTTAGTGATAAACACTATCTGGAACATATCAAAATATCAAACCAAAAGGTCATACTAAAGGCCCTAGGGATAAACCAAAAATTCTCTAAGAGAAGGACAAACCAAAGAACACATAACTAAGGGAACAATTAGGGAGGGTCGAAGAACCAAAAAAGATTTGAACCTCGGGCAGCATCCTTAATCAATTGGAGGATATGTGAAGAATTCTCCTCCCAAGAGAGGCCCATCACGATGACAAGACGCCATGCCTCATCAGAGATCTCCCCTTGAAGTGCCTCATCCTGAACATCCATATCAACGACTCGCGACCCAAGATAAGGCACCATCTTTATCTTCTTACGCGACTTGATCTTCAGCTTCCGTAACGAGAACGTCATTAGAGCTGCTACTTTTGTCGTTGGCCTTCGCTCACGACAACTTGTACGCGTCGAGTCATTATTGTTAAAGGCCCCTAATAGATTTCTACTTATTGTATATGTTATGAATTCAGCAATTAGGGAACAAAACGCGCAAAGAACACGGACGCAAGAGTTTACGTGGTTCGGCCTAATGCCTACGTCCACGGTGAGAAATGAGAACTTTTATTGATGGATCCAAGTCACAAAGCTATATCTAACCATAGGATAACACGTCTTTATATAATAGACGAACCATTGGTATACAAAAAATCTATCTAGGTCAAATTAGGAGTCCGAAACAAGAGTCGAGTCAAAATAGGAAAAAACTGTTCGGCGGGACTGGCGAGCACCAACTAAGTGGCGGCCGCTAGTTGCCCGCAAAATCAATTCTCTGTAATTGGGTACTTGCGATCGCAAGCAAGTTGGCGATCGCCAACTCCATTTGCTCGCCAATCCCAACAATCTCCACCTTGGCGAGAAGTCATCCCGTGAAGAACCATGACGCTCCACCCGTACTTCAACAAACTCCACCTTGATGAGACACCGCCCCATGAAGAACCATGAGATCTTGCAAAACCAAACGACTCTACTTACTCCACCTCGCACCATAGATACAGCACCACCAATAAGACCATCTCAACTTTCTCACCACCTTTTTCGTTCAATCACTTGGAGCTAGCCCCCAAGCTCGAGCTTCCGAGCTTGCTTGGCGTCTTTCCTCTAATCTCCATCGAACCCCAACTAGCAAGTCCACCTGCTGAAGCAAACTTATGACCAATAGATGCGCTCTCTATTTTCTGGTCAATCCCATACTCCGCAACCTCGAACTGCTTTTTCGCTGGACCTTCTTGCCTCAAACCAATGCTACGTGTCATAGCATACAAAGGGCAACCTTTTGTTCCACCAAGTAGAACCCTCGACATGCCACGAACTCTACTGTTCGGCCTTGAGTGAGATACCTGATTCGCCCGTGGTGCTACCAACGGCTTCATATTCCTCATGCAAAACCTACCCAACACCTTTGACGTGCACGTCCTTTTAGACAACCATAGCAGGAACTTGCTAACTTTGTCTTTGCGAATCTCAACTCTACTCAAACCATTCATGTCAAGCTTTTGCTCCATCACACAAAAGCTTTTCTCCCCTCTATCAGAACCCAACGAGGTGACTCCACCTACAACCGTGTTCCCCACTAACCTGTAGGTGTTTCTAGCATTCCTTTCACCCTTCATCACCACCACATCATCCTTCTCCACCTCCATTAGTCCGCCTACAACATTATAGTTGTACCCACTATAATCCAAGGCTCCTAACGAGATCAAATTCCTCTCCAACTTTGGAACATGCCTAACCCCACACAATTTTCTCTCAACACCATCCCACATCTTAATTCGGATATCACATATGCCAGCAATTCTACAAGTAGAACCATCACCCATAGTCACCATACCTGAATCAACGAACTTGTAGGTGTCGAACCACCCTCTCTTGGGCGTCATGTGGAAAGAGCAAGCGCTATCCAAAATCCAGGAAACAGAATGCTTTGGACTTGACAAAACAGAAAGAAGATCACCATCCGACCCGTCCGAATGTGAGACCACATTCAAGGAACCTGATCCTTTTTCCTCGCGATCACGAGTTCTTCTTGGACAATCCTTCTTCACGTGCCCTTTTTCTCCGCACTCGAAGCAATTTTCCTTGAACCTCCTTGACCACGACTTGGATCCCTTCCCGTCTTTTGCTCTACTACGATTACCATGGCTACCCCTCACAACCAGCCCTTCCGCTTGTTCATCGCCATTTTTTCTTCTTTGATGAAACCCTAGCAGAGCACTTGTAATATCTTCCAACACCAGGGACTCATTCCCCCAAGTTAGAGTTGTAACCAAATTTTCGTAGGAGCCAGGTAAAGAATTCATCAGCAACAATGCCTTGTCTTCTTCCTCGAACTTCACATCAACTTTTCTCAAGTCACTCACAAGTTGACTGAAACCATTAATGTGTTGGCTCAAATCCGAGCCCTCATTCATCTTGAGCTCGTACAATCTTTGCTTAAGATAAAGCTTGTTCGACAAAGACTTAGACATATACCTTGCCTCTAATTTCTTCCATACCTCAGCTGGTGATTCCTCATCCATGACGTGATACATCACATCATCCGCCAAGCACAAGCGAATTGTCGCCACCGCCTTGGCCCCCATCTCCTTCCACTCTTGCTCCTCCATCTTCTCGGGCTTCTTCTCCGAGAGCGCGATGACCATCCCTTGTTGCACGAGGAGATCCTTGACACGCCTTTGCCATAACCCAAAATTCGAAGAACCATCGAATTTCACAAGAGCAAACTTCGCGCCGTCCGTCATCCTCCAACCCAAGCTCTGATACCAATTGTTATGAATTCAGCAATTAGGGAACAAAACGCGCAAAGAACACGGACGCAAGAGTTTACGTGGTTCGGCCTAATGCCTACGTCCACGGTGAGAAATGAGAACTTTTATTGATGGATCCGAGTCACAAAGCTATATCTAACCATAGGGTAACACGTCTTTATATAATAGACGAACCCTTGATGTACAAGAAATATATCTAAGTTAAATTAGGAGTCTGAAACAAGAGTCGAGTCAAAACAGGAAAAAATTGTTCGGCGGGACTGGCGAGCGCCAACTAAGTGGCGGCCGCTAGTTGCCCGCAAAACCAATTCTCTGTAATTGGGTACTTGCGATCGCAAGCAAGTTGGCGATCGCCAACTCCACTTGCTCGCCAATCCCAACAGTATAGGACATTAATTTCTTTACCAAATGTGAAAGGTAAAATATAGCGTTGAAGATCAAATTTATGACTGCTAGATTATTTATTTATTTTTTCAGAAATTGATGACTGCTATGTTAATAGAAAAATTGGTAGCAACCTAAAGCAAAAACAAAATAACAAATATACGTGTCCATGTCAGAGGAGGCAAGAATCAACGGTTCTTCACCTAAACACCTCTTTCCGACAATATATAATTACTTTAGTTGGCTTCCACACAAAAAAAATTACTTTAGTTGGCTATTTTTTTGCGGAAAATAATTGAACCTTCCCTCCCCGTTACGAGATCTTTGGCCAAATTTGCTATTCCTTCCTCCGATCAATTCAACTTCCATTTTTATTCATCGAACTCGCACCCTCGACCACTACTTGAAGTAAGTCGGGGTGTCGCTCTCATTTGAATATTATTATTATCCAGAAGATGGCACACTTTTAGAACAGTATCGATCTACAATGAGGTCACCTACCGGCCACTAAGCCCAACGTAGAGCAATTTCGGATTCGAGAAATATTAGAGGTTACTAAAATCCGCGGTCGTAACTTTGTAAGTAAGATTTTTTACTTTATAAATTGTAAATATTATTTATAAATAAAATTTAACTTACCAAAAAATTATTCGAGGCACGGAATTCGTCAATAATAATTCTGTATTCCTCCATAGGTTGATAAGCCTATGACCAATTTCATATATTTAAGAGGTGAAGTCCCAATAGATTTTACGTAATGTGCAAACTCTATTTTTTTGGTTATAGATTAATTTTATAAATATACTCCAAAATATTTATATCAAGTAATACAGCATACCTAGATTAAAACATCATGAATCTCCGCTATGTGCAAACTCTACTTAGACTACCCATATCAGCAATCCATCCAATCCAGGTCACGGAATAAATTATTAATTTCTCTCTCTTCCATACCCAATTCCTACCCAATCCAATCCACTTATATATTTTCTACCCACATCAGCAACCCAGTTCACATAATAAATAATTAATTTTTCTCTCATCCACATATTATCTACTCTGATTTGTTTAGATTAAAATTATATATTACGAAAATAATTATGTTTTTAATAACACGATTAAATATTGTGATTAAGTCATAAAATTACAAAAGCAAAAATTAGAATACTAAATTAGATAAAAATAATTT
Source organism: Hypericum androsaemum (assembly GCA_963995505.1). Lineage (NCBI taxonomy): Eukaryota > Viridiplantae > Streptophyta > Magnoliopsida > Malpighiales > Hypericaceae > Hypericum > Hypericum androsaemum. The sequence goes on from OZ023191.1 coordinate 1,151,848, forward strand.
GAGGTACAAATGATAAATTACGAATATGAAAATATGTTAACATTGGACTCTATTTATAGAGATACAAAATTTAATAATTTTTAAATTATTTTTAAAATTTATTGCTAAAGATAAGCTAACCACAAAAATTTTATCCGAATAAATCTATTTTTACGAATAATATTATGCCAAGTGAAAATAACTAGATAGTTAGATAAATAAAAAAAATGGGCCAACCAATCCGCTCGGGAGCGGGATTGGCCAGCCAATCCGCTCGGCCGAGCGGAAATCATTAACATCGATTTTTTTTAATGATAAAATATTAGGGACCCGAAAGTATAATAAAAGAAAACTAGAGAGACTTCAGAATGTATTTTGTGAACAGAAAGGACTTTTGAGTATATTTAAACAAATCCGAGAGACTTGAGAGTAATTTTCTCAAAAATAAAAGCAGGGGAAAGAATATGAAATTAGAAACCGACAAAATTTACAAGGACAGCAACAACAACGTTCAAGTACACCTATCATCACCATCCTACAGACTAAAAACTGTTTCTGTAAGCTTAAATGTCGAGAGATGTGGGACTGTTAGCGGTTGCCTCCGGAACGTGTTTTCCTCAGCTTGGCACGAGTAACACGCATAGTCTCCTCTATGGGAGTCTCTTTCGCTTTAAGGTCCGCGTTTTCATTCCCCGACGATGAAGCTTCAGGCAGCATTGCTTTTGGTTCTGATGGAGCAGAAAGGCCCGCCGAGCTTTCTGATAGGGCACGAGTAATTTGGCCATTTGAAGCTTCTGAAGGTGCTGAGGCTGTCTCGGGTGCTTTTGGAGGAATGGCCTCTTCTACCTCCATAGGTTGCTGACTAGAAGATGTGCTAGAAGAGGGAGATGGAGGTTCCTCTATCTCGGGTTGTGCAGCAGCTCGTCGACGACTGGGAGTGGAAGGTTGGCGAGTTGGCGCAGGAGGTTGGCGATTCGGAGGAGCTGGTTGGCGAGCTCTGGTGCCATCTTGTTGTGCCTGAGTATCATGACAAAAATTAATCCTTGCAGACAAAAATTTCACTAATGCAATCAGACTAGCATCAATATGTATAGTTTCTGAAATTACATCTTGGCCAGCTACATACTTTGGGTACCATAAACGAACTGCTAACTGATAATCATCATAATGCTTCATATATCATAAGAGTCAACAAGCATAACAACGTGACAGTTGAAATCAGAAAAAAAGTCCCGTCAGAAAACTCGTGTAGAACAAATTTGGTTAGGAGGAACCATTAGATCTCTGGCTAAATTCCGGAAGCAGCTATGAGCAGCCTGGTAAATCAATCATAGATTGAGATACCTTCCTGCCTGCTATACGCACAGAAGTATCGATGAGAAAGAAACAAATTAAAGACGTGTGTAAGTGTGGATAGGGTACCTGAGTCCGAGGCCTTGGTGTTGACTGAGCAGCTATATATTGCAAAATATCAAAAACTCTGGTCTGACCATAACTAGCAGCCTTCTGCCAGTACAAAATCAACATATCACCAGCTCGTGTCCTCATCTCCATCAAGTTTTGATCAATGTCATTCTCATGCTTTGCAATGTAGGGTCGGAAGAAGGAATCATAGACATAGGTTGTTCCCTAAAACAAGTAGGAGCAGGAAATGCAGGGATTGTCAAACAACAAAATGAAACCTGCAAAACAAGATGGACTCGCATCCATATTCCAAGCAATTACCTTGGTTTTCGGATACCACAAGTATATAAAGAATGCCAACTTAGCTTCACTATACATCGGAACCCTGCAAGATGGCAACAGAGACAACCCCGATTAAAACTTGGTGAAGTTGCATTTACATAAACAAATTCGAACAACAACAAGCATTTCCTACCAGGAAACAAAAGCATCGCCAACCCTCTCACAAACAGTCAAAACTGCCACCAATATCCTGCAAAAGAGATGCCAACTACAATTCAATCGCCGAGCGAGCACTCTTAGACTTCAACCCAAAATATGCAGCAAGAACAAACACAATTACCAGTACTGGCACCAGAAACGCAGCTGCTCGATCTCGGGCTTGTTCCTCTCAACCGTCTTGTAGCACTCGTATGCCGGATAAGCATAGCCAAACACCATCCTGAAAAGAATCAAAATACTTATCAACTGTGTGATTTCAACCAAACCATTTCCGATTCACTAATTACAATATAACTTACACAAGCCCTCTGGTAAGGAAGGATCCTATCATTTTGTATACCTGAAGAAAATTAAAAAGTAACATTAGAACCAGGAAATAGACCTCAAACAAAAACAAAAACAAAAACAAAAGAACGGAGTAATACATCGAAATGCGAGGAAAGAAACCTAGCCAAACAGAATCAAACAGATCCATAGACAAGGAAAAAATTCAAAAGAAAAAAAACTAAAAATAAATAAAATTCACGAGATAGCTCCACCCAAATGCGCCTATCGAACTCTGGAGACACCAAAACGGCGTCGTTTTCACCTAAACCGCCTCAACCGTTGTGTATACGGCAAGCAACGCGCATTTCAACTCTGCGCCTTCTATTTTGCTTCAAGTTATGTCCAAAATAATTTCTATTAAAGAAAATAGGAGAAATAGACGGTTTAAAAAATTTAGAGAACTCTTGGGAGAAGGAGAGTCGGTACCTAAGAAACGATTCCCCGAGAAGCAAACACCGAAACGGCGCGTTTTAGGTTAACGGAGGGCCGGTTGGAGAAAATCGCCGGCAGTGGAGGATTAGCAGCGCCGGCGGGAGAACGACGGCGAACCGTTACGATGTCGGCGTCAGTTTGAGAGAAAAATAGATGGATAGATAAGTCGAGAGCAAGTGATGTAAGCGTATATAACAGGGAGAGGTAGAGAGAGAAAGTGGGGGAGCCACCGGTCTCGTTTGTTCTTTCTTGTCCTTTTTGGTAATTTACTTTTTCCCGGTCTAGCAGAGTGAAAAATGGATTATTTTGTTTTTCTGCCCCTCTTTTTAAGTTTTGAGTTTCCGGAAATTTGGAACGACATAGATATTTGCTCGCCTGTGGACGGGCGTAGCGGAGATGGTACGAGGTTCCGAGGAAACGACGCCGTTGAATCTGATGGACGGGCGGATATAGTCCGACGCGGGCGTAACATTATTAACGTGTGATTGTCAAATATTCGTATATTTATATTGTTGACTAATTTAATATTTGATCCTGTGGAAAAAAGTTTTTTATTAATTCTTAACATAGACAATATTTTGTAAATTCAAATTTGAAATTTCATAATAAACTATATTAATTCTTCTTAAGTGCTAGGTGTTTTTCAAAAGTTCTGAAATATTTTTTTAGTTATTCTCAATTTACATGACATGGAAACATTTTTTGGATGACTCTTTCATAACTAAACAAAGTTATGTAAAATAATATTGATAAAAAACTATCAAATAACATATTTACCGGTTAATTTAAGTCGTAAGGTCTATCTATATGAGAGAGAATAACGTTACCCTCCCACCGTAGCAAGTTTGATTATCTTTATTGTTCCGTCTAGTGGTGGATAAGAATTAAAGAATTTTTGTTATGCAGTCATACAAGATTAATTAAACTCTGAATACTAATATATTTGAACTCTTTCCATAGTTATATATTTTTTGAAGGGTAAAAAAATATATAACTATTAAGGAAAGAGTTAAAATATAATAAAATATAACCGGTTCGTTTGATAGTCCAGCATGCCAATTAAATGCTTACTTTTGGGTCGAGATACTAAGTGAATGTTCAAACTTAAAAAAATTAATAAAAGTCAAGAGAAACAAAATAAATTTTGTAAGATTCACCACAAATTTATGAAATATAAACCTATTTATATTATGATTATAATAAATTCTCCACGTACTTTTTAACAACATGATCTTTATTGAATGCATGGTTGAAATAGTAGTTGAAATTTAACAACATACCTTGTATTCTGTTTGTACCGATGATATTTTATGTTTGTTTTTGTTGAGGGAAAAAATAATCTTGACATTGTCGACACATTTCGAGTTTTTCTATTTGGCAAGACTGTTTTTGGTCCTCCATTGCGCAAGACCGTCTCTCATCTCTTGATTAGAGACTGCCTATGGTCTCTCCTCGGTCAAGGCCGTGCTATCTTCTTCCAATAGCCGAGACCGATGATGGTCTCCCCTCGGCCGAGACCACCTTGGTCGTCCTCGGTAGAGACCGCTTTGGCATGTCGTCCTCCGTAAGCCATGGCATGTCGTCCTCCGTAAGCCATGGCATGTCGTCATTGGTCCACCTCAACTTGTCATCCTCGGATGACAAGCACATTGGGCTGGGATCTCCGAATGAGATAATTCTTGTAGATATGGATAGATAAGACATATATCTCCAACTTTGTATCTCCGGAGCGCTTCCTAGTTCGGCTTGGGAAAGGGTCAAAACAATGTTTCAAGTATCGTTGTTGGTTTGCTCGTTGAGTTCCGTCAGATTATGGTAGACCAGTTATATATTTTGACTTAAGTCTCTGATTGAGTTGATTCCTTCAACTATGGAAAGATAAGACAAAGATCTATAACTTTGTAGTACACAAAGTCTTCAGATTTGGAGTATAAGTAGGTCGCAAATCCCTTTTAAGACAAGCCCACCTTGGGAGGCGTCCGAGCTCGCCTACGATCTTCAGGTTGCCTCCAGTCTCCATCCTGCCTCAGGAGCACGCCAAGCACATCTTGAGTTCCATTTGACGCATCTGTCTCGGGTATTTTCGAGGCCACCTTGGGCTAATTTGAGGAAGCAAACTCAAGCTCGCCTTGGACCACATTTTGGGAGCTGGCTTGAGCCTTTACTAAAAGGAGCTCGCCTGGACAACTTCTCACATTAGCTCCCCTCGGGCCAAACAAAGAATAGCTCGCCTTGGCTTGGGCAAAGAGAAGCTCGCCTGGTCTGTCCCTCAATGCAGCCCGCCTAGCCTCTAGCACATGCAGCTCGCTTGGGATTGTACGAGCAACAGCTCGCTTCGGGGTCCCATTAAGATTACACATTTTGATCTATTCATGATAAATACTCGGGCCGGTACGTGGAGCCAGATTTTCCTATATTCAGCCAAGACTTAGGTTTTCCTACATTAGGCCGAATTTTTCTATACTAGGCCAGAGCTAGGTCTTCCTATATTGGACACGGCCTAAGTTGAGTTTTCCTATATGGAACATGGCCTAAGTTATGTTTTTCAAAATTGAACACGATCAGAGCTAGGTTAGACTTCTCTATACAAGAAGAGCTTGCACAAAGGAGCGAGACCATCATAAATCACATATCAAAAATCCTTGCTTTACTCATATCGTTTTTCCTTTCCTGTCTCATTTTTTCTCCCTCTCCGTTAAGCTGACTTTGGAACGACCACTCCGGATCCGTTCAAAGTTCTCTTGACGTTCTTGTACCTTTTCTATCCAATCTCATAATTAAGTGGGATTTGATTGTTTAACCACTCAAATTAAACACCAATGACGATAGGCGAAATGTGTAACAAACAATAATAGAGTTTAGTTCAAATAATAAAAGGTGTGGTTGAGAATTGGATATAATATCTAGACCAAATTTAAATCTTGAAAACATAAAAAAAATTACTTATAACAGAGTACTATTTTCTTTATCTTAACTCTCACATTATATGCACGGGAGATGCTCAGCAAGCGCATGACGTTGTTAGAAGAAGAATCTTTCTAATTTAATTGGGTTGGATATGCAGCTATACCAACCTTTTGGTGATAATTGAAAATGTTAAGAATTCAGCAAATAGGGAACAAACGCGCAAAGAACACGGACGCAAGAGATAACGTGGTTCGGCCTAATGCCTACATCCACGGGGAGAAAGGAGAACTTTTATTGATGAGTTTCCGAGCCACAAAGCCATACAAAACCTTAGGGTAACATGCCTTTATATAGAGGCAAACCCTTGTTGTACAAGTAACATATCTAGGTCTAATTAGGAGTCCAGAATCTAGTCAGAATAGGAATAGGAATAGGAAATAAGTCTTTCCTATTTCTCGCCATCCCAACAATCTCCACCTTGGCGAGAAATCATCTCATGGAAGAACCATGAAGCTCCATCCGAACTTCAACAAACTCCACCTTGACAAAACACCGCCCCATGAAGAACCATGAGATCTTGCAAAACTAATCCAACTCCACCGACTCCATCTCGGACCATAGATAACTGCATCAATAAGACCATCTCAACTTTCTCTTCACCTTTTGTTCAATCACTTGGAGCCAGCCCCCAAGCTCGAGCTTCTGAGCTTGCTTGGCCTATTCTCTCCAACCTCCATCGAACTCCAACTAGCAAGTCCACCTGCTGAAGCAAACTTGTGACCAATAGATGCGCTCTCTATTTTCCGGTCAACCCCATGCTCCGCAACCTCGAACTGCTTCTCCGCTGGACCTTCTTGCCTCATACCAATGCTACATGCCATAACATACAAAGGGCAACCTTTTATTCTACTAAGTAGAACCCTCGACATGCCTCGAACTCTACTGTTCGGCCTTGAGTGAGATACCCGATTCGCCCGTGGTATCACCAATGGCTTCGCATGCCCAATGCAAAACCTATCCAACACCTTTGACATGCACGTCCCTTTAGACAACCATAGCAGGGCCCAGCTAACAATGCTTCTCCGAGACAACCATGGCTCCTTGCCAACCATGCCTCCATGAAACAACCATAGCTTGCTATCCATGTCTTCGCGAATCCCAACTACACTCAAACCATCCATGTCAAGCCTTTGCTCCCTCATACGAACCAACCTCATATGACCTGAGCTTTTGCCAACTCCTTCAGACCCATTGATGTGACTCCACCTACAATAATGTTCTCCACTAACCTGTAGGTATTTCCTTTCACCCTTCATCCCTACCATCGCATCCTTCTCCACCTTCATTAGCATACCTTTATAACTATCACTGTTATAATCCAAGGTCCCTAATAAAAAGAGATTACCGGGATGCATTGGACTTGATAAGACAGAAAGCCAGTCACCATCCGACCCGTCTGAATATGTGGCCATGGTTGTGGATGCCGATCCCTCCTCGTTGTCTTGATTCCCAGTTCGTCCTGGATAGTCCCCTTCATGTGCCCTTCTCCGCACTTGAAGCCACTTCCATTGAACTTCTTTGATTCCGACCTGGATCCTCTTCCAGAACCCAGCTGGTGGCTCCTCATCATCCGCCAAGCACAAGCGAATCTTCGCTACCGCCTTGGCCTCCAACTCTTCCCACTCTTGCTCCTCCATCTTCTCGGACTTCTTCTCCGAGAGCGCGATGACCATCCCTTGCTGCATAAGGAGATCGTTGACACGCCTTTACCATAACCTGAAATTCAACGAACCATCGAACTTCACAAGAGCAAACTTCGCGCCGTGATCCGACATCCTCCAACCTTAGCTCTGATACCAATTGTTAAGAATTCAGCAAATAGGGAACAAACGCGCAAAGAACACGGACGCAAGAGATAACGTGGTTCGGCCTAATGCCTACATCCACGGGGAGAAAGGAGAACTTTTATTGATGAGTTTCCGAGCCACAAAGCCATACAAAACCTTAGGGTAACATGCCTTTATATAGAGGCAAACCCTTGTTGTACAAGTAACATATCTAGGTCTAATTAGAAGTCCAGAATCTAGTCAGAATAGGAATAGGAATAGGAAATAAGTCTTTCCTATTTCTCGCCATCCCAACAGAAAATATATTTGTGTATGTTTCTCATCAATCACAGCCACTTAAATACAAAGAGCTAGAGTTAGGATTACAACCTAACAAATATACATTTGTCTAATCAGCAATATACACATTCCTAACTAGGCTAGAACACTTCATAATTAGATAAACATGAAAAGGTGTCTACACCGTCAACACAAACCGGCACAATCTCTCTCCAGACTTTTTTTAATAACCATCATGTCATATTAAAGGGTGAGTTTTTAATAATATTTTCTCCGTCTACAATATTTAATTACAAAAATTCTTTCAAGTATCTTAACACTTACATTAACTTACATTTATTGTGTTGATCCTTAGTAAATAGTTAGAATATAATTGACTGTTTAGGGCATGTTGACTATTGTTTAGATAAATCATGTGCAGACCGACAGCCGTAATCAGAGATGAATTTTGATGAGATATCAACCCAAAATTAAGTTTTGAAAAATGTAAAATTTTGGATGTTTCATTTTCTAACTGACTTTTCGGATATGAAAAAGAGAAAATAAATTTGCCTCACTTAATAGAGTGGTTGCTCGCCGACTTTCTCAAATAATCCTTCAATTATCATCCGGCGAAGATAACAGTAGGCCAAAAAGAAATACTGTAACGTAGGTCGACGCTAATTACTGGCAGCACTTTACGGCATCTTGGTGGTGCGGCCTACAATTTTAGTCGCTTGCCTTCGCTCACGTGAGCACTTTATTTTGAAGGTTGGATTTCAAAACTTGGCATTAGTTATAATAGATGAACTCAAAGTATAAGGACACTAAATTAAAGACAGACAAGTTAGACTTAATATGATAGAGCATAAATATAGTAAAAAAATCCATCGATGACAATGTATCATAGTTAATTTTAACGGCTACAACATCGACTATAAGAGTCCACGTCCTCTCTAAACAGATAAGTTCACGCGAGCACTTAAGTTGCTTTAGGAGCCGAGTATGTTATTGGTTGAGTGGGTCAATATCAAGTTAGTGACAACTTAACTACGTTTGGTGTACTTGACCAAAAAAAAACTACGTTTGGTGTAAGCAGTTCAGCTTCAACATGATATTGAGTGTAATTTTGACATAAAGTTTAATATCCATTAAATTTATTTATGTTAAGAAAAGTTTGAGTAATTTAATTGCACCTTCTTTTCTCTTAAACATCACAACAAGAGAATTCCAAGGTAAGCTGTAGTTCGTAGACAAACCTAGCAAGCATTTTATGTGGAGAAAGACATGGACGAACTGATTTCACACCTAAAACTGAGAGATTCTAAAATTGTACTTATTAAACGTGAGTATTTTAAGTAAGGTGAATATAATTCATCATGGTGCACCTCAGAAAATTTCAAGGTTAAAATATGTTAAAAAATACTTGTGTAGTATTAGATTCAAATATAAAAAATGCAGTCTTATTACTCAAACCAGTATCAATCTGTCAATAAATATCTAACTATCCGATAGTTTTTATCAGAATAAATAATGATTTTGGGATGCGGTCCTCAAATTGATGATGAACGTAACTGGTCCTTGTTGGGGTTGATCATTCGTGGGTCTGGTGTCCAAGGGCCAACAATGTAAAGGTGCGGAAACAAGAAAAATGTCGAGGAAGGCATTATTGAGTTCACCAAGTGAAAGGGGTCCATAGCCGTAGATGGAGGAGGAGAGATCGAAACCAAAGCCGAAAAAGAGGAAGCATGTCTCCCAAAGAGCCTTCGTCTTGGATTCTCTCTCTCTCTCTCTCTCTCAAAACGTGATGGTCCATTTGATTTGATTGGGTTACTGCCTCCAGCTTCCTAGTGTAATTGCCAAAATTACCCAGTTGAACGTATTTGCCCGTTCCCTTGCGTGCTTCTCTAATTATAACAGTTTAGTGAAATGTCGCTCTCGATGCATAGGACTTGTGCCCCATTCTTATTTCTTGCCGGACCACTCGCCAAACTCCGCCTTTTCTTGTATACAAACTGAATTTTACTGAAATAAGATACTTTAACTATGGTATCGAAAATTGAACATCGTTACTTAGGTCATATATTTGTATGTCATTTTTATTTGTAAGTCTCGAATTCAAATTTTATATCACTTGGTCCAATTTCATTCAAATCATTTACATAGTAAATGGAAAAATAGGATCTTATATGGAAGAGAATGTTAGCACTTTTTTGGTGAAGAATGTTCCAATTTTGTGGCCATCTCTAAAAATCAAACACGAGAGAACTCAACCACTGCGATTTGCTACAAAATTTGAATTCGCTTGATGAGGTTTTGGATTCAAATTTTACGGATATAAAAAGTGAGAGAACAACTTCTAAAATATAACCCGACAGACTCGGAAACTTTCGCCGAAATAAAACACGAGAGAGCTTCTGTATTTGGGCCGATCTTGGCAAACTAAGATGTTACTTGGGCCGAGCCCAAGGATCTTCAATCTGCACAGAGGCAGCCAGAGGAGAGGCAGCCACGTGGAGTAAGTAAAGCTATGGCGGTAGTTGACGTTGGAGCGGGCCCCACATATCCATAATTTCTCGTTTGCCAATCCCATTCCCTGGTGCTCGTTCGCTCCTCTCCACTCCCCACAAGCTCTCTCTTTCCCACATTTCTTTTAGCGCACAGAAATGCCGACGGCGGCTCGGCTTCAGTCGTCTCCGTTCGTTTGCTGTCCTTGGTCCTTCAAGGCTAAAAATGGCACTGCCAATTCTCGAAGCCGAAGGCCTTTCCCGCGCGTCAAAGCCGAGCTGGATCAGAACACGGTACTCGGGCCCTCTAGACTCGAGACTTATGATTAAGTTAGAACAACTACGATCGATGATGATTAGTTGATTTGTAGACTTGGTGATTTCCTGCACAAACTTTAACTACAAATATTATGATCAGGTGATTGCCATCTCTGTCGGCGTCGTCAGCGTTGCCGTTGGCATTGGAGTCCCCATCTTCTACGAGACCCAAATCGACAATGCTGTTTGTCCCTCTTCCTACTACTTCTTCTTTTTTTCCCCTTTTCGGGTTTTCGGATCGTTAATTTCTCTGTGTATCGAAACGCACATTGCATCCTGAACTTGCCGTGTCTCTGTTTTTGCATCCGTGATGCTCGAAGGCGAAACGAGATAACACGCAGCCGTGCTTCCCCTGCAGCGGCAGCGGGGCGCGTGAGTAACTCTCCTCTACGCTTGTCTATTCTTTGGTCCTTGCTGTTGACATGAGTTGCTGCTTGTTGTATCCAGAGAAGTGCAGGTTCTGCACGGGAACCGGATCGGTGGCCGTGGAGCTCGGAGGGGGCGAGAAAGAAGTCTCTCCGTGCATCAACTGCGACGGTGCTGGTTCATTGACATGCACAACATGCCAGGGCTCTGGGATTCAACCGCGGTATCTCGATCGCAGGTACGAGTTGTTGCTTCATTGTTATGAGCTGCAAACAGGTCTATGAAAAGTGATCACCAGCTTAAATCAAAATGACATCTGCATTGATCTGATGTCACTGACGTTGTGGTTGTTCGTTTCGAGCAGAGAATTTAAGGATGATGACTGAAGATCAGAAGAGAGGATAGGCCGACGTTTTCTTCTATCTCAGAATTTGCTCCATTTAAGTCTCGTTTTTAATAATTTTTTCACCACTGATGTATGTTTCCTTAACAATCACTGCGATTTTTTATAATTTTATCTCCAAGTATGGATGGTTTCATGAACGAACTCATTAATTTTCTATAATACAGATCTTGAAACGAAGCCCGTTGAACATTATTACTAATCCAGGTTAATTCGTAAATGTTAATATTTTCGTATCCAACTAAAAACCGTAAACAAATCAAAATTTATTCAACGCAACTCCTCAGCCTCCAACGTAATTCAACAACGGGGGAACCAGCGGGACACGACCCAGCCCAGAAGCAGAAAACAACGGACGGAAACACTTTTTTTTTTAGCTATAATGCAAAACTAGAGAAGCAGCCATTAAACCTTGTCCGACTTATCGACGTTTTTATAACTTAAACCTGTTTCGAAAGTAGCAATAAATATGTGTATTATCCGCCAGAGTTGGTCGAAGAGAAGGCCGACTCCTTCCTCTCTCTTTCCCTCCACTCCGACATCGCTTTCCTCGTCGTCGGCGATCCCTTCGGGTAGGTACCTTATGAATCCAATTGGAGAATTCTAGGATTCTAAATGAGGGAACTTCAGGCCGTTGATTTCAGAGCCCCACTACATTGCCTGGTCATAGTAAAGATAGATATGGATGCTAAAAAAAAGGATAGCATTTACTCGGGCTTGGATTCAGTGAGGACAAGAGTTGTCCCCGCTAAAATGGATCAAATCATTATACTTATAAACACGGTTTTTAATGACTGCCAGATCTGTAGATACGATTTTTAATGAAATCTGATGGTGTAAACGAAATCTCCTCCGTAGGAACGAGTTTTATGTTCTCCCCACTCAATCCAAAATATATTTAGTCATCATAATGTTAGATATGCCTAGTAAATTGGGATCCTCCTCCTAAACCTAGGAAGAACCTTGTCTACCATTCTAAAGCTTAGACCATGGATGTTCCCTCTGCTCACAGGAACTGGGGGAACCCGAAAAGTAAACTAGGGTGAGTTTCAGTGTCAGAACCAAACTCCTGGGCTTAATCTATTAGATGGCAGCCCAATCTTTATGAGCTCTAGGCCTTGTGGCCCCCAAAAATATGGACCTCAACCTGTGCCGGAACGCCCAGATCTATCTTTTTGTTTTTTGTTGAAAACCGATCTATTGGCCCAACAATCTGAGCTTCGATAAACCCTCGAATTGGTTTTAGCCGAGCGGCGTCGTTTTAAGCCAGGAATGTAAAAGTTTGGTTTCAATGTAGATAAACACTATAATTCGTAGGGATTGCAAAAAGACCCAGACCTATGGATCAAACTCTTACCCTATCCTATGGATCTTAGGGTCTATGAGTTTTGGGTAGGGTATGAGTTTGGGTCTATTTATTTAGATAGGATCTGGGTCTGAATATGGTCCATATAAATCTAGACCCAGATCCTGCCCATAGACTCATTAATTAGACTCTACCCTAGTTAGACCCTATTTAAATCCATATTTATTATATTGCTAAGATAATTATAATATAGCCGTAAAAAGAATAAGTGCACACCCAAGAACAAAAAGATGGTCCAGGAGACTTGTTCAGAAATCGCTTGAAAATTTAGAAAAATTTATTTTGAAGTTAAAAATTTATATTATGCAATAACACTTATAAGTTTTAGTTTTTGATTGATGAGCTAATCGTATGTGTTTCATTTTATGTTGAACCAGTTGGTTTATAGTTTACTCTCAACTTTAAATTGAGATTATCATTTTATTACATAGACTTAAATTGTTTATTTATTTTTTATTTAAATTATATTGAAATAATAAAAATATCTTGTAAAGTAATTATCAAAAAGATAGAATGTTTAAGGGTCGGACCCAGCAGACCCTTTAGACCCTGCGTCTTCTAGAGGGTAGGGTATGGGTTTAACAATAAAAAATTGTAAGGTCGAGAGTAGGGTATGGGTGTAACTCCAAAAACTAGGATATGGGTTTGGTCCTACTAATATCTTACCCGACCCTACCCATTGTCATCCTTAATAATTCGAAATGAGACTGAAATAAATGATATATGACGCATTTTCTTACGTCACGTGGTTCGTAAGTGGGATATGTCTCGGTCCAAAAATCGATGCTTATCCAAAAGCACAAGGCAGGATTCCGAATTCACATTATCCAGGAAAATGAAATCAAATCATCACATCCCCACATATATGTATAGTTTTAAAAAATGCAGTCCGATTGACCGAACTGCGAATCGGATAAATTACTGGCTCAAAAATAATGGTAAGGATGCTTATCTAACGAACCGGACATTTTCCGGTCAGACCGAGCGGTTGGTCCGGAAAATTCCTGTTCGTTAAGTTGGGCTCGATTTCCGCCAAAAACTCCCAAACCCGCAAATCGTTAAAAAAATAAAAAACAATCTAGGGTTCCCCCTCCGAAATCCCGATTCCAGAAATGGGCTAGGGTTCCGAGCCCTTCTTACCCCGTCGCCGCTCCCACCGCCGCACACCCGATTGAAATGGATAAAAAATCGAAGCTTGACAAACATCCAATTGAAATTACTAAAAGTGGTTACTGGTTCTGACCTACCACAACAAAATCACAGGGAAAAAGCTGAGATTATGGTTTTCAAATGGAACACGATGGAGTAGAGGAGAAGCTTAAACCCATGGCCTCTCCCTCTTGGCTTTGCTCCTCCTCTTAGCTCTTGGTCGAAATTCGAGTCCCTTCAAGCTACATCATAGCAGTCCCCAGCGAGAACAAGGAACAGGGTAAAACATGTATTTCCTCGAGAAAAGGGAGAAATTGAGTTGAAATTGTGAACTAGGAGACGAATACGGAGAGAGAGAGAAGCTACTTGTTTTTGGTTTTGGGAATTCCCTCGACTTATTTGGGAAAGGCTTAGAGGATGAGTAAGTGGGCCGGCCCACTAGATACATATTTTGTTAAAATATATCTGGAAAATAATGCAAAAAACTCAGGTCCGACCGGCGGTCGGGCCGGTCGACCCGGAGGTCGGACCAATATCTGAGTCGACTTCCGGGTCGTTTTGAAAATTATGCATATATGTGTGTGTGTGAATAATAGGTTTAAAAATTAATATTCTCAATATATTGGTCAATTTATTTCATATTTAGTATAATTATCTTTGTTGATTTAGTTTATTTTGTGTTAATTTAGAAATTTTGAGTATATAATCTGATTTTTTAAAATTTTTTTGGGTTGGGTTGGGTAAATTCTGAATTTTTTGGTTCAATTTTTTGTCAAACCTAACGAACCAAAATTTTCCGGGTCAAAAATTCGAGCCAACTACCCGGTTTGACCAGAAATTATCCAGTTCGTTAAGTAACCGTGCATACATAATTTTCTGACCTGCTCAAGGCTCTGATTCACAGTTGGACCATCATCTTGAAAACAATAGATAAATCTAAATTTAATATCACTTATATCAATCTTATTGATAAATAATACTGACAAATTTTTGATGACCAAAGACAAGGATGAGGACAAGGACAACTATGTCTTTCACCTCCAGCCATGCCTCTGTATATCCTCTCGAATTAGTTTTTTGTTTTGTTTGAGTGTCTTTATTTTTTGTATATGCATTTCTCTTTCCTTATTTTAATTTGTTTATTGTAATATAAATTTTGCATCATCCTTTCGAGAAAAAAAAAAGACAATGACAACCAATGTCCGCCACCACCAAGCCTAAAAAGTTCCAGCCCAGTCAGTCTCAACCCAATAATCATCATTACTACTGATCTCCTCAACCTGCTTTTTGTGGACACGAGTCAGCTACTCTGCGGTTGTTGCCCATTTAGTCAAACACACGTGTCGTTTTACTCTTCAATTATTCCCCGAACATTAAAACAATGAAACCCAAATGGATTGCCTCACTAATAAATACACCAGTAGCACCCTTTCTTATGTAAATCAGATCTCTATTATACGGAATTAAAAATCACAAACAACTCTAAATTGGGGGAAAATTAATCTAGAAGGCAAATGAAATCAAATCATATGGTAAATTTATATCCACTGGTAACAAAAACCAACTGCGGACACATCAAATTATTTTGGTGATGATGTCCTAATAAGACCTGTGTGTTTGATCAGTGATCACCGGTTTCAACGAGCAATGTCCGATTTTAATGTGTAGCCCAGTTGTTGTTCCATCTCCCAGCTCAGCTTGGATGCCAGCCCACAATTATGCTTAGGCTCATATTCCTGATTAATTATAAAATTAGCAACATGTCAAATCAGAATAACGTAATTGTATTCTTAAGTTCAAAAATTTGAGATTTCTAGTTAACGTAGAACAAATTTTTATTAATTAATGTAAGCAGAATGGACAATTTTTTTGGAATTTTTTTTTGTTATTGTTTTTTTTTGTTGAAATTGTGATCATGGGATGTGAAAAATTGTACCTCAAGCTTGCACATAAGTTCATGGGCAGTTTGGGCAGCAACGATAATGTGGCGGGCAGCTGGAGCAATAAACCCTTCATCGACAGCCTTGTCTATAAAGGACAGAAGTGAATTGTAGTAGCCATCAACGTTCAACAACCCCACCTGAGCCCAAAAGTCATAGTACCAACGTTACCATCTTCCCTAAAAAAAAGGTTACCATCTTAAGACACTTTCGGAATCGTCACAGGAACATGACTTTCTTCTTGTATTTTGTACCATGTGCGGGAGTGGTTGATTTGGTCTAATATAATTTCGGATCAATGTAACCAAGGTTCGTTCTTTATCAAGAAGCATTTAGGGATTAGTAATTGAGATTTTTTTGGTAAATATAATCTTATTTATAAATGGGTAATCCAGTAGAGAAATTTAATTTATTCACAAGGTTGTAACTAGCCGATCATTAGTAAAATTGAGGTTGTCTTTCGGAATCATTTCAGAACATCATTTCTTCTCTCTATATATTGTTTTCTTATAAGAAAATTGATTAGAATGCAATTATTAGTACCGGCTTGTCATGGATCCCCAGCTGAGCCCAGGTGATCACTTCCAATAATTCCTCCAACGTACCATATCCACCTGTTCAATTTTCATTTAATTATTAAATTAGCATAAAGAATACTGAAAACTACAGTATTTAGATAACATGCATGATTTTGATAAATAGACTTTTTTACATAACACTGTAAACTTTATTACAAAGAAAATAAAATTTTAAGTTGACGGAGCGGATCCCACCACCAGTTAACCCACAAACGGATAACCGAGTGATACATCCACTTAGACCTAACTTTAATCGGATAATTGAGAGGGAGCATCCACTAATCGATAGACTAAGAAACGCAAATACAACATAATTCTAACCTCAAGTTAACCCACAAATCGGATAGTGGAGAGGGACGGCCCCTTGCCAATAGGCCAGGGACACGCCAACCTAGCTCCCGATATTCAAGCTCACCCACAAGCCTGGTAAATAAAATTTATTCATGAAAATATTTATGTGAAATTACTTCTTGTGAAGTTACCGTTAACATGCAAGGTTAATTGGCTCGATATTTTTTTTAAAATTATACCTGGTAATGCAATAAATGCATCAGCTTGTCGTGCCATTTCAGCCTTTCTTTGGTGCATCCCCGATACAGCTCTTACTTCTCCGACGGTCTCTCCAGTTATCTGCAAAAAAAGAAAAGAAATTATCGCATCTTTAAACTGCGCAGTATAAACAAGAAGTTAACTTTTAAGCTATGATTCTGGGGTTCACCTCTCTTGGCATTAGTGTCTTAGGTATAACTCTGCAAAGACATAACAAAAATCAAAATTAAAACCCCCATCGATAACTTCAGTGAATTAGTGTAACTGTGCTAAAAAATTTATATTCAAATAAAAAATATTATTAAAAAAGTCATCTGATGAATAGAATCTGAAAATACATAAACCTGAATACCAAAAATTAAAAAAACTGTTATTGTGGGATAGAAGGAAAGTAGAGAGAGTGGGTGGGGTACCCCAACACGTGGCAGCCACCATTGTAGACGGCTTGGGAGACCAAACCCATGAGCCCAATGCTCCCACCTCCATAAACCAAGTCTATGTTCCTTTCCACCTGTTTTTAATTTAATTAATTAGCCGTCGTAAAAATTGATTAAATTCAGTTTTATATTTTGATCATATCAGTCCAAATCTTTTGATCATCCCTTTTTATTTTTTTAAGGTAAAATTTTATACAAATTATACCTTATCAGGTTTAAATTTTATATAGTAAGACTAAATATCATTTGTTTCATCTCGTCTTATTGTACCAAGCATTAAAAAAATAATGAATTAATCCAAATAATAAAAATTTTAATTCAGTATATCAGTCTCGAATAAAGTGAAAAGGGAAGAATAAAGACGAGCACGTACCAATTCCTTTCCAAGTTGGGTAGCGGCGAGCTGATAGCTGGGATTCTTGCCGGGGCTGCTCCCACAGAACACACAAACACGTCTAAACCTCGATTTCCTCGTAGGTTGCTGCAATAGCTCTTGAATCTCCATATATAAAAACAGATAGTGTGGTTTTGTATTTGATTATATATGTTTTCCTTATACTTTTTTGTATTAATGGTGAGGAAATAGGGGAAAATGGTAGCCGAAGCCTGATGCAGGAATTTTGGAGGAGAATGTGTTTTTGGGTGGTGTGGTGTTGTTCTCAATTGTAAACCAAAGGCCAAATATATGGGAAACGACTTGGTTTACTTATCCTATCGTGGGCATTAGGCTTCCCACTCTTTTTATAATATCCTTTTTCTGTTTACGCCACCTGTAAACACAATTATCTCACTAATTCAGATTTGAATTAGGTATAATTTTTAAAAAAATGATAAAATTGTTTCAATAAATATTTAAGATTATTACATTACTCGAACTCGAGATCTCTTGGTTAAGTCAGAATAACGCCATAACCGGTTGATCTAAAGCTCCAAACTTGGGGCTTTAGGTGTTTATTCGGGTATATTTTGTGTATATTAAGGTATTTTTTACTTGTCCTTGGGCTTTAAGCATAGTTTTTTTAGTGTTATCTTGGAGTTTATATTCAGATAGTACATATCAACTTTGTTTTATTTTTTTTAAGGTAAATTTTTTTACACCATGACAATGCCAGGATTTGAACCCTGGACTTCTAATATATTTACAACGTCTTGTGCCGTTGGACTATAAGCCCTTTGGCTGATGTTCTTTATCTAGTACTTAAGGTACGTATCTTTGGTACCTTGATGTAACCTTTCTTAGTGAACATTTTTGGAGAATATAACTTTCACTTATAAAAAAATCGGTTTATCTAAAATATTGTTGGTTATTTATATATCGATATCCATGTCCCCACCGGCCACTTCCACGCCATCGAAAATGAGTTCTTGCCCTTTTCTATAATATGCTTTCCTAGTCTTTGTTTTCAGTATGGCGACTAATTATGATCAACCAAATTGGGATATTGGAGTTCACACTTAAATGGAGAGGCGGGCATAATTTAAAGTTTTCTTGCATTTTCTAATAAATGGGAAAATTTTAGTTTAATACCGTATAGATGAGATTGAATTCATTACTCACAACATAATCCCACCAACACCAACCAGACAACACGGAGAACAGCGACACATCACAACGACATATCAGTTTGTCAACGGCACATCACAATGACACACATAAATAACGAGACATTAGACAATGTGTCACTATACTTGATGTGTTGTTGGAAAATTGATGTACCACCATGTAATATATCGTCGTTCTTTATGTTATCCGATTAGTTCTGCTGAAAATCTAACAACATCGAATCTAACCCTTGTAGATACACGTAATTCACCATAATTAAATAAGATATAATGCTCCTCTTAAAAAATAAGACATGATTCTAGGCATTATTTTTCATGTTGATTAACTAATCTGGCGTGCGATAAAATAGGTTTAATCGTTATTCACGAGCTTAAAAAAAGCTTATACACGAAACAAAATTATTTAATGAGGGACGCGTTGGAGTCTTTCCAAGATTAGGGTAAGTGAAGGTGTAGAGTAGTTGCGGTGGTCCCTGGTCTATCATCCGTTGATGTAACGTAGAGGAGGATGTGGCTGGATTTACGATCGGCTTTATCCGTACACATGGGGCCCACTTCCCGACGAGTCACAGCTGTAGCCGGTTGTTGCGTGGACTCCGCCGGACTGGGTCTCATGGGTCGTCTTTAATTTGGGTTGACCATCCGAAATTCTGCTTCAAGTATTTTTTTTTAAAGTAAATTATTTACTATGATTTTTTTTAGCATGTTTTGTCACACCGATCGACCGACTGGAGAGTCAATCATTTGAAATTAGTTCAGGCTATTACTAAAAGGAAGAAGAATTTTTTTTATATGAATAGCATAAATCAAATTACTTAAATTTTTTAACATATCATTAATAATGTATCACATTTTTATTTTCTAGCTGAGGTCACATAATTAACATTCCTAAATTTAATGCTTTATTAGTTCGTGATAGAAATTAAATAAATTTTATACTATATTTTTATCTGAAACCAAATTATAAAAAATAGAATCAACTATGGTTGCATTTGTACATTTTTTTAATCAACATAGGTCAGTCAATAATAGAAAACAGGTAGAAGAAGTTGATGGGAGCCCTTTTTTACTATCCTAATGGACGATATCAAAGAAGTAGTTTTCTATACAAAAAGAGCGACAGAGATGTAATATCATAAAAAGAGTTGAACGGTCAAAAATACTGACAAATTTAGGGATGGCAAAAATACTCATACCCTGAGGGTCGTACCCTATTCTTACCTCGTGGGTCGAAAGTATGTTAATTTTAACTGGGTCTAGGGTAAGGTATGGGTATGGGTATGAGTATGGGTATAGGTCCACTTTTCGATGTGGGGTCTAGGGTATGGCATGAATTATATGAATTTATACCCTACCCTAACTAAACCTTATTTAAACCCTAAGTAGACCCTTCTATCTTTAAATTTTACTTATAAATTGTAATACAGTTCTCAAATATTCGAAGTATATATAATTTTAATTTTCTTTATTGATATACTAGATATTTCATGATTAATCTTCACATATTCATTATGATTTATTTAAATTTTATATAAAGAATTAAAATTTTATATTTAAAAATTAGCAAAAATGTCTTACATTTAATTCAAGGGTCGGACCCTGCAGGACCCCGTAGACCCTGCGGACCCTGATGGTAAGGGTTTGGGTCTAATAATAAAATTTGTCAAGAGTCTAAGGTAGGGTATGGATCTAACTTTCCAAACTAGTGTATGAGTTGGGTCCTACCAATTTCCTACCCTACCCTACCCTACCCATTACCATCCCTAGAGAAATTCCTAAATTTTAATATATATTTTTTCGTTAGTTAATTAGTTTATTATTTTTGAGAAATTGAACTCAATAACCTCTTAAATCAATTTTATCTCGGGGCTGAATTGTGCATAGAAAAGAGTTCCCTGTCCCGTCCGAAAAAAGGGAGACCAGGGGCAAATAAGAAAAAACTACTGATGCAAGCACTGACACAAGCGTTGATACAAGCGCTAATACAAGCAAAAATCACTTTTCCTATGACACTGACGTGTGTTCCTTTTTTAATTATTTAATTTATTATTCTATTTTTCTATAGGAGTCTTGTATTTCCGTGGAGTCACTTGGTGCTTTGTACTTGCTTATTGGTGATTAATAAATCTATTTTACCTCTCAAAAAAAATTTAATAATGGATATTATTTTTAAAAGTATTATTTTATTATAAATATTTTTAAATGTAAATATTAAATTTTTATTTGTCCCTATTATTAAATGTTAACTATAATTCAGCATGCATTTTTATCGTACCCAGACATGTCAATTGATGGTACCAAACATGTCTTTTTATCATACCGAGGCATGCCAATTGATCACATGAAAACATGTCTTTTTATCGTACCCGGACATGCCTTTATGGCATGCCAATTGATCGTAACCTATCATGCATTTTTATTGTACCCGGGCATGTCAATTGATCGTAACCAAGGATGTTTTTTATCGTACTCGGGTATGTCAATTGATCGTAACCAAGCGTGTCTTTTTAACGTACCCGGGCATGCCAATTGATCGTAACCAAACATGTCTTTTTATCGTACCCGAACATACCATTTAATCGTACTCGAACATGCTAATTTATCAAAACAAATCTAACGACATTCAATATTATTCTCAAAGATGCATCAGCCAAATTTCCCCGTCAAGCAATTGCTGAAACAAAATTGGATAAAAGTGTAGATCAACATTGCAATTGAACCAACAATCACCTCCGCTATAGTCTTTAAAAAAAATTACATCCACCTTGCTTGTAAAAACACTAATTAACATTCTTCCTCACTCAATTATCCCTCTCAATTAGAAAAATAAAATTAAGACGCATAAATGGTTGAGGCTAATTAATAAACAGTCGCCGATCTTCCCCTTCTTCCTGGCGTCGCCAGGTAGTGGTCGGAAGCCTTTGGGATCGAGAGGAGGAATGGGCTTTAGGATCGCTCACTCAATCCTTCAAAGTCCAAGCATTACATCTCCGCCGTGGGTTATTTTGGGATCGGATTTGGGAGTAAGTTCCCTTATTGGTTTTATTGGAAAATTGAGATTAAGCATATATTTAGGGGAAACAAACACTAGTGCGGATTGATGACAAACTTGACGCTGCCTTTTGGAATGCAAATATTTTCCTAGCCCTCCACAAGGGATTAATTTTCTTTTGCTTAGAGATGTTAGTGATGTTGCCATGCCCCGTGCTATTTTGTAACGCCAAGTCAAGTATTATATTATAGGGGCAGAGCGATTAAGAAAAAAGTGAATGAGCATATTTTGGTAATCTGATCTATCATTTGAGATGTAAATTGATTCAGAGGATTAATAAATTTGATTTTTTAAAATTTATGAACTAATTAACTAAAACCTGAATTTTTTATAGGGACTTGCTTTATTCCTTGGCTGTTGCATCTCTTTGGCTGTTGTTGGTCTTTTTCTCTCTCGAATATTCCTTTATTTGCTTAAACTTCGCTTGCATTCTGTGGATCAAAATCATGCCCACGAACTCCATGATTTCACCCCTACCTGGCCCTATTAGCTCCGCAATTAATTATCAAATTATATGTTTCAGTCTCCCATTGATTTTTTGTATTTTCCTGACACGCCCACAAAAGGAGGGTCCGGGTCTTTTTGACCAAAGATTTTTAAATTATAGATCAATTGTGAACTGACCATTATGTTTGTTTATTAAGCACATTTCTTGATCGTAATACTGTTTGAAATTTGGGCACACCTTTATAAATTATAGTGCGGTTTTGATGGTTTGGAAGGTGGCAGAAGAAAAGACTTAATCCCTATCTTATCTTTGCATAAATAAGGTATTATTCTTTTGGATACTTTTTGTGGCTGGTGGGAGGTTAATTATACTTAAATTAAGTAGAAGGAAGAACCACTAAGGACAACACTTGTTTGTTTTCCTGAGTGTGATTTTGTTGGAATTAACATAAGATTTTTATGTAAGTAAGTGGACCTAACTCATTGAATCCTGACTCTATTTACTAGATTGGGCTTAGGCTAATCTGGTTCGAAGTGATGACTTTCACCACGTCAAGATGAATTTTATAGTAATAGAAATCAAATATATGTATATCCTACCGAGACAGAATTGCTCATAAGGACTGCTGTTGTATAATCATTCATCCACAAATGTCACCCAAAGCCAATCCCAGTAAAGTTTCAAAGGGTCTTTCTGGGTTCCCAAGAAGCTGTTGTGTCAATGTAATCTTCAAGAACGATATAACTATACTGCTCAAATATAAATTAATCAAACTAATTGAGTGTCTAAATTTGAGGTATGATTCGGAAAAAATGCCATATTGGTTGGACTGTTAAGTTGGTTCGACATATGATGCACAAATGTCCACCACCGAATTATTGCACGACTCCCTCAAAAAAAAATTTATTGCATGACCAGATGATTAATTCACTAACTATGATTACTGTTTAATGTCACCAAGTTGAAGTTCTGAGATTAGACATCAATTAAAACAGTAATGATGCAAGCTGTCTGACAGTAATTTGTTAGGATGGAATAACATTTGGGATTGGCTTCTGATACGATTTGATGTTTTTATGCCTCATAATATCTTGATATCATTGTGCTGAAGTAAAATCTTTGAAATATGACAAAAAAAATTAACAACTAATTAATAATGTTGTATTTGTAAAGATTCGAATTCGATAACTCTTGGTTATACTAAAACAACTCTGAATTATTGATCTTCATTTATGTAGTGCTCAAATGTTGCTTTTCAACTTGTTCTCTGTCCTTGCATTTTTTTTTTGCCTTATTTGATAGTATCAAACAAGGATGGGTAAACTAACATGTACTTAGATTAACTGATAAGAGAGTTGTTCTAGTTTTACTAGGTCTTAGGTTCGAGTCCTTGGGTACGCAGCAGTATTAAATACTTGTTGGGAGAGCTTTACTACCTTTTAAAAGTTTTATGCGGCTCAAAATTGAATTAGTCGGCCCAATAGACCGGATAGCAATTAGTTAAAAAAAAGAACAGGCAACGATTTTGGCATGGATCCAACTTTCTGTTAATTTCGGAAAAGATAGTTGACGCTCAATTTCCGGTTGTCTCTCTCCACGGAATATGCATGCGATGACTATTATTTGCAATCTATCTAATATTCATAGTATTATCATACTTTAATTAGATATAATTTTATATTAATAATAAAATTTTATATTAATAAAATTTGAACTCAGTATTACTTAAAGAGAATAATTTAAAAAAAAATCAATTTCGCCAGGTTTCTGCGGGAAAAATGCTCAGGTGAGCATGCAAATTAATTTCTGCTTTATCATACTCGAATTAAATTGTGTGATTCATCACAGTGAACCAAAAGTCAATATATTCCCAAATTTAGAAGGCGGCTGCTTCCACTTTCCTCAGTAAATATCTCCTCTTCTTCTTTTAAAAGAAAAAAGTACACCTCGTCGGCAGTCAATATATATCAATGGTGCTCGAGAGATGATTAGTACTAGTAGAAGAAGAATGTGATGGGGCCGACTAATCCGTGTCGAGTTCCTCTAAGCTGAAACTAATTAATCATCATCCCTTAGGTTAGAGAGAGTTATCAGGCACTGATTAGTCAAAAGGCGATTAGGCGTTGATTATGCAACTATCCAATTTATATCCAATCCCGGAGCAAAAAATGATTGAAGACAGAGAAAAATCACAAGACTGGTGCGGGCCAGCCCGCCACTTTTAACGTGCCGACTGAGATAGTTATTCTTACCAAGACAAAGCCCTACCTAATCGTCCAGATCCCCATGTGTATTGTGAAACTTTCTTCTGAACAAAAATTAAGTGGGACGTAAAAAATAATTAATTATGTCAATTAGCAAGGGCGTTATCTTTAATAGGTCTAGAGTTCAAGTTATTGAAATGAATAGTATTAAATACTTGTTAGGATAGCGTTTGGATACCAGGTGGCTTAGAAAAACAAAACACAAGTGGGACCTTTCTCTATAATAGAAGCAGAAGTCTCGTGTGAACAGAACAGCACACACCCCATCTGCTCCAACCAATCACTCCAAGAAATGGGGGTACACGTACATGTGATGATCCGTTGTTTTTCTTATTCTATGTTATCCCCTTTTGTCCTGAAAATTGTTTCTACTATGACTATTTCCTTTTGTACGGTCATACTCATTTTTGTCAACACCTGCTAACAAAAATGTCTCGAATATGAGTGCTAACAATGAAAACAAGTCCCAATTAGACCATTTCTTGAAAAAAAAGGTTCCGAATTAGTACTGATCACGAATTTGTAACCAATTTGAAATCACATAATATTTTGGTTCGATTCACATAGAATTGTTCCGAGTACAAAAATTCCCCAATATACTCTACAGAACGTGAATATTCCACCAAAAAATTTGCTTTTCATTCAAAACGATCGGAATGGGCATTTTCTATTTCGGGAATGACATGACATGGCCTAGTTCTCTCGCGATCAGACGAACCCGTGCACTTGATTGGTATCATCCAAATAGAAAAATATTAAACTTTGGAACAATCTCGCCGAAATTTTCATGGTGTCAATGGAAGGGAGTTGAGCTGGAAGTTGGTTGGTGAAGAGTCTCAATTCCCTCGCACCAACTGACAATTCGAAGCTGTGACAGCGTCGCACACGTGCAACTACATGGGCATTCAAGTTTCAATGGACCAACGAGAGTTCGGTATAAAAAGACACTTAAATTTATTGAAAGAAATTTTTTGATTTGAATCAAAGTACCTAAAACATCATTGTGATAGCCGAAACTAAATAAGATCCAAGATAATAGAAATTACTCCTATTAGCTTATCCGTGTTAGTAGTCTCGCAATTTACTGTCCATTTAACACTTCAAGCCACAAATGAAGTTTAAAATGAAATAAACGGCCAGTAATGAAGTCACTTCTAGGCAAAGCAGTTCGAAGTCGATGAACAAAACCAATTGCTTTCTTCCCTCGGACCAGTTCTCTTTATCGCCAATTTTGACCAATACTAATCATACAACAAGAATACGATAGTATGCGTACTGTAAAACCTAGACCGATGATGGTTCAATTTTAATGGAAAAAACAAATCCAAAACTGGAAAAACGAGCACATTCCACGATCTTGCAAATTCGTTATACTAATGGTGGGCATGGGGCCTACGTCCAGGATGGTCTCTCCGACCAGCTCCACCATGTGGAAATCCCTGCACTCTTGGGTTTGCTCCTCCGGGATGAGCCTGCTGCGGCCTTCTACTTACTCCGGGAGGCGGCTGAGACCCATATGGACCGCCATTATGAGGAGGCATCCTATTATTTCCCCTTCTGTCCAATGCAGTAAATTGGTTTCCCCTTGCAGGGATATTATGGCTGGCTGGCGCAGGAAACCTACCACCAGACCCGTGATAACCACCGGGGACTGGAGGGTAACTCTCATAACTATCATAACCTTGATACGAACCAACAGCAGCACTATTATTTGGCAGATGCAACACAGGCTGGTACTGGTAGGCGTGCCTCTGGTTATCTCTTGCATACCGAGGGGGATGATTGTACGGAGAACTTGCAACTGGTGGAACATAGGGTTGGTCAAATGGAAATCCCGTGTCATTATACGGAGGTCTTACCGAATTCACAGTGCGCTGGTGATTTGTATGAGGAACCACCGCTCTTGGGTGCATCCCATTGGGGTGATAAGATGGTGGCCTGTAAGCATGAGACTGAGCATGCATATGACTGCCGTGAACATTACGATCACCCTTCAATTGCAAGCTGTTAACTACTAGTCGCCGTGACGCATCTCCGAGCTGATGGCCAGAGACACTGCCAGGTGGATTTCGCCTGAAACAAGCAAACCAAGTTTTCACTTAAATTCAGATACGAACTCGCCCTGCTGATAGTTTATGCAAATGAAGAGCCTTCTGGCCATAATTAATTTTATAAACATCACAACGCACCTATTATTTTCCCAAGGTCTGCGCCCAGAATCTTCATGCCACAAAACAGTTTCCCCTTTCAGATCTCCAGCATCCACCATCTGAAAGAATAGAAAGAGGAAGAACTATCAAGTAACATGACAGCGATGCAAACTACCAAAACTTGTAAAGAATGCCCGCAGATGGCAGGACGAAACGAAATAGTATAGATAGTAGGCCGGCAGAATCATGTGTATCAGGTTTTCCAAAGCCCTAATCTCACATGTTGCAACCACCCATCCAACTACACGAGAAAAGCTAAAATGGTAAATTAATAACAATAACATGCAGATTACCCTCAGATTTAAAGATGCTAGGAAAACACATGGTAAATACAGCTAAACTAGCATATGCGAACCTTCTTGGGAAAGATTACTCCAGGAGGTGGTCGAGCTATGTGTTCGTGTGGATCAGGGAGTCTGTATATAGAACATCTGGAAAGAAAGAGGCATTAGTCAAACATAATGGAGTGGTGCACGCAAGGAATATACATAGGAACATCTCCCAATAACTTAAAGAAACTTACATGACTTCATTGTCCAATATATCTTCCATTTCTGGAACAGGAGACCTGAATACAGGAGGATGAGTATCTCCGGCACAGGGAGATATATATCCATTCATCCCATCACTGCATACATCCCTAAATTAATTCAGAAAATTGTTGAAACAATACAAAAATATTATGGAGCAAAAAACACAACGAAATTAGACAGACATCAAACAATATGAAAAAACCTCAAAGACAACAAACCTCAAGTTGGGATCGATGCGTTCCTTGGTTTGAACCCGTTCTTGATCAGTCAGTTGTTTACAGCGATTATCGAGGAGATATATACTCTGAGAGAGAGAATGAGAGGACAAGACAAAGAGCATGTCCAACGATGGGCAGTTTCTCCTTGCTTCTTCATTCTACAAGATATCAACGTGAACTTGTATGAGAGGTACATGGTCATTGGTAACAGCAAACAAGCAGCCAAATCGAGAAAGTGAGAGGGAGCCAATGGAATTCAAGAGCCGTACCGTCAACAAAATTTCGACATTCTTCACCTCAGCTAGAAGGCGACTTTCATCAATGAAAGGCAATTTTGCAATACCCTGTAGGGAGTGAAAAGATCAAAATAGAAACACCACGGAATCAAACAATCGACTTGAATTGGATGTCACAGTGAGCATATTTCGACAAGAATATATACTTACTTGCCATGAATACCGTTTTCCATTCATGTCCACTTCAAAATCTGGAAAAGGTGAAACAAGTTTCAAAGATAGATTCATTTAAACAAGAAACCAATCCGGTGGATCTACATTCTCAAAAGAGGGGCATACCAATAGGGTAAAAATCAATTATCGGTGAATTTGGATCTGTCATCAATTTCCGATAAGGAAGAGGAAGAGCATGGGAACTGCCAAACAAAGGTAAGTACACAAAGAAATTAGGGCATTGCTCCGACAAGAAGTAAACACAAAGTTTGAGTTCACAGTATCAACATCTCAATTGGTTACTGAATAGACTACACTGTGGTTGGTTTCTCTGCTAATTGAAAATGAACCAGCTTGTTATATGGATAATGGAAGTATGATTACAATTATCTAACATGTGAGTATACAAATAAGCTTGAACTACATTATTCAGAAAAAAATGATGCTATATGAAGATCATTTTTACCTTGCCGCTGGGAAAACCCCTAAAAGCTGATTAAATGGCTTGAATGGAGTACCCAATTCAAAGCTGATGTCCAACTGACCTAGATCCTTGAGATCAGATGCAAAGGGTGCATAGTGGTAGGGGTAGAACCTGAAACATGCATTATATAATTGTAGCTATCAAGAAATAAACAGAAGCATGACACTAAAAGTAGGCTAAAAGAAAAATACAATAGCACACATTTCCCAAGGCAACAGAACATGATAATTTTGACCAGGGAACCGAGGGATGAAATAAGAGGCCAGCCACTTTAAAAAAAAAATTTTTAAGGGTGGCAACATTATAACTGGGTCCACACATTGTTCTGGAGCTTTATACAGTTGAAGTCCGAAGTGGGAAAGCATGCAAGCAACCAAAGAGGTGAAGAAACCAAGAAGATGAGGAGACAAAGGAACTCACCACTGCCAAGAACAAACTCCTTCATAGTAGTAATGCATCACCCAACACAGCCCTTCTGTGTACTTCAAGACCTACTCAACATGTTGCATTAAGGTTAATAAACTTGACAGGCAAAATCAAGACAAAAAAGAATAAACGTCTAGAGCACGCAAGATTACATACAACATCTTTTCGTATAGCTTCAAGCTCCTCGAGAGTTTTTGCAGAAAACTTCTCGTCGTAGTATCTTTCCTTCCATCCCGGTTCTCCCAATTTAATCTAACAAAGAGTTAATACAACAAAAGATTCAAGATAATGGACAGAATAATTAAAAGTTTACAAGAATTAGAAACGGATGACAATGTGAAACTGGTGGTTGCCATATAAATCACAACAACAAGAAAAAAGGTAGGATGAACTTGAGAAGATGCATTCGTAATACTATTCAATTATAGTTTTCAAAAAGACATGAATCAAAATAAATAAATAAAAGAAAATGAACTTTCTGTGAAAAAGCACATAGCTTATATGTACAGCACACAAACCTTGTCTTCCTCTGGATCGGCTGAGTTAAACACATCATTCTTCTCACGAAGCAACTCCTTGAGCTTTGTTTTCAATTCTTCTTTACTTTCCTGCACCTGAAAGATGAAGCAATTATTTTGGGCAAACAATGGAAACCAAAATATTTTCTGAACTCTTAACTCCTTGCCAGCAAGGCTCATACCAAAGAAAAGCAAGCCCCATTGATTATGAGTCCTAAGCAATGGCTGGAGGAGTCAGAATTACACTAAAGTGCCTCTCCGAAGCAGGAAAACATACATCTATTTCCAGACTGTTCTCCGCTTCAACAATCGCAGCACCGATGCTAGCCGAAGAAGACAAGCGTGCAACTTTAGACGCCCGAGAAGATGACCCTTTATCATCAGACACCAAAGAGCGTTTGCTCTTAACATTTAGATCAGCACGGATCTCTGTGTTTTGCTGAAATGGGGAAGGGCCAGAGGCTGAAGCAAGACGAGAACCATGAAACCGAGCAACAGGAACCAAAGACTCAGGTTGAGCTGCAGGTTGTGCATCATCTCCTCTTCTTCTTGCCTGTGCTTTATCACGCTTGATCCTTTCTGACTGCCGCTGTTTATATCAGCAACAAGAAATTGATGAGCCCCGCCAAAAGCTTGAGAATACACAAGGAGGTACATCATACATGCAATCACGGCATTAACAAATACAAAAATGTACAACTAATACAACAAAGAATGTGGAATTCTTGAATAAGAATCTGTTCACAGCAAACATCCATCAGCATAAAATGACAGCTAACTCAAGCGTAGCCTGGCAATTTAAAATCATTAGTACCTTCTTGCCTCAAATACTAATGCACAAGGACCAGTGATAAATGTTCATATGGTTCACATTTATTCTACCAACGGCACTACACTTCCGCAGGAACCAGGAGAACCATTGAATATGGCATGACTACAATACTTCTGTACTCTCCAACAGATTTTCATCAGCTACAAAGTCAACTACCCACGGTACAGTAGCATCAATCCAAAGTTGACGCTTCAACATATGGAGCCTAAACATGACGTATAAAGGCACCAACCTGATGTAATCTTGCTCTTTTCTGGAATATCTTATCTTCAAAGGAACCTACAGCTTGAACGAAATGCTCCACCCGGCTCAAAATTGGCTGGAAAAAATATTACAGTTTGGCCTTTCAGGTTACTGAAACAAGTTGATTGAATCACTCTTTGAATCAACTAGAAAGCACAAGCCCACAAACCTTGCTTCCATCAGTCAAATATCCCCCCATAGCCCGAAATTCCTTCTTGTATACTGCCATCAACAAGTTTATTGCACCCTGGAAGAAAGCAGTCAAGTAAAAAGGTCATTGTGAGAGTCATGAGCAATTCTCATCCCTCTAATCATGTATACATTAAATATTTGTGTGCACAACACTAAATGGCATGTCTAGAAAGGAATGCAATCAAACCATGCATTTTCAGTACAAAATGTTCTTTAAAAAAATCTTATTCCACCTAAGAGATAATCTCCAAAAATTTGCAATAGAAACAAGCTTTTGTTCCTTAATTATCAGCATCTGATCAATACAACAATCTTTATGTCCATCAATCGCTTTCAAAATCACTCACGGGACATGTAAAACTGCCCAACTCGATTCATTTCCAAAAGCGATTAGTTGTTAGAGGTAAAAGAGTTCAAACATTCACAAACCTCTCGAATCTCCAGTGTGGGCATATGTGGTAGGAAATCATTTCCAACAAAGAAACACATAAATATAAAGTCATCCACTATCCGTTCTATGTCAGTTTCGAAGGGGGGATTTGGAATTTTGAACTCATATTCCAGATACTCTCTCAGAGTCCAAATATTCAGGAACTGCAAAAGAAAAAAGGCATCATATAACGATTACAGTGAAGGCCTAGAAACATGAAAGTTGCAATAAAATATCACACACTAAACCAACCTGGTAAGGCTTTTTGGCCACAGCCTCTTGCTCACTTTTCTCATCGAATTCCCCTGCTTTCCTTTTTGCCTTACCTTCACAAGCTGCCGCCATATGACCCATTTGACCACATAAGAAGCATTTATCTTGTTGTCCAGGAGTGAAAACAACCTGCAAACATCATGAATGAGAGGAAGTGTTACAGGATAAAAATTATCAACATCTGGTCACATTTCTACTTGTCCAAAAAAGCCTTCGGTCTCCTTTCTCAAGATTATAGTTGCAATAGCAACCATCTGTCCAAACAGTCAACAGTATGTGCAAGCAACATACCTCACGAAGAATCGAAAAGTGGATTTCATGAGTAGCCAGACCCAGCATAATCAAGTCGGCATCCTACAAATAAAAGCACATAGGCAAATCACGTCAACCCTGCTAACAGAAGCCAAAAATATCAAGAGAACCAAAATGGTGGAAGAAAGATATATACCAAACCATACAAGCAATGGCGTGTATTTGGATCATGACCAGGAAGATTTCTTTGCAGACGGATGTATGCCATAACTTTATGTTCCCCTTCACCAGGAACATTGGCATCAGAGAGAATGACCTACAAAAATAAGGAAAAAATATGTGGCTGATCATCTCTCCTAGGTCGTCAAGACTCATACGACAAACGTCGGAAAGGGAACAACATATGTATACACTGAGATATTACCTTAATCTTTCTCCATCCAGGATCATTATTCAACCTCTGGTGAATATAGTATTGCAGTGCCACTGAGAGGACAGCCATGAATTCAGTTCCGGGGGTAATAATATTGGAATCAAAAGTTTGGGATTCCTCTTTAGGAGGCAGCTTTCTACCCTCCCTTTCAAACTCCTCTCTCAACTTCTCTTCTTCAGCAGCCTATATGGAGCCAATGACAGGCAGTTTTACAAAAAATATAAATTCAGTAATATAGCATGACTAAGAAGCCGTGGAATCTGATATTCAACTTAACAGGACAAAAAGGAGAATAAGAAAATATTGCCGATCTCCTCGCACCGGAAAGACAAGAACAGTCAAAACACAAAACTTCCAGAGATACAGGCAGGAAAATCGGAAACACTGAAACTCAAGTAAAGGATGGTCTGTGTGGTATCAGGTATTTCTCCAAAAATAAAACGCTAGCACATCCCGATAGAACCAAGAAAAATTGCTACCTAAGCATTCTCGGTGTTCACTGAGTCTTATCTACTATAACCAAATTGGAAGGACAACCAACGCATGATTCTTTAAGTGATGTGTGAAAGTGAATAACATACCGCCTCAGATGCGTCTTTAGCCGCTCTGAAACGCCTTGATCTTTGCTGGTTCATTTTTGCCCGAGGCGCAACACCGTCTGCCAGATTCAGGAGGACAGAAAAACGAATGAGGAATGCTTTGTCAGTTACAAAAGGTCAGGCACAGAAGCATTTCAATTCAAACACCCACCGATTGCCATGTAGAGCAACTTCCGAGGCCGAACCATCACGAAAAGCCTATCAATGTAGTCAAACATGCACTGGAACACCTCATCGAAAGAAGTCGGGGAAGGCTGTCACACAAAAATAATTCGAAGAACACTAACTTAATCATCAACATCTCAACATAATCGTCGGCGAATGACCTAAAACATTAACGAATTCCGAAAAGACTTACCCTGTCTTCGGGATGGAAGCAAGGGTGGATAATCCCGTTCATATCGAGGTACAAGTTATCGTACTCGAGATTGTTGGGATTAGGACGGCTAGTATCCACCGGGATCTTGACGCCGTCGATTTCCACCGGCTCTTCCTCGATCACGTCCACAACCGTCAGCGGATACTTCTCCGCCAACCACCGGTAGAACGCCGGGACTCCCATCGCCGATCAACGACAAGATCTAAGCTCTCGCTTGAGGATCCCGATCTCGAACGAGAACGGGAGAGGCGATAAAACGGCGCGCTTCGGAAACCCTAACCCTAACCTCTAACCAGGTAGAATATGCGGGAAAAGAAACCATATTCTATCTCTTGGTGGAGTTTATATACGGGGGGAGAGGATATCAGATATTTTGGTTGTGTGAATTGACGAAATAGGGCAAGTGATAAGATATTTTTGTAAGGGGAAATGAGCGAGGGGTTTTATGTCTTTTCACTTTATATGGGCCGAAAGTTGGGTCGATTGATGATGATGGGTCGGACTAGGATGAAGTTCGTGGGCTTGATATTCCAATTTTCGTTAATTTCTTCCAAAAAAACTCCGATTTTTATTCCACCACACATACGAGTCGAGTCGATTAAGGCAAATTCGATCCGAATAGAATTTTTTAATAAATATTTAATATGTTGTGTTGTACCTCAAAAAAAAATTTACAGTTAAAAAAACGTTTTTAGTACTTGGCAATTTGAGCCTTGTGGGTGCATAAATCCAAGTCCCATTTTGATCTTAGCCTGGTAACCAACTCTAAAATAAGCTTCTTATACACGCAGGATGGAAGAAAAGGGTTACAATGGAGAGAAATAATATCAATCGCTTTCAGCTGATGTTTCGAAAAAGAAATTCAATCATTTTAAGATGTTGTTTTTCAAATTAAAAATTCTTTTAAAATTTTGATTCAGCTATTTCAATCTCCACAAGTTTTATACGCACTTGAACATACGTTAAAGTTAGTAAGTCATACATTTAAATAACTTGAATAAAATTACCCAAGTAATTCACTCGCTTGAGATTATAACCTAATTAATTGAATTTTGGTGATATGGTAAAAAAACAAACACAGAGGTAAATTAGTAAGATCATTGTTATTATTTAAACAAGAGTTCGATTGACGAAAAAAAGATTAACCAAGATTGGCTTGGAGTGGATCCACGTGCTTAGCGTGGGGTGGGCCAGCCCGTTGAAGGGATTCATGAAGGAGGAGTAGTTGCAGAGTTTGCATTTCAATTGTCTGAGGATGGAGGATGGTTCTCTGGGCAATATGTCGGTTCCAATTGATTGATGATGAGACTAAGGAGTGTATTGGGTCGTCTAAAGATGTTACCTTGAATTGTTTACGAGAAATGTCAGCAAAACTATGCAGTGATTGCAGAAATAGCCATATTCCATGGGTCGGAAACCATATTCATTCCCTCCCCTTGACTATCCCGTTATTGAACATTGTAGTGGCTTTTGGAGCACGGGATAACCAGGATGTTGTCATTTGGGCCAACAACTTATCGTTCAGGTTGGCCCCTTAAAGCCCAACATCGGCCCCGGCAATAAGTCCTGGGCTTGGGTTATCATTTAAATTACACACAAAGAGAGAGTCCTGTTTGGCGAAACAGATTAGGAGCAAATAGCAGATTAAAGATTAGGAGCAGATAGCAGACTCAAGAATATGTTTGATAAAATCAACTAGCTGATTCAATTTTGATAAAGGAGAAATGGTCTTATTTATATTTCTAAAATAAATATTTTGATAAAGGACAAATGATTAACTTATTGAATATATTAATTTCTTACATTTGGTTGGAGAATAAAATAAGAATAACAATAACAACCATGTCAATATTTATTTTTCTGAGATATCTATATTACGATAAAAAAATTATAATTGTTAATTCATACTATAAATCGTACAAATCATCTAATGCAAATAATAAAACTCCACAATACTTCGTTTCAAATAAGAGCTCAATATATAACAAAAAATAATTTTGCTTATCAATTTAAAAAATTATTGAATATGATGAAGTAATAGAATAATATCTAGTTTAAGGATAAAAAATAGTGAAAGTTGTTGTATATTTGAACAAGTATAGATTTTTATATGATGCTAAAGAGAGATGTGAAAAAAAGTAATTAATTCTTGTCGTATAATTATAAATTCACTATGAAGAGAAAATTAATACCAACGTAACATAGAAAAATAAATGATAATCTTACTTTCGAGGTTGGATGCTTGAAGGTTGGATGATAATCTCATCTTAATCTAATTTGAATTAGTAGTTAAAAGAAAATATCTTGATATTTGTTTAGTTAAATAGAATCTTGAAATTTTTAAATAATTTCTAAGCAAAATAAATCTCTTAATTTTTTTAACGAAATCTCTTAATATTTAAAAGAATTGGATTAGGTACGGAGAGAGAGGGGCTTTACTTGTACCAAACGGGATGAAATCTTGACCCTTGATTTTGATGACTAGGCGCGCGTCAGAGATCTAACGATAGTAATTTGTTTGGAATATTTTTGTCTTTTTACGTCCCTCTCTCCTTCCTCAATCCCTCTTTCATTTTCTCTTCGTTTCTTCCCGTTTCTGAGCCGGCTCCTCCGCCGGTGATGACCTCGACGACGGCGATGGCGATGGCGACGACCTCCCACTCTCTCTCATCGACGACGTGGCCGTCCTCCAGGATTGGGGGGGGTGGGGGGCCGCTTCATGCCCAGCTCCTTTCTTGCTCGATTAGTTAATTTCCAGATTTAAGGTTCCTCGTCAATTGATGGTTTAATTTATTTTCTCGATTGTTCTGGCTGCTGACTCGCCCAGAATTGAAGAACAAGGAAATCCAGTGTATTAATTGATCGTCGAGAACGACTGCCATCCCTTGCTTGCTCGCCTGGAAGAAGATGAGTGTATTAATTTCTTCATCTAGTACACGCCATGCAACCAGTTATTGAATGCTCAATAAAAAAGAACCCCTGGTCTAAAAAATTTGAATCAATTAATCTTTTGTCCTTAGGTTTGTGGATTCTTTTTACATTTTGATTGAAATGCTGGGTTATGAGGTCGTGTATATGTTTAAGGTGTTTGATGAAATGCTTCTTAGGGAGTACATGTACAGTGGTAAGGCGGAAGAAAAAAAGTATGTCCTAGGTTATGCCGGATTACGATTAAATGGCAAATTTGGTTACGATAAATTGGCACGCCCGATTACGATCAATTGGCATGCCGGGTATCATAAAATGATATGCTCGATTACGTTAAAATGACATGTCGAGTTATGATAAAATGGCATGTCAGGTTACATAAAATGGCATGTTCGATTAAGTCAAATGACATACCCCACTACGACAAAATGGCATGTCCAGTTTCGATAAAATGGCATGCCCGGTTACGACCAAATGGCATGCTCGGTTATGAATAAATGGCATTCTCGGTTACTATAATAAATAAATAAATTAATTAATTAAATGAGATACTCAATTATGTTAAAATGGCATGCTAGGTTACGACTAATAGCATGCTTATGTCTAGTGACATGCCCGGTTAATATTCAATAAAGTTTATAATTAATTAATTAATTTAATTATAAAGTAAAATGACATATTCGGTTATGTTAAAATGACATGCCTGACTATAACTAATGACATGCCCAGTTAATATTTGATCAAACTTATAATAAATAAATTAATTAATTAATTAATTAACATACCATATGTATGTTCGACTATGTCTAATGGTACCTCCGGATATAATAAATAGCATGTTTAATTTTAATAAAATGACATAACTTGTTACATTACAATGATAAATATTAGTTAATACTTATAATAAAAAACTAAATAATTAGTTAAATAATATATCTGTTTGATTTATTTTAGTATAATATACGAATAATAACATATTTTTTTTATAAAAAAGGAATGAACAATGCAGAAAAGCCCTTCATGTACTCAATCTGTGCCCATATTTAAATAGTAGTTAAAAAAACTCCTAATATTTATTTAATAAAATAAAATCTTTAATTTTTAGATAATTACAAAATAACCTAATCATTTGAAACTACTCCTAAATTACAGTAAAATATTTGTAAAGTGATCCCCTCTAAATTAATAAAAGTCCCGCTCCCGAGTCGGGACCAGTGTTAAAATTTAATAACCCCTCTATCGTAATAACTAATACTTTTAAAGAAAATTTTAGTAGTAAATCTCGGTTGCAATTTTCACATAAAGTAATATTTGCGAAAAAATACATATATTTTTACATATTTTACAAATTCGAAAAATATAGTAAGACATTAATTTGTGCTAAACTTGCTTATTTAATAAATTGTACATCATCATTCATCTTCTCAATCATTTTAGAATAGTTCTTGTGATCAACGTCTTGTTCTAAGAAAATATCTCAATCGAGTATATCATTTGAATAACGCTATAAGTCTAAATTTTAGGTAATTTGTATATAGACTAAGTAATTTTTGGTATTTACGTATTTATTGTTCAAAAACTCAATTTTAATATTTTTGGAGAAAAAAAATGTAAACCACTCTTATCTAATAACCTCTCTAAAGTGATATTTTTCTCCAGTCCTGACAATATCATTTTAGAGAGATTTTACTGTACTAGTAATATATTAGTTTTACCAAACAGGTAGATTGTCAATCTACTCTTAATCTACGCTAAAACTACTATCTACTCCTAAATTATTATTTTCCAAACAGAGCGAACCAAACAGTGACCGAAACCCGCAAGCGTGGCCTAGGCTATATATTTATACCATGACCATGTCAACTCAGAGGTCTCCATTTCGAACAATGAGAATATGTTTGTATTAAAATTCGGTAAAAATAGTATTGAGATTTTTATGGTTCAACCTAACACGAACATGTAAAAATTGATTCTTAATTACACTACGGATCAGGTACTTCTAGCTCGATAATAGCTAAATACGCATATCTCTTTTATTTTAGAGCACTCAAAATCTCAAAACAATAAGTTGAATCAACTATCACACCAAAATAGAAGTAGCGTACCTCAGGAAAATAGTCATCGAATTTGGTAAAAGATAAGAGTAGGTACTCTCTTATCGGTTAAGCTAATCCTTGTTACGGGTATGTTCATTCACACAAAATTTACATACGTAAATTTTGAATTCAAAACTTCTTTTAAGTAAATCTGATTTTTGCCATTCGTTGTTCAATCATGTTGTTCTGTCACAGTTATCTCTACCACCCTTCCAATTTCGCACCCAATATCTTTACCAATTAACGCACATGCACCGCCGCCGCTACTTACTTACGATGGCAACATTCCAACAAGTACAAGTTACCATCACAGATGACGACCCAACTGGGCAGTTTCTGTTAACCATTCCGATATATATTCCTTGTGTCCTTTTAAATCAACTAAATCAACTAATCAAGTTCGAGATATGGTTTTACCAGGACATCGGAGGGGTCAACTCCCCATTCTTATTATGACCTTGCCGTGCTAGATTAGCCATCAATAGATCACAAATACCTTTCGGTGATTGTGTAATGGGACCCGCCTCCACTATATTGTGACGTTTAGATTCTTCCTTTCAGGAACCTTTCTCGTTCACAGAACATGCGATAGGGAAGACTAGTTTTGCCTTCGAAGATTGTGACCTCCTCTCCGGGACCAGTCAGAAGTATATTTTTTGTTGTGGCAGGGAACTTAACATAGCTAAACCAAGTTTGGTGTTCGAGATTTTGGGAACACTTTAATGTTAAATATTTAGGAAAACTTTACCACATTTGAAAAACTAATTCGTCTCTAATCTAGATTAATTAGTTCAATAAAACTGGATACCGGATGGTATAAATAAAAAAGAAGTTGCTTAATTAACAAACTGTGATATAAGTAGAAAGAACCTGGAGGAGAATGAGCGAAGGACCAAAGTGTATTTGGTATAGCAGTACAAGATAACACGATTTAACTGAAGTTTTAGGGTTCAAACCCTAGCAATGTATAATTTTCGAGGTAAATAATTTACCTCTCCAAAATAAAGAACAAGCCAAGGAGGACAAGTCCCGAATTAAATGTATGAATTAATTTTGGCTCAGAACTCTTGCTATCTAGACATCATTACGTCGACTAACAAATATTTAACACAATTGTGTTTCTGGAACTCGAACACTAGATCTCATAGTTAAGCTAGAATAATGCACTCATCGATTAATCTAATTACTTGTTGGTGAATGCATGCATTAATTGAACCCCTGAAATATGTCAGTCAACGTACATACACACATACGGAGGTCAGTTAAATGTGAATGCCTTCCCAACAAAAAATAAATGTGAATGCGAAGGACAACATTAGCCATATGCACATGCATGCAGGTAGCAAAGCAATTGCCGTATTAGTTCACGTACTGTCCTTTCACCGATTGGTTTCTCTAGCTACAATAAGAAATGGGAGAAGACAACACGACAGGAGCAACAATTAGACAAGCTCTATGTGCATTTAAATTCAGAGGGTGGCGGTAGGGACTTATCACTTTATTTGATGGAAATTGTAGGTTGTTTCTCAGCCTTAGAACATGACATGGGGTTCCGTATTATTGTTCAATGTCACAGTAATATTCACCAATCGTTCTACCAAAGACCTGCATCAATACTCTTCAGTTTTAGAATCTTTGGTCAAACTTTTAGGGCATGTTGTCATACTAAAATTGAAAACTTAAGACTAACGGGTGATGAACTTTTCATACTTATACTCACTATGGTTTCAATATCATGCTTAATTATCATGATTATTAATTTTAGGGGAGTTATAATTAATTAATTATATCCTCGTGCATCATTATCATATTTTCTAGAACAGGACCACATGCTAATTCCGTATGCAGCTGGGCACAGACTTTCTTCAAGAGCAACTTGCTTTGCCTATTTCCTTGTAACTTCCTTTTCGTTTCATTACTTCAAAGCCAACCGCTCCCCTGCTTCCTATTAAGTGTTTGACGTCAAATTTAATCTGGACCTCGTCCATTTTTCAGTGATGTTAGAGGTTATTATTGGTGTAAAATTTTAAAAAAATATACGTAGCTTGCAAGGAAATACTGTACTACCCATGCAGAAACCGGATTGCGTTTTTCTTTTATTTAGTTTTTTTAACAACTGAACTTTGGTTAATTAAATGAGCTTGTGATTTGGTGGATCAAAGTTCGTAAGATATTTAAAATGAGGTAAAATACTCTTAATAAGTATTTAACATTGTTATATTCTCCTAATAAGTATTTAACAATGTTGTAGCCAAAGGACTTGTAGTTTAGCGGCACAATGCGTTATAAATATTTTGGATGTCTAGGGTTCAAATCCTGGCATTGTCATGGTGTAAAAAAAATTTACCTTTCAAAAAAAATATAGTTGTATTCTTTATGATTCAAACTCTAGATTTGATTAATCTAAAACTATTATCTCACCAATTGATCTATGTTTGTACAGGTGGTAGACCATGTCAATGTCACATCCCTATATATATATTTGGGAAGAATTCCTCTATTTTTTGGGTGAGAAGATAACCTCTTCAACTGCAAGTATGTACGGCAGAAATACTCGTACATTTATAAATGCTTTCACCGTTTCTATATTATCATCGGGCAATGACTACTGACTCTTCCATGGAAGACTTTCACAAAAAGGTAAATAATCAAAGTAAACAAAAGCAACCACGGGAAATTGAAGAGATGTAATTGTTAGTATTATTTTACAATTTGTAACAATCAGTGGGACCCAACACATTTCTTGGAAATCTGAATCCATCTTCCCACCCAGGGAGCCAAAATCATAAATAAATGGATGAAAATTTGTTCTAATTTAGTAATTTTAATATCTATACTTGGAGTTTTTGAAATAAAGTTGTGTTGCAATTTTGAAAACAGAATTATTCTCATTTGTGATCTGACCTGATTTAAAATTTAATTGAAAAAAATTGCTAATTGAAAAAAAAAGCGCAAACTAGATAGAGGAAGGAGAGATTAATTTGAATTATGACCCCAGTCTGGAGAGAGATAGGGCCTACAGCACCAGTCTGGAGAGAGATTAATTTTAATTTGAATTACGACGAGGGACCAGGTTGTTCCAGGGAAGACCAACAAAAGGGTGGGAGTCCAATGGGGTTTGGCTCCCAAATGTCCTTAACCACACTCTAGGTCACTATAACTCCTTCGAAACATCCTAAAAAGTAAACATCCTAAAAAATAAACATCAATCGTTTTGGAAAGAGACTTGTTTTCCTTTAAAAAAAATTGTATTCAAGTATTATTAATATAAAAAAATTTAAAAGACGCTTATATAATAGAGATTAAAATAAAGTAAATACCCCTCCTTGGCCCCCACATGATGTTGCTCCACTCTCCCAAGTCCCACCTTAAATACCCTATCTCCCCCTCCCCTCCTCTCCCCTTCCCCATGCACCAAAAACCACATCAACCCTCCCAACTCCTAAAAAAATCCCACATACCCAAAACCAAAAGAAAAATAACCCTTCAAAAAAAAAGAAACAGAAGAAACTAAACAAATCAACTCCCAAAAATGGCCATAAGGAAATCAGGCAAGCTAGGGCATGCAGCAGTGATAAAGCAGATAATGAAGAGGTGCTCCAGTCTGGGGAAGAGACAAGGCTTCCGAGACCAAGAAGGGTATCCCTTAGATGTCCCTAAGGGGCACTTCGTAGTCTATGTCGGGGAGAACAGAAGCAGGTACATTGTCCCCATCTCTTTCCTGACAAGGCCCGAGTTTAAGACATTGCTTCAACTTGCCGAGGAGGAGTTCGGGTTCGACCACGACATGGGCCTCACCCTCCCCGTCGAAGAGGTCGTCTTCCAGTCCCTAACTTCCATGCTCAGATAAGGAAGCGGGTCCGAGATATTGAAAACGCATTAGTATCAAATCGAGAAAGCTAATTAGTCTTTTTTTTAAGGTGGAGGAAATTAGAAACTGTTAAGTTGATGAAGCCCCAGCTAGCGGCGGCTTTGGTCTAGTTCAATTTCCTCCATTTTATTTTGTTTAAGTTTTGGCCGAGCTAATTAACCCAAGAATATTTAGGCGGGTTCCGGAAATGTAAATCTTTTTTTATTTTTAGTGAAGTAGTTGATACTTGAGACTGAGTAGGTAATTTATTCTCCTCGCGGAGGTGTGGAGTTTTTTAATAGGTGGGATCCTCGTCATCACCCACCATTTATATTGTACCCTGTGGGAGAAGTACTATTATTAATTAAGACCAACTTCAACTTTATTCCATCTCTCTTTGAGAATTTTGCCAAATCTTTATTCAAATAT
This sequence comes from Hypericum androsaemum, assembly GCA_963995505.1. Classification (NCBI taxonomy): domain Eukaryota; kingdom Viridiplantae; phylum Streptophyta; class Magnoliopsida; order Malpighiales; family Hypericaceae; genus Hypericum; species Hypericum androsaemum. Next base: position 1,194,217 of record OZ023191.1, read on the forward strand.
ATATATAAACTCGAAATCAACATTTTCGAGGAATACTCTGATTTTTGTATACTATCTATCTGAACATACCAAGCTGACTAGTTCATATTCGAGTCGGATGAAACTCTTGAAAATTATCACATTCTCAAATACTCGTATTAGAAACCTGATTAAAGTAAAATAAATTTATTATTTAATCTTAGTATTTGTTAGTTAAAAAATACTTTAATTTAAATTTAAATTAATCAATTTAATAGTATTAAGACTTGTAAAAAAACACTTAGCATTATTGCTCAAGGCTGCTGCCTGTTGCAATTTTACCTTTGCGACGGTTGAACTGGAACGTGTTAATGTACGAGATGCCCAAGAATCTTACATATCTCCGGATTTGCGCCACGTTAACTTCTTTTAAAAAATACAGATCCGATTTGGTCTGCCGTAATCCCGTCATAATTAAATTGCATCTCATACTTGATTGATAAACAGTTGGCTTCAATATAATTAGTTGGACTCAGAGAGCACCTTTTTGAATTTTCTAAATGAGATCAAAATTATAATTAGTTGGTTTGATCAGAAACACAAACAATAAACTTAGTTCTCAATTTTAAAAAAATGGATAATATTATCTTTATATATTTCGATTGCAAAAGATTTTTTTTAACTCATGGTATTCAGACTCATCTTGGAATAAATGAATGTTCTATTTTATTCATTTGTAAAGTTTGAATGTAATACATAATCATTAATTTAAACAATTTGCATCAATAACCTCTCAAAAACAAATTTGCATCAATATTTAAAAATATTTTGGCCCTGTTTGGCGAAACAGGTTGGGAGCATATAACAGATGGCAGAATGCAGATAGCAGAATGCAGATAGCAGATTGGGAGCAAATAACATATTTAAGAATGTGTTTGGTAAAATTAACTAGCAGATAGCAGCTTCAATTTAGTAGAATATATATTTTTGTTAAATTAATAATTAATTTATAAATTAAGATTAAATTAAATTGAATTGAATAATCAAAATTATTTATTTAAACTTAAGTAGTAATAATTAATATTACTTATTTATCTGATAAAGGAAAAATATCTAACTTATTGAACTGATTAATTTCTTACATTTGGTTGATTAAAGAATGTATTTGATAAAATCAACTAGTAGATAGCAAATTCAACTTAGTATATTATATACTTTTGGTTAAATTAATTGTTAAAAATCATTTATTAATTTACAAAATAAATTTTAATAAAATAATATATTTATTTATTTCAAATTAATGTAATAAGGTAGTTTTCTTTATTTTCGTTGAGTTTTAATGTTGTTCCGTGGAAGAAGATATTTATTTTCTGGTGGAAATTTTGAAAAATTGACTTCCAAAACAGTACTAATCAATTAAAGTTGGAGAAGGGGCCGGGCAATCGGCGCCCACTAAAAATGCTCGCAACTATAACATGATTGAGAATGGAGTAGAGAGAAATTATATAAAAAAGAAATGAGTAGAGAGAGTACTAGATTGTAATTTGCAAAAAAGAATGGAAGAAAGTAAACTTTCGACTTTGTGTAGTGGGTTTGGGAAAGAAACAAATGTTCAACACTGGTATATAATATAAGCAATCAATCGACTAATTTAAATTTTAAATATTTAAATGTTGCTTTCGTAAAAATTCTGTTAGAAACGGATTAGTATAATTTTTTTAACTAATTGATATAAATATTTTTCTATAGCAAAGTGTTTTAAACTGTAAAGTAAACAGTTTCTGCCTCTGGTTCGGACTTCAAAGGAAAAAAAAGCCAGCTTCTTTTTGTATCATGGGCACGTGGAACGACGTAATCCTGCGTTGTACCTTTCCATTATTTAATTTCGAAGATGCGTTGTACATTATTATATGGGAAAAGTCTACTTTAGTACCCTGTAGTATCGCTCAAAATCACTTTAGTACCCTATGGTAAAAAACCGACCAATCAAGTCATACTTATTCCAATTAACATCAAAAAGGTCCTCGGGCAGCTGCCTGGAGCTGCCCAGACCCGCCCGAACCCTGCCCGGACTACGTGGCCAGCCACGTCACCAAAAATTGATGACGTGGTGCCACGTGGACATCCATCTTCTTCCCTCTCTTCCTCTCCTCCTCCTCCTCCGCCTCCTCCTCCACTTCGTCCTCCTCCTCCTCGTCCTCCTCCGCCTCCTCCTCCTCCTCCACTTCGTCCTCATCCTCCTCGTCCTCCTCCTCCGCCTCCTCCTCCACTTCGTCCTCCTCCTCCTCGTCCTCCTCCTCCGCCTCCTCCTCCTCCTCCCCCTCCTCCTCCACTTTGTCCTCCTCCTCCACTTCGTCCTCCTCCGCCTCATCCTCCTCGTCCTCGTCCACGTGGCGCCACGTCATCAAGTTTTGGTGACGTGGCTGGCCACGTAGTCCGGGCAGGGTTCGGGCGGGTCCGGGCAGCTGCCCGAGGACTTTTTTGATATTAATTGGAATAAGTATGACTCGATTGGTCAGTTTTTTACCACAGTGTACTAAAGTAATTTAGGGCGATACTACAGGGTACTAAAGTGGACTTTTCCCTTATTATATTTATACCACGGAAAGATGATGATAATTAATGTTATTTTTAATAATTTCGAAGGTGACCGTGAGCCAGGCTTATTTCTGACCCTACACAGTGGCAGTGCAAAGTGGGGCCATCCATTATCTGAGGCTGGGGCCAATTTACCGTACTGACCGGACACCTTAGCCCTACTAGTTTAATCTGTCTTAGGCCGGTGCCAATCGACAACAAAGTTTCCACACAAAAAATATCCGACTACAAATTTTCTGTTGACCAAAGCTTATAGTTAGTAATCAATACATAACCCACATTTGATGGTTATTAGAATTCTTGTGTTTGTTCTTTTTTCCAGGGAAAGCAATACAATCCATGTGAAAATACGTTAACACTATTTTCTTCTTTTCATAAATAAAGTATTATATTTTTCCAAAAAATTCTTATAAAAGAATTACACCAAGGTACATCATCTGTCATATTAGACATACACGCATCATAATTTTATGATATGCAGTATCTACGTATATCCACCAATAATCCAAAAAGCCCAAAATCTAGATCAAATTCGTCAAACGCGAGGTAAATATATACGAATAACACTTCACTATATATTTACCTCCATTCACCAAAATCGCTCCATATTTACGGGAGATCGTGTACTTTAACACATCTTAGCGAATGAAGCTTACTTTAATGCACATTTGCGAATGAAACTTGTTATTCAAAAAGTTGCACAATATTTGTCATTCTTTCATGTGCCTACAAATCCGAAATCTCTTATTATGAATTCAGCAACTAGGGAACAAAACGTGCAAAGAACACGGACACAACAGATAACGTGGTTTGGCCTAATGCCTATGTCCACGGAGAGAAAAGAGAACTTTTATTGATGAGTTTTTGAGCCACAAAGCCATACAAAAAACCTAGGGTAACATGTCTTTATATAGAGACAAACCCTTGGTGTACAAGTAACCTATCTAGGTCAGATTAGGAGTCCAAAACCTAATCAGAATAGGAATAGAAAATAAATCTTTCCTATTTCTCGCCATCCCAACAATCTCCACTTTGGCGAGAAATCATCTCGTGGAAGAACCATGTAGCTTCACCCGAACTTCAACAAACTCCACCTTGACAAAACACCGCCCCATGAAGAACTATGAGATCTTGCAAAACTAATCCGACTCTATCGACTCCATCTCGGACCATAGATAACTGCATCAATAAGACCATCTCAACTTTCTCTTCACCTTTTGTTCAATCACTTGGAGCCAGCCCCCAAACTCGAGCTTCTGAGCTTGCTTGGCCTATTTCTTCCAATCTTCATTGAACCCCAACTAGCAAGTCTACTTGCTGAAGCAACCTTGCGACCAATAGACACGCCCTCTATTTTTCGGTCAGCCCCATACTCCGCATCCTCGAACTACTTTTCCACTTGACCTTCTTACCTCATACCAATGCTACATGCCATAGCATACAAAGGACAACTTTTTATTCCACCAAGTAGAACCCTTGACATGCCTCGAACTCCATCATTTGGCCTTGAGTGAGATACCCGATCTGCACGTGGTGTTAACAACGGCTTCGCATTCTCCATGCAAAACTAACCCAACACCTTTGACGTGTACTTTCCTTTAGACAACCATAGCGGGGCCCAGCTAATAATACTTTTCCGAGACAACCATGGCTCCTTGCCAACTATGCCTCCACGAAATAACCATAGCTCGCTATCTATGTCTCCGCGAATCCCAACTCTACTCAAAGCATTCATGTCAAGCCTTTGCTCCCTCATACGAACCAACCTCATATGACCTGAGCTTTTGCCAACTCCTTCAGACCCATTGATGTGTCTCCATCTACAATAATGTGCCTCACTAACTTGTAGGTATTTCTTTTCACCCTTCATCCCTACCATCGCATCCTTCTCTACCTTCATTAGCATACATTTATAACTATCACTGTTATAATCCAAGATCCCTAATGAAAAGAGATTACCAGGATGTATTGGACTTGATAAGACAGAAAGCCAGTCACCATCCGACCTGTCTGAATATGTGACCATGGTTGTGGATGCCAATCCCTCCTCGTTGTCTTGATCCATAGTTTATCCTAGATAGTCCCCTTCATGTGCCCTTCCCAGCACTTGAAGCCACTTCCATTAGACTTCTTTGACTCCGACCTGGATCCTCTTCCACAACCCAGCTGGTGGCTCCTCATCATCCGCCAAGCACAAGCAAATCTTTGCTACCGCCTTGACCTCCAACTCTTCCTGCTCTTGTTCCTCCATCTTCTCGGACTTCTTCTCCGAGAGTGCGATAACTATCCCTTATTGCACAAGGAGATCCTTGACACGCCTTTGCCATAATCTGAAATTCGATGAACCATCGAACTTCACAAGAGCAAACTTCGTACCGTCTGACATCCTTCAACTTAGCTCTTGATACCACTTGTTATGAATTCAACAACTAGGGAATAAAATACGCAAAGAACACGGACACAAGAGATAACGTGGTTTGCCCTAATGCCTACATCCACGGAGAGAAATGATAACTTTTATTGATGAGTTTTCGAGCCACAAAGCCATACAAAAAACCTAGGGTAACATGTCTTTATATAGAGATAAACCTTTGGTGTACAAGTAACCTATCTAGCTCATATTAGAAGTCCAAAACCTAGTCAGAATAGGAATAGGAATAGGAAATAAATCTTTCCTATTTCTCGCCATCCCAACATGCATGATATTTAACTTTCTTTTACGTGCCATGAGATTCGGTTGCAAGTACGAGTTTATATTATAGAAGGCCTTCTATAAGGAGTGTGGTTTTGGCGAGGGAAGTTAGGGCCTTGACTTAACATGTGAAGTTATGTAATTTTTTTAAAAGATAAAATATATCAATAATTATACATTGTTTGAATTTGAATATGAATCTCGGTCAAATCCTCTTCAGCTTGTATCATAAGGCCAAATATGGTTCCATATGTATCTATATAATTATTTCGTGAATAAGTGAACAAGTAACTCGAGACAGATCCGGAGTGGTCATCCCAAGGTCGGTCTAAAGCTATGCTAGGTTACGGGCTACGCTAGGCTACGATAGGCTACGAAAAGGAAAAGTGATACAAGATAAGTAGAGTAATTGTTGTGTTATATTGGTGATGATATCTCTCTTCGTCGTCTGAATCCCCTTTATATAGCTCGTCTTGACCTAGCTCCACGCCTTCAGAATAAGAAATTCCAAACTACCTCCAAGACTTTCAGCTCCAAGTCTCAATCCCGAAAGATACGCTTTAACTTATTTATTCCTAATATGATGGGATCCTCCCGGCTCAGTACAAGTCATCTTCCTTGAATGAGCAAATCTCGTCCTCGAATAGGAAGCTTTCAAAACATGATGACCAAGCAATCGAGACCTAAAGAAGGACTTACCAAGTCTTGACAAATATTGAGAATCTCGGCTCAAGTTAGGAAAATATAGATCGACTCGACCTTCTCGAATCTCTCACGCAAAATCTCGTCTTAAGTCTGTCATCGCCAAAAATATACATCTCGCCAGGCCCAAAGTGAATCCCAAAATGGGCTCAAGCTGATGGCCTCTTCAACCAAAGTGGACCTACTCCCGGAATCGCCTTCCCGCCTGCAAAAGTCAAACAGGCTTCCTGCTCGGGTCCAAGTTGGCCTCTCATCTTCGGCTTCTCGCCTTAGGCTCCTCGCTCAGCTTCTCACCTTAGGCTCCTCGCTCAGCTTCTCGCCTTATGTTTCTCGCTCGGCTTCTCCACTCGGCCTCTCGCCACTGGGCCTCTCGCTCAGACTCTCGCCGTAGGCTTCTCACCGTAGGCCTCTCGCTCGACCTCTCGCTTTAGGCATCGCGCTCGGTCTCTCCACTTGGCCTCTCGCCACTCGGCCTCTCGCCCGGCCTCTCGCCTTATGTGACCAAAAAATGTTTCTCGCCTGGACTCGCCTACGTGGGAGAAAGGAGCCTCTCGCCTGGGTTCTGCCAATACTATGCCTGTATAGGCCAGACGATACGCCTCTCTCGGCCGAGGTAAAATGTGTAGCCCAGTGGACCATCCCCATGTACCGACGAGCTCGGGCCAATTCCTGTAAATTCAGAGATAGATCGTCATCAATCCGAGATATTCATTTCGTGCTCCAAGAGAGTCCAAAGTAATGGCCAATTTACCATGGAAGGACGTTGTCATCCAAGGATAAACCGAAGTTAACCAAGGACAATAGAACAAAGTGGTCTATCATCACTGGCTTTGACCAAACAAGACCATCATTGGACCCGATGGAGGGGAGACCATCAACAATCTCTTTCCAACTCAAAACTGAAAGTGATCGCTTTGAGATAACACCGTCCACCGGTCACTCTGAGACCACATCGATCACCGGCCACTCGGTCACTTTGAGACCACATCGGATATCTCAAAATATGTTGACAATGCCGAGATTATTTTTGTACCTCAACAATGCCCCCTGCACGTCAATGCTTCAGCACGGCCAGGCGAGAAGCATTAACATGGTCCTTTCTAAATGTCCTTGTCTTGACGAACTTGTGGTGCCAAAGGGTTGCTCACCTCTGCCTTGACGGTAGTAAGTTGCTTAGAGAAAGGTGATGGTCATTACTCTTATACAGCTCTAGGAGGTCTAAGTCATCGTCCTCACAGACGTACCCGATCGACTTATATGGTGACAAGGTGTAGACCTCCAATTACCTTGTCACCTTTTGTACCGCCTTACTCTTTGCAAGTAAGATGGATGGCTTGCCCCCCAGATATGGCACTGACCGGCCATTGGGCTGTAAGGACCTCCCATTTGACCGAGCTATATACCAGGAAAACTGATCATCTATGTTGCTCCAGGCCACCCTTGTTGACACTATGAACCCGTTGTAGAAGACCACTTCAATATAGCATGCGGCCGACATGAATGGACATGCATCTGCCAACACGATCTCCACCTTTTCATCTAATTTCCATTAAATTAGACATTGGCGGTTGGAAGATGTGACTACCCGACCAAAGCGGATCGAGTTTTGTCCTTTCTCGCCAAAGTTGGTCATGACCGTGCTGATCGAGGTTAGTATCTCCCTCTCCTCACTCGACCTTTTGGAAAGTGAGTGAGGAGGGACGTTCACCACCCCATTGTCCACGAGAACTCTATAATAGACCGACTCCCTGTTGATGTGAGCCAAGATGTAAAAGAGCTTTAAATGCTCGCATCTCCCTCGGGTGGCCTTTGCGATCATGATGCTGCCATTGAAGTCCCCCACCATAAGTATGGTTGAGCGCGTCTCTCCTACTCGAGGGTCAATAAGGTCTCCTTCAATCATGTCACCCTTGAAGTAGCTTAGTTGGCCAGGTTTCGAACCGAGGATAGCCGGCGTCACGTTGATTTCCAGCTTACTTGGGAAGTCCCCAAACTCGATGTACCTCATCTCAAGGTCAACTGAGACCTCCTTCTCTTTTTGGTTAGGTACGGTCTCTCGATGTGCGTCCTTCTTGGGATGGACCTTGGGTACCCACTTACGGATTAACTTACCGCGTAGGTCAGTGAGTGCCTTTGGTCGAACTTCTTTGACGTGTTTGGGGTACATTCTCATTGTTGCCTTAGAGGCTTCCAACTCTTTTGCCCAGCTCTGAGTCAAGGCCGAGTGATACTTCACCCACGGATGAGTTAGAAGCACCTTTTATTTCTCCAGCTCAACCCTTTGCTCTGCGATTTACCTTTCGAGGTCCTTGATGGCTTGCCTTCTTTTCTGGATCTTCCTTTCAAGGCGACGTCTCTGGGTCTTGGTCAGGACGTCTCGTGTTGGTGGATCAGGAATGACCCTCATATCTCTAAGCCGGTTGAAGGTGTACCAGTATGGGTTAGACCTATTTTGAAGGTCCACCTTGATATGAGGATGGCGAAGCCTCCACATCTCGTCGGCTTTTCTCGGATGGTAGAACTTCTGATTCCTTGGGATGCCAATATCGGGTGGCCATTCCTGCCCACCCGAGTCTTGCCTTTTGGGTCTTAAAGTCGGCCTTCTCTTGCTTAGGACTATCGGCTCCCCTCAAACAAAAGGACTTCCAAGCCGTTGGAATGCTATTATCGGGTGATCTTCCTTGCCCCCCGAGTCTTGCCACTCGGGTCTTAAGATCGACCTTCCCTTGCTTGGGATGATCGACTCCCTTGAACAAAATGACTTGTGAGCGTTTGATATTTTATTATCAGGCGGCCTTCCACGTCCCCTGAGTCTTCCCTCTCGGGTCTTAGGATTAACTTTTGCTTTCTTACGGTCTGGTCATCCCTGCCCCCCGAGTCTTGCCCTTCGAATCATATGATTGTCCTTCTCTTGCTTGGGGCTTCTCTTTTAACTTCGGTCGAAGCCAACCATGGCAACATGAGCAATGCTGTGAGGACCCATCGATGACTGATCCTCTAAGAATTGATGCGGGATGAAGTCCTCAGATTGGGAAGATAAGGGTTTCCTTTCCATCCCTTGTCGTCGAGTAGATCACAACGTCAGTTGACAGTTGACGCCGTCCTCATCGAGATCTCCTTGTCGATTGATGTCATTCTCATCGAGTTCTTCTTGTCAGTTAATATCATCCTCATCAAGCTCTTCTTGTCGATTGACTTCATCCTCATCGAGCTCATCATCCTCATCAAGCTCTTCTTGTCGATCAACATCATCCTCATTGAGCTCACCTTATCGATTGACATCATCCTCATCGAGCTCTTCTTGTCGATTGACGGGATGGCAGTTGTCCTCGTCGTCTAAGTCCATCCGCACTTGATGCATGACTTGGGGGGTTGGGGTAGGATTGGAAATCCTTGAGTCGAACAAAGGATTCGTGCAGACATCCCAACTTTTGAAAGAGCTTCGATCAACCGAGACCCTAGATAGGTTTGACCAATCTTGGGTCAGGGCCGGTTGGTAATAGCTCAATTTCTCTTGGAGATTGCTAGCCCCCATCTTTGTAGTCTCATAGTGTCCCGAGTGGTTCACTCCTTGTGTCCCTATCTTCAAGCAATAAGTTGTTTGGTATGGGGGACTCATAGGGGTTCCTGGTTGTGGACAATAATCGAAGATGCCTGCCATTGGCGGCGCCTTGGTGCAAGGCATATGACCGGTCCATGGTTGTTCGAAGGCCGGTTGGATGGGTACAGCTGGTCCGGTAGATACGCCCATCCATTGGTATTGATTGATGACCTTACGTGAGGATGCCTCATAGTGCCTACAAGACTCCTCGTAGAGCTTTCAAGTATGAAAAGTGGCATATCTCTCCATTGGGACGACGGGCGTATAGAACTCCATCGGGGCGATGTTTATCTCAGCCGGCTCTTTCGAGAAAGCCGAGCTAGATGAATCCCACCTCCATGCATACGACTGGGAAATTAAAGGTATCGACTCCTTGTAAGGAACCGGAGCAACAAAGTAATTGGTCATCTTGGCAGGTAAAGGTTAGACCGCCTTCTCAGACCCCCTCCTTAGTCCCACCGAGCGTGCCAAAAAACTGTTGCAGGAATAAGTGAACAAGTAACCCGAGATGGATCACGAGTGGTCGTCCCAATATCGGTCTAAAGCTACGCTAGGCTACGGGCAGGAAAAGCGATACAAGATAAGTAGAGTAATTGTTGTGTTGTGTTGGTGATGATATCTCTCTCCGTCGCCCGAATCCCTTTTATATAGCTCGTCTTAACCTAGCTCCACGCCTTCAGAATAGAAAATCCCAAACCGCCTCCAAGACCTTCAGCTCCAAGTCTCAATCCCGAGAGAACCGCTTCAACTTATTTATTCCTAATATGACGGGTCCTCCCGGCTCAGTACAAGCCATCTTCCTTGAATGAGCAAATCTCGTCCTCGAATAAGAAGCTTTCAAAACGTGACGACCAAGCAATCGAGACGTAAAGAAGGACTTACCAAGTCTTGCCAAATATTAAGAATCTCGGCTCAAGTTAGGAAAATATAGATCAACTCGACCTTCTCGAATCTCTCACGCAAAATCTCGTCTTAAGTCTGTCATCGCCCAAAATGAACATCTCGCCAAGCCCAAAGTGAATCCCAAAACGGGCTCAAGCTGATGGCCTCTTCAACCAAAGTGGACCTACTCCCAGAATCGCCTTCCCGCATGCAAAAGTCAAATGGGCTTCCCGCTCGGGTCCAAGTTGGCTTCTCACCTTCGGCTCTCGGCCTCTCACTCGGCCTCTCACCACTCGGCCTCTTGCTCGAACTCTCACCGTAGGCCTCTCGCTTTAGGCATCACGCTCGGCCTCTCATTCGGCCTCTCGCCGTAGGCCTCTCACTCGGCCTCTCGCCACTCGGCCTCTTGCTCGGCCTCTCGCCTTATGTGAGCGAGAAATGTTTCTCTCCTGGACTCGGCTACGTGGGCGAGAGGAGCCTCTCGCCCGGGCTCGCCTGCGTGAGCGAGAGGAAATTCTCGCTCGGACCCGTCCATGTAGGCGAGAGGAGCCTCTTGCCCGGGCTCCGCCAGCACTACACCTGCATAGGCCAAGCGATACGCCTCTCTCGGCTGAGGCAAAACTTGTAGCCCAGTGGACCGTCCCCATGTACCGACGAGCTCGGGGCAATTCCCACAAATTCGAAGATAGATCGTCATCAATCCGAGACATTCATTTCGTACTCCAAGAGAGTCCAAAGTAATGGCCAATTTACCATGGAAGGACGTTGTCATCCAAGGATAAACCGAAGTTAACCAAGGACAATACAACAAAGCGGTCTATCGTCACCGGCTTCAACCAAGCAAGACCATCATTGGACCTGATGGAGGGGAGACCATCAACAATCGCTTTCCAACTCAAAACTGGAAGTGATCGCTTTGAGACAATACCATCCACCGGTCACTCTGAGACCACATCGATCACCGGCCACCCAGTCACTTTGAGACCATACTGGATACCTCAAAATATGTTAACAATGCCGAAATTATTTTTGTACCTCAACAATAATTATTATAATAAATTTAACTTTAAAAAAATCAATAACTCACAAGAATCCAAGTGGATAGTTGGCCATTAAATGAGTTTATGTGATGCTAATAACGATTTACGGCCTTTCATAAAAAAAATAACGATTTACGGCCAAGACGAACTCGCATGCCCGGTATTTAGTTTGAAAATTGAATGGTGGACGTTAAAAGAAGCATGTGTCAGATTCGAGTTCAGTAAGTTGCAGATTCAACCAATCAAATCTTTTTTTCCCCCTAAAAAGATCTTTTTGGTGAAGTCTTTTTATAAGAAGATTTAAGCAAATGAAGTCTGCTTCTATGGGCCTCTTCTTCCTTTTTGGTTGAATTCTATGGGCTTCTTTGTCATAACTCGTCAGCACATGTTACGTCGTTGTCTACGCTTCTAACAAGACATAACAAATGTCAACTTGTATCTTTTTTAGATCTCGTGTATAATTATTGACTTTTAGTGATGCGGTCTTCAATCTTCTCTTCGTCTGTTTCTCTATTATTCTAGGAGCTGTACACATATTTTTTCCTCGAAGATTTATATGTAGTTCCTTAAATACGTAGACGATTTTTTTGGTTGATATCATTTATTTAATATATGAATACTCTATTGATGAACCAATTCATGTGTGAGTTAAGACCTTCGTAGTATAATAAAATTTTCTTAGCAAGTATTTAACACTTATATCAACTGTTGAGAACGTTGTGCTATCTTAACCATGTTTTGAGTTCAAGTTTTAAAAAATGCAGTAGTGTCAAATATTAGTAACGAGAACTTTAACACATTTTAAATATCTCATCCGACTTGAACTTGAATTTGTCAGTCATGATTCGAATAAGATATGGTATTAAAAAATGTACCGACTAGTGTGCCATCAACAGATCTCGTGTGATTGAATTTCGAACCAAGTTGCTGTGATGTCATGATTTTGCCATTCCTAACATTTAAAACTAGCGTTGGAACACTCTAATCAATTAAAATATAGAGGAATTTGTTGGCTAATAGATACTTAACATGACGGGATTCGAATATTATGTGTCCCGTTTTAAAGCCAATTATTGGGACTAACTGTTTTATCACGTGAAGCTTTTCAATAATGTATGATCTGACTTGGACGTACTAGTTCTAATGTTAAAATTATTATAAACATGTTATTACAATTTAATAAGTGGCGATGTTTATGACATTAAAAATTAAATAAATATAACGAACTGCGTTCTGTCCATCTTAATTTACATGATTTATGCAACAAAATATATAAATTTTGAACCTTTACAAAGTATAATTTAAACCCACAAAAAAAAATTTGCAAAGGAATTCTTAGTAATTTTACAAAAACATACATTTGTCCATTTTCGTAGGTACAACACAGCAAAATAACTTGCAGATTTGTAATGGTTCAAGAACAAGGACTAGTACTAGATGAATGAGCAAGTAGGACAAGGTCCTATAGTTTTGTTTTTTGGAAAAGTTCACATTAGTACCCTTTAGTTTACGCACTTTTCACAGATGGGTTTGTGCTATAAAATTCATCAAAAAGGTCCATGTAGTTTCACAAACTCATCAATTAAAAGTTCAGATAGCTCTCCAATCCTAGTTAGCGTCCGTTGCACTCTCTACATTGGAACGACGCCATTTTTAATCCTACATGGCATGCTATGTAGGATTAAAACCTATCCCAAAATTGTTGACGTGGCAGGTCGAAAAATATTCAAAAGTAATCCCCAATTTCTTTATATTTGCTAAAATCCTTCCTTCTCCCTCCTCCACTCCTGCTCCCCCTTCTTCCTTTCTCTCTCTCTCTCCGCAACAATCTGGGTTTAAAAGAAGCAGGCATTCAAAATAATGAATGGGCTTTGACACAAATGGTGCAAATGGATTATTGCCTGCATCCGGACGGATCAGTTTTGGTGAACGGATCTCCGACGGACTTGTTTCAGATGGAAAAGGGCCGGGGACCGGACCCTCTATCCTTGTACATCTTCTTCCTAATCGCAGCAGAAGGGCTACTTGTACAGGCAACTTGTACAAGGAGGCTACTACTAAAGGGTTTCCTCTCTGGTTTCAGGACTGTTGGTCAATTTTGCAAAGAGTTCTCAGTCACGGGGATCAATTTGGACGAGTCAAGGACTAATGAAATTTGGGGTTGCAAAAAGCAGACACTGCCTTTCAAGTACTTGGGGTTACCAGTCAGTCGGTTCGGCTGTGCGGAGAACATCTAGTTGGAGACCAACATTGGACACGTTTGACCCAAAGACTAGCAAAATGGAAAGGGCAACCTTTTTATCCCAAGGACAATGAGGTAGGTCAACATTAATACGCGCAGTCTTGGAGAGTTTGCCTACTACCTATTAATAATATTTAATATGTCCTTATACAAGCAGTGTTCAGCTAGAACCTGAAAAGATAACAAGGCAATTCTTTTTTTTATACGTAAAATATTTATTACCTATCAAAAGGTTAGGCTATTGTGCACAAGTACACTACACCAATCGTGCCGTTAAGCACTACAATTCTCCTAACAAGTAAAATGACTAAGAAATCGACTATCTAGATAACATATGTTAAAACTAGATAGAAAAAATCTGAGCAGAAATCCCCTATGCCTTAGCGTTACATTCTTCTAAAACAAGGCAATTCTTTGGGGACGGCGAAACAGAGAAGCAAGCCTTAAGTCTTGTAGCCTGGAGCAAAAGATTGCAACTCCAACAGAGGAGGGGTGGACTAGGACTAGGACTAGGACTAGGACTAGGGACGTGCGTGCGATTTGAAAAAGCGAAACGAGGCTCTCCTAATTAAAAATGGATGGCAAGACAACCGGGGTCGGTTTGGGCTAAGATCATCTCCGGAATACATGGTACCTCACCAATCCATTTCCACTATCAAGAATTCCCTCCAATCCAATCCAATCCAAGAAGGAATGGGGTCTGGAGCAGTCTGTCTAATACGACTACGGCTGAGAAGTCTAGATCAAAAACAAATGATAAACTTGGTTCTCTCTTTCAATTTTTAAAAATTGGATAACATTATCTTTATATATTTCCATTGCGTAAGATTTTTTTAAAGACTCCGGATTCGGTACGAACTCGACTTTTCCAATTCGTCCGGACACGGGAGATGGTAGAATGTTTTTTGATAATAAACCAAACACGGAAAACTTTATCATCTATTTTGATAATCGAGAGGCTAAATCTATTCTAGATGAACCTCAGAGTAATTTACCCAAAAAAAATAACTTGTTAGTCCTTGTATCCTTTTTTGAACTAAATTTTAAATTATTTTTTTTAAAATGCCGATTATGCCCCTATACCACCCACCCTCTCCACGAGCTAGCCATCAATGCTGTTCCAGGTGCAGGAACCACCATTCTGCTTCTGGCCACAAGCACCCCATTTGATTAATGGTGGAAACAAAGAATATCATAAACAACCCATTCTAGACATAAAACAAACTATAAATCACACACTCCGAAAGAAATCAAAGAGAAAATCTTTCGTCTTCATCTAATTGGCTAAGAGAAGAACAAGAAAAAATAAGACTATTTTTTTTACAAAAAAGGGAAATGAAGAATCTTGAGATCTGGGTTTTTCTCCCACCCCAGTAAAGAGAAAAAAAAAAGATTCCACAAAAAAGTTTCAACTTACTCGACCATTTATCCCCGTGCCTCTATCTCTAAAGCTTTACACACTAACTTTGTGGCTCATTTCACCGGTCACCTTCTCCGGATACCAGTTTTGACAAGTTTTTTCTAATTCAGTTTATACGGTGGCGGGTAACCTTAGAGCTACGATTCCGGTGGCTTTGGGGATTAGGGTTTTCCCAATTAGGGATTCGGGTATTTAATGGCGAGTTTCAATTAGTGCACTTTTTCACTATTAATTGTACACTTAGGGGTAAAAAGAAAAAACATCTTGGTGGTAATTCAATAAGAAATTATCTTCTTAACTAAATTGAAGTATGTTATTATTTGGATCAACTCTTATTGATTCCAATTCCATTAATTCAAAATATACACTAGTGTTTAATATTAGTTAGAATAATTTAATCATCATTCAAAAATTATATTCAACTCAAATTCGAGTTCGTCGGCTCAATATCAGCTGATACGTTTATTTAACACAATTCTTGTGCAACTTGATCGATCATGTCTGATCCAAACCAAAATTCAAACAAGTATATATAAGTAATATGATGCTAAGAATCATGGTTTTAAAACCCGGCCTGGGCTACGACCCGGAATTCCTACCATTTTCTGGGTCGGCCGGTCGGATCGGTCGAACCACTGGTCGGACAAAAAATATTTTTATTTTTAAATATTTTAAATAATATATATATGTAGGTTAAAATATACTAATTTTCTATTAAAAAAGTAGACTTAATTTTTTATCTCTCCACTATATAAATCTACTTTTATTTATTTATTTATTACTTTATAAACTTGTCAAATCAATTTTTTTCCTCGAAAACCACCAAAAAAGTCAATTTTGCCTATTTTTGTACTAACCGGGTTTGACCGGTCAGGGTGAACCTCAAAATCGGCCGGTCCGACTAGATTTGGTCCTGTTAGTACAGACCCTGGTCAAAAGCCTAAAAACGACCCGGTCTTGTGCCTGTTTCATGGTCCAACCAGTCGGACCACCGGTCGGACCGCATTTTTTAAAACCATGCTAAGAATAACAAACTTATTCGCGACATAAATTTCGAAACTTAGAATCAATTTTTGAACTCGAAAGCAGACCAGTAAGAGAATATTCTTTATTATTAGGAAAATTTACTCTCAAGTCCCTCAGGTTTGCTTAAATATACTCAAAAGTTCTTCCAGTTCACAAAATACATTCCGAAGTCCCTCTAGTTTACTTTTATTATACTTTCGGGACCCTGGCGCACGTTAGCAACTCTTTTTTTCATTTTTGTCAATGAAATGACCAAAATACTCTTAGAACAAAAATAAAAAAACTGCTGACATCATCTAATCCAAATCCAAAAATTATAGGGATCAATTTGTAATTATACCCAAAAATCCACGAAGAAACACATCGGTCAATTTGTAATTGTATCCTAAAATCGATTTGAAATTGGGAATTTCTTCCCCAAATCGATTTGACGACGAGGATGGGGACGGGGAAGGAGAAGGGGACGGTTCGACGACGATTGACGACGGGGACAGTTGACGACGAGGATGGTTCGATAATGGCGAGCTCAGGGATGGTTCGATGACGGCGAGCTCAGGGACGGTTCGATGACGACGAGCTCGGGGAGAGGTTGACGACGGCGAGACCAATGAAGATGGTTGACGACAGGGACGAAGCTCGAGGGCGGGAGCTCAAGGAGAGAGCTCGAGGACGGGAGATGGTTGATGATGTCGAGGACGGGGACGGGGAAGGAGAGCTCGAGGACGGGAGATGGTTGAGGACGGGGAGCTCGAGCTCGAGGCAAGAGATGGTTAATGATGTCATTATTAATTTTGTTTTAAAAGTATTTTTGTCATTTCAATGACAAAAAAAGAAAAAAACTCATTTAGGGACCCGAAAGTATAATAAAAGCAAACTAGCTGGACTTCAGAATGTATTTTGTGAACATGAGGAACTTTTGATTATATTTAAACAAATCCGAGGGACTTGAGAGTAATTTTCCCTTATTATTATTATATGTTGGGTAGTTTTATTAATATTGTAAGTAATATAGCACCTAAATAATAAAAAGGGAAAATTACTCTCAAATTCCTCGGGTTTGCTTAAATATACTCAAAAGTTTTCCCTGTTTGCAAAATATACGCCGAAGTCCCCCGTTTTTGATTTTATTATACTCTCGGGTCCGTGGCGCACGTTAGTAGCTCTTTTTTTTCATTTTTGTCAATAAAATAATAAAAATATCCTTAGGACAAAAAATAAAAAATTGATGATGTCATCTCTTCTTCTACCTCAAAATTCAGGCCGTGAACAGTGAGGGACCATCGTCGTCAATACCCTTAGGATAAAAAATAAAAAAATCATCTTCGATACCTCTTGGGCCTCCTCGTCGTCGTCGATACCCAAATGGAAGCATTGGTACACAAATGGCATCGTCGTCGTCGTTAACTAAATGGAAGCGTCGGTACCCAAACTGCCTCGCCGTCGTTGATTGCTTTGAGCAGGTCCAGGAGGAAGGATTGAGGCCAAAGCGGCGAGGCGGTGACCGAGTCCCTCGTCCTCCAAGTCCTTCGCAGGAGCTCCATCAACCTGCTAAGGAAGTCATTCAATTGGTGAAGCAGGACGGCGTGGTCCCCGACTCTGACATGTTCAAGGGGGAGAGAGAGAGGGAGGCCAACCTGGGAAGCAGGACGACATGGTCCCCAAAAGCCCCTAAACCAAATCACCATATCAACACAAACCCACCAAAACACTAACCCCGGCTTCACAAAAACCCCACCAGAATCAACATAACATCCAGATTCTCTTAGAAAATAGAGGAGGAACAACAATAAAGGAGCAGAAAATAATTGGGGTTCAAGGATTTACCTTATTCTAGGTCTTGGTGGTGAGAAAAAACCTCAAACGACAAATTGGGGGTTGGAGGGGTTTTTAAAGATTATCGAGTCGGCAAAGAGGCAGAGGAAGAAGAAGAGATGATGTCAGCAGATTTTTTGTTCTAAGGGTATGTTTGTCATTTCAATGATAAAAAAAACTCATTTAGGAATCCGAAAGTATAATAAAATCAAACACGACGTCGGCGTGTATTTTACAAACCGGGGGGACTTTTGAGTATATTTAAGCAAACTCGAAGGACTTGAGAGTAATTTTCCCAAATAAAAATGATCCCGAACCCAAGAAAAGAAAAAGAAGAGGAGAGTGTTCTTTCTTTGGAACCATGGTGGCGAACCCGGGCTGGCAGCCATATCACGTTGCTGCAGAACAAAATCAGGTAGTGTACCACACAGTCTTAAACAATCCCCACTTTCTTAAACCCCTGTTCTATGCATTCCGCGGTCACCTGGTCTTTGACGGGTGGCTCATGGAATGCCGGGAGCATAGCCACTACCGGTATAGCGGGGGCGGTGCCTCTTTTGAGAGCCTTGCTGCAGTACCTCAATGGGGGATGATGATGCCTTTTACTTGTTTCATTTCTGTTTTTCTTCTTTTAACTAGTTTTCTTGTTTCTTTCCACTTTCTTTTCTCACATGGGCTGGGAGGCTACTT
Source organism: Hypericum androsaemum (assembly GCA_963995505.1). Classification (NCBI taxonomy): domain Eukaryota; kingdom Viridiplantae; phylum Streptophyta; class Magnoliopsida; order Malpighiales; family Hypericaceae; genus Hypericum; species Hypericum androsaemum. Next base: position 1,212,880 of record OZ023191.1, read on the forward strand.
CTATTTTTCTCCTGCGAGTTGCATGATTCTTACCCGGATTTGTATTAAGATTAGATTGTGTATTCCATAAGGAATTTCATCATCTCTTAGAGTTGGGTCCAATAATAAAAATCTTGGCAGCTTTACGATTCACTTTTTGATGCTTTAATTATTGAGCACCCTCTTTTCCCTAGAAGATTAAGATGCATGTGGTTGTATCAGAGTTTTATTCTATGGGCCGTGATCAGGTGCTGTCTTCTATTTTGTCTGACCTCGTTACTTGTTTATACTCGTCTTTTTTGATATATTTTTCTCTCCAGACAACCTTGTATAAATCTTATTTGTTTAAATCCACCATTGATACATGATCCATTGAGTTCTTCTGGTTTTTGTGTGTATGTATTCCCAGTTCAAAACGTCAGCTCGCCAGTAGTATTAAGTTGGTTTCCGGATACGAGATAAATTTCGACTACATAGTATGTTAAGAGTTTTATATCTAAATCCGAACGAATTAAGATGATGCGCATGTGGTGGAGTTCAATTTACGTAATTGTAATTAAATAAGTTGGGTATATCTAGATTTGGGTCTGATAATTTCGTTCATCTTGTATAATTTCGTTAGTAGTAAAATTCTTCTTCTTTTGGATATAAAACTCTTAACATACTTTGTAGTCAAAATTCATCTTGTATCCGGAAACCAACTTGATACTACTAGCGTGCTAACGTTTTGAACTAGGAATACATATATACGAAAAACATAAGAACTCAATGGATCACGTATCAATGGTGGATTTAAACAAATAAGCTTTATACAAGGCTGCCAAAATATATCAAGAAAGATGAGTATAAACAAGTAACAATGTCAGACAAAACAGAAGACAGCACTCGATCATGGCCCATAGAACAAAACACGGATACAACCACATGCATCTTAATCTTCTAGGGAAAAGAGGTTGCTCAAGAATTAAAGCATCAAAAAGTGAATCAAAAAGCTACCAAGATTTTCATTATTGGACCCAACTCTCAAAGATGATGAAATTCCTTATGGAATACATAATCTAATCTTAATAAAAACCCGGGTAAGAACCATGAAACTTGTAGGAAAGAAAGGAGAAAACTCACCTCGACGATGCCTTCGGAGCCACCGCCAGAAGCAGCCTCCCAGCCCATGTGAGAAAAGAAAGTGGAAAGAAACAAGAAAACTAGTTAACAGAAGAAAAACAGAAACGAAACAAGTAAAAGGCATCATTATCCCCTATTGAAGTATTGCACCACCGCAGCAAGGCTGTCAAAGGAGGAACCGCCCTGGCTATATCGGCAGTGGCGATGCCCTCGGCATTCCACGAGCCACCCGTCAAAGACCAGGTGACCCCAGAACGCATAGAACATGGGTTTAAGAAAGTGGGGATTGTTTAAGACTGTGTGGTACTGTGATACCCTCACCCTTCTACCAAATTTGTTACAACAAAATAAGGTTAGTTTTGAAAGGGTTTAGGCTTAGTCCGTCATCATTCGGTAAAATAGGCATAACTTCCGCATCCGGACTCCAAATTAGTTGATTCCAATTTGTGTGGATTTATAAATCTATATCTATAACTTTTTTCTTTGAGTTTTGTAATTTATGAAATAATCTAGCAGAAACAGAGCAATTAATTAAGGTGCTAAGAAATTAGTCTAATTTCATCGGTATTGGGAAGTTATGTGAAAATAATTTGTTATGTGACTTTATTTGAATAAGGCTCATTTTAGGGACTTATTAGAATATATAAAGAAGTTTAGAAATGATTTTGAATGGCTGAAAAAGTCTAGGATCAAAAGAGAAATTCTGTTACAAGTTGGCTAGGTGGCAAATGAAAAGTAGGATGACTAAGCTACTGAGCATGCATATAAAAGGAAAAATCTTTTGGACCAGAAGATAGGCACGAACCGATTGGTCATTTAGGATAGAAAAACAGAGAAGAAGGCATAGGAGAAAGGGAGAAACCGAAGGTAAAAGAAGAAAGAAAAAAGGTGGACAGATTTGAACAACTTGGAAGAATAGGTAAGTAACTTTGTAGGATTTTGCTTAATTTGAGTAGAAACTCTTTTACACCTTGAAGAAGTTAGTAGGTAAAGATTAGAACAGATTAATATAGACCTAGAAGAAAGAAGTTAAGGTAAGTTTTAGCTAGGATTTTTATGTATAGAAGTTGGAAGAGAAATTGATCATCGGGAGTGTAGTTTTATGAATTTTAGCATAGGTTTTGGGGCTGCCTTGTGTAAATCCGAATCTAAGAAATGAACTAAGGCATTTTTATGTTACCTAGGATCTAATTACATGCTTGAGAGGCTGGTAATGATAGTGGTTTATGTTCTTTTGACTAGTGAACTGACGTTTTGAATCCGAGTGCCACGAGTTATAAAATGAAGCACAGAGCTTCTCTTTGAATGATTTGAGCAACCATTATCTTGTAAGTGGATATTCTTTGTAACATGTATTTAGTTAACTAGACGTGGTTGTCTAGTTTGATTTGGTGTACTTTTGGTTGGTTTGAAGTATGGTTTTATGCTTGATTTTTGTCTATACGAGATTTGATGATGTTTGTGGATTGTTTGCCTAATTGGGGATGTTTTGATATGAATTTGAATATGAGGCCAATATATTTTGGTCTATGTGATATGGGAATGTTTGGTATGTGATTTGTGTGATGGCAGAAGATGAGGTCTACCCATGACCAACCGGGGATGTTGGCATATGTGGACATATACTGAGGATACATTGGATATGTATATGATATGATATTTGGCCGGCGGGGTTAGTTTCTGATGGCGCCTTTAAGATATGGTATCCTCGTGTCGGTGTGGGAGTGACACTATCTAGACCTATCTGAAGTTCATATGAATTATGTTATGTATTTGTGAAGGTCTATCTGAACTTCTGGTTATGATTCTTACGTGATTTCTTTGATGACCTTATTTGTGAAATGCTCTTTTATTGTCTTAGCTTTGTGTCAGAATTGGTTGGGTTTGATGGGGACGACTGGTTAGTTAAATACATGTTACTTATAATATTTGCTTACTAAGTATATCAAAGTACTTATCCCTTACTTCAATCAACAGGTGAAGAGGTTTAAGCCGTGGTTTGCATCTGGAGAAGCTTTTCTCTCCGAGTTCAGCCCGTTGTCTTCCATCTCGGGCTACATTTGAAGGTCTCCAGATGGTCTTTCTCTTTTGTAATCTAGGTCGCTCCATTGTACATATTTGTTGGTCTTTGACATATGATCTTAGATTAATGTTAATATATAATGTATGTGTAAATTTATGTTTATGTTTTAAAAGGATGAGTTTGATGATATGACGTTGGAGATGTGTACTCCAATGCCTACCAAGTTTTGGACACGATAAATATGTTTGTTTGAAGAAACAATGTTGTGAAAAAAAAAATGTTTTGACAATCCTGGTAATAAGAATGATGTATTATGATTTGAGCCTTGCTAGGTTGTGGTTTATTATATTAAGTTTGACATGATCTAGCGTCGGTCACCAACCACGAATTTGGGTTGTGACAGACTTGGTATCAGAGCACGGTCAGAGCTCTAAGTTTGAGCCTAGCTTGTTATTTGAATTATGTGTTGTGTATAATGGAGCATATGATTTGTCATGTCCTTGTCCTCTTTTGTTGTGCCCATCCTTTGGTATGCTTAATTCTGACTTATTTGTATAGGAGAATATGACAGTTACACGTAGTGGTATGGATACGGTTAGGGAGCATGGTGAAAGCTCCCAAGGTCAGAGGAAGGATGTTGCATCTGAGATTACACTACCAGTTGAGGCCACTACCGCTGGTAGGGTCACTAGAGTTGAGATTCTACCACCTGTTGCTATTGTTCCTACTTCTGAGATGGAGAGGCAGAGTGGTGATGGTGTAGACAGAGTTATGAAAGCAATGGAGAAATTCACCGCTACTCAGCAAACACAATTAGAGCAGAATGTTACATTAGCTGATAAGGATGACTCTTTGGGTGAGTTCTTGAAGTTGAATCCACCAACATTTTCTGGCTTAAGTGTTGATCCTCAAGTATTCATTGATGAGATGGAGAAGAGGAGAAGGATCTTAAGGTGCGATAATGAGCGAATGGTGGAGTTGGCTTCATTTAAGTTAGTAGGTGTGGCTGGAGTTTGGTTCCAGATTGAGGGATCATATGCATGGACTTGGAAGATCTTTACTAAGGCCTTGTTGGATCGGTTCTTACCAGAGAGTTTGAAAGATGCTCGAGCTTTTGAATTTGAGCAATTGGTGAAGACTCCAGAGATGACAGGATCTTAATATGATGAGAGGTTCACTTATCTATCACGGTATGCAAAACATCTGGTTCCTGATGATGAGATGAAGGTAAAGAGGTTTGTTCGTGGACTTGATGATTCTATGGTCAAAGTTATGTATCCTCGTGGTTTCGAGACATATGTAGCTGCAGTGGATTGTGCTCAAACCTTGGAGATGCGAGATAATGAACGTCGAGTGGTCCAAAGTCAACCAAAATTTCAGAAGTTTGATAAGCCACCATAAAGGAGTTTCAATCACAGCTTTAGACAGCAAGAAAGATGGACCAACAATCTGCCAGTATCATCTAAGAGTGGAGGACCAGTTGAAAGATTTGGTAGAGGGAAGAATTTTCGTGGTCAGTAATTCAGTAAGAACCAATCCAGTAATTTCAGGAAATGTCAAATTTGTGGTAAACAACATCCTGGAGACGTTTGTTACAAAAGGACAGGAGCTTGTTTTCGTTGTGGTATGCAAGGTCACTTGGTGAAAGACTGTCCTACAATTGTTCAGCATAAGCAAGTGGCGAGTTTGATAATTAGGCCACTAACACAAGAGTTTTCTCGACCACAAGTTCAGCAGGACAATCTACTTGATCAAAGAGAAGTAGGTTTGAGGATTGAGGGACCTAAGTCTGATAGTGGAGGAGGCGGTGCACACGCTAGAGTGTATGCATTAACCAGGAGAGATGCTGATGCTAGTAACACTGTGGTGCCAGGTAACCTTTCCATTGGATCATCTTATGCACGTATTCTATTTGATTCGGATTCTACACACTCTTTTGTATCACCTCGATATGTTCAATATTTGGATGATATGTCTGTATGTTTGGATGAGTCAATGATTGTTGCCACTCCTTCGAGCGGGTTTGTGTATGTTTGTGAAGTTGTTAGATCATGCAATATTCAAATTAGTGGGCATGACTTGTCAGTTGATTTATACATATTGGATATGGATGGTTTTGATATAATAGTGGGTATAGATTTGTTATCCACTTATTATGCAGTAGTGGATTGTTTAGGAAAAGGAGTTATTTTCCATCTAACAGATGAGGCAGAGTTTGAGTTTCAGGGTGAGAAAAATGTGACTACTGCAAAGCTTATCTCTTACATGAAAGCTAGAAAATTTCTAAGGAAAGGATGTGCAAGCTATTTAGCTGTGGTAAAGGAAATAAAGAAGGAAGATGTTTCGGTGGATCATATTCCTATTGTCAGGGAGTACCCAGATGTATTTCCAGAGGATTTACCAGGCTTACCTCCAGAGAGGGAGATTGAATTTTGTATTGATCTTGAACCAGGAACTGAACCAATCTCTATACCACTTTATCGTATGGCTCCAGCTGAAATGAAAGAGTTGAAAGATCAGTTGCAATATTTGTTGAATAAAGGATACATAAGGCCTAGTATTTCTCCTTGGGAAGCCCCAGTGCTATTTGTGAAGAAGAAAGATGAGAGTTTACGGTTGTGCATAGACTACCGAAAGTTGAATAAGGTAACTATACGCAACCATATCCTCTTCCGAGAATAGATGATTTATTTGATCAGTTGCGGAGATCTAAATAGTTTTCTAAGATTGACTTGAGATCGGGGTATCATCAGCTGCGGATTAGAGAGATGGACATTCCAAAGACGGCATTTAGGACTCGATATGGCCATTATGAGTTTCTAGTTATGCCATTTGGATTGACTAATGCCCCAGCTGCCTTTATGGATATAATGAAATGAAATTTCAAGCCTTTCCTAGATCAGTTTGTGGTTATTTTTATTGATGATATATTGATTTACTCTATTGATTACGAGCATCATGAGAGACACCTTAGGCAAGTGTTGCAGACGCTACGAGAGAAAAAGCTATATGCTAAATTCTCAAAGTGTGAATTTTGGCTTCAAAGTGTAGCTTTTCTAGGACATGTGGTGTCCAAAGATAGTGTGTCAGTTGACCCAAAGAAGGTGGAAGCTATTGTGAATTGGCCTACCCCAGCTAATGTTACTGAGATACACAGCTTTTTGGGTTTAGCAGGGTATTATCAACGATTTGTCAAAGGATTCTCTACTTTGGCAGCACCGTTAACTCGGCTAACTCATAAAAATGCCAAGTATGAATGGTCGGGTAGGTGTGAAGAGAGTTTTCAAGAATTGAAGGATCGATTAACACATGCACCTGTATTGGTTCTACCTTCAGGATCAAGTGGATATTCATTTTATTGTGATTCTTCAAGAGTGGGTTTGGGATGTGTTCTTATGCAACACAAGAATGTTATTGCTTATGCCTCTAGAAAACTGAAGAAACATGAGGAGAATTATCCAGTCCATGACTTGGAAATGGCAGCTGTTGTGTTTGCACTGAAGATTTGGAGGCACTACTTGTATGGTGAGAAGTTTGAGATATATACAGATCATAAAAGCCTCAAGTATATCTTTGAGTAACGAGATTTGAACTTAAGACAGAGGAGGTGAATGGAGTTACTTAAGGATTATGATTGCACCATTAACTATCACCCTGGGAAAGCTAATGTGGTAGCTGATGCTTTAAGTCGCAAATCCTTAATTCAACCAAAGTTTCTAACAGAGATGCATATGAGACCTACCTTGCGAGGACGGGTTATGGAATTACAATGGGAGGATCTAGAGGTTATTGTGATGATGGAACAAGTTGAACAGGGTGAATTACCTAAATTTTGACTTAGTGCTAATGGTATCTTGTATTTTGGTTCTCGAGTGGTTGTCCCTGATGTTGGAGATCTAAGAAAAGAATTACTGACTCAGACACACCGAGCAGTCTACAGTATGCACCCTGGATCTACAAAAATGTATCATGATTTGAGAAGCAATTATTGATGGCAAGGTATGAAAAATGACATTGCAAAGTTTGTTTCAAAGTGTTTGATTTGTCAACAGGTTAAAGCAGAGCATCAGAGGCCTTCTGGATTACTACAACCTCTAGAGATTCTAATTTGGAAATGGGAGCGGATAACAATGGATTTGTTAGTAGGGCTTCCAAATACCTCAAGAGGTTATGATGCAGTGTGGGTTATTGTAGACAGATTGACAAAATCTTCACATTTCCTACCAATAAAGAGTACATATGATGCAAGTAGGTTTGCTCAGATATTTATGGATGAAATTATTCGCCTTCATGGTGTACCAGTTTCAATTGTATCTGATCGTTTTCACATCAAGATTTTGGGGGCAATTTCAGGAGGCTATGGGAACTCGTTTGGATTTGAGTACGGCCTTTCATCCTCAAACAGATGGCCAGTCTGAGCATGTTATTTAGATATTGAAAGATATGATGCGAACTTGTGTCATTGATTTTGGAGGAAGTTGGGATCGTTATTTTCCATTGATGGAGTTTGCTTATAATAATAGCTACCAGTCAAGTATCAAGATGGCTCCATATGAAGCTTTGTATGGAAGAAAATGTAGATCTCTGTTATGTTGGAATGAGGTTGGTGAGAAACAACTATTGGGCAATGACTTAGTACAAGAAACTAATGAGAAGATACAGTTGATTCGACAAAGGTTGGAAACAGCTCGAAGTCGGCAAAAGTCATACTCAGATAAGAGATGAAAGGATATCGAGTTTGATGTGGGACTACATATTTTTCTCAAGGTTTCACCTATGAAGGAGACAATGAGGTTTAGAAGAAGAGGCAAACTCAGTCCTAGATATATTGGTCCATTTGAGATTTTGGAGCGAGTTGGACCAGTGGTATATCGATTAGCTTTGCTACCATCTTTGTCGCATATTCATCCAGTGTTCCATGTCTCCATGCTTAAGCGATATTTGCATGATTCTACTCATGTTTTAGAGCCACAGATTGTGGACATAAGTGGAGATTTGACATATCAAGAAAATCCAATAAGGATTTTGGATCATGAAGTTAGAAAGCTTCAGAATAGAGAACTTCCGATGGTCAAGGTTGAATGGGCAAATCGTTCCTTGGCTGAGGCAACTTGGGAAATGGAGGAAGTGATGAAAATGAAGTACCCACATCTATTTGCATGACAAGTAAGTTAGCCTTCCATTTTGTAAATTCGAAGACCGAATTTATAAGGAGGGGAGACTGTGATACTCCCACCCTTCTACCAAATTTGTTACAACAAAATAAGTTTAGTTTTGGAAGGGTTTAGGCTTAGTCCGTCATCATTCGGTAAAATAGGCATAACTTCTGCATCCGGACTCCAAATTAGTTGATTCTAATTTGTGTGGATTTATAACATCTATATCTATAACTTTTTTCTTTGAGTTTTGTAATTTATGAAATAATCTGGCAGAAACAGAGCAATTAATCAAGGTGCTCAAAAATTAGTCTTATTTCGTCGGTATTGGGAAGTTATGTGAAAATAATTTGTTATGTGACTTTATTTGAATAAGGCTCATTTTAGGGACTTATTAGAATATATTAAGAAGTTTAGAAATGATTTTGAATGGCTGAAAAAGTCTAGGATCAAAAGGAAAATTCTGTTACAAGTTGGTTAGGTGGCAAATGAAAAGTAGGATGACTAAGCTACTTAGCATGCATATAAAAGGAAAAATCTTTTGGACCAGAAGATAGGCACGAACCAATTGGTCATTTAGGACAGAAAAACAGAGAGGAAGGCCTAGGAGAAAGGGAGAAACTGAAGGTAAAAGAAGAAAGAAAAAAGGTGGACAGATTTGAACAACTTGGAAGAATAGGTAAGTAACTTTGTAGGATTTTACTTAATTTGAGTAGAAACCCTTTTACACCTTGAAGAAGCTAGTAGGTGAAGATTAGAACAGATTAATATAGACCTAGAAGAAAGAAGTTAAGGTAAGTTTTAGCTAAGATTTAGCTAAGATTTTTATGTATAGAAGTTGGAAGAGAAATTGATCATCGGGGGTGTAGTTTTGTGAATTTTAGCATAGGTTTTGGGGCTGCCTTGTGTAAATCCGAATCTAAGAAATGAACTAAGGCATTTTTATGTTACCTAGGATCTAATTACACATGCTTGAGAGGCTGGTAATGATAGTGGTTTATGTTCTTTTGACTAGTTAACCGACGTTTTGAATCCGAGTGCCACGAGTTGTAAAACGAATCACAGAGCTTCTCTTTGAATGATTTGAGCAACCATTATCTTGTAAGTGGATATTCTTTGTAACATGTGTTTAGTTAACTAGACGTGGTTGTCTAGTTTGATTTGGTGTGCTTTTGGTTGGTTTGAAGTATGGTTTTATGCTTGATTTTTGTCTATACGAGATTTGATGATGTTTGTGGATTGTTTGCCTAATTGGGGATGTTTTGATATGAATTTGAATATGAGGCCAATATATTTTGGTCTATGTGATATGGGAATGTTTGGTATGTGATTTGTGTGATGGCGGAAGATGAGGTCTATCCGTGACCAACCGGGGATGTTGGCATATGTGCACATATACTGAGGATACATTGGATATGTATATGATATGATATTTGGCCGGCGGGATTAGTTTCTGATGGCGCCTTTAAGATATGGTATCCTCATGTCGATGTGGGAGTGACACTATCTAGACCTATCTGAAGTTCATCTGAATTATTTTATGTGTTTGTGAAGGTCTATCTGAACTTCTGGTTATGATTCTTACGTGATTTCTTTGATGACCTTATTTGTGAAATACTCTTTTAGTGTCTTAGCTTTGTATCAGAATTGGTTGGGTTTGATGGAGACGACTGGTTAGTTAAATACATGTTACTTATAATATTTGCTTACTAAGTATTTCAAAGCACTTATCCCTTACTTCAATCAATAGGTGAAGAGGTTTAAGCCGTGGTTTGCATCTGGAGAAGCTTTTCTCTCCGAGTTCAGCCCGTTGTCTTCCATCTCGGGCTACATTTGAAGGTCTCCAAATGGTCTTTCTCTTTTGTAATCTAGGTCGCTCCATTGTACATATTTGTTGGTATTTGACATATGATCTTAGATTAATGTTAATATGTAATGTATTTGTAAATTTATGCTTATGTTTTAAAAGGATGAGTTTGATGATATGACGTTGGAGATGTATACTCCAATGCCTATCAGGTTTTGGACACGACAAATATGTTTTTTTGAAGAAACAATGTTGTGAAAAAAAAAATTTTGACAAATTTTTTTTGACAATCCTAATAATAAGAATGATGTATTATGATTTGAGGTTTGCTAGGTTGTGGCTTATTATATTAAGTTTGACATGATCTAGCGCCGGTCACCGACCACGAATTTGGGTCGTGACAGGTACGCTACCCGATTTTGTTATGCAGCAATGTGATATGACTGCCAGCCCAGGTTCGCCTCCATGGTTTCAAAGAAAGAACACTCCCCTTTTCTCTCTTCTTTTTCTTTTCTTGGGTTCGAGATTGGATCTTTCTGGGTTTGGGTTTGCGGGCGAGCGGGAGGGAGGAAGAAGGTTGTGGTTTTTGTCTTTTTGGAATGGTGTGTTAGGAGTCCTCAAAATTTGATTACTCGACCATATATATAGAAAAAGAAATACTAGTGGGCTCTCTCTCATTTGTTTCTTGTAGGTCGGCTGGCTCTGTTTCTGCTGGGTTGGGCTGGGCCGGGCCCAAAACACCTCCACCTAAACAAGGAGACAGTAACGGTAACCCTAAAAAATACAAAAATAAACAAGGGGACACTCAATGAAGAATGGGAGCAAGTGCAGCTTGGAACTTCTGTGAAAGAATTTATTGCCAAAAGGGACCAAGGAATAACAAGAAAAGAGATGCAAAAGACAGAATCTGAAACCTAACAAGATAATTACAAGAGAAATCGTCGACATAATTAGGATAATCAGGATACAACAAGGCTCTATGTGGCAACTAACTAGCAAGTGTCAGCAACAAATCATCCACCAACATTTGCTTGAACATGGCAAACTGTACGATGCAGAATTAATGGAAAGCAAATTCTGATCATAGAACATATTAATCAGAGGAAATAATTAACAGGACCAATATGCTAAATAGAAATAATAGAATGCTGGCACCAAATGACATGAAAAAGGGCCGTGGATGGTGAGAGCACCTCATCTCTTGGTAGGAACGACAATATTGGGATTAGAATCTCCGCATCCTGTTAGAGATTGGAACCACGTCAGATTAATAGATTGCCAAACTAAATTTTGGGTTCCAAGAAAAGTGAGAACAGTTCCGGAGAAGGGACGATTCTATCGGTGCAAAACCTGATGAAAGAAACGTAATGTAATACATCAAATGATAGCCTCATTTATAACAGAAGAAAGTTTCGGTGCAATAGTTCTGGTTAATATGGACCTGCAATAGAAAAATATGACGGAATAGCGAGTGTTTCTGTAATCAGATTGGAAAGGAAAAAATAGAATCTTAAGATAAAGAAGGTTGTACAGCGTAAAGAATATATAAGCTATGCCAAAGAGAGAGGAAGCTCAAAATCAGCTCGGTACGAGGAGATATGAAAAATTGAGCATGAACAAGAAGGCCCAAGTAAATAGCAGCACCTTTGTGCAAAGAGCAAGATATAGAGACACGCATCACCGGGCTTCGGAGGTTGAATGTGATGATATGCTTTTAGAGGTACATGACTGATGTGCATCGGAGGAAACATCAATACTGATGGCACTGACAGATTGATTCTCATTTGATCATTTCTCCAAAACAGGATCCTGTGACAGTCAAACCTCGTTGTTATAATTCAATGCAAGCAGAACCAAGTTGTTTGCTTGTTCAATTTGAACAACAACATTAATGCATAATGGTCTGGTAATAAAATCTATCATCTTAGTAATACTCAACGTAAAACGACCAGGACTTTACACGTTTGATTACCGAAACTTCAAAAAATGGCAGGTTGGGCACATATTCAGAATGGGCAAACAAAAACAGCAGCGGATAAACATTCATAGGCATGGTACCCATGCATTGGCTGCAAATCAGTAACGGGCAAAAGCCATACCTTCTGAGATCCAGTATTTGGTCCATCAGCATCCTTGCCATCTAGAGCATCAATTTGCGCCACAGAAATAAGCATTTCCTTTGCAAGATCTTCAATTTGCTGAGAAATTGTTGGCAAAGGAAACAGCTTATTTGCAACCTATGAGGGAAACAACAGTGAACTGGTAAGCATTTTGCGGAGCTGGTCAATTGTTCGTCCAATTTTGAGCTATGGCATGCCTACCAGACGTATTGCCTTTCATACACACTTCCTCCAAGTGATGGACTGCACTCTGCAAGAGGGACGAAAACCAGACGACGGTATTTAGCAGATGAAGACAACAAGAGTTCCTAAACAGAGCTCAATAACCAACAGCATCAAGTTCTCACTCCTTTCGGGCGCATAAACTTGTAAGCAAGTTCCGTGACAACACAACAATATATGGCAACATGTAAATAGCAGTTCAAACAGAGGCCAGTCTTCACAACATCTAACCTAAAGCCGAGTGATCAAGTTAAGCAAGGATAACACGGATTAAAGATAATCGGAGAACAACTAAAAACAGGCTTCCTCACATATGCTAATAAACATAGCGATAAGCAAAGACCTAACCTGCAAAGCAAAGCAATTTTCAAGCAAGACTCGAAGAAGAGGCGGCCTATGCAAAATCAAAGCGGCATCCGAGGCGACCAGAATGACTGTTTCCTTACTGGTCAACAAGCTGTCCGTGCCGCCGTCGCAGTCGGTCGTTCCGATCACTTGCAAAGACGGTATCTGACCGCCGGAGCTGCATGGGGGAGATCGGGACCATCCCGGTGCCGGTGCTGGTGCGGTTCCTAGGCTCGGACTCTCCGGGGCTTCAGATCGATGCCGTTACGACGATCCTGAACCTGTCCATCCTGGAGGCCAACAAGGCGGGGAGGCCAAGGGGAACGGACGGACGGCGCGCTTAACGGCGTCATCGAGATCGGGCGCCACGTCGGAGGCCAAGGGGAACGCGGCCGCCGCCTACCGGAAGCGCCTCTGCCACGTCATCAAGGGGCTCCTCGTCCACTGGTCCACCGTGGGACACGATGGCGGCGATTCTGAACCTTGCCGGAGCCCGGGAGACCGTCTGGAGGCTTCTGGAGGGCGGCGGCGTGGTTGAGCCGGTATGGGATCCTCGCCGGAGGAGGCGGTGGCAGTTTTGGAGGCCGTGGTGAAGAGAGGAGGGATGGAGGCGGCGTACCAGTCGGTGAGGTGGCTGGGGGCGCTGATGGAGGGAGGGATCGGATACGGCGCGGATCATAGATATGGTGGAGGGAGGGATATTTTTACATTTCAAAGTGAGTGATAAAAAGTTGGGTGGCGCGTCAATTTTATAATTTGATTTCAAAATCTAAATGAATAACGTATTATTGGTCATGTTGATATCATTTTACTATAATTTAAAAAATTTTAATCTTATTCATAAATATTCAGAAAATAGTTTGGAAAAAGATGTCTGCTTTTATTATGTTTCAAAGTTTTGCTCATAAAAAATATAATAAGTTTGACTTGTGTTTTTGCTCACAAATTACTTTATCACATGAATGCTATCTCATGTTCAACTAAATTTAAATTGTACGCTCGTCGTTATTCAATTTTTTTTCCTAGCACGTCTCGTAATTGTTGAATTTTATCGTTTATTCTTATTCTTTTTGGGTTGAAATCTACAATCTTTCTATTTCCATTATATTATTATTAGGCACATAATTCCTAGCATCTACATCACCAACGCGAGACCGGATTGAGTGGGGACTAAAAAAAATTTGTCCATAGTTGGGGACTACATTTTGGGCCGTCAGATTTGTTTATCTTTAAATCTGATGGTCAATAACCTACCAGGTGATATTGGTTTGCATGTGAAGTGATATTGGTTTGCATGTGAAGTGATAATGGTTTGCATGTGTAGTAATATTGGTTTGAGTTAATCCCCATAAATGGGGACTAGCCCACTCCCCACCAAATCTGCTCCCGACCAACGCACCCACCCTACTCGATGACATGGCTGTGTTCGAGATATCGAACCATTTGGCCTGGATGTTACAAGTATTAATGGTCAGTTGTGACTCGTATAGCGTCCGACGTGGAAATTTCAATTTTTAAGTTGTTGATGACATGTCGAGTGGTAAATTATCAAAATAATTTTATATTTTATTACAAATCTTCAAAAACCATCTATTCCCTTCATCCTTGGCCTTCTATCATCTTTGATTTCTGTGTGATTTTCGTGCTTCTTTTAACTTATCTGCTGCATTGTTGGATGGTTCTTTTCTGCTTTTACAACTGAAATAATAATTCATTGGAAAAGGTCCTCAAAGTATTAACCGTATCTGTTGGCCACAACATCGAGGCTTCTTTTTTCCGAAATATAATATTTTACACCAAATAATCACACCATGCCAAAGATGTGAACCCAAAGCCTCCGTCAAATCGTTCTACTCCTCATACCTCTATGTGAAAAACTCTTTGGTACAACATCGAGGCTATTATGATGTGCAGAAAGCGAGAGGATCGACGTCTTTCAGAACACTGTCCAATCATTAAGGATTTGATCATAACAATTTGGGGGAAAATCAGGATTTAGGGTTTTGAAACCCTTGGAGTCGCCGCCGCCCGCGTTCCGACCACCCCTTGGAGCCGCCACCACCGAACCCGTCGCCGCGGAGGAGGAGGAAAGGGTCAGCCGCCGCCTGTGAGAGATTTGGGTTGAAAAACCCTAATTTTCGAGTTGACTTGGTCAACTGTTTGACTGGTTGACCAAAAGTCAACTGTTTTGGCTGATTTTAGTTTTCTAACCAATTTTGGGCTGATTTTTTGGTTCAAGGAGCTTAAGGATGACTTCCATAAAGTACGAAATCTCTCAATTGACAAGAAAAACTAATTTTTTCTTGTGGCAGGTGAAGATGCGTGCTATTTTGACACATCTAGAGCTGGATGAGACTCTACTTGATGAGAAGTCGATGCCTTCGAGTTGAGACGCTGCGATGAAGGCGTCAAAGAATCGTAAGGCTGTGAGTCAGATCCAGTTGCATCTGTCAGATGATATTTTATGGGACGTGTTGAAGGAGACAACAGCTTCCTCATTATGGGCAAAGCTTGAAAAGTTGTGCATGCCCAAGAGTTTGACCAACAAACTGTGCTTGAAGCAACGACTGTTTTCTATCCGGATGCAAGAAGATAAGTCTGTTCATGACCACCTTAATGAATTTAAGGATATAGTGGCTGATCTTAGAACTCTGGTTGTGAAGTATGATGATGAAGATCTTGCTTTATTGTTATTGTGCTCGTTGCCTGCTTCTTATCAGCAACTCAGAGATACTCTGTTATTCAGCCATGATACTCTGAGTTTGGATAATATTTATGATTCACTCTTGGAGAAAGAGAAATTGATAAGCACATTGTGAGTTCCTCTGAAAATAGCTAAGGGACTGGCTTGGTTATGAGAGGGAGGTCTGAAGAGAGGAATGCTAAGTCTGGTTCGAGGAAGAAGAGCAGAAGCAAATCAAGGTCAAGGCACAAGGATAAGACTTGTTTCAACTGTCATAATGTTGGGCATATTAAATGGTTCTGTCTGGAGTTGAAGAACAAGAAGAAGGGCGAAAAGTCCAGTGCTCCGAAAGGAGAAAGTTCTGATAGCGGCAGTGCTAGTGTTGCCACCACCACTCAGAAAGAAGAATCTGATGGAGACCTTTTGTCTGTGATTGATGGGAAGTCTAAAGTTGATGCTGCTTGGGCCCTTGATTCTGCTTGTACGTTTCATATGTGTCCCATCGGGGACTGGTTTTTAACATATGAACGTGCGGAGGGTAATGTTCTCATAGGAAATAATTTTGTCTGCAAGGTTGTTGGTATTGGCACAGTGAAGATCAAGATGCATGATGGTGTCATTCGAACCTTGACGAATGTGAGGCATATCCCTGATTAGAAGCGAAACTTGATTTCGCTGAGTACTCTTGATACATTGGGGTACAAGTATACCAGAGAAGGTGGAGTTCTTCGTGTGAGTAAGAACTCATTAGTGCATATGAAGGCCAAGAAAGAGGTTGGAAATCTGTACGTTTTGCAGGGTTCTACAGTTACAGGGACTGCTGCTGCTGCATCTGGCTCGTTGACAGATTCTGAGAATACCTCATTGTGGCATATGCGACTTGGTCACATGAGTGAGAAAGGCATGAC
This sequence comes from Hypericum androsaemum, assembly GCA_963995505.1. Lineage (NCBI taxonomy): Eukaryota > Viridiplantae > Streptophyta > Magnoliopsida > Malpighiales > Hypericaceae > Hypericum > Hypericum androsaemum. The sequence goes on from OZ023191.1 coordinate 1,229,245, forward strand.
CGAGCTGAATAGGAGAGGATTATTATGTGGACAGGGTATTGGGAAGCTGAAATTTTGTGAGCACTGTGTGTTTGGCAAGCAGAAGAAAGTCAGTTTTCAGAAAGGTGTGCACACTACAAAGGGAAAACTTGACTATGTTCATTCTGATCTTTGGGGACCGTCTCAGGTTGCAACAAAGAATGATTCCAAGTATATGCTGACTATTATTGATGATTATTCGAGAAAGGTGTGGGCGTTCTTCTTGAAGAGCAAGGATCATGTCTTTGTCACTTTCAAGCTGTGGAAGACTATGATTGAGAAGCAGACTGGGAGAGATGTCAAGCATCTCTGCACAGACAATGGATTGGAGTTTTGCTCTAGTTGGTTTGATGAGTTCTGCAAGAATGAGGGTATTGTTAGGCATAAGACAATCCCGGGTACATCTTAACAGAATGGAGTTGCTGAAAGAATGAACAGAACTTTATTGGAGAAAGTTCGTTGTATGCTGTCAAATGCTGGTTTGCCTAAGTCATTTTGGGCTGAGGCTGCTTCTACTGCCTGTCACCTTGTCAATCGTTCACCTCATGCATCACTTAATGGCAAGGTACTTGAAGAATTGTGGTTTGGAAATCCTCCTAATTATGCTATTTTAAAGATATTTGGGTGTCCTGCCTATGCTCATGTAAATAATGGCAAGTTAGAGCCAAGATCTGTGAAGTATATCTTTCTTGGCTATGCTTCTGGAGTGAAGGGATACAAGTTATGGTGTCCCAAGCTGTCTAAGGTCTTGTTGAGTAGGAATGTTATTTTCAAAGAGACAGACATGCTGAGTAAGAGGGAGAATGTTTCTTCACCTGGTGTTCCGAGTGCTCCAAGTGTGGACTTGCAAAAGTCAAAAGTGCAGGTGGAGTTTGATGCTGATCCAGAAGCGAGTTCCTTCCGTGATGTTGATTGCCATGGTCCTACTCATGGTGGGTTGTCTGATGAAGCTGAGAATGTTGGCACAGTTGAGAAGAAGTCTGCGTATTCTATTACTAGAGACAGACCCAGAAGAATTATCAGGCCTCCACAGAAGTTGGGTGAGGCTGATGTTGTTGCTTTTGTCCTGAATGTGGCAGAAGAAGTTGATAGCTGTGAAGAACCGTCTAGTTACTCAGATGCTGTGAAGTTGAAAGACTCTACTAGATGGTTGGTTGCTATGGAAGAAGAGATGAAATCTCTTCACAAGAACAAGACTTGAGAGATTACTAAGCTGCCTAAGGATAAGAAGGTTGTCAGCTGCAAGTGGGTATTCAAGAAGAAGGATGGTATACCTGGAGTTGAAAAGCCTAGATACAAGGCTAGGCTAGTGGCTAGAGGATATAGTCAGATTCCTGGTGTGAACTTTAATGAGGTATTTTCACTAGTTGTGAAGCATATCTCGATTCGTTCTCTTCTTGGTATTGTTGCTATGCAGGATTTGGAGCTTGAACAGCTTGATGTGAAGACAGCTTTTTTGATTGGAGAGCTTGAGGAGCGGATTTATATGGCACAGCCTGCGGGTTTTCATGTTGAAGGCAAAGAAGATCATGTGTGCTTGTTGAAGAAGTCCATGTATAGCCTTAAGCAGTCTCCGAGGCAGTGGTATAAAAGGTTTGATTCTTTTATGATTTCTCATGATTATGAGAGGAGCAATTATGATAGTTGTGTTTACCTGAAAAGGCTACGCGATGGTTCCCAAGTGTATTTGCTCATGTATGTGGATGACATGTTAATTGCTGCCAGTGACAAGGGAGAGGTGAGAAAGCTCAAAGCTCTATTGAGTAGCGAGTTTGAGATAAAAGATTTGGGTCCTGCTAAAAAGATTCTTGGCATGGAGATTTCCAGAGATAAAGGAGCAAGGAAATTATTTCTGAGTCAGGAGTGTTACATTGAAAAGGTACTTGACAGGTTTGATGTGACTGGTAATCCTGTGAGTACTCCTGAGGTCGATTATATGTCTGGTGTTCCATACTCCAATGCTGTTGGTTCTCTGATGTATGCTATGGTTTGTACACGCCCGGATTTGGCCTATGCTGCGAGTGTCGTTAGCAGGTTTATGGCAAATTCTGGAGAAGGTCATTGGAGAGCAGTGGAGTAGATTATGAGGTACTTGAAGGGTACCAAGGGCGTGTGTCTACAGTTTGGACGCACCAGTGATGGAGTTGTTAGTTTCGTTGATTCAGATTCTGCTGGAGACCTTGATAAGTCTAGGTCCTTGTCTGGATATGTCTTCACTCTTGGAGGATGTGCTATCAATTGGAGAGCTTGTCTACAGGTCACAGTGGCGTTGTCTACCACTGAGGCAGAGTACATGGCTATAACTGAAGGTGTGAAGGAGGCTATCTGGTTGAAAGGTTTCTTCAGTGAAATCTGTAAGAAGCTGCAGGTCGGTACAGTGTACTGTGATAGTCAAAGTGCTATCCATCTCACGAGGGATGCTATGTATCATGAGAGGACAAAGCACATTAATGTGAGGTACCACTTCATTCGGGAGCATATTGCTCAAGGTGACATTGTTGTGAGCAAGGTGGGTACAAAGGACAATCCTGCAGACATGTTGACGAAGCCGCTTTCTGATACTAAGTTCGAGCATTGCTTGGACTTGGTAGGTGTTCGTGCTTGATGCTGATAGCCCTTAGGGGCTGGTGGTAAAGGTGGAGAAACGTTGAAGTTGGAGTCATAGAATTTGGTCCAAGGTGGAGATTTGTTAGGGATTTTTCCAAATTCCTAATTAGATAGGGCTCTATTTCCTGATCAGAATAGAGTACTAGTCTCCTATATATATACAGCCTATGCCTATGTCTTATTTATACTAGTTGAGAGTTGTGAGGTAGAGAGAACCCTCACGGAAGCCTTGTAACCGATTGGACTCACATAGTGGACGACTCTCCTTTGCCCGTGGTTTTCTCCCCGTCTTGGGGTTTCCACGTAATTCTTGTGTCTCGTGTTTTACTCGTTTCGATCTTATTTCTCAACAACTATTTTATTTTGATCTAATATTCATCGACTTTCAAGTTATTATGACCGAGACTTTTTATTAACTAGAGATTTTCTACAGTAATAAGCTACTCGTTGGATAAGCCATGGCAGATTTTGTACTGCCAAAGATAAACACTAACTAATTAATGCAAAGATATCTGACCTAGATGACTACATATGGACGAAAATTCTGTGTCATCTTCCCTCAGAGAAATCTGCATTCAGGTGCAAGTGCGTTTCCAAGCATTGGAATTCCTTAATCTCCGACAAATACTTTGCTACCCGCTTTACTGAACACCATCGGGAGAATTATGGAGCCAACCCCGACCCCGACCAGCTGTTCTGGTTCCTAACCTATAGTTCCTTTAAAGAAAAAACAAAGATTTCCAGCGGGTCCTTGGCAAGTTTGTTTCCACGGACAAGCTATCGAGTTGAGAGCTCGTTCAATGATTTGCTGCTGTTCTCCGACCATAAGACGGACCCCTTGTTTATTTATTTGAAAGATAAATTTTTACACCACGCCAAGGCTTGAACCTTGGACCTCCTTGAAATTTACAACGCCTTACATGCCCTTTGGCGACCTCCTTGTTTATTATATCTTCAACCCCTTCACCAAGGAGCAAATCGAGCTCCCCATGTATGAACCTCATCCCATCCCATGCATTCTCTGGATCAGACTCGTCATGTGGGCTTTGTTTGTGAACCTTTCTACACTCAAAACCGTGGTGCCAATGTCAACTATCGTTACAGAGTTGTTTTCATCGAACATCACCGCAGTTATATAGGAGATTGTAGTGTTGGCACATATTCTTCTGAGACAAGACAATGGAGTGTACGAGGAGGTCTCAGACTAACAGACTACAAATGTATGTGCAATGTGGTCGGTCACAATGGGAAGCTCTATTGGTACACCTTGGAGAAGGTTGTCGTTTATGATCCGTTTGTTGCAACCACCGAGCCATGTTTCTACTTTTATGACTGGAAGATAGATGGTCTCTTACATCCTGCCGTGAGATTTCAGGTGGTACAAGGGTCGGTTGTCCTTGTGCAGATGGGGGTGGACGCAGTGCAATTTGAGGTGTCCATTTCGAAGTTAAAAGATAAGGGACATGGCGATCACGGGGAGTGGTGTTTTGAACGTAGGATTTTTTTTCACGATCTCTTCAACTCTGTTGGTGCTCCAAGTTTCCTCAACCAAGCTCGCTATATGGTTGAAGACGACGACGTTGCTTACTTGACACTGATGTTTTATTTTCATCCCAACAACCGGGATGTTATCTTATTAAGTGATAGCACTTCTTTTAATACTGCATCCTACAACATGGGCACCAAAGAATGGCAAGTAGTTGGGGAGCTTGTACCATTTATCGATCCCGGTACTGACCCTACTTAGGCTGCCTGCAGTAGTGCCGAGCGCCGAGCGCTCGGCCTATTTTTTAATATTTTTTTTAAAAAAGGGGGTTAAATGAAATCCGCTCGGTCGAGCGAATCCCGCTCCCGAGCGGATTGGTCAATTTTTTTATATTTATCTAACTATCTAATTATTTCCACTTGGCATAATATTATTCGTAAAAATAGATTTATTCGGATAATATTTTTGTGGTTAGCTTATCTTTAGCAATAAATTTAAAAAATAATTTAAAAATTATTAAATTTTGTATCTCTATAAATAGAGTCCAATGTTAACATATTTTCATATACCATCTACAATTCTCTCTTCTTTCACTACATAATCTCTTCTTATAAATTATCTCTATTATATTATTTCTATTATGGATCCAAATGATCATAATTTTTTAAATTATCACTCATTCGGATCTTATAATCCTTCATCTTATCTAACGCTTTGAAAAGTGATTTAATTGAGCATATTTGGCAAAAGTTTGGAAACGATAATTAATTATGTAATTTGAAATTCCTGTATTTGTAATATGAAAATTTCATATTCGTAATTTATCATTTGTACCTTAAATTATTTTTATCTAATTTAGTATTTCAATTTTTACTTTTGTAATTTTATGACTTAATCACAATATTTAATCGTGTTATTGAAACATAATTATTTTCGTAATATATAATTTTAATCTAAACAAATTAGAGTAGATAATATGTGGATGAGAGAGAAATTAATTGTTTATTCTGTGAACTGGGTTGCTGATGTGGGTAAAAAATATGTAAGTGGATTGGATTGGGTAGGAATTGGGTATAGAAGAGAGAGAAATTAATAATTTATTCTGTGACCTGGATTGGATGGGTTGCTGATGTGGGTAGTCTTATGATGGTGGGGTGCTCGTCGCATTCTCTGCCACCTACTTTGCAGCTACTCTCCCGTGGTGGCCTACACCACTTCATTTGAGATAGCTAGGGTCTTTCATTGTCATATTCATGTAGCAATTTCTTTTTTATTCTTAAGAGAATGTTTAACTAGTTCGTCTAATCTAGATGGACTAAAATACAATCTAGTCTATGTAGTTTAGTAAATTATATTTATAATTTGAGTAACTATAAATTTTTGTCCATGTTTATGTCTGTTGAGAAAAATCAACAAATTTTATTCTAAACTTACCTTCACCCTAAAACGTTCGGTGACAAACTCTTCCCCTCTCAATCTCTCTCCCCCTCTGCTAAGCTCAACCAAAACAAAACAAAAGACAAGGGGTTATTCTTTTGAGGGTAGACAATGGGCTGTATCAACAGATCTTTGAACAAGACCACGGACACCAAAATAATGTGTCGGCTTAACTTGTTAAACTAAAACAATCTCTTAATCTATAAAATTATATACAACTTGCTCGTTGATTTACTTGTTATATGGTGTTGTGACCCCGAGAAAAGTACCCATTGAGTAACCGAATTGAATCATGCTATGCCAATCATATTCAATAATGTTCTATTGTTAACGTCATAAAGTTTATTAAAGTTTATTAATGGTAATATTTATAACCTATTTAGTATGGAATTCTCTATTACGAATTTACGATTACCGACGTCGCTAAAACTTAACTGCAATGAAACTCAAAGGAAAAAAAATTGCGGTAGGAAAAGAGTAACTTGATAGAAAGTGACCCTATCTTGATGTTGATATCGCTAAATTTAATTCCACCGCCGGGCCCTTTTTCCAAATATTCAATTGACTATTTTGAGTTCTTTTCAGACAAGGATACAAAAGGTGATAAAATTGTTCCGACCAAATTCAACATTGATTATATTTTGGATTAACTTCCATTCCATTGGTGTAAACAACATACTTTGAAATTATATGAGAAAAAAGAGTAATCGAAAAAGAAAAATAAGAACCCTAAAAAAATCTGCACATATACATGGTAAAGCCCTTGAGACTTGGCTCGAAGTAAAGAATGGAGCGATGAATTGAATTCAGAGTACAGAATCGCAGTTCCATCCCTGAAGTGTAAAAAATTACTTGCTTTTTGAAAAAGGCAAGTCATACAAACAGAAGATGTGAAATATAATTTGCAACCAGTCCACAAATTGTGTTATGTCCCAAGGAACGAAATCACAGGACAAGGGGGAAAACAAAAAAGTTGGTAATGAGGACGGCACCATATACAATCATTAGTTACAAAATTACAATGCAACATCTCATAAAGTAGCAAACTTTGTGTTTACCCAGGGAGGTGGAGCCGATCGTTTCGTCAATCACTCCTATGGCCAAATGCAGACAATTGTCTCGGTTCGTCGTCCAGCTCGGGCCGTTCAGCCATGGGATGGTTATTGCCTGCAAGAGCAGGCTACTAGCCACTCTTTCCCTTGGTCGAGAAGAACCTGGTAAATCCTCGTGCATGTTTCTCTGGTGTCGGGGTCGATGAGGATGACGAACCTGACTTGGTAGGCCTGTGCTTTGCATGCTTGGGGTTGATTGGTGACCTCAAGGGACTTGCATCCGCTTCGGGACTGCATTGGTGATCGTAGGAGTCCACCGGAGATTCAGAACCAGCTCTTTGTGTGGAAGCAGCAGTCTCCTTCTCAGGATTGAAGTGTGGCATGTGCATGCCACTAGTAGTAGGTCCATCTTCACCGGATTCTTCCCCTTTTTGACTCCTCTCAGTTGAGGAAGATCCCTGGAATTCGTTCTGAGGACGCAAAGACTTCAACTGCTTTCCCAGCAGAAAAATGGTCTCTTGACACTCCGCTAGTTTTTCTGCTGCTGCTGTCAAATCCCTATCCTGAAATAGTAGCAACGTTCTCAGCTCTAAATATCCTAGTCAAATACTGAATTGTGAAGGAATCTAAGACGGTGCAAGAGTGCCTTAGTTCCAGAAATCGAGCGTAAAGTTGGTTAATGTAATAAGAGCAAATGGTTAGTCGTTTTGTTTTATCAAACAACCTAACAATTTATTTGTTCGACAACAGAAAACAAAGCCTGATGATCTAGGAATTTCTTAGGGACGGAGAGTTAGGAGATCGCATAAACATCTCACCTGTTTGGTCTTGAGGTCATCATCATTAGCCGAGTTCTTACTCCTGATAAGAAGGAAACATTCGTATGTTAGAACGGGATGAATTTAAAAAAAGTGGCTGCAAATCGAAATTAACCTACAAATTCAAGCACATAAAAGCCACCAGATCAACCCATATAGCTAAACTAGGCAGTTCATGCAGTTCCAAGAACGACGACTTATCAAAGAGAGAAAGAGAGGCTCACATCTGCAGTTGCTCTTCTAGTTTTTCGAATCTTATCAAAGTATCTTGGTGATTCTTCCTCTCATTTTCGAGCTCAATTTTCAAGGTTTCTGCTTTAGACCGGAGAAAATTGACCTCAATTTCTAACTCCTCTGAACGTGCTTCCAGCGACCTGTACGACTCTGCCATACATTTCAGCTGGGTCTCGGACAAGCTATTTGACTTCTGTGTTGAAGCCAACTGGGATCTCACTTCTGCTAGAATCTGTTTAGTCTCATGTAGTTGCAACTTGGTCATCTCTAGATTTTCCGAATATCTAGATAGATCTCTAGCTATGTTCTCCTTCTCTGACTTCAACTCCTCTAACGAGAGTTTGCATGAAAGTGGACTTGGTCCATACACTGATACCAAATTTCCATCGTCCGGGACCTCAGGATTAGAAGTAGGACTGGAAATTCGGCCATGGTCATTTTCATATCTCTCTCCAGTTGAATCTTTTTGGCTCGCTTCATTCTCTGGTAAAGCCACCTTATCAATGCAATCAGGGCTGTTTATCTCTGCTTCAGCACATTTGTACCCGAGAACATTGAATTTGAGCTCACTGGCTTTAGCTAAGACATGAGACAGGCTCATAACAAAATCAACCAAGTTCATGTTGCTGGACAAATATTTACTGTAGATGACTGAGAATTCCTCGATTTGCTGGTTCAAGTCAATGCAATCACATGATGTGACGTGAATTCCCATCGCTTCGTTGCCAATGAACAGTACAAACTCATGAATCTTACCAATGGCCGCCAGCAGCTCATGACCAATTTCACGTACTGTTCCGGTTTTCAACTTAGCATCTTCAGAAGAGGCAATTTCCCTTGCCCCATTCAGGCCGCTATCTTCGGCACACTTGTGCCCGCTGCATGCCTCATTACAGATGTTTGCTTCCTCATGGACTATGCCTGGACGTAGAGTGTCATGTGAATCTTGCACAACGCGTTTGACATCCTCCAAGATTTTCACAACATCAGCATCACCAGTCACAGACTCTAATAGTAAAGAGATTCTTGATCGTAGCTTAACCACGGTTGGGTGGTCAGAATCAGATCCGGAATTCAAGGTTGGCTTATCCACTTCGGGAGATTCGGGATCTATGGATGGTTCCACATCCTGATGCCCTTCCCATAGTGAAGTTTTAGTTGCAGACGACTCCAAAACATTACCATTCACAACTTCAGTTGTCTTGTAACCAGGAGAACCTAAAAGCAACTTGCTACCTGTTTCGTTTAAACATGCCAACTTCTCCATCTCCAGGAAGTCATCCATGATTTCCAAATGCTTCACACTTTCTGGCTTGTTTACCTTATCAGTGTTCTTGTCCTTCTTGATATGGGAAAGCTCACATATCATTGTTGTTGCCCAAGAGTCGGAAATTCTGTTATCATCAATCCCTTCGTCAGATAGAGATGTTATACTAGGAGGAGTGGTGCCGTTTTGGCCAGGCAAATCGTCAGCAGCTACCTGGACTACAGATTTTGGAGAACTTCTCTGTTGACTGTTGTGGGGTAGCTGCGCTTCCAAATGCTGCAGCCTGCTAGCTGTCTTGGCGCAAAGATTTCTGGAAGCCTGTAATTCAGTGTTACGCTTAGCTAAAGCTTCTTTCAACATCTTCGTTTCTTCTTCCATAGCCAACATGCGTTCAGTAAGAAATTCTGTCTCTTTATGAAACTTCTGCATCCCGTCAAGAGCAAATTCAGGCAACGAGGAGTAATGTGGACTAGGCCTACTGGGAGACCTCCTGATTCGAGAGTCTCCATATTCTCTACCGAGACTCTCAACCTCTAGCTTCATTTGTGCTAGTGCAGCAGGACCAGGCAACTTCTTCCTTACAAGACCCCGTAGCCTTTGGCACTCTGCATCCAGTTTTGCTATCTTTTTTACACCCTCCAAATGCTGCTTGTTAGCTACCTCAGCTGACCTCATGGCCATATTTTTCTCCTCATTACGTATATCTAATTCTTTGGAGATTAAATGAAATTCATATTTAAGTGAACCTATCTCCTTTTCACACGATTCTATATTGGTCTTCAAAAGCTCAATATCAGCCTCCGCCTGTGATTTTTCTTCGTTGATTCTGAAAAGCACGTTAGAACGTTCTTGTAATGACCTTGAAATTGCAGCATTTTCTGCTTCAGACCTGAGGAGCTCTTGGTCCAGGTTAAATATCTTGCCTTCAAGGTCCTGCTTCATTCTATCAAACTGCTTGCTCTTGGTAAGAACAACATCTTGCAACTTCTTTTCATGGTCTTCTTTCAGGTTGCTTATCTGCCGCATGCACTCTTTAAGAGCACCATCCAAATGTTCTGCTCGATCTTCTGCAGTAAGCTTTGACAGTGTGACCGTCTCGAGATGGGTTTTCAAGGCTAGAGCTTCAGCTTCAGCCTTTTCCCAACCTGGCAAGAAAATAGGTACGGTTCAATCAGTTGAAGCCAAATTGAGCAGGAAAAATTCAGATCTGAATGTTGCAAATATCCAAGTGTCACACCTGTAACTGCTTCTTCAGCAACTTTAGCATGCTGCTTTACCATCTCTTCCTTAGAGCTTATTTCCTCATGTGCTGCAGACAGCTTCTCATTCAACTCCGTAACTTCATCCTCGAGAGTCTGAATCTGTTCTTCAGATGTTTTTAGTTGATCCTCCAAACCCGTTAGATGTGTGTACGACTCAACTGAAATTTGCACATAGTTGGGTTTCTTGTAATTGTCCTGCTGGCAGAGGAAAACAATTAGATAATATTACTTAATGCAGCCCTGTCCCCCTGTGATAACGAAGTAATAACAAAAAGCAATGCTCAAGGAAATCGGACCCTGCAATGGTCCGAGTACCTTGTCCCCCTGTGATCCACTCGAAGCCGCTTCGCCAGCACCAGAATCTGCAACAGCAGCCATGGCAGCTGCCTTGTCCGACTTGTCAGACGACTTTTTCTTCCAAGGCCAACTTCGCCGGTCCATGTTCGAAAGAGTTAACTGTTACATGGCAGCAACAATCACTTACATTAACAATGCTGTTCAGAAAGGGCAACATTAACGGAGGGAAACAGATGAAGAGAATCTTAAGACTACCTACTCTTTCCATTACAACACGCCTACAGGAAAAAGAGCGAATATAAAATTTGGGGATAAAAAAGCCAAGTCTTATTTCTCCAGCCAGAGGAAAAAGATTATATCAAGACAGCCAAATTGAGACAAAAATAAAAGACCAAAAAACTCCGATTGATATTAAAAAATGTCGGCGGCTCTGTAAATTAGTATCCGGTACAATGTGAAGAATAAAACAAAAAAAAAGGCTCGCAAAGCGACGCCGTCCTGATGGAAAGCACCGTCAATGAATAAAAGCAAATAAATAAAATAAAAAATAAAATTAGTAAGAGAGCGGGAGAGCCTCCCTCTCTTTTTCCTTATCTCACCGACACAAGAGCGACGGCGGTTAAACTCTTCTCCTTCGTTATCTTTTTAGCCAAATCTTTCACTAATTCTTCAAAACTAAAATTTAAATTAAAAATAAAACGGAATTTGCTGTATTTTCAAATTAAGCAATAGAAGTTGCGAGAACAAGAGCGGAAGTGTGATAACGGACTCACCGAGAAGAATGCAGGTTCGGAGGAGCAACCGCCGGTGAGCTAGATTTAGCTCGCTAATTATCGTTAAACTGCAGTTCGCCTCTTCTATCTCCAAGTATTTCTAGAGGAAAAAAAACGGAATGGAGATCTATAACTGAGACGGACGATAATCTGGAACCGGAGACGCCGCCGGCGATGCTCCGGCGGCGGTTACGGTGGCGGAGGGGCTGGGGGGAGAGAGAGAGAGAGAGAGAGAGAGAGAGAGAGAGAGTGGGCGGAGAGAGAGCTGTTGGTAGAAGAGAGGTGTCACTTGAAAGGAAAAAGGTTTGGCTTATTTATTAATCATTGTGTTGTGTCAAAAACAATTCCTGATATTTTCTTTTCTTCAAAAGCGAGACAATGTCAGATTTGCCCCTGGAGAGCTTGTGGAATGACAACTGGGAAGGAATATATAACTTTATGAAAAAAATGTTATAATGATATTAAAATATAAAGAAATGAATATCAAATATTTTAAATCATAACTAGATTATAATAATTTTTCCGAGATAGCTTGCGTTTTAATCGAATTATGAGCTGTAACGGGATACGTATAATTCCGAAGGCCTTTTTTTATTATATTATATTTGGTGGATTATTTTTGTTTTCGTGCGCGTGTCTTGGGAATAAATGAATGAGTTCATATCACTTTTACACAGCTCATAACTATGGTGCAGTGTCCATGCGACCACGTGATAGCCATCCTATGTTGATCACGTCAGATTCTATTTTAAAAAGATTAATTTTATCAGCAGCATATATTTTTAAAAAAATTGTACTCACAATTAATTTTTTTAATAATTAGATTAATTTTGGAATTTGGAAGCAGCTCTTGATATGTTTGGGCATTTTGGGTATTATGCTAAAGACAACCTGTTAAATGCCATCCTCCTTTGTAGGGACAAATACAATCTCCAACTAATCCATGGACCTCATTATACTTGATCTGCCTAAATCTTTTGACTTGGCAAGCAGTTGTCCTCCACTGGAAATGACTAGTGATAATAGGAAAGTAATTAAATGAGCAACTATTATCTTGACTAATTATTAAACTTATCCCTCAAAATAGACTAATTAATGAACTGCATTTACTTTTTGTAAGAGTAATAAACTACATTTCACGTAACATTAAACTGAAACACTGACACTGACTTCAATAGTGATTTCTTCTGCGTCAACCACGAATTAAATATTCATCGTACAATTTGAACAATTTTATTATATTGACGATTTGAGAAGAATTTGTTTACCCCGTTGTTCTTGTTCTGGTTCTCGTGTACCAATATATGATTAATGAAGATTAATGTGTTCTTGGCCCTCACACTTTACCAAAAAAAATTGAACAATTTTATTCTTGGATTCTGAACGAGGAGCGTAAAACTAGTCTTCCTTTTTCCATGTACAGTGAGAAGTACGCTAAACTTGGATAAAAGGAAGAGCGCAAACTGTAAAGTGGAAAAAGGCAAAAGTCAACCAACAATATATAAAGATAAATCCCAAGGCAAATTTGAGTAATGCACTAATGCAGGTAATATTATTGTGGAAAATTTGGCGATAATTAACAAAAAGATATAGAATATTGGGTCCTTGATTTTACCTCCCATAAAAAAATAGAGAATATTGGGTCATTTCCTCTCTCTTTTTTTGTAGTGGTTGGGTTTTTTTTATCTTATCCTTTTTACCCATTCTCTTGGATCATTTGCTACTTGTATTACTCTGGTACCACACTTTTTCATTTTTTTTAAATGATTAAGAGAATTAAATTGACAAAATGTGGAAAAGAAAATCAATAGGCCGTTTTCAGGCGGGGCCATTTTTTACTCGAGCGGAAGGAACTGATCTTTAAATGGACAATCATTTTGTGCATAAAAATCGCACAAGTAACTGGAATTGTTGATTTTTTTTTTGTCACGAGTAGGCAATTAATATTCCCTAGGATACGTGACACGAGATAAACAGGTTTCCCTGTCGTCTCCTTACAGAAAATGCCAATGCCCGTTAGGTTTCCGATTATGGTCTTCGTCAAAACATGTTTTTTTTAGCATTGGAGAACTAGGCAATTAATATTCCCTAGGATGCTGTTTTTTTTATGGTCTTCGTCGAAACATGTTCAATGGTCAAGTATTGGAGAACTAGTAACGTACATGGCCAATTTGTCCTGTCTTAGAAGTAAAAACTTAAACTATGCAGAACCGAAAATTATAGAATGTGAGTGTGTGTAAGGAACGATTCTCCAACTTTTTAAGTGAACGTAACTCCATGATAGGCCTAAATTGTGTACTCACAAGAATCAAGCATCGCTATATGGATAACACAAAATGAATTGGACGTGAATATAAATTTGTATTATATGCATTATACTCTAGGTGTTTTTTAAGCAAACAAGTTCAAAATAAAATTTTAAAAAAAATGGCACAAGATAGATGTTATTTAAACTAATATAATGTCTTACTCTTTTCACTCAATAATATTAATATTAGATGTTGAATGGAATAAAGTGGTAGAGACCATTATCATGGGAGCAACTTGTGAGGTACCAGAAACAGAATGATGGTCGATAATGGATTAACAAAGATAATCTCTATATAATTATGATTTCTTTTTAAATTAATTTTTATCTTTTGTTTATTTATGCGACTAGCACTATCAAGTTTAACTTGCGACTATTTTTCTTTGAATAAATAGAATTCTTCTTGTTTAAAAAAAATTATATCGACATAATATTACGATGCACACCAAGCCTATAAAAAGACACCGGAAATATTGGCAGCATAGCTTTTGGTGCCCATAAGGAGCGTCTCCGATAGTGCCGTCCAGCTCACAGGCGCGCCTATGTGATAAAAAGCTCCTCTTAGTCTTTCACGCTATGTTACTTTTTGTGAAATAAATATTAATTGATTTTTTTACGAGACCGAAGTGCAAACAATCTTTCAAGTCAGGAATTTCGTCAAGGTTCCAAGAGGCTGCGTTGTTGTATCCCCTCAAAAAAAAAAAAAAGAGAGGCTGCGTTGTCAAAATACATACTTTTCGACTGAATATTATTTTTTGACTACCGGTTCAACCGATCGAACTATTTGAAAAATATATTTTTTAGATTTGAAAGTGGTTAAGTTATTTTGATATTTGTTCATAATAATTTTGTAATAAAAATAGAGAATATTAATAATTATTTGCTAGTTTAATAATAAATATAATAAATTATGTACATTTTAAATGTAAAAATCTCAGTTTCAACCAATCGATCCGATTGATCTGAAAGATAGAAGAAATTTTGGATAGACTTTCGAATATTTTTGAAAACCATGGAAATCAACCGCATATACCTCAACGAAAATATCAGATCATCCTCACCGGCAAATTACAACCGCGAAAAAGCAACGCTGATTTTTCTTCTCGTCGTTTATCATTTCAGTTAGATTAAGGCTCCAACTATCTAGTATTTAAATATTTTTTGGACCCGTAAATTTAGTTTGAGTTACATTAATCTCAGAGAACCAAACAAGAATTATAATTTTAATATAATTGCATTCTCAGAGGTTACATCGATATTTGTTAATCACGTGAATGCTAATTCATACTAAAATAAATTCGTTCTAGAATGTATAAAAAAATTGTTCTAGATTGCCCGCACATAATCTATACTATAAATAAAATTTGGAAGGGTGGTCCTTACTCCTTACCGATTAGCTAGGCCTATAACGACAAGCAAAGGAAGAAAGTCTAATCATGTTCGGGAATCATGTGCAGCAGCTGTTATCACCAATAATACTCCAATTCCTTCTTTAAAAAAAGCCAATAATACTCGATTGTGATCCTACTCGTAGCAGTATCAGCTTTTACTGCCTACAAAATTCCTCGCTCGACGAGTCTAGCCCCTATACATTTGACATTTGTTATGATTACAAAGACTCATGCTCTGCCGACTGGTTTCACATACGAACACAATTTTTTTTGAGCGGATTTTGTCATCGATCATATGAATCGTGAAATTTTTTTCTAGTAGATCACCCATCATAAGATTTTTCAAGACCAAACTCGTTTCACGTAGAATTCTCTCATGATTTTTGTCAAGATACATTTTGTTGATATTAATAGTACAATCAAATTATTTAAATATTTTTGTGATAACTTAAGTATCTCTTAACGTATTTTTAATAGAGTATTATCTCACCAAAAATACATTTAAAATTACCACATCGTCAATTGCAAGTGTTGTTGACTTATTTATAAATGTATAATATATATATACACACACATACATAATTTTTTTGAAACTTTTGAATTGGAAATAAAAATTTATATATTCGATGCATTAAATCCAACAAAAAAAATTCTTAGTAATTTATGCCATATCTATATCTTTACGATTTTTATTAAAAAAATTGTGGGTAGGTTAAAAAATATTCGAATAATTGATCTACTTAGTACTTACTCGGTGAAATTACATTTATCTCTTCGGGTATCGCTTGTTGAAATGCAGCGGTACAACTCGCCCAGTTCCGACGGTGGGCCTAAGCGAGAGTGGAGGCGCGTTGTGATCGTAGGAGCAGAGGCCCCACGAGCGTATCTATATTGCCCTCAAGTCAGGAGCCAAAGGCTGGGCAGTTAAAAATGGCCAAAAAAAGGTCGCATGTGGGCCCCTACCAAGGCATACACGTTGCCATTTCTCTGCCAGTCGTAGCCTTTTCTATTAAAGGCCGGGACCACCGACTTAACTTAGGCGGGGGGAGAAAGCGACAGCGTTTCGCAATCCCCGGGGAGGCTTTACCCCTTATAACCACCCGAAACCGACAGCGTCGGATCTTGCTCATCAATTTGATACCGGAAATTGATCTCGCTTTTTACGTCGGATCAATTTTGTACGAGATTGTTTTATTATATTAATTTTTTTAAGTGGTGCCCGCGTAATATACAATGTGAACAAATTGTTGGGATACTACTATATAAATTTTTTTTTATGTGATTCGATTTTTTAAAAATATTAGTAGATGCAATTATTTTTATTTGTAAAGTGATACCATCGCATACTATTGACGAATAGAGAAAAAAACGAATATATGTTCTCTCTCATAACTCTCTCGAGAATCTCTAAATGGTATTTAGGGTTAGGGATGTGGAAATCATCTCTGCTTGGATTATACAAGAAAGGGATAAACTAGATTTTCCTTACGAGAATTCTATGAAAAACATTTTGTTGCGGGAAAAAGAAAATAAGTAATTCGAGACGGATCTGGAATGGTCGTTCCAAGGTCGATCTAATTTATATTAAGGTTATGCTAGGCTAGACTACGAGCTACGGCACGGACTAAGGAAAAATAATAAAGATAGAAGAGTTGTATGTTGTGTTGTTGATGATCCTCTTCTCTGTCGCCCGAGCCGTCTTTATATAGCACATTTTGACCTAGCTCCATCCTTCCCGGGCAAGAAATTTCATCCCGAACGAATATATTATTTTCAAATTATCCCGGCTTAGAATAGGAAAATGTAAGCCGTCTTCCTCAAATGAGCAGATCCTATCTTTGAATAGGAAGTTTCAAACCGTGACAACCAAGTAACCACGGCCTGAAGAAGAACCTACCAAGTCTTGCCCGAATCTCGGGAATCCCGGCTCAACTTTGGAAAATATAAGCTGTCTCAACCTTCACGAACCTTCTATGTACGATCTCGTCTTAAGCCCGTCATTGCCCAAACAACTTACCACCTTTAGGCCCAAAATGGGCCTAAGCTTCCCGCCTGTATAGACCAACAGGCTTCCTGCCCGGGTCCATGAGAACCTCGCTTCCCGCCTACGAAGGCCAAATGGGCTTCCTGCTCGAATCCACGGGAGCCTCGCTTCCCACCTACGAAGGTCAAATGGACTTCCCGCTCGGGTCCAAATTGGCTTCTCACCTTCGGCTTCCTGCCTTCGGCTTCTCGCTCAGCTTCCTACCTAAGGCTTTCCGCCTTAGGCTTCTCGCTCGGCTTCCCGCCTTAGGCTTCTCGCTCATCTTCTCACTTTCGACCTCTTGCCCTCGGGGCCCTAACGCCTCCGGGCCCTAACGCCTTCGAGGTCCTAATGCTTCTGGGCTCTAACGCCCTGAGGTCTGAAGCGAACCTTCCCGCTTTCACTACTAAGGCGGCCTACCACCTTAAAGTCCAACATAGACTTGGACGATGGGCCGAGCGGTCCAATTCACCACTACACACCAACCCCAACACGAGTTCTCGCACATAAACTCAGAGACGACGGGTCGAGGAGACGTCGACATGGTCGAGATGACCTTGGCGAGGATTGATATGGCCCAGACGCCCTTGGCGAGGCGACGACGATATGGTTGAGACATCCTTGGCGAGGCAAAGTCGATATGGCTCAGACGCCCTTGGCGAGGCGATGCTGACATGGCCCAGACACCCTTGTGAGGCGACGTAGACATGCACCTTGATCTAGGCCTCTCCTTTAAGGACGTAAGACCCTTAATAAACTTTGTGCTCGACGTCGCCCTTACGGGCATGGATTTAGAACTAAATCTTGCCTTCATCGACTTGGACCTCATGCTCAGCGTCACCTCCTTAGACATGAAATATTTATACTCTAATAATGCCCCTGCACGTCAATACTTCAGTACGACTAGGCGAGAAGCATTGACGTGGTCCTTTCTAAACTTCATTGTCTTGACGAACTTGTGTGTCAAAGGTCCCTTCCATCCGCCTTGATGGTAGTAAGTTACTTCAGTGACAGTCACTACTCTTATGCAGCTCTAGGAGGTCCAGGCCATCGTCCTCATAGACGTACCCGACCGACTCGTATGGTGACAAGGTACAGACCTCTAATTACCTTATCACCTTTTGTATTGCCTTACTCTTTGTAAGTAAGACGTAGGGCTTGCCCCCTGGTAATATCACTGATCGACTATTAAGCTGAAAAACCTCCCATTCGACCGGGCTCATAAACTGGGCAAACCGATCATCCATATTGCTCCAGGATACCCTTGTTAGCACTATGAACCTGTCGTAGAAGACTGCTTCAATGAAGTATGTGGCCGACATGAATGGGCATACATCGACCAACATGATCTCCACCTTTCCATTTGACTTCTATTGTACTAGACATTGGCAGATAAAGGATGGGACAACCTGACCAGAATGGATAGAGTCTTGCCCTTTTCTGAAAAAGTTGGTCATGATCGTGCCAAGTGAGGTTTGCACCTCTCTCTCTTTACTCGACCTCTTGGGAAGTGAGTGAGGAGGGACGTTCACCACCCTGTTATCTACGAGGGCTCTCTTGACTGGCTCCCTACTGATGTGAACCATGACGTAAATGAGCTTTAATCGCTCGCACCAGTATGGTTGAAGGCATCTCTCCTACTTGAAGGTTAATATGGTCTCCTTCGATCACGTCACCCTTGAAGTGACTTGGTTGGCCAGGTTCTAGCTCGAGGATAGCCGGTGTTATATTGATGGCCAGCTTACTTGGAAAGTCTCTAAACTTGATGTATATCATTTTAAGGTCAACTGAGATCTCCCTCTCCTTTTGGTCGGGTACGGCCTCTCGATGAGTGTCCTCCTCGGGATCAACTTACTGCGTAGGTTAGTAGGTGCCTTGGGTCGAACCTCTTTGACGTGCTTGGGGTCCATTCTCATTGTTTCCTTAGAGGCTTCCACATCCTTCGCCCGACTTTGAGTCATGGCTGAATGATACTTCACCCACAGACGAGCTAGAAGCACCTTTTATTTCTCCAGCTCGACCCTTTGCTCTACGATTTATCTTTCGATGTCCTTGATGGCTTGCATTCTTTTCTGGATCTTCCTTCAAGGACACGTCTCTGGGTCTTGGTCAGGACGTCTTGCATTGGTGGATCAGGGATGACTCTCCTATCTCCAAGTCTGTTAAAGACATACCAGAGTGGGTTGGACCCATCTTGAAGGTCTATCTTAATACGAGGATGGCAGAGCCTCCACGTCTCATCGGCTTCCCTCATACGGTAGAACTTTATAGTCCTTAGGATTCTACTATTAGGTGATCGTCCTTGCCCTCTGAGTCTTGCCTCTCGGGTCTTAAGGTCAGCTTTTTCTTGCTTAGGATATCAGCTCCTCTCAAACAAAAGGACTTTCAAGCCTTTGAAACGCTATTGTCGGGCAGTCTTTCTTCCCCCTCGAGTGTTGCCCCTCGGGTCTTGGGATCATCCTTTGTTTTCTTGTCTTTTCCCCTGGGTCTTGGGGTCGGCCTTTGTTTGCTTTGGCCTCTCTTCTTTTTGGCTTCGTTGGATGCCAACTATAGCAACAGAAGTACTTATGTGGGGGTCAAATACCGGTTACCCCTCGAGGCATTGATGTGAAGCCAAGCCCTCATATTGAGAGAGTTATGGTTGTCCTTCCGTCCCTTATTGTTGGGTAGATCTGAACACCAGATGACGGTTAATGTCATCCTCATCGAACTCTCATTGTCGGTTGACATTATCCTCATCGAGCTCATCACTCTCATCGAGCTTTTTTTATCGGTTGACGTCGTCCTCATCGAGCTCTCTTTGTCGGTTGACTATTCGTTGCAGTCCTATAGTATCCCGAGTGGTTCACTCCTCGTGTACCCATCCCCATACAAGGAGTTGTTTGAAACGAGGGATACATAGGACTTTTAGGTAGTTGACCATAATCGAATACACCCGACGATGGCGGAGCCATGGTGAAAGGCATGTGACCGGTCCATGGTTACACGAATGTTGGTCGAATGGGTAGCGCTTCTTTCGCAAACCTAACAACGGACTCCTCATAGCGTCTTTTGAACTCCTCATAGCACTTCTGAGGGACGAAGGCGGTATATATCTCTATCAGAATGACGGGTCTATAGAACTATTCGTAGCTCTTTTGAGCAACATATGAGGCATAGGACTCTATCAGGATGATGTTTTCTTAGCCGGCTCTTTGGAGGAAGTCGAAGTAGATGAGTTTCTCCTTGCGTCAACTGAGATGCAGAAAGTGTTGGCTCCTTAGAGGGAACCGGTGCAACAAAGTTGTTGGTCGTCTTGGTTGAGCAAAGTAAGATCGCCTTCTCAGATTCCCTCCTTAGTCCTACCAGGCGTACCAAAAAACTGTTGCAAGGAAAAAAGAATAAGTAACCCGAGACGGATCCGAAGTGATCGTCCCAAGGTCTGTCTAACTTATACTAAGGCTATGCTAGGCTAGACTACGAGCTATGACTACGGACTAAGAAAAAGCAATAAAGATATAAGAGTTGCATGTTGTGTTGTTGATGATCCTCTTCTCCGTCGCCCGAGCCCCCTTTATATAGCACGTCTTGACCTAGCTCCATCTTTTCCAGGCAAGAAATCCCGTCCCGAACGAATATATTATTTCCAAATCATCCCGGCTTAGAATAGGAAGTTTTAAACTGTGACAACCAAGCAACCACGGCCTGAAGAAGAACCTACCAAATCTTGCCCGAATCTCAAGAATCCCGGCTCAGCTCAGGAATATATAAGCCGTCTCAACCTTTACGAACCTTCTATGTAAGATCTCATCTTAAGCCCATCATCGCCCAAACAACTTACCGCCTTTAGGCCCAAAATGACCCGAAAATGGGGCCAAGCTTCCCGCATGTATGGACCAACAGGCTTCTCGCCTGGGTCCACAGGAACCTCGTTTCCTGCCTACGAAGGCCAAATGGGCTTCTCGCCCAGGTCCACGAGAGCCTCTCTTCCTGCCTACGAAGGTCAAATGGACTTCCCGCTCGGGTCTTAGTTGGCTTCTCACCTTCGGCTTCTCGCTCAACTTCCCACCTTAGGCTTCCCGCCGTAGGCTTCTCGCTCGTCTTTTGCTTTCAGCCTCCCACCTTTAGCCTCATGCCCTCGGGGCCCTAACGCCTCCGGGCCTTAACGCCTTGAGGTCTGAAATGAACCTTCCCGCTTTCGCTACTAAGGTGGCCTACCACCTTAAAGTCCAACACAGACTTGGACGATGGGCCGAGCGGTCCAATTCACCATCACACACCAACCTGAACACGGGTTCCCACACACAAACCCAGAGACGACGGGCGGAGGCAACGTCGACATGGTGGAGATGACGTTGGTGAGGCGACGTCGACATGGCCCAGATACCCTTGGCGAGGTGCGACGACATGGTTGAGACGCCCTTGGCGAGGCGACGTCAACATAGCTCAGACGCCCTTGGCGAGGCGATGCCGACATGGCCCAGACACCCTTGTGAGGCGACGTGGACATGCACCTTGATCTAGGCCTCTCATTTAAGGACGTGAGACCCTTAATAAAATTTGTGCTCGACGTCGCCCTTACAGGCATGGACTTGGAACTAAATCTTGCCTTCATCGACTTGGACCTCATGCTCAGCGTCACCTCTTTA
The DNA here is from genome assembly GCA_963995505.1 of Hypericum androsaemum. Lineage (NCBI taxonomy): Eukaryota > Viridiplantae > Streptophyta > Magnoliopsida > Malpighiales > Hypericaceae > Hypericum > Hypericum androsaemum. The sequence continues at coordinate 1,250,846 of OZ023191.1, forward strand.
GACATGAAATATTTGCACTCCAACACATTTAAAGATAAATCTTTGTTTCAAAAGATAAGTAATTGTCTTTATGTTAAATTCACATGTTGATCATGATGCAGCAGCACTAGGTCCAATTGAGTTTGTTCTCTCGGAAGAAGGAGAAGCGTTGTTTCTGGAATGGGAAGAAGAAGAAGAATTGGAAGCGCGGGAACAAATGATGTTAAAGATAGCAGGCTGAGTTCTTCTTATTTGATTGGGCCTAAGTCCTTAAAGCCCATCTTATTTTGTACAGTATATATGTAGATACCTATTGTTAGGGGTGAGCAAATGGGATCGGTATTCGGGATATCCCAAACTTATTTCGGTATTCGGGAGTTCGGGATCGGGAATTCGGTATTCGGGAGTTAATTCGGTAAGGTTTTTGAGAAAATTTCGGTAATTTCGGTATTCGGGATCGGTTCGGTATATACCGGTATTATTTTGGTAATACCAAAAATCCCGAAGTACTAAAATATAATTTTACCAACCTATATATATAAACAAAAAAAATCCACCTTTCTCCTTTCCTCACAGAACGCACGCACCCCCTCTTTTTTCTCTCCCCCCTCTTCTCTCTTAATCAACAAGAAAATCAACCATTTTTCTTCTTCTTTAACCCACTCCGGCAAGCCACCACCACGAGACAGCGACCGGCGACCATCGTAGCTGCCCTCTTCCACCACGCTCCTCTCCTCTCCTCTCTTGACTTGTTCTAATTAGTGATTTTTTTGACTTAGGGTTTCGTATTTTGGGGGTTTTGCAATAGATTGCGAGTTTGTGTCTAATTTAAGTTGATGCATGTCAATAGATTGTGAGTTGGTGTTGCTCTCAAGGAAAAAAGAGGTGAGGTTGAAGCGGTTTTGATTTAGGAGTTAGGGTTCCGTTTAATTTTTTTTTGCGAAATTCGGGATATTCGGGATAATCCCGAAATTCTAATTCGATATTCGGGATATCCCGAAATTATTTCGGTTCGGGATCGAGATGGATTTTTTTCGAATTTCGGTATTCGGTATTCGGGATCGGGATATCCCGAATGCTCACCCCTACCCATTGTACAGCTGACTCAAGAAAATAGTGGGAAATATTTTCCTCCTCCTTTTCCCCAAAGTAACCGTCTCAATTTCACCTCTTCTCTCTCGATCTCCATAGCTAGCGAGCTTGGGGTTTTCGATTTCACTCAAATTTGACACTTTATGGCTTTAAAATTCTCGTGTTTATAATTATGATTATGAATGCTTGACTTCCTTCACCGAAAATTTCTAACTTGAGATTGTCTAACAATATAAAACATTTTAGAACTAAACCTGGAACTATTTAATATGTAGATTACCTGATTTCAATTACCAATACATTAGATATTTGCAATTCAAATCATAACAAATTCAAATATAAAAAATGTAGATGCTAAATTTATAATTCGATAAAGCTCGAATCAAACTTAATTGATTCACCTATTTTAGAAGGGAATTGATTCACGTAGAACATGATTTTGAAAAAAAATACCATGGTCTGTTCGAAAAGAAAAAAAACCATCTTTTGCTAATTCCAAAGGAGTTGCATTATTTTGTCAGAAAGGAGGACAATATGCCCTTATACTGTGCAATTATGCATCACCAGAGACAAATATAAATTGAAATTGTACTTGCCGAGCTTCGATAATTGATGTCCTCTCTCCATAATTATATTCCTACTCTCAATAAAATAGGATATCTATAATTCCGTTTCCTTTCACGTGTAAATAAATTCCGGAGAGATAGGATGTAAATGGAATTATGGATGTCCTATTTTAATTGATACGAACGACTATCGTATCTTTAACTAAGAGATTTCGAGTCATTGAAAACGTATTATTTTTAAATATTTGTTTGTATAACTGTCATTTTTCAAAAGTCTCATCCGGCTTAATTTTTTTTAAAGGTATAATTCGTTTTACTCCAAGAAAGAATTAAACCATGAGTATCAAATATATTGATCACCGCATTAAAAAATCGTAAAAATTTTGCCTAAAATAGCACACTTACATGACTCACCCGACTCAAACTTAAATTAGTCCATCTATTGAGTGTACAAATGTCAAGTGGCATAAAAAAAACAATAGTGCTACGTTATTGTATGCTCCCTTTCAATTATGTAATATCTTGAAGTTACCATTCATAAATTGTTACTCACAATTTCTTTTTCCATTTTCTTCCGCGTCGGAGTACATCAATCGCTGAAAACAGCTAGTATGGTTGGTAATTGTTTGTTGAAAATGAATGTTAGTGAGTTAATTATTGTTCAATTCTTTTAATTAAATAATTAATGTGATGATGTCTTAATTTAGTTTATTCAGTGGATTTGTGTTAACTGATGTCAATCAAATGAAAGGACAACCCTACCTAATAGAGTTAGTATTAATGGCGGTCTTCCGTGCTCTCTATTATTGTTGCAGTCCGAAGTTAAATAGATCCATCACAACAATTCAATATAACATCATTATCGGGCTATTGTCATCATCCACAACTAAAAGTGTTTAAAAACCAAGGACCAAAATGAAAAATACATTAAAGGATGACGGGACTTAAATTATTAGTTTGATTAAATTCATATTCAAATAGTGTCGAATCATAAAACGTGTCAAATCTTTTTATATGGAACTTTAATATTCAAGACTCAACTGTAAAACTCTTCATTAAACTCTTCCTCCTATTTGTGTCATAACCCAAATCAGTGTTTGTGGTGGATAAGCAAGATTAAACACTAAGTAGTTGACATCCGGAAGATCATAGGTTACTTTAAATTAAGAATTAGACCCAATGTATATATTAAAGAAGTTCGAAATCACAACAATTAATTGAAAATCAGGAAGGACAAATGAGATTGCTCAAAGCTTCACCAGGGAACCTAATGCAATAGAAAAATCTGATTTGTCAGCTATATTGACATCGTCACAGAATTTTATAACGACTTCGGGACCAAAATATATGTTGGCAGGTGGCGAGATGGTCTATTCGTGGATCAATATTTCATTTAAACACATCCCATGCAATAAATTTTGCGCGTTTGGGTGGGAGTTCTGTGTATATATATATATATATATATATATATAATAAGTTAAGTGTATATTCACCAAATTTGTTCACCGAAATATAACCCAAGTGCCAGATAATGCCTATCAAAACATGCACCACAATGATAGACACTATCTAGAACAAACCCAAAACGACATTGGGGCAAACCAAACAAACAAACAAACATCCAAACCCCAAACGTATTAAGGGGGAATCAATTTGTATAATATCTATTGGATCCTTATGAAATTGTTAATGTTATCATTCAGTTAAATATTTTGAAACTATATACTAGTAGTATACAAATTAGTCAGACCCAAATTGGACTTTTACCTATTTATTAATAGTAAAAATCCAGTAAACAATGCAGACGGCATAAAGATCAAACAAATAGCCACGAAAGGACAAAAGCCAAAACAGTTATGAGGGTTGGGCCTGGAGCCTCTTACCAAAAAGAGATGGAGACTATAGAAACAAGGATTTGGGTCTCCTTCCTATCCTTTTAATTTTGGGACACATCTTCCTCTTTGGTTTGGTTTCTGCTTACTTTTTTTGAGAAAGATTTGGTTTCTGCTTACTGGCCATGTGGGCTTTTAGATTTGTGCTGCAATGGTCTTTTCGGGCCTATTGCTTTAGGAATATCTATATTTTTAAAGGAATATTAGGAATATCTATTTGGGACTGGGAGGTTTTGAGAATTGAGTTGTAAGTTTTTATTATTTCTAGTATATAAATAAAATTCACTTATAAAAAAAAAACCACGAGACTAACTGGAAAACACCGAGAAAAAGGAAAACACGATAATTCATTCAGGGACTGAAACAGACAACATGGAAAAACTTCACTTTAATATAGTTGGATATGACTATTTAACAAACAACATCAAACGTATACTTGTAGGGGCACATCAACCTGATTTGGCTCTACTATGAGAATGAAACAAAGAATTTAAACAATAAAAAAGGCTGCAAACTCTATTTAGAAACAAGTGAACCCTTTGCATGAAATTAAGACTTTTAGGAAAATAAGAATCCAAATAAAAAGTTGGAGATATCCCAAAAAGGATTGGATCACGATTACCTTTATTGCCTTTACGAGTTACTATGGAAGGAACGGACGGGGCGGGAGAAGAGGGAGAGTGAAAGGAAAAGTCGGTGGAAAGAATCGGAGTAATTTCCTATTTTACCATTCATTTTTATTTTGTCGTCGGTGTAAAAAAGCACATTAAACTTCAAAGGGGTAGAGGCCCATTTCTACCGAAGCACTAGAGAAAGGCTCAGATGACCCGAAACATTCTAAAAAGTGATTGGGCCGAGCAACAATATTATTGGGTTTCCTACAAGCCTTAAAAATCTTATCATTTGGAAGGGGAAATAAATAACTCTTTTTTTAAGAATAACTTCCATAGTAACTCGTTGATAACTTGGAACTTACATCAATAGACGATAGGTGAGGATGTTATTTATATTAATCAGGTCTTGATTTTATTTATTGATTTCTGGACTAATGTAGATCGGACGATACTAATTTATAAAAAAGAACACGGAGGGGGAGAAAGAGAGAGATGAGAGCAACAAAGAGAAGGGGCATAGAAACAGAGTGCCTGATGCCACTTGGTCTTAGAGTAGCAACACCGACCATTGCCACGACCAAAGCCAATGGTTTCTTGCTCGTTATCTCCTCCCACTTCCGCTTCGTATCCGTCTCTTACATGCACCGATACCTCGTCGCTGATTCGTAATTCTGGCGTCATTGCTTGCCTTCGTTGAAGAATTGGTAAACTAAAGTGAGAGCTCCATAAAATTTAGGGGAGCAAAAGGTAATTTTTCATAATTAGGGTAACTAGGGGCGGATTAGGGTTTTTGTGGGCAGACTAGGATTTTTGGTAGCCTCGAAAGCCTATATAACTAGGCCTATAGGCTGCCCATTCGGTCAGCCTAAACCCCCATACGAATTTCCTTTCTCTGTGAAGGTGAGGAATCAAATTTGACTCGGGAATCGCCATACAAGGAGGGTGAAGAGGACGAAGCTGTGCGAGGACGAGTTAGATTCGAGGGAGTTCTGGATAGATCGGTGGGTTAGGGTTCCTCTGAGCAACATAAGGTAAGTGGAAATTTCGTTATCTCGTAAATCGAGGAGTTTCATTTTCTGAGACGAACTACGTCCCAGGCTGAAACACATATGTCGGCTGAAACACATATGTCTTGAATTTGGGATTTGGCTTAAGCCGATCTTTGTACTTTTAGGAAAATCTGTGCGGATCTGATCCGTATTATGTTGAGACCGTGTAATATACTTCTGTCTGGATTTCTGTAAGTTCTATAAGTTCTGTTAAGTTATGATATGTAGTCGGTTAGGGTAGTCGGTTAGGATAGTCGGATAGGATAGTCGGATATGATAGTTGGATAGGGAATACCGCTATGAATATATTGTGTTCGAATTTATGTTTGTGTAGTTGGCTAGATAGATGGTTAAGGGGTTCCTCGTTTTGCAATATGAAATCGTCTTTCCGTAACTAACTTGTCGATTTGTTTCGTTCCACTTACTGGGTTTATAAACTCACTCTAGCTGTATGTATTTCAGATCGTCCATGTGGGATCCAGGAACGGGATTAGGAGATTCATCTGCATGCATGCATCATCACGAGTTTCAGACCATCCAATTTTTACTAGTTCTTCGTATTTCTGAATGTTTGAACGTTTGATTCCCTTTGGATGTTTGGATTTTTCGTTTTAAATAATCGTCTCATTCTTAATAATAATCTGATGCCTTTCGGAGTAATTAATACCCCGGACCTTGTCGATCCATTTTCGGGTCGCGACATTCGTGCTCCCGGGTACTACTATACCTTCTTTTGGCCGAAATGAACCACATTGTGTACTAATACAGGTTCGAGTCGTTGTCCCTAAGGGTGGCAGTGTCTTGCTATTTTTATGTGTAAATGTTGAGAACTTTTGTGTGTGCAGTGCATTGCTGAGGTGGCATAAGAGGCCGCGTCAACTGCTAAGTCTGCTATTAGAGGTTGGTCTTGGTTTTCGTGAGTTTTGTGGCCAAAACCACCAAAAACTTTGAAAGGTCATAACTTTTGACTCGCTTAACGAATTTTCTATTATAACCACTTTTCGGAAAGGGAATTTTAAGATCTACAAACATTCTAACTATGCCAGAACGATCAATTTTCGGGGCCTAATTTGCAGCCGTTTGAAAGTTACGGCCATTTGAAGTTTTGTCACAAATTTTATGTAGTTTTCGTCATAAAATTTGGTTTTGGTTTTGAAGTGTTCGGGAGTAATTAGTCGTAAAGGACCCGGGGGAGTAGTCTCATTTCATTCGGAGTGAATTAAGGTGTACGGATTTTGATTAAGGGATGTTTATGTCTGAGATTAGGCGATTGAGATTATGTGATTTTGATTTTCGTGATTCTGTGATTATGACTATAACCTAGTGATTGATTCGGTAAGTTAATATCGAGATTCTGTGATTCGGGTTGGAAATGATTGATTCTGTAAGTTAATGCCGAGATTCTGTGATTTGGGTTAGAAATGATTGATTCTGTAAGTTAATGTCGAGATTCTGTGATTTGGGTTGGAAATGATTGATTCTGTAAGTTAATGTCGAGATTCTGTGATTCGGGTTGGAAATGATTGATTATGTATGTGATTAAGTGATTTTGTGAAAAAAATAATAATTAGATTATGTGATATGCTAATTTATGATGATGCTTGATTTTATTATAATGTTCAGATTATGTGATTAAAATTTTGCTTAAGAATAACATGTATGAACATATCAGGACACGAATCAATGGCACCAATGACGAGAGCAGGAGCATCCAGGGGACAAGGGCAGCAACCGGGAATGGAAATAGCGCCAGAACAAGTTGAGGGTCCGGGTGCGACCCCTGATCACGTTGGGGATGCGGTCGATAATGCCGCTGGCATAGATGACGACATCGGGGATAATGAATCAGCTAACGTTGCGCCTGCTGCCCCTGCTTCTGCTGCTCCTGCCTATGCTCCCGCTGCTCCTGCCTATGCTCCTGCTGCCCCTGTTCCGAATCCAGTAGGGTTAAATGTTGAGGGTGCACTTTTGCAGATCCTGACCCTTTTAGCTCAGCAAAACCACCAGCCGGTATTTCCAGTTGTGCCACAACCTGCACCCCAATCGCAACCCACCGCTGGGGGTTATCGGGAATTATTGAGGGTTAAGCCACCCCTTTTTGATGGTTCAGAAGACCCGATTCAGGTAGAAGATTGGGTGGTCGAGATAGAGAAGGCCTTTGAGATTGCTAACACCCAGGTCGCAGAAAAGGTGAAGTACGCTGCCTATGTACTGAAAGGCGACGCCCGTAGGTGGTGGGAAACGCAGGATAGGATTCGTCGGGATGGGAGGACCGGAGAGAGGATAGGAGAGGTAGCAGAGGTGGAAGTGTATGGCTGGGAAGATTTCCTGAGAGACTTCAGGGGCCACTTTATTTTGCCAGCCAAGAGGAGAGAAAAGGCACGAGAGTTCGACCAGTTAGTGCAAGGGAACCTGACGGTGACAGAGTATGATCGAGAATTTTCTAGGCTCGCGATCTTCAAGTCGGCGGCTGCGCTAGACGAAGATACCCGAGCTAGAAGGTTCGAGGATTGGCTTACAGATGACATCAGGAATCTAGTGGTGCCTTTCCTCCTACCTACCTATTCGGATGTACTCCACAGGGCACTGGTGATTGAACAAAATTTGAAGTCCTGCCAGAAGAAGGTAGAGAAGGAACATACAAAGAGGAAGGTGGGGCCGGATGGAGGGAATTATTATTCGGAATCAACTAAGAGACCCTACAATCCATCGTCTTCTGCTAGGAACTTTGGTCCGTGGTGCGAGAGATGCAATCGTTCAGGTCACACCCAGAAGCAATGCAGGTGAATATAGTATTCCTTTGACCAACTAGGAGAGGAGAATTTGATTACAAGTGGGAGATTAACCCACATTTTTTTAGGTGAATTTCTGGAGCATGCTTTAAGTGCGGGAAGATGGGGCATCTACTGGCCACTTGCCCTGAAATGCGTGCACGGGCTCCAACAGCAACAAACCCCAGTGGCCACACCGCCCCTGTAGGGGGGAAGCTGCCGCCACCACCTAGAGCTCAGGCACGAGTGTACGCCCTCAACCAATTAGAAGCTGGGCAACATGGAGATGTGGTGACAGGTAAATCTCCACACAATTAAGTTACTTGTGTCACTAGTATCGCTAGGAGAATTCCATTTTAAGTATAGGACTCGATCGCAGGTAAATTCTTGGTAGCTGAATTTCCTGCAAATACCTTGTTTGATTCTGGAGCAACCCATTCTTTCATCGCTAATCACTTTGTGAGAAGACATAAATTGTCGACAAATAGATGTGAAGAGGAGTTGGCAGTTACCACTCCCTTGGGGAAGACCATCCTTGTGGACCAGGGTTGCGACTGCGAAATCCTTATAAGTGGTCAGCAACTCAAGGGGTATTTTCGAGTCATGGGGATGATGGGCTTCGACGTTATCCTGGGAATGGATTGGCTGGCAAGACAGCACGCCTGTATTGATTGCAGGTGTAAGTCGGTGATCTTTCGACCCCCAGGAAAGAAAGAGTTCATATTTACGGACGTCAATACCAAAACTCCCTTAACAATAATTTCAGCTGTGGAAGCAAGGAAATTGGTGCACAACGGTGCAATAGCCTACCTAGCTCCTACAAAGGATGTGCGGAATGGGACTCCTTTAGATCAGATCCATATTGCTAGAGACTTTCCAGATATATTCCCAGAGGAAATACAAGGGATACCACCAGATCGTGAAGTAGAATTCCAAATCGAGCTCAGCCCTGGAGCGAGACCGGTATCCAAGGCGCCTTATCACATGGCCCCAGCGGGACTAAAGGTGTTGAAAGTACAACTAGTGGACCTACTAGAAAAGGGATTCATTAGACCAAGTGTTTCACCATGGGGAGCACCAGTATTATTCGTAAAGAAGAAAGACGGCTCTATGAGGATGTGTGTCGATTATCGGGAGCTAAACAAACTCACCATTAAGAACAGGTACCCCCCACCCAGAATTGAAGATCTGTTTGATCAGCTGAAAGGGGCGCATGTGTTCTCCAAAATAGACCTACGCTCGGGTTATCATCAATTGAAGATTAGGGAGGAAGATGTGCATATGACAGCTTTTCGCACTAGGTATGGACATTATGAGTTCCTGGTAATGCCCTTTGGATTGACCAATGCTCCGGCAAAGTTCATGGATCTGATGAATCGAACCTTCCGCCCATACCTGGATATATGTGTGGTGGTGTTCATTGATGATATTCTGGTATATTCGCCAAGTAAGGAGGCACATGAGGAACATTTGAGGATAGTTTTGCAAATATTGCGCAAGGAAAAGTTATACGCCAAGCTGAAGAAGTGTGACTTTTGGCTTGAGAAAGTTGCATTTCTTGGACACGTCTTGTCCAAAGAAGGAGTATCTGTGGACCCCAGCAAAATCGATACGGTGGTAGGATGGAAGCAACCAGGTACTGTGTCAGAAGTACGCAGCTTCTTGGGATTGGCAGGTTACTACCGACGTTTTGTGGAAGGGTTTTCCAGTATAGCTACTCCATTAACCAAGTTGACCCAGAAAGGAGTAAAATTTGCATGGAGTGAAGAATGTGAGCAAAGCTTCCAGGAATTGAAGAAGAGATTAGTGACAGCACCCATACTAGCCTAACCTAGCGAGGGGAAGGATTATGTTGTTTATAGTGATGCTTCAAGAAATGGGTTGGGATGTGTACTTATGCAAGGGGACAAGGTGATCGCCTATGCATCACGACAACTTAAGCCTTACGAGAAGAATTACCCTACCCATGATCTGGAATTAGCAGCAGTGGTACATGCGCTTAAGGTATGGAGATATTACCTCTATGGGGTCCGATGTGAGATGTATACAGATCACAAGAGCTTAAAATATATTTTTACACAGAAGGAATTGAATATGAGACAGCGAAGGTGGCTAGAATTGATCAAAGATTATGATATTGGGATCCACTATCACCCAGGGAAAGCTAACGTGGTAGCGGATGCCCTTAGCAGAAAGAATCAAACGGGTGAATTCCTTACGACACAAGAGGGATTGATACGTCAGCTGAGAAGTCTGGGGCTGGAAGACTCTGAATATCCAAATGGCCTAGTGGCAAGTATGGAACTAGAACCCACACTTTGAATTCAATTAGGCGAAGGACAACGCAAGGATGCAACACTTATTTCTCTTAGACGGCAAGTCGAACGGGGAGAACTAGAACATTTCCGCTTCGGAGCTGACAATAATATGTATTACCAGAATAGAATATGTGTTCCAGCAGCCAAAGAATTTAAGAATAAAATATTGGAAGAGGCCCATACCGCCCGCTATGCAGGGCATCCAGGAGGGACTAAAATGTACCAAGATCTCAAGCTAGATTTTTGGTGGTCTGGTATGAAGAAAGAGATAGCAGATTATGTAGCCAGTTGTATGGTGTGTCAATTGGTCAAGGCAGAACATCAATGACCAGCCGGCCCCCTGCAACCCTTAAAGATTCCAGAACGGAAGTGGGAGAAGATTACAATGGACTTTGTGACAGGATTACCAAAGAACCTTTAAGGTAAGGATGCGGTGTGAATAGTGGTTGATCGCCTCACCAAGTCAGCTCACTTTCTAGCATACAAGACAGGTATTTCTATTGAGCAAATGGCAGAATTGTACATAAGGGAGATAGTACGGCTACATGGGATCCTGGTGAGTATCACTTCCGATCGAGACACTAGATTTTTATCTAAGTTCTGGGGCAGCATACAGAAGGCAATGGGGACAAAATTACAATTCAGTACAGCTTTTCACCCACAGACAGACGGACAATCGGAACGGACAATTCAGACACTAGATGATTTGCTGAGAGCTTGTGTGTTAGATTTTGGGAGAAACTGGGAGGGACATCTGCCATTGGTGGAATTCGCCTATAACAACAGCTTCCAAGCAAGTATTGGAATGGCTCCATATGAGGCCCTTTACGGCAGAAAGTGTCGATCGCCCATCAGTTGGAATGAGATAAGAGAGAAGGAAACTTTGGGTCCAGAGATGTTCAGAGAACTAAATAACAAGGTACCAATGATACGAAGCCAAATTCAAGCGGCTCAAGACCGGCAGAAGAAGTTTGCTGATCAGCATCGCAGAGAGATAGAATTCGAGGTTGGAGATCATGTATTTCTGAAGGTATCCCCTACTAAGGGAATTCGAAGATTTGGAGTCAAGGGAAAACTGAGCCCACGATACATCAGACCATTTGACGTAATCCAACGGATAGGGAAGTTAGCTTATCGGCTGGCCTTACCGCCGATCCTGTCTGGGGTACATGATGTGTTCCATGTGTCCATGCTATGAAAATACATCCCAAGGGAGGGGCAGGTGGTACAAGATATCCCAACAGAAATTCGTCCGGATGTGAGCTATGTGGAAGTACCTTTACGAATTATCGACGTCAAACTCCAACAACTTCGCAAAAGGACAATTGAATATGTCAAGGTACAATAGAGTAACCACACAGAGAGGGAAGCCACTTGGGAATTGAGCTCTGAGATGAAGGAGAAATACCCCTACCTCTTCGAATGCACAAGTAAGTTTGAGGACAAACTTTATTTTAAGGGGGGAAGAATGTAAGAATTGGTAAACTAGAGTGAGAGCTCTATAAAATTTAGGGAAGCAAAAGGTAATTTTCCATAATTAGGGTAACTAGGGGCGGATTAGAGTTTTTGTGGGCAGACTAGGGTTTTTGGTAGCCTCGAAAGCCTATATAACTAGGCCTATAGGCCGCCCATTCGGTCAGCCTAAACCCCCATACGAATTTCCTTTCTCTGTGAAGGTGAGGAATCAAATCTGACTCGGGAATCGCCATACAAGGAGGGTGAAGAGGATGAAGCTGTGCGAGGACGAGTTAGATTCGAGGGAGTTCCGGATAGATCGGTGGGTTAGGGTTCCTCTGAGCAACATAAGGTAAGTAGAAATTTCGTTATCTCGTAAATCGAGGAGTTTCATTTCCTGAGACGAACTACGTCCCAGGCTAAAACACATATGTCTTGAATTTGGGATTTGGCTTAAACTGATCTTTGTACTTTTAGGAAAATCTGTGCGGATCTGATCCGTATTATGTTGAGACCGTGTGATATACTTTTGTCTGGATTTCTGTAAGTTCTATAAGTTCTGTTAAGTTATGATATGTAGTCGGCTAGGGTAGTCGGATAGGATAGTCGGATAGGATAGTCGGATAGGGGATACCGCTATGAATATGTTGTGTTCGAATTTATGTTTGTGTAGTTGGCTAGATAGATGGTTAAGGGGTTCCTCGTTTTGCAATATGAAATCGTCTTTCCGTAACTAACTTGTCGATTTGTTTCGTTCCACTTACTGGGTTTATAAACTCACTCTAGCTGTATGTGTTTCAGATCGTCCAGGTGGAATCCAGGAACGGGATTAGGAGATTCATCTGCATGCATGCATCATCACGAGTTTCAGACCATCCAATTTTTACTAGTTCTTCGTATTTCTGAATGTTTGAACGTTTGATTCCCTTTAGATTTTTCGTTTTAAATAATCGTCTCATTCTTAATAATAATCTGATGCCTTTCGGAGTAATTAATACCCCGGACCTTGTCGCTTTCATTTTTGGGTCGCGACATTTGTGCTCCCGGGTACTACTATACCTTCTTTTGGCCAAAACGAACCACATTGCGTACTAATACAGGTTCGAGTCGTTGTCCCTAAGGGTGGCAGTGTCTTGCTATTTTTATGTGTAAATGTTGAGAACTTTTGTGTGTGCAGTGCATTGCTGAGGTGGCATAAGAGGCACTTTAAAATTTGTAACTCGAAACATGATTAATCTAGAAGAGTGTTCCCGCCAGTTAATTTAAGTAGAAAAATTCTAACTAAATTAGAACAATTATTCACCGTTTAATCTATAACCAATTCTTCCAATACATTATTGAAACTTTGTTATGATCTTGATTAAGAACCCTAATCAAGAAATCAGAAAAGGGGAAAAGAAGAAGATAGAAGGAAAGGATAGAGGAGAAGAAAGAAACGTATGTTTCTGTAGAGAATAGGTTGTTTACAAATGTCAAGATATGGTTCCTAAGTTCTCTCTTACGTCTATTTATATCCCATACGTCCTATTACAATTTAATCCCGAAGGTATTCTATTATTGCTATTAAGACTTTGGATCATAACAACTCCCTCCTTAACCTTGTCCTCAAGGTTCAAGGCACTTTAAAATTTGTAACTCGAGCTTGCATAACGAATACACCATAAGACGGCTGCTTGTTGATAGCCAAATAAGTAACTCGAAACCTCTATCGGGGCCAAAATGTCCAGAATTGCTGCTGAGATTTGTGCCGGAACCACTTGAGCATTTCCTGCTTACTCACGAATACCGCAGAAACATTCCCAGATTGCAGGCCTGCAGGGAGGTTTAAATCTGCAGAAGTGGCAGCTGCTACATAAAATTGCAGGCTTGTAGCTGCACTCCTTCCCCTCGCACCAGAAACTTCTTCAAATATGAGCAACTTGATTCCTAGCTACTGTGTTGCATAAATGTCACAGATTGTTAATAGTTGCTGCCCTTGTCTATGTAGCAATACTTTGTCTTAATTTCTGCAAGATCCTTCAGGTATCACCTGCTCCTCTCTTCGCATAAAATTATCTTCCATAACATCTACTGCCAACCAACAATGAAATGCAGCTTTCAACTTCTCAAACGCAAATCTGTCACCCTGAACTGCAAATACGTAGCCTTGTCCTTAGTAGCAGTATCTGAGTTCAGGTCGCGGCTCCATAAACTCGGCCAATCTTACAGCACCATACGCCAATGGCGGCTGCACAGCTCATTGACAAGCAACATGACACTCGTGTGCATCATCTTCATCAGCAGTATGTAGTCGAGTTGCTTAAGAAATAACAACTTTCTCAATTCTCACATTGGCTGAATCTGATTCACAATCATCTCCTAAGAATCTCTCTTCCACTCGAGATTGTGTGTTAATCACATTCTTGTCAAAATTAGCAGTTTGCAACTTATCCAACTCTGTTACAATATAGGAAAAAGCCACACCACCACCTGTCACAACATCTTCTTCTACAACTACCTTTGTAGTTGCTCCAAAACTATCAGGTGGTTTAGATTTGATATCAAGATGATCGATATCAAAATCAACAGCAAAGAGAATACTCTCATGTAATTCAGCAGCATAAACATCAAGCAGATCACCGCTTGCTTTTCTGCTCCCTTCTTGCTTAATAGTTCGCTTACCAAAGTAACAAACAACTTGTTGTTCCACATTTTGTAGCAACTGCATATAGTTGTAGCAGCAGTCCATTGCCAAAAATTGTAGACTTCGAATTTGCAGTAGTCTTCACCCACGAATCTCTCTCAATTTCATCTATTTTTGTATGTAACATATTAGGAATTTAGCAACCAAGAGAATAAAATGCGCAAAAAACACGGTCATAAGAGATAACGTGGTTCGGCCTAGTGCCTACGTCCACGGGGAGAAATGAAAACTTTTATTGATGGATATGAGTCACAAAGCCATACAAGAACTTAGGTAACACATCCTTATATAATGGACGACACCCTTGTACATCAAGTAATCAATCCTAGGTCAAATTTAGGAGCCCAAATCAGAGTCCGAGCAAAACAGAAAAATTCTTGCAGTGCACCCCAGCGGACGCTGCCCTCCCAGCGGCCGCTGGGCCTTCAGAAATCTAACATTTTGTAATCCCCGCCACCAACGAGGGCTAGGGAGCTAACGGCCGCTGGCCTTCGATTTCCACCATTTGCTTCTTTTCTCGACATATCCCAATAATCTCTACCTTGGCGAGAAAATATCTCTTGCGAAGAACCATAAAGCTCAACTCGAACTTCAACAAACTCTACCTTGATAAAATATCACCCCATGAAGGACCATGAGAACTTGAGAAATCAAACCGACTCTACCAACTCACTTTGAACCATAGATAACCACCATCAATAAGACCATCTCTACTTTCTCACCACCTTTTCTGTTCAATCACTTGGAGTTAGCCCCCAAGCTCGAGCTTTCGAGCCTGCTTGGCCTATTCTCTCCAATCTCCATTGAACCCCAACTAGCAAGTTCACCTGTTGAAGTAACCTTGCGACCAATAGACACGCCCTCTATTTTCTGGTCAATCCTATGCTCCGCAACCTCGAACTGCTTTTCTGCTGGACCTTCTTACCTCAAACCAATGCTACGTGCCATAGCATACAAAGGGCAACCTTTTGTTCCACCAAGTAGAACCCTCGACATACCTCAAACTCTACCGTTCGGTCTTGAGTGAGATACATGATTCGTCTGTGGTATCACTAACAGCTTTGCATGCACAATACCAAACCTACCCAATACCTTTGATGTGTACGTCCTTTTGGACAACCATAGTGGGGCCCAGATAACAAAGCTTCTCCGAGACAACCATGGCTCCCTGCCAACTATGCCTCCATGAAACAACCATAGCTTGCTATCCATGTCTCTGTGAATCCCAACTGCACTCAAACCATCCATGTCAAGTCTTTGCTCCCTCATACGAACTAACCTCATATGACCTGAGCTTTTCCCCTCTCCATCGGAATCCAAAGATGTGACTCCACCTACAACAGTGCCCCCCAGTAACCTGTATGTATTCCTTATATCTCTTTTACCCTTCATCACTACAATAGCATCCTTCTCTACCTCAATTAGCCCGCCTACAACCTTATAGCCATACCCGCTACAATCCAAGGCTCCTAATGAGATCAAATTCCTCTCCAACTTCGGAACATGCCTAATCCCACACAACTTCACCACGACTCCATCCCACATCTTGATCCAGATACCACTTATGCCAGTGACTCTATAAGCAGAACCATCACTCAGAGTCACCATACCTGAATCAACGAACTTATAGGTGTCGAACCAGCCTCTCTTGGGCGTCATATAGAAAGAACAGACGCTATCCAAAATTTAAGAATCAGAGTGCTTTGGACCTGATAAAATAGAAAGACAGTCACCATCTGACCCGTCCGAGCAAAAGGCTGCACTTATGGAACCAGATCCTTTTCCATCGCGATCCCGAGTTTTTCTTGGACAATCTTTCTTCACGTGCCATTTTTCTCTACACTCGAAGCAATTCCCCTTGAACCTCCTTGACCCCGACTTGGATCCCCTTCCATCTTTTCCTTCACTACGACCACCATGGCTACCCCTCACAACCAGCCCTTCCATTCGTTCATCGCCAGTTTTTCTCATTTGATGAAACCTTAGCAGAGCACTTGTGATCTCCTCCAACACCAGGGACTCCTTCGCCCAAGTTAAGGTTGTAACCAAATTTTCGTAGGAAGCCGGTAAGGAATTAAGGAGCAATAATACCTTATCTTCCTCCTCGAGCTTTACATCGACCCTTCTCAAATCACTCAATAATTGATTAAAAATATTGATGTGTTGGCTAAAATCCGTGCCCCCATCATCTTAAGCCCGTATAATTTTTTCTTAAGATAGAGTTTGTTAGACATATAACTTGCCTCCAATTTCTTCCATACCTCAGCTGGTGACTCTTCATCTATGACGTGATACATCACATCATCCACCAAGCACAAGCAAATTGTCGCTACCACCTTGGCCCCCATCTCTTTCCACTCTTGGTCCTCCATCTTCTTAAGCTTCTTCTC
Organism: Hypericum androsaemum; assembly: GCA_963995505.1. Taxonomy (NCBI): domain Eukaryota; kingdom Viridiplantae; phylum Streptophyta; class Magnoliopsida; order Malpighiales; family Hypericaceae; genus Hypericum; species Hypericum androsaemum. Next base: position 1,267,655 of record OZ023191.1, read on the forward strand.
CGAGAGTGCGATGACCATTCCTTGTTGCACGAGGAGATCCTTAACACACCTTTGTCATAACCCAAAATTTGAAAAACTATCGAACTTCACAACAGCAAACTTCGCGCCATCCGTCATCCTCCAACCCAAGCTTTGATACCAATTGTTAAGAATTCAGTAACCAAGAGAACAAAATGCGCAAAGAATACGGACACAAGAGATAACGTGGTTCGGCCTAGTGCCTACGTCCACGGGGAGAAAGAAAATTTTTTATTGATGGATATGAGTCACAAAGCCATACAAGAACCTAGGTAGCACGTCCTTATGTAATACCCGATCATGTGAATTAAACTTAGTTAAATTTAATCAAGTATTCTTAATCAATTGGTACAATAAGGATATATTATGTGAGAAGATATCTAGAGAAATTGATGATTTAGATATTATAAGAATGATGCTGAGTGAGAATATTTATATATTGGAGATTCGCAAAGCTGGAGAATTAAATAAATTAAATTCATATATTTATAAATTGTGGACGTTGATTTTGAGAAAGGAAATAAATTATATAATACTACTTTTTGATAAAAAATTATGATCATAAGAAATATTTAATGTTTGGTAGACGTTTCAAAGATGTAATTTAGATGTAGATATTTTAATGGTGCGCGAGCTGGATAGATAAATTTTAGTAGACTTCATAATAATGTGATAAGGTAAGAAGATATATATGAAAATTACAAACAAAATCGTAAAACAAAAAGATAGAAGAAAATGGTAGGCGGGATTCATGGATAGAATTCAACTATATATAAAAAAAGGTAAAAATAACGCGTTGGTTAAGCCTACATCTTAGGCAAGAGATAATGATCTAACAACTACAGAAAATAGGCTAAAAAAAGAAGAAGAAAAAGCTAAGTACAACGTGGCAAAGTAAAAAAGAAGAAGAAAGAAAACGTGGCAATCTAAAATAGAGCCACCTCAAAACAAATTTCTATTATAAAATAGGAAGAAGTGATGAACTTGGTTTCCTCAAGTTTCACCGAAACCCACAGTAAACCAAACCATGAAAATAAAAGGATAGCAAGGACTGAAAATGAAACTAACAAAGAAGGAGCCATTCAATAAGATCAAAGCTAGGTAAGTTATCTTCACTACTTATAAGTATGACAGTATTTGCGAGTGAAAAATATGTAAAGGAAAGATGAACTTTATTTTTAAATTACTCACAGTTAAGTAACATATGTGGACATGAATTGGTAAAGGGAAATTGAATGATTAAGCTTTTAACATATAGGAAAGAAAACCGAGATAGGAAAATTGAAAAAGTAATCCGAGAAAACAAAAAAATAAAGACAAGAGATGAGAAAAGGGACCGGAAGAAGGTGAGTTATAAATTATTAATATAATTTGCTACTAACAAACTGTTTGTTGGTGACTTCTTAATGTAAATATGGAAAAGAAGGAATTGAATTAGCTTTAATTGGAAGACTTTACGAGAAAAAGGCAACTAACAGTTCATGTAGCCAAATTGATTAGTTTAATTTTCATGAAAGTTTGTTCATCCATGTCATGAGCTATGAATTTATAATTTGTCGGGTGTTCTGGGCTTCTTAGAAGCTTAATACATTGAGACGATATCAAGATAGAAAAATTGAGAGATGTAGAATGAGAACTTGGAAGGATAATTAATTTCTGTAGAAAAATAGATTGATATGTATAGATTGAAAAGAATCATTATAAATTAGGAGAGCGCATATTAAAAATGTAATAGCATCGAGTTAGTGTTCAAGCGAGAACATGTATTAGTTACGCTTACTGTTAATAAAATTATAAATTAAGAGTGTTGTTTGATTTGTGGTGGATGGAATCAATTTCTTATTCAACAGCCTTCGTAATCTAATTGAGGAGATTTTGGAGGAGTCTCTACGAATAAGGAACTCGGAAGAATATAATTTGAGAAGAAATCTAGAAACTGAATGAAATTTCATAGTTTCATTCAAATGGTCGTCGACCTAAAATCGGTAAACAAATAATATGTGACTCGTGCTTTCTTTGGCGCACTCTATTTATTTGTCATGAAATTAAATTAGTACTTTGGAGTGCATATTGTGCATTTGTCATATGATGATGTGAGATTATGATATGTGAATATTTGGTTAATTTGGCCCAGTTGGGGCATTCGATGTATTTGATATGTTTGGAGCATATGGATTTACTATGATATGAAAGTTTATATGATATGGATGGCTCCGCTATGTGATATGGACGTCTAGTAGGCAGAGGTCTACCCGTGACCAACCGGGGATGTTGGCATATGTGCACATATACTGAGGATACAATAGATTCTGATATGATCTGTTTGGCCGGCGGGGTTGGTTTCTGATGACGCCTTTGAGATATGGTATCCTCGTGTCGGAGTTGGAGTGACACTATCTAGATCTTGCCGAATGTTCGTCAGTTCTGCTATATGATATTAGAATTATGTGTCATGTGTCAAATTGCGTGATGGTATGGAACGTTGCGTAGTTTGCTCATGTTTTTGTGACTTTGTGATTATATGCTATATTTGGTCATCTGGTAAGTATGACCTTTGAATAACGTACATCTCTGCATAATTTAGTTGTCATGTTAGTTATATGCATATGTTAGGTATGTTTATGCATCGAGTAGCTAAATAAATTGCGATGCATATCTTATTTGTTTGCTGAGTGTTTCAAAACACTCATCCCCCCTCTCACCAGTTTTGCAGGAACTCGTACACGAGTTATATTAGTTCAGAGATCTACTCTGATTGTACCAAGTCCGATTTGTTCTCCAGGACTTGCATCGAGGTCTCCAGTTTGTAGTTTGCTCTTTGATCTAGAAGCTCTGTAGTTACACAGTTTAATTTGATCTTTGGAGTATGTATAATAAAGAAAAAGCTTACCTTATATTTTGTAAATTTGGAATATGAAACTAAAGACCATTAAGTCATAATTTTATGTTTAAATACTTATGATTATAAATTTGAATACGTTAGAGGCTGGCTAGATTTATTTTGTGATTAAAGGAGTCGAAGTCTAGCGCCGGTCACCGACCACAGATTCGGGTCGTGACACCTTATTTAATGGACAATACCCTTGTACATCAAGTAATCAATCTAGGTCGAATCTAGGAGCCCAAATCAGAGTCCGAGCAAAACAGAAAAATTCTCGCAGTGCACCCAGTGGGAGCTGCCCTCCCAGCGGCCGCTGGGCCTTCAAAAATCCAACATTCTGCAACTCCCCCCAGCGAGGGCTAGGGGGCTAGCGGTCGCTGGGCCTTCGATTTCCACCATTTACTTCTTTTCCCGATATATCTCAACACAACAAGGGATTCTGTAATAACTTATGGTAGTCCATGAAGTCACCATACATTTGAAAAGACAAGATCTTTGGATCTATTACTTTTCGTGGCACAACAACATCATCATCAGTACACCATCTTGTACGACCAACTCACTAACCATAACACCACCAGTATTTTCATCTAATGGATCTAAGATAGCTGCACCAACAAGCTGAGAAGGTTCTTCCCTTTCAAGAGCAACCTCCAACATATGCACTATATGTCGATCAGAAAATGAATCTATCAACTCAATCTCTTCACTGCACTTGGTTTCCAACACTTCGGATTCGAAGCATGAAAAAGCCATAAGACTTTCAGTTTCCTTTTCAAGCTTGCTAAATTCTTGCTCCTTATAGTTTAGGAATGGTACTTGCTCTCGAATATCATCAAATGATTCTACAACAGTTTGTAAAGATGTTACCTCAGCCTCATGTCCAGCCCAATCTTGATCAATGCTCACCTAGCTTTGTCCTCCAAATCCATAACTAGGGATATCATACTCAAACACATATTTTTCCTCATCCTTAAGGTACCCATCAACAAGAGAAGCAATACACATATCCAAGTTTTTAATAAATTCACTCTAACATCCATACTTATATCTATGAATCCATGGCCAGAACCAATCATTAGCTTTTTCTTCCAATAAAGTTGAAGCAACAACGATCTTATTCTCTTCATAAGTACCCTTAATCGCAAAATACTCTTCGCAACATTTAACCCATCTGCACCAATTGAAACCAGTTAAAAGAATAATTCTTTTGTCTAGGTATTCAACAAATTCACTCCAATTTCCCTTCTTATGGTTGTCAACCCATGACCATAACCACTTATTAGCTCTATCTTCCGAGAAGCGGGAGGCAATAAGAATCTTACCTGCCAAAGGGCTTGTAGTCTAACGGCACAAGGCGTTGAAAATACCTAAAAGGTCCAAGGTTCAAACTTTGATAATATCATGGTGTAATAATTTACCTTTCAAAAAAATAAGAATCTTACCTCCTTCAGAAACATTCTCGAACGCAAAATACTCTTCACATTGACTAATCCATTTGCACCAGTCAAAATCGGACAAAAGATGGATATTGAGACTCGAGAATGGATGGTTTACCTCATGTACCCGTTCTTGATAATACCCAAATGACGTCAATTGCCAACCCGGCTCGTCTTGGAAGAATGTCAGCTTCCCGACTCGTGACTCTCCGCAATTGAAGTTTTACCAAGAAAATGGCAATTCTGGGCATGTCGCCACCGTCTCCAAAACTTGATATTGATACGCCATGGTTACCCAACGCAATTTAAACGAAGCAATCCGAGGAACGGAGAGCTCTGATACCAATTGTTATGATCTTGATTGAGAACCCTAATCAAGAAATGAGAAAAGGGGAAAAGAAGAAGATAGAAGGAATGGATAGAGGAGAAGAAAGAAACTTATATTTCTGCAGAGAATAGGTTGTTTACAAATGTCAAGATATGGTTCCTAAGTTCTCTCTTATGTCTATTTATACCCCATAAGCCCTATTACATTTCAGTCTCTAAGGCATTCTATTATTGCTATTAAGTCCTTGGATCATAACAAACTTAAAAGTATGCATGCATTTCTAGATCATCAGGGGAAGGAAAAATAGTCTCAGAGACTTGTATTTCAAAAATTTTGTCGCTGGTAGTCATCAGTCTAAACAATTTGCCTCGTTGTCCCAAACTTAACAAGTCAACACTTCACTTTCATGACCTCTCTTCCTAACGTTGTCCTTACGACAACCCTTTTGTTCAACTAAACATACATTATTAACGTACGAAGTTTGACATAATAAACCTATGTCGAATTTTCACGAAATTTTATCACTGACGAGATTAACAATCACAATTTTACAAAAATATATTCGACATTAAATAGATTGTAAATATTAATATTAATAAACTTTACTCATAAAAAATAAAACCATCATGAATTGTCGACAAGAGTACCAATTAAATTCAACCCATAAATTAGTAAAATGCCTCGGAAAGACCAGCTAATAACGGGACATTTTTATCAACAACCACTCATTAAAGAAGTTATTATAGTTTAATCAAAAGATCTCAAGTTCGAAACTGGAAAATGCAACAATGTTAAACAACAAAAAATTTACAATTTTTCAAAAATTTTGTTAGATTCAAATCTTAATTAATATCAAAAATTTTGCTAGATTCAAATCTTAATTAATATACCTAGTGAATGTTCTAGTACATATGATATTAAAAAATAATGGGACATTTTTCCTTCACGTGGAATGATGCTTAAACAACCACAAACACCAATCCTAAAAGAAAAAAAAAACCACAAACACCACCAACGGCCAGCCTGACCATCACATAAAAACCATGCTTGTAGGAATAAAATACTCCAATAATAATATTCACTTGCAGCTGCCAGCAGTTAATTATTTTAGTACATTCAAAAGATATTTGACAAGCTATACTTGTTACATACCCGTTATCCCTCTACAATTCCCAATATAAAATAATCAATAACTTACCGAAATTTACATAATAATAGAACTTTTTTTTAAAAAAAAGTCTCTCTTTTTCTCCACTCCCGTCCTTGCATTCGCATGTTAACTCTGTTTCCACTTCGCGTGGCCTCTTCCAGAATTATTTCCACAAATTTCTCCTGTTCGGACTCAAACTCGGGACGTCTTGATGAGCGACTCGTTTCTCTTGTCACTCCATCTCGCCATCTCCTTGTTAGCGTCCACCCGCCGCAGGCCCGTTATAGTTTTTACCCTTTTTACCCGGCGGTAAAAGTAAACTGAAAAAAAAGAAAAGAAAAGGACAAACCACTCACAAAAAGGATAGTTCCGTAATCTCCTCGACCCGGTGAGTGCCAATAGCAATCCGCGGGAGTGTCCACAGCAAAATTGCCTCCCATAGAAACCACCCGATCGAATCGAAGAAATTTTGAGTTCGAGTTATATATATCCACCTGCTACCACGGGGTGGACATGCTATCGGCGAGGCCGTGGAGAAGGGGCCGGGACTCGACCCACAACCCGGCGGGGCCCACGTGGCAGTTGGTGGTCCTCTCGAAGCGAGCCGGGTGGCCGGAGGAGACGAACCGGATGGCCTCCTCGAAGAGGCACTCGTCGCAGGAAGGGATGGAGAGTGGGCCCGGGAAGCTAGAGACGCCGTGCTCCTCCTCCGCCTCCGCCAACAGCTTTTTGATCACCGGGTGGTTAAGGTGGATCGCCCGGATCACGTACCGCCGGTAACTGGGACCCACGCACACCGCCACGTGACCCGCCGGGACGTCCGCTGGCACCCGCCCCGATGCCGACGACATCCGCGCCTTGTTCCTCCACCGCCGGAGCATCTGCCGGAGCTGCACAATGTGCCGGATCCTACTGCATTTTCCCATCGACATGATTTTCTTTATTGTTGAATTTCTTTTAATTCCGGCAGGGAGTGAGGAATTATTAGTTGGTTAGTGATAATCGGAGAGATGAGAGAGAGAGAGAGAGCTTGAGGGAGTTTGGGAAAGGAAGAGGAAGCTGGATTAAATAGAGGGTGACGATAGGTAATTGCCCTCCCGGTTTGGCCATATTTACAAAATTGTCTCCGCTCTTGGTTCTTTGGTTTGTACTTTATACCAAAATTCTTTGAAACAAATATATGTGTTTATATTTTTAAGGATTCATTCAAGAATTGGGTAAGATAATTGTCACTAATTAGTCTAAGTGTTTATTGTTGAGGGAAAAAATATCAAACGGGAAACATGTTGTAAATATAAAAAATTGACACGCAATTTCAATGTTCTTATATTTATGTAATAAAGTTTAAATATAAAAAATTGGAAGAAAATTAACCAAAAGGGAACATAGGGTAAATGCTTGTGATTTACTCCCCCACGGTTTCCAATTTAGGGGCAGATTACTGTGAACAGAATGATTTCTTTTTAGTTAAAAGATATGGGAAATAAGTAAATAGCGTATCAACAATGTCGAATTTGTCTCCTCTCTCGGAACAAGAGGTAAAAAACATGATTCGTTGAACAGTAAATTCCAGCGAGACATTGCATACTGTTTAGCGTCGCCAATACTTCTGACGAATGTAGTGATGGCAATGGGCAGGATCCGGGTAGAATTTATAGGACCCAGATCTTTACCCTCTTTTTAAATAGTAGACCCAGATCTTTACCCTTATCCTCTTTAAAAATAAGGATTCGGGCAGGATCTGGGTCCTAAAAAATCGGGCAGGATCAAGGCGACCCGCGGGTCCGTATTTTTTTAAATATATTTAATTTTTAAAAATTAAATTATCTTTTGATAGTTTTCAAATAGCAATGAGACATTTTCGTTCATTAAAAATATCAATATAAAGAAACCAAAAAATAAAAAAATAAAAGTTGAAGTTGGGTAAGTTAAAATTGAGAATTTGGTTTGTAATTTTTGCTACTATTACTTGGGGCATGTGGCTGCTTCGTAATGGTATTATCTTCAATGAGGCGAGGTACGATAATGAGCTTCTCCTGTATTTTGTGCTCTTTCATGTCCAAGAGTGGATCCTTTGGACGAATGCCTTGATCATTCACAATCAATCGGTGCTCACTTTCTTGATTGCCTACAAGAATTTATAGGTCCCTCTTCTTTACCTCTTGAGGTTGAGGGCACGTTTTGCTCGGGGGTGGGGTTGTAACTGATGTAAATATCAGAACCCCCCTTTATCTTGTCTTTCTTTTTGCGCTTCCTCTGTTTTTGAACTTTTGTTTTAATAAAAAATATTTACCTACCAACAAAATTGAGAATTTTGTATTATGTCTAATAATTAATATACATGTATATTATTTTAAAATTAATTAAAAAAATTCGGGTAGGATCAGGGCAGGATCCTATAGATCCATACCCATGCCCTTATCCTTTTAAAATATCAGGATCCGGGCAGGATCAAGGTCTAGACCCGGTCAAAATCAACGGGTCTTGGACCCTTCGGGTCTGGATCAGGGTAGACCCTCAGGGTAAGGGTCTAATTGCCATCCCTAGACAAATGGGAATGAGAACTTAGTGGTAAATGATGAAATGATAAAATTGACCCTAATTTTTGAAAATAAAATAAAATAGACCCTAATTTTTGAAATAAACTCTAATCTATATTATCTAGTTATGATTTATAAAACTTATTACATTGGGGATTGATATTTTCAATTATGGATTTAAAATTAATTGTCGGTTAAACCATCATTTAAGTTAACCATTGATAACATTTTAACAGCAGCCAAAATTCAATGAAAAAAGAAGAGGGTAAATTGTCCTCTAGTCCCGTGTCTATAGTAAAATTACCTCTAGGGTCCCTACTTTTTTAAAAATTATTTATTCATCCCTGCTTTATCTAAAAATATTGGTCTCAGGTCCCTGGATGACGTCATCAGTCATTTTATTATTTTTTTGTCAAGAAAATGACCCAAATACCCTTAACGAAAAATAAAAAATTATCTTCTTCAACCTTTGAACAACATGAACACCATCAACAAGAATACCATATACTATCGATCAATTACAAGAGGTCACAGAAAGTTTTTAATCAAGAACATCAAAAGAGGCCCATATTGATTAACCACAACAAAATCCTAAATCGATTAACCCTAAATCAATTTCACCCAAGAGAACGGTGACGAACAGTTGAGGGAGAGGATGAAAAAAACCAGTCGTGAACCCCGTCGTTGCTGAGTGGGAGGACGAAGAGGTCTGTCGCCGGCATCCTTCAAACCCATCTCTCATGGGCGAGCCCACCTCTCTTCTTCTCTGACCAAGGACAGACGAGCTTGGGGATAACCAACAGAAGAGACGGCCGCCAGATGCCCACCGCCCTCTCCGATGAGCATGGGTTCCACCGGCGAACCCAACTCGCGCCACCTAACCCTAATTTCCAAATCAATAAAATAGAACCCTGATTCCCTTACTTGAGTTCTGAGTTTTGGGTCGAAGACCAGAGCACCCTCGGCTTTGTACTTTCGACGATGGTGATGATGACCATGGATGAAGATGACATCGATAGTCTTGATACCCGCTTTCGGCTTGTGTTCCTGTTCTTTTCTTCGGCCTGTGCAATTTTGAGTTTGTGGTTTGCAATTTTGATGAGTCAAGAATTTTGATTTTGTTCTTGGGTTTGTGTTGTTGGTGTTCATAATGTTTAGAGGTTGAAGAAGATAGGTATTTTTTTGTTTAAGGACAATTTGGTCATTTTCACGACAAAAAAGAAAAAAAAGAGTACTGACGTCAGCCAGGGACCCGAGACCAATATTTTTAAATAAAGCAGGGACGGCTAAATAATTTTTAAGAAAGTAGGGACCTAGAGGTGATTTTACTATAGACCAGGGACTAGATGGTAATTTACCCAACAAAAAACCAAGATGAAAATTGTTTTCTTTATACTATTTTTTTGTGGAAGTGGAGGGGCAAAAAATGCCCCAATATATTAAGAAAAATGGCCAAATACATCTTATCTAGTGTAAGGCCCCCTCTCGGCCTCTTGTGAGATTGCGACCACTGTCTCATCAAAATCCTATCACGAAAAAACTCGATGGGAAAAATTCGTGATAGGGAAAGAATACCTCGGGTGAAAATCCCCTTGACGTTTGGTGTGTTGCTAAACGTGACCTTACACCTTCATAGTCTAAAGTCCCATGAGTACGATGATCCCTTACAACATCATAATTTCTTTATACTACTTGTTATACCTAGGAGAGACAGTCATTGAGTCAGATAATTCAGGATTGAAACGGATAAATTTTTTAGTACTGGTAAAAAAAATTTAACGAAAATTTAATATTATTATTTTCTCAAAACTTGAACTCGATATCTCTTAATTAACTTAGAAAATAGATGTAATAAATACCCCTAGCAAGATGAAAACATTTTGTGTACGTGCGGGGATATAACTTTTTGGCGCACGCAGGGGTACAACTGAACTAAGAAACTCCAATCCCAAACCCACCACCACATGCCAAGTTCGGACCAAAAGGTTCTCTTTTGAGGTGGTTGAGCTTGAGACAATTTAAGATGCCTTTTCGTCACCAATTTAATATACTGTCAGACTAATTTAAACCTTTCCTTAAAAAAATAACTAATTTAAACATATTCTTTAAAAAAAAAAACTTAACGCAACAATAAATTGCAAAAAGATTTTATATTCTCCTATCTCTGAACTCGCCCCATGTGCAAGGCTACCCCATCCCTCGCCTTTCTTTACTGGTCCAATACAAACTGCCAAAACCGAACCACATAGCAAAATAATAATTTTACGAACGTAACTGCACTAAAATTCATTAATTATCTATCTAACTCAACTCAAAATAGTTCTAATTAATAATCGTATTCACATCGAAAGTGGAAGGTTTTTGGTCTAATTTATAAGTGTAGGATATTCACATACTCATTGCCTTAAATTTTTTTTTGTTGGATATGGAGAATTCGAACATGACATCTTAGCGAATTGATATTGTGGCTCGTTGTGCTCACACGATCCCTTTTGAAAGTACGAGAGACAACATCAAACTAGTGTAAACTTCGACTCGATAGTTTGATGAGACGTGCTAGTAAATCTCACATGAGAAGTGAAAAGTTGTTGGCCTAAGTGATAAGTGCAAAAAATTTATCTATAATTTTGAGTTGTATACAAAAATTCTAACGGTGTTCAAATATGATTAGTCTTGACAAATAAACAATAATTTTGAGTACCCTATCTTAGCCAATCAGGATATTTCACCCAGGCTCACGGCGCATGTCACGTTACTCACGTATAACTGACCATACAGATCAATCATTTCCAATGCGGCCACCTTCTAGCAAATCCCGAGTGGATTTTTCCCTCTAATTTTATTTCTGTAGTCGCCAGGGGAATAATAAAGCGGTCCATGGATGGTCAAGAAGGGCAGAGGCCAATAGGGAGATGATTTATAGCTCCATATATTTTCTTTAGTTTATATAATCATGATCTATTTTAACTAAGTCACATTCGAATCCAATTTTATTTTTGAAATGTGGCAAAATTATTCCAATGAACATTTAATGCTATTGTTTTTGCAAGGATTCGAACTTGAGAACTCTTGATTATATTAGAAACGCTCTTACTAATATGATTTATAAATCCTTATATTGCTATCTTAGTGGACAACAGCGGTAGGGTGCATCCCCCCAATCCCCAAAATTAAACCTCACACACTAATGCCCCACTTGTTGGGATTTAAGGATCATGCCATTTATTTCTCTTGTCTTAAAACGCACTAGATCATTAAGGACAGTGATATATTTTCCCTTAGTTATATATGTACCCAGGACAAGAGTTGTAGGGAGGTTTGGGGGAACTGTGCATGATTTATGTTACCGGTGGTTGGGGAGAAATGTGCATGGCGGGGGAAAACTAAACAAAGGCAAATTGGCTGATATTGCATGCGACGTTGAATCAACTAATATTGTTAATGTTTTCAAAGTCTCGAATTCAAGATAACAAACGATAACACATAAAATGAATTCATTTACTACTATTTGATGTATAGTTTGTGAGATATATAAATTGAATCTATTTACCCCAAAAGAATGAATTCATTTACTTCTAAAAAAACTGTTATGAACCAATCTGCATATTTGACTGTTAGACAGATCGATCACAATTAACATTACACCGAGACTGGCCAAACAAAAGAAACATTGCCATCAGACAGCTCTCTCTCTTTGGAGAATGGACAGTACCTCATAGTTCCATTTATTTACGGTTAATTTATTGTCAATATCCATCCAAGAGGGGATAGAAAAGTAACTAAATCAAGAACTTAAACACGGGACAAAGATGTTGTGTCAAAAATAAATTGGAAGGTGGATGGTGGTGGACCGACTTGTACCAGCCAGCCAGCCGTACGTATACTTGAGACAGTGGTACCAAAAAAACAGAGGTCTGGTTGTTGGCGGTGATAATACATCGATTAATTTAGATTTGAGCTGAATATATAACATTCGAAAAGGAACAAATATTTTCAACAAATATTTAACTACTTATTTTTAATAGTCTGAACTCGAGACTTATTATTTAAGCTGCAACAACTTTTTTGCCAATTGATCCAAGTGTTTGATGACGGTTGTCAATATCTAGTTAATCGTTGCTAAATAGTTCTTTACGGTGGGAATAGTTGGCACTTAATCATATATCAAAGTGTTGGAGCGAAAAATTAGCAGCGGGTAAGTAGAAAGTGATTGCGACCATTTATCCTCTACATGACACTTTGGGCTAATGATAAAACATGAATTTTTTCGGACATTTCGCATTATACCGTAATTGTAACAACACTAGTACACTGACGCCCCATCTGCACACATGCTCCCCATGCTAGCTAGTGAGTTCCCTTGTCCCATTTTAAGAGACGTCTTCCTCTATCGGGATATATTCTTTCTCAGTCTTTTCTCCTTTGTTTGGGCATGTTTCACATTATTTGGCATGTGTAGAGACCACTCTAGAGATAGGGAGTTTCGTGGGGGCAATTTTAGTTTAGAATTTTGATATTCCGTAAAGTATTTATTGACAATGACTAATTCATAATCCAATTTGATCAAACTCTACAAATTCGGTACTCTGTTACAATTTTATCGCTAACACTTGCGTATCATCATTGACCATTATTTTGGCCGAATTCATTCTTACGGGCCTTAAGTTACCGTTCTATTATTTTAAGGATCAACTTGCAAAATTTGGAACTCTATTCCTTGGATTTTTTTCTCGCAGCCTTTAAATGCTAATATTCAAAGGCTGGAGGAGGACATATTGGGATTTCGATAAAATTTTGAGCGTGTCACCTCAATTTTTTTTCCATATTTTGTTGAAATGTGTAATTATTGAATATTGATAGTTTTAACACGTAATTAACGAGTAATTACATGTTAAAATCTGATTAATTAACAAACTAATTCGTTAAAAATAAATTACTTACTTGTTGAAGCAAGAGGTCCACAGGTTCGGGTCCACAATGTCTTCATGCCAGTCGAATTACGATCACGTTATAACGGATTCGTAATTAATTTTCACGAGATTTCCTCTATTGAAAATTTGATCAAAACTCAGGGACTATTCTAGAGTTTTTCTTTCTTATTGAGTGGTTGTGGGAAAACTTACAGATTGGTTCAGCCGAATTTTCCTTTTTATATGAAAATCCGGACAACCAGAACGTGCCACGCGGCACACCACGTGGCATTTCTAGGCCACTTGTCCGCCACGTGGTACTTCGGACCGCATGTCCGCCATGTGGCATGCCGCATGGTAAAGCTACCCTAGCTTTGCCACGTGGTGCCACGTGGCTGCCAACTCTGGTGGCAACTGCACCAGCGCCACGTCACACTGACGTGACCCCGGGCCGGTCAACGCGGATTGACCGGCCCATTCTACCCAAAATTTAGGCCTGATTGGGCCTTTAGGTCCAACAAATATCATATTTTCAGCATTTTGCGAAATCATTAGAACTCATGATTTAGTGAAAACTTGGTCGCTGAATCAATTCAAGGGTCACGCGATTTCCTTAGTCCCGACCATCACAAGCATGTGAAGAGCTGCTTCTTCCTGCAAACGTCAAGTGTTTAATGCGTTGACCTACTCACGGGAAGGAAGCAGCAATTTAAATTTGTTAGAAAATAAACTTAATATAGTTTGACGTACATTAATTAAGCGGAAACCATACTTAATTTCGCCCAACTAATTGAATAATAATCCTGCCGTGTGAAACTATTTCTGTTTGGCATGATACATCAAGCCTTATAATGAACCAGCTCATCAAATTAGCCACTTCAACGAAATCCAGGACATCAATTATTATTACAGGAATTAGTCAACTAAGGGCGAACACAATAAACTAATTTAGTAGAAGCTAATATACTAAAAGAGGACCTTATTCGTAATCAGGCATTAGTAACCATTGTATATCATCCTCTAAACCATATGTTCATTTAGTAGATACAGTTTTGTTATTGTTTGTAATTCTATCCGACTCGTACACGAGTTACTTGGCTGCATTTTCGAACTATTGTGAGCCCATCTACGTATCAACTTTATTGCGAACAATTTAGCATCCGCCCCTTAAAGATATTATGATTCCGGCATCCAGTTCGCGCCAATTAGCTTAATTATTTTTTGACTCGGAAACCACTTGGCTTACGTCAAAAGTCCACTCGATTTGGTTTGCAATTGAAAGAGAGGACAGTACAGATAGAAATGCACTAGCTCGTACAGCAGACGCAAACAAACCGTAACAGTCCAAATGGGAGAGAGAGAGAGAGAGAATCTAATCCTAGCCTACGTAATACCTTTTTAATTTAGGGAAAAGTACACTTAAGTATTCTGTAGTTTCACTGATTATCACTTGGATACCCTGTGGTTTTAGAACCGTAAAACAGGTCCAACTTATTTCAATTTTTGTCACGGACCGGTCCCGAGCTCCGGTCCATTTTTTTGGGAGAATGTCGTCGTTTTATGGCCGACGTGGACTGCCCCGTTGCTTAGACTAGGATTACTTTATGCTGACGTGGCGGGGGTAAATTACCAAATTAGTACCAAATTTAAAAAATTGAGAAAATACCAAAATCCGCGCCGACGTGGACTGCCCCGTTGCTTAGACTAGGATTACTTTATGCTGACGTGGCGGGGGTAAATTACCAAATTAGTACCAAATTTAAAAAATTGAGAAAATACCAAAATCCGCTGGCAGGGGGAATCGAACCCGGGTCTTTTGGTTGGAAGCCCGACATCATCACCAACTAGGCTATAATAACAATTAATGATCAAACGCACCATAAATATTATATAATAAATTTATAAGAATGCTCCTTCTTCCTCCTGACTCATCTTCTCCAGAAACTCATCTTCTTTATCAATACCTAAACTCCATGAAATTCATCTTCTCCACTAAGGACCTATGAAATCAAAATCAAAATGAACCCACTCATTTTGATTCAATCGATGATGTCGACCGATGCAACCCTTCGACCGTGTAGCATAGTTGGTGATGATGTCGGAGGTATGGCGCCGAGCTTCTGCCACGCTTGTCGAACACCTCGTCGAGCTCCGTGCTCTCCACGCCTTCCTAGTCTTCGCTTTCCCCAAATTTTAATCCCTGGATAAACCCTACAATAGAAAATCCCCAATTGGCAAAATTCAATTCTATTCAATTCAATTCACTTGACACGTCGTTCGGTTTTCATAACAAGTGGGTTCCCTCGATTGGGGATGATGGAGACGATTGAAGATGATGAATCGAAGCAGAGGAACTGGAGCACTTTGGAGGAGGAGGGTAGTTGGCGGGTGACATCGTATAACAGGCCGGGAGGATGGGCATCGCGGGCGTGGGCCGCCGCATCGGGGAAGAGGAGCCGCATCAGATTCACTCTTACAATCTGATTTATGCTCTTAATTTTTATTCTAATTTTGATTTGGGGTTTCTAGGGTTCTAGTTGTTTTACTGAATAGAGAAGATGGGGGAGGAGAAAGAAGATGGGGCGTTGGAAGTACGCCTTATATATAAGTTATATAAATTTGTTGCTGCGATTAGACTACCCACATCAGCAACTCATCAAATCCAGGTCACGGAATAAATTATTAATTTCTCTCTCTTCCATATCCAATTCCTACCCAATCCAAGCCACTTACATATTTTCTACCCACATCAGCAACCCAGTTCACAGAATAAATTATTAATTTCTCTCTCATCCACATATTATCTACTCTGATTTATTTAGATTAAAATTATATATTGCGAAAATAATTATGTTTTCAATAACACGATTAAATATTGTGATTAAGTCATAAAATTACAAAAGTAAAAATTGAAATACTAAATTATATAAAAATAATTTAAGGTACAAATGATAAATTACGAATATGAAGTTTTCATATTACAAATACAGGAATTTCAAATTACATAATTAATTATTGTTTCCAAACTTTTGCCAAATATGCTCAATTATATCACTTTTCAAAGCGTTATGAGCTTCTCTATTGCGAAGTTGTTCTCTAGCACTCATGTAGGTGGATAGATTTCCGATGCGTTCAGTAGAGAACTCAAAAGTTTCTTCATTGTCATCTTCATTACAGAATTCAGCCGGATCATGATAACGGAGATATGTGTCTCGTTCATCCTCTACTATCATATTGTGCAATATGATGCAAGCCTTCATAATTCTTCCCATTAACTCCTTGTCCCAAAGAAGGCATGGACGTCGAATGAATGCAAAACGAGCTTGTAGAACTCCAAATGCGCGTTCCACGTCCTTCCTAGCAGCCTCTCGATGTTCAGCAAACAACTTGTGCTTTAAGGTTGAAGGAGATGTAATGGACTTGACAAAAGTAGCCCATGTGGGATATATTCCATCAGTGAGATAATATGCCATATCATATTGTCGATTGTTGACGACATAACTCACTTTTGGTGCTCTACCTTCCAAGACATCACTGAAAACAGGAGATCGTTCCAGTACATTAATATCATTGAGAGTACCTGGTGTTCCAAAGAAAGCATGCCATATCCATAAGTCATACGATGCAACTGCTTCCAGAATTATTGTAGCCTTTCCACTTCGTCCTGCATATTGCCCAGCCCATGCATTGGGACAATTTTTTCATTCCCAGTGCATACAATCAATACTACCTATCATACCTGGGAATCCACGTTGTTCTCCAACGTAGAGAAGTCTTGCCAAATCTTGTGCGTTGGGCCTTCTCAGGTACTCATTTCCAAAGCAGGAAATTACACCATCTACGAACTTAATGAGGGCTTGCCGAGTTGTAGATGCACCCATTCTCAGGTATTCATCAACGACATCAGTTGATGTTCCATAAGCTAATACTCTTATGGCTCCGGTACATTTCTGCATGCCTGTCAGACCAAGGGTACCTGCAGCATTTGTACGTTGTTGAAAATATACGTCATTGGCACTAACCGCCTCCACAATGCAAAGGAATAACGATCTTTGCATCCGAAACCTTCTCCGGAAGACCTCAGCTGAATACGTTGGCTCGTCGCCAAAATAGTCATTCATCAAACGCTCCTCACCAATTCTTCGTTCCCTATTGACATATCGCCTTCGCCTTGCCGGCGGTGGATCTCCAAGGATCAGACTAGGATTGACTACGAACGCATCCTCAAGTAAGTGATCAATTCGTCGATTCTGTTCTCTTCTTCGTGCTTTCCATTCATCAACAACTCTAGTGAATGCATCACTATCACTTGAATCTGAATCTGATATATTTTCACTGTGAGACATTTGTGAAGAGAATTATGGGTATGGGATGGATTTAAGTTTATGATGGTCACCAATATATATAGAATAGATACGAGACAAATTACCATAATTGTGGGTGTGGGTGTGGGTGGATGACAAAGATGAAGTGACAACACAATAGGTACGAGACAAATTACATTAATTATGGGTGTGGGTGTGGGTGGATGACAAAGGTGAAGTGACAACACATTAGGTACGAGACAAATTACATTAATTGTGGGTGTGGGTGTGGGTGGATGACAAAGGTGAAGCGACAACACAATAGGTACGAGATAAATTACATTAATTGTGGGTGTGGGTGTGGGTGGATGACAAAGGTGAAGTGACAACACAATAGGTACGAGACAAATTACATTAATTGAAGAACACATTACAAGAAATGAAGAACAAATTATAATAATTGAAGAACAAATTACAAGAAATGAAGAACAGATTACAACTAATCAGTTTCCAAACAATCGAGCTATTAGACAACTCTTTAACTCTTCATCTTCTGGGGATAAATGCTGTTTTGAAATCAAAGCAGTCAACATGATTTTATCCAACTCCTTATTCTTCCTGGCCTCCCTTTTTTCCTCCAGTTGTTGTTGCATCTCCAATGTCTTCATCAAAATTTCATTTTCATTATCTCTGGTTATTCTCATCTCACGAAGTTCTGCTGCAACATCATTAGATGCTTTACCTTTACCTTTTTCTTTCCTTTTTTTGACAGCATCTCTGCCCATAGGGCGGAAAAGTGTTGCAGACCTGGTGATTGGATCTTCTGAGTTAGATGGGATTGAATAATCCTCTTCTTCGGTATTCTTTGACCTCTTCGAGCTCCCAGCACTTTCTATTTCCTCCTCCTCGTTCTGCGGAGAAAAATTTGTTGCAGCGCGATCTCCTTCTTCAATTTGCCATTTGGGAGATTTACACATAATTTCATTAAAAACAACAAGGTCAGTAAATTTTTTTCCACCTTTTTTTTCATAAAGTGCTTGAGCTTCGGCCTCAACATCTGCCTCGCTCATGCCGCTCCGTTTCCTTTTCAGTGCTTCTCGGTAGACACCGACCCACCTTGCTGCATTTTCATTAAGTCGTTTATAACGACCTTTTATTACTGGCACATTTCTTGCATGGATCTCTTCCAGTTTTTCTGCTTGAGCTTCATGGTACAAATCACTGACTCGGGACCATAGCGAGGCACTCTTCTGATTTTTTCCAATAACACTATCTTCGCTACAGAAGATGTAAGCTGACATTAGAGCAATGTCTTCTTTGACACCCCAATTAATTAGTGCAGGCTTTTTAGTTTTAACCTGGCTAGCTCCATCGAAGGATAAGTGTTGTAGAATATTTTGGGGGGTTGGTGTTGGAACAATGGCATTTGGGAAAGATTTGGCGAAAATTGAGAGGTATAAAATGGTGGAGAGTTCGAATACTCTCCAGAATTTAGATAAGATGAAGGATTATAAGATCCGAATGAGTGATAATTTGAAAAATTAGGATCATTTGGATCCATAATAGAAATAATATAATATAGATAATTTATAAGAAGAGATTATGTAGTGAAAGAAGAGAGAATTTTAGATGGTATATGAAAATATGTTAACATTGGACTCTATTTATAGAGATACAAAATTTAATAATTTTTAAATTATTTTTTAAATTTATTACTAAAGATAAGCTAACCAAAAAAATCTTATCCGAATAAATCTATTTTTACGAATAATATTATGCCAAGTGGAAATAACTAGATAGTTAGATTATTGAAAAAAAAAACCAACCAATCCGCTCGGGAGCGGGATTGGCTGGCCAATCCGCTCGGCCGAGCGGGATTGGCTTCTAATCAATTGTTTTTTTAATAATAAAATAATAGCCGAGCGCTCGGCGCTCGGCATTGCTCTGCGTAGCCTTAATAGCACCTTGATGTTGTAGCCTAGTTGGTGATGATGATGTTTGGGCTTCCAACCATAAGGACTCGGGTTCGATTCCCACCGGTAGCATAATTTTTTTTTAATTTTGGTATTTTCACAATTTTTTCAATTTGGTATTAAATTGTAATTTATCCATCGCCACGTCAGCATCAAATAATCCCATTCACTACTACGTGGCAGTCCATGTCGGCCATAAAACGACATTGTTCTCCCAAAAAAAATTGGACCGGAGCTCGGGACCGGTCCATGACAAAGATTGAAATAAGTTGGACCTATTTTACGGTTTTGAAATCACAGGGTACCCAAATAATAATCGCTGAAACTATAAAGTACTGTTGTGTACTTTTCCCTTTAATTTATAATCAAGATGTAGTGTGGTGTGTTAAGTTTATGATATTCATGGTAAAAAATTATCAGATTATATTTTAATGGTGTTTATTTTAAAATTTTGTATTATTTGAACCTGAGATATCTTTTAAAAAATCAAAATTTTAATTACTTGAATCAATTATTGTTATTTTTTTTAAAAGTAAATTTTATACTATGACAATACCAGAATTTGAACCATACGCCTCTTAGATATTCACAATGTGTTGTGCAGTTGGACTACAAGCCCTTTAGCAATTACTATTATTATTGTTGTTTCTGCGTAACACATTTTTGATATACAATAAACTTTGTGAATTTTGGTATTTTCACAATTTTTTCAATTTGGTATTAAATTGTAATTTATCCATCGCCACGTCAGCATCAAATAATCCCATTCACTACTACGTGGCAGTCCACGTCGGCCGTAAAACGACATTGTTCTCCCAAAAAAAATTAGACCGGAGCTCGGGACCGGTCCATGACAAAGATTGAAATAAGTTTGACCTATTTTACGGTTTTGAAATCACAAGGTACCCAAATAATAACCGCTGAAACTATAAGGTACTGTTGTATACTTTTCCCTTTAATTTATAATCAAGATGTAGTGTGGTGTGTTAAGTTTATGATATTCATGGTAAAAAATTATCAGATTATATTTTAATGGTGTTTATTTTAAAATTTTGTATTATTTGAACCTGGGATATCTTTTAAAAAAATCAAAATTTTAATTACTTGAATCAATTATTGTTATTTTTTTAAAAGGTAAATTTTATACTATGACAATACCAGAATTTGAACCATACGCCTCTTAGATATTCACAATGTATTGTGCAGTTGGACTACAAGCCCTTTAGCAATTACTATTATTATTGTTGTTTCTGCGTAACACATTTTTGATATACAATAAACTTTGTGAATCTTTTCTATCCGCTTCAGAGAAAGTACAAAGGCCGCCAACTCTTCACTTTCCATATAGACCATGCATTTGGAGGTGAAAAGCTTCATAATTCATAGAACCTGTCATTTATATATAATAACTTCCTTTTTAGCTGCCCACAGAATATTTATTTGCGAGTTTTTTTCCTAAATGGATTAGTTTTATATATAATTCAATTTTTACATAAAATAGTACAATAATAATACCATACTATCTGAAAAATATATTGCTAATCTCCAACTCATGAAAGTGTATGCGGATATCATAAGTAAGAAGTTCTGTTGTATCGCTCGCCTTAGAAAATGGCACAAATTCTCGTCAACCAGATTTCATAAAGAATTGTATCAGATAAAGCAAACCACACTTACTTTTTTTTATAAGACAAACCACACTTACTTGATCATGTCACTATTGACCAAACCCTTCCATAGCTGTCCATAGACTTAAGGTGTTTCGATTTTTGGACGTAGCTGCACATGCGGGTGTTAGATTTAGTACTAGACATTAGACGGACCTTTTTTTTTTGAGAGAAGACATTAGATAGACCATAACTCTTCTAATATATGTATTCTCGTGGATTGAATTCGAGCTCTCTAATGAAAGTAATAACTAGGTTGTTCACTAAAAATGGCAAATGTAATTCCGCCAATTGCAATCTCCTACTAGCTACATACATAGAGTTGTTAGATTGACTTCAATTATGACACCGATTAGTCATAATATACATTCATATAATATATATGTATTTTGTCATAGAGCACTAGCAGCTAATGTACGTAATACATAGGAAGAGACCTAGTGGGTATGAGGCTGAAGTCAAATCCAAACTGCAACAATCATTAAATTCCTTTCATGAAACTTAATTATCGATCTCACCAAATGATTATAAATGATTGGACCTAGACTTTCTCAAAGTTGTCAGAAATTATTTAGACTCCAAAATAAAATGATCCTTTATATTTTGATGGTAGAAAACTCAAAATTAATTTTGAGATTGAGTCAATTGGTTCAAGTAGTACGAGTTTTAGATTCACATAATAAAATTTGTGTTCAAGCCTCACTAATAAAAAATCTGCATTGGGAGAACTACACCAAAAATAGTGTCATGTACCAAGGAGGATTTTTGACACAGTACACAAGATTTACAAAAATGGGGTTCTAGATAAAAATTTTCCAATTATGATGTCCATCTTGAACTACGACGAAAAAAGTCATATCTCGATACCAAGATATAACTTTTTTTTAGCTAGAAAATGACTTAAAAAATCGTATCTTAACAAGATACGACATAAGCTGTCGTATTGTGATAAAAAGATACTAATTGGTCAAATCGTTGTTTGGTTTTGTTTTCACTCTCGCATTATTTTAATTAAGGAGATTAAATTTTTTTTATCCATTGTAATTAAGGTGGATACTTGATTTTTTTATATAGATGAAATTAAAAAAAATTAAGAATAATATTTGAACTTATGACCTTTCACATTGAAGAAACACATTAGACCAACTCATCTATCTAGACTTTTTTGTCTAATTATTACAATTTAATGATGAACTTGCAATACAGATGATGGGTACTGTTTAAGATAACTCATGTTGGTAGTATTTTGATAGTGAAATATAGGTATATATAAAAATTAATTTTAGGTCGCGAGTAGAGCCGGAACATATGATAAGATAAGTCGATTCGTCTTGCTATGATTATGTGTGAGTTTTGACTTCTTTACAATTCGGGTAATTATGTTACAAGTAGCTTTGATTTTGTTTTGGTTCTGTTTGATTTCGTATGTGTATGTGCTATCTATTTGGTTTTGTTGTGGTTCCGTTTGGATTCGTATGTGTTTGTTTGACTTTATTCTTTGATCTAATGATCTTTCAAAAAGAAAAAGTAATAGACATGGACGTGGATGATCTTCGAAAAGGGATTTGGTTCTTTGATCTTGGTAAAGAATGAGAAAAAAAAAATGCTTGATTAGCTATATGATATACTATGTATTGAATACTTACTGGTATATTATGTATGTGAATTATTGTTTAAGAAGTGCGCATGAAGACATATTGTAACCTAATTAAATTGGTGTGCATGAACTAATTTCGCGGACATAGGCTGATTATATGGATTATATATTGCATAGGCGCATGAATATAGTAAAGTCAGAATACTACTACAGTTTATATAGTTGGTTTTTTTTTTCTTCGTGAATTTGGCTGTAGCATGTACAATTAAATGAATCGCACGTCTAGGCGTTGAGACTAGGCGTTCTATTTTGTAAGATGTGGAAGGGATATTGCTGGATTGTTCTATTGCTATGGTGCAAGTTTGCTTGTCTTGATGCTGTTTTGAACTGATGGTTGTTGCCTGAAGTTATCCCTTCTTAATGATTAATAAAAATTACCAATTCAAAAAAAAACACATGAAACGCATGTCATGGACTTTGGATTATATGGGATGGTCGCATGGTTTTGTGATCTTTGGAGATGAACTTATTGGCGAAAGAAATTGATCTATATGCATGAAGGTATGAACGGCAAGAATTAATGGGCTGGGTACAAACACAGTTGCAACTTGGATTGAAAATATTAATGGTAGGATTCATTCTTATATATTCATTGTGTGCGCAAGAATATGTTATATTATTTCGTTCAACCCTTGAATAGCATGAAAATACTTATCATAAAAATTGGTTAGAGTAAGTCAGTTCCTGTCAATTAGTGGTGGGGTAGTTAACACTGTTTCGATATTTTTGATTCCAATTTGATTGAATCACTTCCTGGTGGATTGCGTTGGATTCGTCTGATTGACTAATTATATAAGCTTGGTAGGATCGAATCGAGGTTAATATAACTGTATGTTGCTTGTTGTAGATTGTGGGATCGTAGTGATCTGCTTTAATTGTGTGAGTAATCGTTATTATACTTATGAGTTTGAGGAAAAGACCCTGAATATGTTGACATGTAACATGCTCGTGAAAAATCATTGACCTAATAAGTATAAGAATTTAATGAAAGTTTATAGTTCAAACCCTAATAAGATATAATTATTAGTTTGAAAAAAAAATTACTTGTGTTAATCGTTTTCACTCCTAAGAGCACCAAGTACTTGTGCTTTACGTGAGCACTATTAGTTGGTCCATGTGCTTTAGCTTCTGTGATATGATGACATATCAATATCTATTTATAATAATGACATGAAGAGGGGTTGTAACTGTGGTTGATTTGATATAGGAAATACATTGTGCCATCACTCTTGCCGACATACTCGAAAGTACTGCAAAGAGCATTGATAAACATAACTTGCGATAAAAGAAAGTTGATAAGGAAAGCGGCAAGAGGAAGATGAGACTGTATGCTGGAGGTCACATCGGTGAGGCCTCAAAGGAGTCATATAATCATGCGCGGGGTGGCAACTTGGCCAATAACTTAGATCAATGCTGGAGATATAGACGAGGAACATCTGAGGACAGTGTTGCGAACGCTAAGGACGAAATAATTATATGCCAAGTTTAAGAAGTGTGAACTTTGGCTTGAAAAGGGTGGCCTTCCTGGGGCACGTAATATCCAAGGATGGCATATCGGTAGACCCCAGCAAGATCAAAGCAATGATGAACTGGAAATAACCTGTCAACATGTCAGAGGTAAAAGCTTCCTTGGAATAGCAGTGATCTACTTTAATTGTGTGAGTAATCGTTATTATACTTATGAGTTTGAGAAAAAGACCCTGAATATGTTGACATGTAACATGCTCATAAAAAATCATTGACCTAATAAGTATAAGAATTTAATGAAAGTTTATAGTTCAAACCCTAATAAGATATAATTATTGGTCTGAAAAAAAATTACTTGTGTTAATCGTTTTCACTCCTAAGAGCACCAAGTACTTGTGCTTTATGTGAGCACTATTAGTTGGTCCATGTGCTTTAGCTTCTGTGATATGAAGACATATCAATATCTATTATAATAATGACATGAAGAGGGGTTGTAACTGTGGTTGATTTGATATGGGAAATACATTGTGACGTCACTCTTGCCGACATACTCGAAAGTACTGCAAAGAGCATTGATAAACAGAACTTGCGATGAAAGAAAGTCAATAAGGAGAGTGGCAAGAGGATGATGAGACTGTATGCTGGAGGTCACATCGGTGAGGCCTCAAAGGAGTCATACAATCATGCGCGGGGTGGCAACTTGGCCAACAACTTAGATCAATGCTGGAGATATAGATGAGGAACATCTGAGGACAGTGTTGCGAATGTTAAGGACGAAATAATTATATGCCAAGTTTAAGAAGTATGAACTTTGGCTTGAAAAGGGTGGCCTTCCTGGGGCACATAATATCCAAGGATGGCATATCGGTAGACCCCAGCAAGATCAAAGCAATGATGAACTGGAAATAACCTGTCAACATGTCAGAGGTAAAAGCTTCCTTGGAATAGCAGTGATCTGCTTTAATTTTGTGAGTAATCGTTATTATACTTATGAGTTTGAGGAAAAGACCCTGAATATATTGACATGTAACATGCTCGTGAAAAATCATTGACCTAATAAGTATAAGAATTTAATGAAAGTTTATAGTTCAAACCCTAATAAGATATAATTATTGGTCTGAAAAAAAAATTACTTGTGTTAATCATTTTCACTCCTAAGAGCACGAAGTACTTGTGCTTTACGTGAGCACTATTAGTTGGTCCATGTGCTTTAGCTTCTGTGATATGAAGACATATCAATATCTATTTATAATAATGACATGAAGAGGGGTTGTAACTGTGGTTGATTTGATATGGGAAATACATTGTGCCGTCACTCTTGCCGACATACTCGAAAGTACTGCAAAGAGCATTGATAAACAGAACTTGCGATGAAAGAAAGTCGATAAGGAGAGCGGCAAGAGGAAGATGAGACTGTATGCTGGAGGTCACATCGGTGAGGCCTCAAAGGAGTCATACAATCATGCGCGGGGTGGTAACTTGGCCAACAACTTAGATCAATGCTGGAGATATAGACGAGGAACATCTGAGGACAGTGTTGCGAACGCTAAGGACGAAATAATTATATGCCAAGTTTAAGAAGTGTGAACTTTGGCTTGAAAAGGGTGGCCTTCCTGGGGCACGTAATATCCAAGGATGGCATATCGGTAGACCCCAGCAAGATCAAAGCAATGATGAACTGGAAATAACCTGTCAATATGTCAGAGGTAAAAGCTTCCTTGGAATAGCAGGGTACTATCGACAGTTCATGGAAGCACTATTTGTACGACATACGATGTAAAATATACACTAATTATAAGAGCCTTAAGTATATATTCACACAGAAGGAACTGAACATGAGACAACGACGTTGGCTGGAGCTGATCAAGGATAATGATATTTGGATACATTACCATCCAGTTAAGGCTAATGTGGTAGCAGATGCTTTGAGTACAGATGGTTCCTATATAGCTACCTACGAGGAGACAGAACAAGAGAAGCTACTCAAGGAACTTAAGAAATTGAGAATATAGGATAATGGGCTTTCCATAAAGCTAATGGCAAGCTTGGTAGTGGAGCCCACTCGCAGACATTATTGAGAGAAGGACAGCTAAAGGATGTTACCTTATCCGCCCTCCGTCAGGTGGAACGAGGAGAGTTATCGATGATTTTTACATTGGGCACATACTTACCTATACTTTCAGAATAGACAAAATATGCCAGCTGCACATGTGTTAAATAATAAGTTACTTGAAGTGGCTCGTACCGCCCGTTATACTTGCCATCCACGGGAAAACTAATATGTACCAGGATCTCAAACATGGATCTCGGTGGCCATGAATGAAGAAAAAAATTGTAGATTACGTTACTAGTTACATGGTACGTCAGCTGGTCAAAGCAAAACATCAATGACTGGCCGAACCTCTACAATCAATAGATATTCCAAAATAACAATAGGAGAAAATTACAATGGATTTTGTGATCAAGCTCCGAGAAATGTACATGGAAAAGATGTTGTGTGGTTGTTGTGGATCGACTAACTAAAAGAGCCATTTTTTGGCATACAAGATGGGCATGTGCATAGAACAAATGGTAGGACTCTACATAAGATAAGCGGTATGGTTGCCTGGGATTCCAGTGAGTATTACCTCCGATCGAGACATCAGATTCATGTCAAAGTTCTGAAAGAGCCTTCAGGAATCAATGAGAATAAAGTTATAATTTAGTACGGCATTTCACCCACAGTCAGATGAACAGTCCGAGCTACGGGCATGCGTATTAGATTTTAGGGGCAATTGGGAGAGTCATCTTCCCTTGATAGAGTTTGCATACGACAGCTTTCAGGTAAGTATAGGGATAGCCCTTATACGCTCTACGTGGAAGGAAATATTGGTCCTTAATTAGCTGGAATAAAGTGGGTGAGAAAAGGATACTTGAACCAGAAATATTTGAGGAATTGACTAACAAGATATCAGTAACCCGTGGGAGAATTCAAGCGACATAAGATCAAAAAAAAATTGATGATCGCTACAGAAGAGAGCTAGAATTTGAAGTAGGAGATCACATGTTCCTAAAGGTGTCACTCATCAGGGGTGTCAAAAGATCTGGATTTAAGGGAAAGCTCTGTCCGCAGTATATTGGACCATATGATATAATAGAATGGGTTAGAAAATTGGCGTACCGTCTAACTTTACTGCCCAGATTGATCGAGATCCATAATGTGTTACACATATCCCGAGGGAAGGACAAGTGGAGCAAGAAATTTTGACTATACTATGGTTTGACATCAGGTACGAGCAAGTGCCACTGAGGATATTGATGTAAAGACTCAACGGTTATGCATGAGGATGATCTGATATGTTAAAGTACAATGGAGCAACCATACAAAATAAAGGAAGTGACCTATGAGCTAGAGATGGAAATGAAGGACAAGTACCCCTTTCTTTTTGAACAAACAAGCCAATTCCTTGCATTTAAGTTTGAGGACAAACTTCATTTAAGGGGAGAATAATGTGAAAACCAGCTAACTGAAATAGAATTTGTGAAACTCGTGGGGGAGTGAACTAAAATTTACCAAGCTTCATTACGTAATTTGGTAAATCTTATTTTCGAGAATCCTAAAGCTCTGCCTATATAAAGAGGGTTAGATAAAACCTTAGGCTCTTTGGGGAGAAAATTCAGATTGTCTTGTGCTAAGGTGGAGGAAGCAATCCGGACGAACCAAGGGACGGAGGAGAAGACGATATCGCATCTCGAGACGTTAGAGAACTCAAGGAGAACATTAAGGATTAGTGGGTACGTAAGTTAGTGAAGTTAGAACACCGTGGGAGACAAAGTAAGTTCGAATCTTCGTATGTACTTTGTATTTCGTATGCATACCCTCCTTGTGTTCATATATACTGTTCTGTTGGTATTCGTATGATGAACTCTGTCTGTATGTAGTGTTCTGTCCGTAGTTAAGTATGTAAAATTCTGTTCGTATGTTAATCTATATTCTGGTCAATTCGCATATCATTGATTCGGTGTTGATCTGCCTGTATTGCATTCAATCGCATCATAACCCTGAGTACATGATATTGCTTTTATTTGAAGGCTTGGTAATGCTCCTGTGATGTGCGTTCACTAAGAAAATGATATTATATTCATGGATTATGTATATTATATAAGTGAGCTGTCATTCGGTGAACAAGTTAATATGTTTACACATGATTTTGGTGATGTGGCGTATGAGTCATGAATTGGATGGTTTAAAATATTACATCAGTGTGCATTCTAGGTTTTGTTGATATGCGAGACTTGTGATTTTGTTCGGACATGTTTAAGTGTTCTGATAAACCTATTCAGATTGTTAGTTTCGACCATGTTGCGTACTGATACTTTCTAATATGAAATTTGTTAAGCTCTGATGGTATGAACTGATCAGCACTCTGTAATGTTTGGATATGGATTCGATTTTGTCCGAGAGGACTCTGTACTGTACTGAACTGGTCAGGATTATCCCTGTGTTACTGTGCCCGTAGAGTATTTTGTACGGATTCTATATCCTACGCGAGCATATGGGATATCTGTGCCCTGTGGTGAGAACTCCTTTCGCTTCTGGGTTATACAGCAGGAAGGAGTGTCTAATGTGCCCCACAGGATCCCGATATTTTGTCCGAGAGGACTCTGTACTGTACTGAACTGGTCGGGATTATCCCTTTGCTACTGTGCCTGTAGGATATTCTATACGGATTCTATACCCTACGCGAGCATATGGGATATCTGTGCCATGTAGTGAGAACTCCTTTCGCTTCTGGGTTATACAGCAGGAAGGAGTGTCTTCTGTGCCCCACAGGATCCTGATAGTAGTAACTCTGGAGTTGCATCTGTAATGTGTTTTATGTGAGACTGTGTATGATACTGCGAGACTGTGTATGATTATTGGTATTTTCTATGAACGCTGAGTATGTGATTTGCTCTGAGGTATATGATTTGTTTGAGTTCGGCTTACTGAGTTGCGTAATCTCAGCAAAATACGCTCTTTTGTTTCAGATATGACGAGGATGGATCGAGAGTGAGAGATGGAGGCAAGGACATGCATTAAAGACTGATTACTCATATTTTTAAGACTCTTTTTATTATGCTGAGACGGTTTTAATTTAGATTTTATGATCTAATTTGAGATTTATGAAATAAAGGATGCCTTACGGGATATTTATCCCGTGGCGATTGGTATGCCTAATTTTTGGGGCGTGACAACAAATTTGACCGAACTCCCAAGTGAAGCTCGAAAATATAGAGCAGCGCACGGTAGATCATACTTTATGACTCACGGAATAGATAAACCATGAATCAACCAAGCATGTATTGCACGCAAATCTCACAGCATCAACTCTTCTTTTAGCAGAGAACACAGTCCAACAACTCAACATAGGAAGAGACCTAGTGGGTATGAGGCTGAAGTCAAATCCAAACTGCAACAATCATTAAATTCCTTTCATGAAACTTAATTATCAATCTCACCAAATGATTATAAATGATTGGACCTAGACTTTCTCAAAGTTGTCAGAAATTATTTAGACTCCAAAATAAAATGATTCTTTATATTTTGATGGTAGAAAACTCAAAATTAATTTTGAGATTGAGTCAATTGGTTCAAGTGGTACAAATTTTAGATTCAAGTAATAAAATTTTGAGTTCAAGCCTCACTAGTGAAAATTTCGCATTCGGAGAATTACACAAAAAATAGTGTCATGTACCAAGGAGGATTTTTTACACAGTATACAAGATTTACAAATATGGGATTTTCGATAAAAGTTTTCTAATTATGATGTCCATCTCGAACTACGACGAAAAAAGTCATATCTTGGTACCAAGATACAACTTAAGAAGTCGTATCTTGGCAAGATACGACATAGCAAGATACGACATAAGATGTCGTATTGTGGTAAAAAAGATACTAATCGGTCAAATAGGTTGTTTGATTTTGTTATCTACTCTCGCATTCTTTTAATTAAGGCGATTGCATTTTTTTATCCATTGTAATTAAGGTGGATTATTGATTTTTTTTAATGAAATTACAAAAAAAATTATTAAGAATAACATTTGAACTTATGACCTTTCACATTGAAGAAACACATTAGACCAACTCATCTATCTAGACATTCTTGTCTAATTATTACAATTTAATGTATTTAATATAACTTTATGTTGGATAGTAAAAACGAGATTGCAAAAATGTTGCTGGAAGTGGGAATCGAACCAATGCCCTTCGTGTCAAAATGAAGTAAGAGATAGTGCCAGACCACTAAGACTAAATGCGCATAGTATTATTTTTTTACCACAATACAACATTTAAGTCATTTCTTGGTTACGACGAAAAAAATCGTATCTTGGTGACTACGACAAAAAAATTGTATCTTGGCACCAAGATACGACCTTGTTCATCGTAATCTGACGTGGACATTATAATTGGAAAATTTTTATCCAAAATTCCGTTTTGATAAATCTTGTGTAGTGTGACACCATTTTGGTCAAAAATCCACCAAGAAGCAGGGAATACTTTTTGATATTTAATTCGTGAAATCGAACATTTATTTTCACAATTCCGGGTTATTAGGTAGAGATTTGTGTCGCTGTCTTCTTCGCATTGCTTTGGGGATTATTAAAAATCCAACATTCACATGGGAAAATTGGTCGCAAGTATCGTTGATTTCACCATCTTCTCTTCCACAAAAACATACCTTTTAATTATTTTTTGTCAATTTGATTAAATATTATAGAGGGACCACGACGTACAAGATGTGATATTAAATAATAGTATCCTGTATAACAAGTTTTTATATTAATTTTTGAAGAAATTATTCTAATTTAACCAGATTTCGAGTTCAAATCTTTAAAAATACAACAATGTTAAATATGTATCGAGAGAACTTTGACACTTTGCCAAAGTCCTGTAAGACTCAAATTAGATCAATCGGTCTAATAAACCAGATAAAATGTGATATTAAGCAAAAATAACAGGACCCAGTAATTCATAATGATAACGCCGGAAAAGACAATGGTTCCACCTTGTATAGATTTGTTTTGAGAAGTTGATCTGAGTTGGTATCTTGGTATACTTTATAAGCATATTCTGACTATTGTTGTTGTCTACTTATTACACGAATACTAATCAACAAATCTAGGTTCAAGTTGGAATGAATTGACCGGATGCAATGCCAATCATAAGTACATTGTGGCAAATGGAATGTACTTCGCGGTTTGCACACATAGGGATGACAAAAATACCCATACCCTGAGGGTCGGACCCTACCCTTACTTTACGGGTCTAGGGTATGTTAATTTTGACTGGGTCTAGAGTAGGGTATGGGTATGGGTCCATGTTTAGAGGTAGGGTCTAGGGTAGGGTATGAATCCATAGCTAAACCCTGTGGGTCGGACCCTACCCTTACATTTTACCATATTTTAGACTCTACACTAATTAGACTCTAGTTAGACTCTTATTAGACCGTATTGATAATATATATAATATATTTTACGGTTAACTTTAACATATTTATTATGTTATTCCGCAACTAGCTTAGAAGATGTCGTGAATGATGGATCACTAGAAGCTGACATGCTATATTTTTCTTTTGTTGAATTGTTTATGTACTTCAAACTCTAAAAGAAAAATCTTGGACTATTGAAATTAAATTACGAAATTTAATGTTTCATCAATTTTCTATTGAATGTGTTGATGTGTAACGTATTAGATGTCTTGAATTTATTTAAATTTTATATAAAAATTAAGTTTTGATTAAAAATTATCAAAATACAGAACGTTAAATGGTCGGACCCTGTAGACCCTGAGTCTCCAGGAGGGTAGGGTATGAATCTAACAATAAAAAATTTGTAGGATCCAGGGTAGGGTATGGGTCCATAAAAAAATAAGGTATGGGTAAGATCCTATCAATACCCTACCCTACCCTACCCATTGCCATCCCTATGCACACCCCCAAAAAATCTTGGTCAAATTGATGGGCAAACTAACACAAAATGTTTCCCAAGTCGTCGTTTGCAATATAAACGAACGGCGTTCTGGTGTACGTGTCTAGGCCATAGACATCTGTCTATCATCTAGCTGTCTTTTGCAAGGCTAACAAACTTTCAGATCGCTTCGATCAGAAAAACGTTATAATAATTTAAGTTCAAATGCTATTCAAGAGCTAACACACGTAATCGGACCCAAAAAATAATAGTTTTAGGGGAAATTTGATTGGGATCTGCCAACACTTTGATTTTCGATTACAGTGCAAATATTCCTCAAAACTAACAGCCTCTTTTGCCTACACTCTCTTACAGTAGAAGCCCACATAGAAAACTTTCAGCTTGGAAAAAGCTGTATCAGACTTACTAGTGACAGCATAAAAGACTCCAGATTTGCGTCAATTCAATTTTAAAACTTTCAGCTGCATAATCATGGATGACGGTTACAGTAACGGCGTTAATCATTTGCTACTCTACGTTTTTTCACCTTGATGTTAGGGTCGACAATAACCGACGAAGCTCCGCCAGTAGAGATGCAATCTTGCGGGTGTGTTTCTTCTGCTGTCTCTGCCACCCTCTTATTGCTACAACAGAATCAACAGACAGTAAGAAAACATCTAGGATTGCTATAATTCAATAATCTCAAAGCCTGCAAGGAAAAAAACCTGATAGTTGCAACATCTTGAGAATACTTATCGAGCCAAGTAATGCTTCCAGTGTGAGCAGGAAGCAAGGATCCTGATATATGAAGTACTTCCTCATCCCAACTGCAAAGACAGACCTATCTTTTACAAACTCTTTTCATAGAACAATGTAATCTCACGTGAAAGTCAAACCACGAGATAACTGGGGGAAAGTGGAGCTCTGAAAATGGCAAAATAGCAGCCAGTAAAGTGCAAGATTATTATAAAACCAGCCAACAAACACACAGACAAAGTTTGACCGAACTCCCAAGTGTAGCTCGGAAATATGGAGCAGCGCACAGTAGGTCATACTTTATGACTCACGGAACAGATAAACCATGAATCAACCAAGCATGTATTGCAAGCAAATCTCACAACATCAAATAATGATCTTCTTTAAGCAGAGAACACAGTCCAACATCTCAACATACAGTTCTCATCCAATAGTCAGAGCCCTGGAGAAAGATGCAACAAAAACAACCGAGAACAGAGACATCAGGGCAACAAGAAGTCACCTCTTGGCCACGAAACGGATCAGGGTTCCAACCTTAATCGCATGATGCTTGTGATACTTGTTGATATATAAGCTCTCTCCATGTTTCTAAAGTGGCAGTAAAAATCAAGTCAATGCACCCAAATCCACAGACCAATATTCAGCCCAACAACAAGAACAATCACATGTTTAAATAGGTGGGGAAAGGGCACAGAAATAACATACATGTTTAAATCTGAATTCTTTGCGTATTTCCTGGTCGGTTATAACAGCGGAAGCAAAACCAAGAACGATCACATGTATCGACTCTCGAACAACTTTCACGACCTTCCCTTCTGCCAAGTTGCATAGAATCTCCAAACATATTAGAACTTCTAAACATTCGGATTTGCAGCATAAGAGTACACTGGCGAAAACGAAGAAACCGACACCTTGAGGTCAATTTAGTGACTAATTACCTAAGAGCATGGTCGGTTTGGGCGAGAAAAGCAACAGATTGGCTCTGAGCTGGACGGCGAAGAAAGGGTGAACTCCGGAGAGGATCCTCGCGCGGTTAGTCGGGGTATCGAACTTGTAAGCCAACACGACGCCGTCCAGAGTCTCATTGTACCTACACAAAGAGCCGGAGATGCCCAAAGTTAAAATATGATATAAAGCAGGCATCAAACGGTACCGGATTAAAGAAGACGAAAGCAAGGCCAACTTGAAGAGGAGAGAGCTGAGCTCACGGAGGATCGCCGGCCGGACGTTCTTTGACTGCGACGGATGCACGTACACCACCAGTTCCGATTCGGCTTCGCTTAGCCCTTCCATTCGCTCTCTCGACGCGGCGATTGGGAACGGAAGGGAAGGGAAGGGCTTAGTCTAGGGTTTTTCATCCCCCTCTCAAGCGCCAATTTTAGGCGGTTGCCAGTTGGAGTCAGTGCTGGGTTTTTGGATTTGTTTTTTAGTTGGGGGCCCATTCTTGGCCTTGGGCTCTCGGAATGTCTAATTAGTCGACTAGTATTTTAATAATGGGAAAAGTACACTTAAGTACTATATAGTTTAGCACTTTTTAATATAAGGCCATGTGGTTTTTTCCGTCCAAAATCAGCCCCTGTGATTTGTTTTCTCGGACATTTCCGAGTCCCGGGCAGCCCGGATAGATGCCCGGTCACATGTATGTCCAGGTGGGAACCACGTCTGCCAAAATGATGTCGTTTATTGTCAGTCCACTTGTGTAAGTCGAGATGACGTGGCAGATGAAAAACATCCAAATTAGTCCCAATTTTGAAATAAATTATTTTTTAAAACCATGATTTTTAAAATTTGGCATATAAAATATAATACAAGTCGGATTGAGCTGAAATTTGGCATGGAGAATTCTCTAAATACTTATGATTTTTTGAAAATATTTCAGAAATTTCCTCGACACGGAACTATTTTTTTTATTTTTTCTCGATGCTGTTCATTTTGAGAAAAATAAAAAAATAGTTCCGTGTCGAGAAAATTTCTGAAATTTTTTTCGAAAATCATAAGTATTTAGTGGATTTTTCATGCCAAATTTCAGCTTAATCCCTCTTATATTCTATTTTATATGCCAAGATTTAAATATCATAGATTTAAAAAATAATTTATTTTAAAATTGGGACTAATTTGGATATTTTCTGATCTGCCATGTTATCTCGACTTACACAAGTTGACTGTCCACGTAAGACAATAAACAACATCGTTTTGGCAGACGTGACACCCACGTGGACGTACATGTGGCCGGGCATCTACCCGGGACTCGAAAATGTCCGAGAAAACAAACCACAGGGACTGATTTTGGACAGAAAAAATAACATGGCCTTATCTTGAAAAGTGCTAAACTATAGGGTACTTAAGTGTACTTTTCTCTTTAACAATTGATAATGGTTGATTTAGATTTAAAATAGTGAAAAAATAATCTAATCAATTCTAAAGTAGCATTAAGTTTGATATTTTTAGGTCAACAAATTTGAAGTCTGGTGATAATAATTGGTTACTCTACTCATCCACACCATTAATGACGCTGCAAATTATTGCCTCAATTTCTTTCTAAGCCACCTCTCAACAAAATTTATGTCTAAGGCGTCCCTTATAATTTCATAATTTTTCTGTCAAACGGTGAATGACAGCTGAATAATGAAAAAATCCCTATTTTTTCATCAAGTATCTAGACCATTGGACCAACTATTAAAAATTCGAGTCAGATGAGAATTTTAGAATATAGTAAAGTTCTCACAATAATTATTTACCACTACTGCATTCTCAAATATTTGAACTCGATACCTATATTCTCCGATATTTTCCTGAGTGTATACAGTACAAATAACATAGGGAGTCGTCTCGTTTGATGTCGATAGGAGACAAAATGAGAGAGATGGCACTCGGTTGAAAAAATATGATTCGGAAGCAAAACGTTAATGATGTACTAACCAGGGGACATTAATGTAGTAAAAAATAAAAACGTGAGACTGCATGGAAAGAGACCTCCCCGACATTGGTCCCTCGTCCAGTCGAGAAAAAGGAAAGAGAACATGCATCCTTCGGCTTCGGGCATGGTTCTGCGATGTAATCACATCCAATTCCTGTTTCCTGAAGCGTTGAAGCGTTTTCTTCTCCAATTAGATACTTTTGCATTTTGCATCGTTCATGTACTTAGATAACGGAAAACGAAGGCAAAAAATTTCCCCTGATTGCATTATTTTGGATATAAACGATAAAATTCTATATTAAATTCAAAATTTTAAAGTATTATTCACTTTTTTAATATTCATCCACAAATGAACCATATTTTTTTAAGGAACAGACGAACCATGTTGTGAAAATTAATTTTTGATATGGTCATGTTCGAGGTTTTCACATCTTTTTCCTAACTAAAAATCTGTTTTTAAGAGTTTTGACGAGATTGGCGATCACAAATTTTGAAAAGATAATCCAATATTATATATGTTATCCTAATAAATTCTACTTATAAAAAGTCTGTCTTTTCAATATAGACTTAATTCCATGGGCCCCGTAAAGAATTACTCCAGTGGACTTGATTCAGTCACCCAAGGACATTTATTATAGCAATTAAGTCCTGAGATCATTACAATTTGTGATTCATGCTCGTCTTGAATCTAGATTAATTGACCATAATAATTATATGAGGTTAGTAGACAATCAAATAATATCTCACTCCTTGACAGAACAAATAATGAAAAAGAAGCTACAAAATCACTTGATCTGAACCCATACGCAAGTGCTAGGAATTTCTTGATGCACTAAGCATAGCATATAGTATCCGGGCGGGGCAAGGACCGGTGAAGCCGGAGCCACCACGTGGATCTCATAAGGCGTAGGCCACAGACGCAGCCTGCACGGTTGCCTCTGGACCGGAAGAACGAGCAGCCTCTGGTTCATCGAGAAGGAATGAGTCGTGAAAGATGGCGAGACCATGGTAACCGATACAGCTCCGGGGTCCAACCAGCCTGGAAGCTGGAACCTCAGGACGACCACCTCTCCGTATCCGATCCTGGCAGTCGACTGGGGAGAAACTATCACAGGTCGCAGCGGATCGTATGACGGATCAAGATACGACGGATGGAAGGCCTCCACGCGCAATTCCGTAGGGAATAGCACTCCGGTGAAGTTGTAGAAGGCGTGAGTGTTGCTGCCTGCAACTAGCACCCTCCCGTCGCGAAGCAGGGTCGCTACAGAGTGGTACATCCTCGGAATTGTGGTCGGATTTTGTACCTCGAACCTTGACCCTTTGGCATTGTTAGGCTTGTAAACAACCGGGCTCAATACAGGGTCCCGGGCGAGCTCCCAACCAGCCGTACCTGAACCAGCACCGTTGATGATAAGGACATTGCCGTTTGGAAGCAGTATCATGTCCCCCATGGTTCTAGCCATAGGCATTGTGTCCATCTCCCATTGCGGGTTCGGGTCGTTTATCTTGATCCTACCGCAGGTTCTCAAGGCCCCTACGAAAGTGCCACGCCCGGCTTTATCGAACGATCCGTTCGGTGCACCGCCACATACAAGAACCTCGGCTGCAATGCTCGTTGATGTCAGGTACCTGAGAGGGAGCAACACAGCCGATCCGGTGCTCGGATAGTTCCTGGGGTCCCCTCCAGGAACCGTAGGATAAGTCCTGACCACCGAATTGTTCTTGTAGCTGAACAAGATCGCCCGGTTGTTCGAGAAGATGAAGAGGTTCCCGTCTGTGTTCAAGAACACAAAAGGATACAAGTTGTTCCAGACACCCTTATCGTATGTCTGAGCCAGGAATGGCAACTCGAACAAACCAGAATCGAACGTCTTCGGATAGTACTCGTAGCTGTTTTCGTCGATCCCACCGATGATTATCTGCGTGTCGTTCGGAAGACGATGGTTCGTAGCGTACCATCTCTTCACTCTAAGCATATCCCCGTTCTCCACCCAATCGCAGCTGCTGTTATAGCAAGCGGTTAGAGTCCGGACTTTCCGTTCCCCGTCGTTGAACCCTCCGGTTTGGACCAGGCTTCCGTCGGACATGAGCGAGCCGGAGGAGCACCAAGTGTCGGTTTGGACCATCAGAGGCCTCAGCGTGTTGGTTTGGACGTCATACTCGATTGAGTGAGCGGTGCAGTCGATTTTCAGGACGAGGTCGGACGAGTCGTTCCGACACGTCCCGGCGGGGAGTGACATGTTCGACATCCCGGCATCGGTCCGGTCGAACATGACGATGCGGTCGTTGGGCAGGAGCTGCGCGTGCATGGCGCTTATGCCTGCGTTTTTCTGCAGCAGCTTCCACTGTCCGAGTGGAGAGGCTTGGGCTACGAGGAGAGATAAAGCAAAGACAAGGAGGAAATATGTGTTGAAGAGAGGAAACATATTGGTTAGTGTCGCACAATTGGACACAGATTTTGTTGGATTTGTTGTCTGATATATATGACTTAGTATTTGGATACCAACTAACTCGTAATAATCTTAACAAGCCAACTTGTACATGTTCAAAATGGTAGCTTGCTTTGATTGTATTGGAGGCTTTTATAAATATTTTTGAGAGAGGGGAGAACATAGTGTGTGTCCAATGATAGTTAATGCTAGGAATTGTTCTTAATTTGAAGGATGAATGTTAGGAATTTAGTTCATGGGTTTTGGACAAGTTAACTAGAGGAGGTTTATTAAATTGTAAATACGAGGTAATGTGAGTAATCGATAGTAAAATTCAGTGTATCTTTTTTTGAGAAATTAAAAAATTCAGTGTATCTGACTCATTGGTTTTGTCGTTCACGTTTTGAATTTATTAAAAAGTAAAAAAAAGGCTCGTGGATGATACATAATCCCCTGTTGAGATTATATGATGCATGTTAGGAAGGGCGTGAGTATTTTTATACCGCCTATTTAGGAATGAGATTTGAAATAGAGAAAAAAATATCAACAAATATTTAATACTTTTAAATTTGAGATTTTTTATTAAAATAGAATAACTTTTTCATTAATTAACGTTCTTCTTATTTAGAGAGGGCGTGGACATAGGTAACTTAATACATCGGATTTGGAATTTTTATTTTCCCAAATGCATGCAAGTCAAAATACCATTATTGATTAAACTAAGTTCTTATAAAAGAAGTGGAAGGAAATTCTTTGTTTAGACCTAGGCCAGACCAAAGTCGCAGCCCACTTGGATACCAAAGGTCGGAAGGTAAGAAGCCTCCGTGTTTTAAAGAACATCTCACATCAAGCTCATGTGTACTAATCTATTTCCCGTTAAAAACCATATTTTTAAAATACGGATTTTAGTACGACCGAAATTTGGTTCGTCTTCCGGTTCGTCAGATCCGATTAGTCGATTGGATACTTTTTATTAATTTTTTTACTATTATTCGAATAATATGTAGACCAATTTGTCAAAATATAGGATTCAAAATTCACATTTTATAAATATCAACCAATTTATAACATATCAAGTCCATTTTTCTTTGTTGATTTAGAGAAATCGAGTATATGAAATGACTTTTTTGTTTTAATTTTTGCTGGTTTGGATAAATTTGGTCAGACCGGATGGTCTGATTCAAAAACTAGTGCGAACTATTCGGTCCGACCAGATTTGGGCAATTCGACTAGAAGCCGTATAAACACTGAAAAATGACATGTTTTCTTGGGCAATTTGTAGTCCGATCGGTCTGACCATATTTTTTAAAACTATGTTAAAAACCTCATCTGATTAATCCCAAATTCATGAACCACCAAGCCCAAGCCCAAGCCCGGAATCCAAGACCTTTACACGTTTTAAACAAATCCCATTATTAAAATTTACTGTGTTAAAATATAGCAGGAAAGATTTTTAACATTTTTTTCTAGTATCCGGTGCAAACATGGATTGTCCGCATGGTTTCGAAAAAGAAAGAGTGAATCATTATCTTTGATAGAGCTACGTTAACATAACAATGACATTATTGGTGTAATAGTCGCTACTCTGGTTAGAAGGTTTGGAATAAACATCTGGGGGATAAAAAAGCTGGCTGGTCTAACGAAATAAACAATGAAAGTGGTAACTAGTGCAACTTTCTTTGTTCATTAATAAGTTCTTTGTTCAGCTGATGGTTTATTCAGCTTGGACGGGACAACTGTTGATTCAAACAAGAAGTATATACTTCCTCCACCAACAAATTCATCGATCATCGTACCAGTAAGATTGCGCGAAACACGCCCCGTCGACACCAACATGAAGATGATCCTCAAAGTAGAGCGTAGCGCGAATCAACCATCATGGTGGAAGTGATAATGTGAAACATGGCTGCAAGAATCTCAATGAAGGTGTATGCATATTGCCGGACGATCTTAGCAGAACACAACAGAGAGATGACATTCAGATCACAGCAGTTAGCTTGATCAGGACACGGAAAAGTAAATGTCACAACAAATCTTAAAAGTGGAAAGACATTGTTTTGGCTGCAAAATTGAATGTTCTTGCATCGGATCAGGTAAGAATTGTGTCAGAACATACAACAAATAGCCACAGCTAGAAATTTGATATGCTTCTGTACCTAATAATCCAAACAACTAAAGAAGTCCAAGGCCGGCTATTTGCAGCAGCGAACAGAAACTATTCGATGGACTTATTGTTCGGTGAAACGAATTTTGTGAGGATGTTTGATCCAATTCACGCCTACATATTCTAGTGAGCCAAGCAAGGGAAAGTAAGCATTTTTCTTACTTCTAGATAGTTTCTCGCTTAAGCTCCGGTCCTCAGGCTCTAACAGGCTTTTGCAGCATCACGGACAATAGAAGTTCGGGTTTTCCAGATCCAGTCGTATCCGCCTTCTCTCCAACTACCCATTTGAGCTTCTTGTACCCAAAATGCTCTATCAACCGAGTCACGGCTTGCTTCTTCTCCTCGTTGGCGCAGTAGAAGTTATCCAACCAGAACAATGCACCAGCCCTCAGGATGCGATCGATGTCAAACATCAGGAATTCTAACTTTTCAGGCTTCCCCTCAACATCCAACGAGCTAGTGGCGCGGACCAGATCGAAGATAT
Organism: Hypericum androsaemum; assembly: GCA_963995505.1. NCBI lineage: Eukaryota > Viridiplantae > Streptophyta > Magnoliopsida > Malpighiales > Hypericaceae > Hypericum > Hypericum androsaemum. Next base: position 1,308,668 of record OZ023191.1, read on the forward strand.
TATCATGGAAAGGGAACCTATGGTCTAAACTCAGGTACAAAGGGAAAAGCCCCCTCGCTGCGATGAATTCACTGAAGGGAGCATCCACATTCAAGGTGCTTGTAACCACAGTCACATTCCTCTCGGCCATTCGAGCAGCAAAAGTACCCAAACCGCCACCGACATTGAAACCTATACTAACCCCTTCAGTTGCCAACGTCAGCATATCATCAATAAGGAAATCATTCTTCCCTCTAGCCTTAACAAACTTCTGGGTCTCATATCCACTAGTCAGATTAAAGCAACCAGCACATTCCCTACTCAACCTCTTCTTATTCAAGCTATCAAAGTTCTTGCTACCTAAACCACTCCAAGTCATGAACTTTTCACTCACAGGATTCCACAAAGAAACTGGAAATTGGTAAAGACCCGCCTTAGGAACCGACTTGGTAGAGCATCTCCTCCTAGGCAGAGGCTCACACCCTTTCAAAATCAGGTTCTGGGCTAGGCTCCAATCATCGGGACAGGCACCTGAGACCTTGTAGCTCATGTACTGAGACAGAAAGTCTGAAACTTTATCACATTTATGGCCCACAGAGGCAACCAGCTCTGTGATCCCAGTCTTGGAATCCCTACCAAGAGGCAGCTGGTGCCTTGAAAGGAACAGCTTAAGCTCAGTTGCAATGTTCGGTCTTGAGGTGTCCAATGTCTCGTACCCCAACATCTCCTTCTCCATCTTGGCAAGCTTCTTCTGGGAGGACTCAATCTCTTTCATGATGAGGGAGACCTGCTCTGAGATTAAAGACATGTTCTTGTGGTGGGAAAGTTGCTGACTTTGGTCAAGGAGGTGGTGCTTGGGGGAGGAGTAAGTGAAGGCATATAGAGCGAATAGGTTGGTGGTTATTACTGATAAGATCATTAGAATGTTAACAGTAGAGGAGCATACGGAGGCTCTCCTGAATCTGGCTGTTCCATCTCCAATCTTCAGTGAGACTGATCCCATCTTGGCTTTAGGGTCTTTGCTTCTTCTACTTGTGCTCTAGAGAGAGAGAGAGAGAGAGTATTTAGTGGGGCAGCTAGACTTGTTAGGCTAGCTGCATTGGTGAGCATCACCAATCGCTCACAGCTAGAAGACAAAGGGAAAATTAAAAAAAATCAAAAGGGAAATGAAATAGGCCGATCGGCTCGGCCAACCGAGCGGCGATCGGCCACTTTTTTTTTCTTTTTTATCATAATTCAATCCTAATGATACATGATACAATATTATTCGTTAAAATATATACTGATAAATATTATTTATGTAATTATAAAAATTAAAATTCAGTAGTAGTAATTATGTATTTATGGATGCATAATTTTATATATTCATTGTAATTTATACGTAAACATAAATTAAATTACAGATAATACGTGAATGAGAGAGAAATTAATTTTTTATTTTGTGAGCGAATTGAATGAGATCACTAATAAAGATGGTAAAAGATTGAATTAGATTAGGTTGAATTGAATAATAGTTTGATGAGAGAAAAATTAATTATTTATTGGATAAGCGGATTGGATCCGCTCACCAATGTGGGTAGTCTTAAGGGAATGGAGCAAGTTGGGAGCTAGCTTTTCATGGTTTCTTTATTGAGAGAGAGAGAGAGAGAGAGCGAGCGCGCGCGCATAGTGTTGGATTAAGACAACATTGATTTGGACAGCATCATTGCGAGTTTGAAGCGTCGGTTGCAACTTGCAAGCAGCAACGCTTTTTTACTCTCTTTTTTACTGCTTGACGAAGTTCGGAACCGTGCAGTTCACCGGTTAAATTAGTTACAGTTCCACGATAATTTAAGAATTTTGGATTCATTTAAAGATGTCTCAAGTTCACTTGTAAAATAGAGTTTGACAATACTCGACTTTAAATATTAAAATTTAAATAAACACCTACCTGAGTTCCAAAACTGAATTCCTTTTCCCTTTACAAAATACAAACAAGTTACTATTTAGCTTTTGGGATCCAAGCTTCAACGTGGTTACAAAAAGTCAACTTGAAAACAGCTAGATTTGTTCTTGGGTTTCTGTGCATGTCTTAACATCATTGGTAAATAATGAGGTCCCATTTGACTAGTAACTGAAATCAAGGAGACCAAATAATCCTTTTTTCTGTGAACCGCGTAGGCACTTGAAAAGAGATGACCTGGAAGATGGTCCACCACAGTTAAAGGGCAAGAAATAGAGATTTCCTTTTCTTTTTTCTTTTTTTTTGTGTGGAAAGAAATTGAGATTTCTTTCAATAGGGGGGATTCCCCTCTAGGCTAGTAAAGAAGGAAGCTGCTTCTTTAGGGTGGGTCGGACTGTGAACTAATCATTGATCAAAAAAACCATCTACCAAAGCCATAATATCATCCCAGAAAGTCCACGCCTTGTCGAGGATCATGGCGCGGGGGTACAGGTGGCGTCGAAGACCTCCTGACGGAGGTGACGGAGATCTGGGGCGGGTGGTCGACCTGGCAACCCGGGGGTTCGACTCCTTCGCCTTCCTCGCGTTGCATGGAACTCCATGCACGACGTTATCCTCGGGTCCAGCGCGTTGAACTCTATCCTCACTTTCGACAACTACTTCAACATTCTTCCCCTTTTTTCTGGTTTTTTTTAATCTTCTTCGTTGCCTCCTCGCCTCCCTCTTCGTTTTTCGTTGACGAGGAAGAAGATTGTAATTGGGCTTTATCTCGGGCTCGGTTCAAACTTGTATCGGGCCTTCTCGCGGCCCGTTTGTATGATAACCAGAACCTCGTCATTAATTGTCAAAATCTCATATGTCAAAATCTCATACCATTTCAAAAGTAGCTCTAGTCTACAGTCAAATGAATGAACTATCGGGAGCTCGTGTATAGGGATGTCGATGGGTAGGATGAGGTCCTAGGGTATTAGTAGAACCCTACCCATATCTTAGTTTAGAAAGTTGGACTACTCTAGGATCTTCGAAAAATCTAATTACTAGACCTATACTCTTATTCTCAGGGTCTGCAATGTCTATAGCGTCTGCTTGGTCCGACCCTCGAATTAAATGCAAGACATTTTTTTATATATCAAAATTTAATTTTATATGTAAAATTCAAATAAATAATAATGAATATGTGAAGATTAATCATGAAATATCTAGTATATGTTGGAAAATTATGGTATTATAAAAGTTTAATATTTTAATACAAATAAATTCGCATAACGGACGTATTTAAAACTATTTTTAACTTATTGTAACGTGAACTTATGTAAATATTTTAAATGATTTTAATACTTCCCCACTATATAAGGCCATAATTGACATGAGATAAATCTGAGAGATGAGATAACCTCTCACCTTACCTTTTCTTGGTTATTATTGATTATTTTCCTTGTTAATTTAGTAACTCAAGTTTACCTTGGAAGAATCCATTTTATCCTGAAGAATCAGCATCCTTGGTGAATTGGTTCTTAAGGACAACGTCTCCTAAGCGACTCATATTGACTTTTTTGTTCTCTCTCACTAGATTATCCCAACAGTATATCAATAAAAAAATTAGAATTATATGTACCTCAAAATTTAGATCAATATCATGGAGCATATTTCAGAATATTAACTCTATTAAATTTATAATTAAAAAATAAAGATAAAATTATCTAATTATGGTCTAATTAAAGTCTAATTAGGGTAGGGTCCAAAGTAGGGTAAAAAAGATAAGGGTATGGTAGGAATTCATAGGATTCATACCCTACCCTAGACCCCACCTCTAAAAGTAGATCATATTCTACTCTAGACCCAGTCAAAGTCAACAGACCTTCGACCCACGGTGTAAGGGTAGGGTCCGACCCAGAGAATATGAGTATTTCTGCCATCCCTCCTCATGTGAGAGTTAGTTTGACTGCCATAGAATATTTCTGAGATATTAATATAGAAGATATGCTTCTATTTATCGACAATATCTTCCGTTTTGTCTAAGCAGGATCCGAGATATGAATTCACGTGGACTAATTTATAATATCATAAATATAACTATGATTGGAAGTCAAAAATCTGAGGGAAGACCACCGGCGAAAATTTTACGAAGGCGGTTACCAACACCTACACAAATGATTGATAGTTCAAGCATTCTCCTGCATTGCTTCAATGTACCCAAATGACCACTTATGGCCAATATGAAACCAAATTCGAGCTCTTCGAACTCTTCGTTCGGGTTCCATACTTGCGCAACTAAACTGCGCATCGAGTAAACTGCTTAAACAAGAAGATGAAACCTCTGGAAGCAAAACGCAACCCAAAAGAAGACCAACAATTGGTTAGAAGTGTTCAACTTCACCATCGTCCCCCATGATGAGTGTTAAGACTCCGGTAATGAGAATGTTCTGTTAGGAATTCAGCAACTTTAAGAACAAAATGCGCAAAGAACACGGATACAAGAGTTTACATAGTTCGGCATAATGCTTACCTCCATGGGGAGAAAGGATAACCTTTATTGATAGATCCGGGTCACAAGGCCTTAACATAAACCAGGGGAATACGTCTTTATATAACAGACGAATACTTGGTGTACAAAAAACCTATATAGGTCAAATTAGGAGACTGAAACAAGAGTTGAGTCAAAACAGGAAAACTGATCCGGGCGGACGTGGCATCCGCCGATGGCCAATTTCAGCCACCTTCTGTTTGTGCACATGGCGACAGCCAAGCTAATGGAGCTCGCCAACCATTCGCCAACTTCCAACATGTCCTCGTACAAACTTACCGCCGAGGTCTCACTGAATTCCAGTCTGATTTTTAATCAGGGTATTTCTTGAATGACCAGTTATGGCAAATATGACACCCAAATTCAAGCTCTTCGAACTCGAATTCGGGTTCCATACCTACGCAATTTTAATATTTCGATCCTATACTTAATACAGGAAGAGCAGAAAAGTTCGGGGTCCAATAAAAAAATAAAAATTAAAACAACTGAAGATAGTAACTAGTGATATTATGAGATTTTTTTTTAAAGATAAAATTTACAGCACGATAATGTCAGAATTTGAACCACAAACTCTTTGACTACGAGACTTTAACCCCTTTGGCTATGAGGCTTTATTAGGGATCTTCTTATTTCCTTCTCCATGGGAACTGTAACATTTTCGAAATTAAACGAAACGAAAGGATACACGATTTGTTAGTGAATCACTGTGTCTTCACTATTCTCGATATCAGCGAATACTTATAGACAAAAAATACATAACCCTAATAATAATCCTATTAGAACTTATACCCATCACGGTTGAAATTTTAACCTTGTCGATTTTCTTTAACGTAATAAATATCCAAATATCGGGTGATTTCGTTAAAAAAATATGGGACAGAATACAGGGCAACAACAGGAGAGGCTCTAACACAGCAGCAACGTTAAATCCGAACAGGAGCCCGATCTGATTCGGAAAAGTAACACGAAAATTCATATTTCCCAAGCAACAAAAATGGATAAACAGCGGCCGAAAAGAACATGAAAAGGCTCCGCTCTTGCTGCATACATTTAACTGCTAATCTCTCTGTCCATTTTCATTCTCTTCGCACTTTGCGACTCCGGTATGCTACCACTTCCCCCCCTTGGTTGGGAGGAACCGTCGTGTTGGAACGCACAGTTCGCACCATTTCGACATCCCGTTGAACTGTTGAAGAAAGCACAGGGTTTCATGTACTTTGGCGGCTTCGAGTATCTGGGGTTTACAAACTCTTGGCTTGCTCCTGGTTGTCGATCACGCGGGTTGCCATAATGCTGGGGCGGTGGTGGTTCGTGTCTTTCGCCCCCGTGTTGCTGAATCAAGCTCTTATAGTAGTTCACATCTTTCATTTGAGGACCGCCGTGAGGAGCAGGTGAAGCGGAAAAGCCTGGAGGAGGAAGGCTAGCAGCATTTGGTGGAAATCCCATACCATTTGTCTGGTTGTAAGAATTCCCGCTTGAAGTAGCAGCTAAAGACGGTACCATGCAAGATCCCATTCGATTGACGTGCAAATGAGATGGATCTGGCAAAATATCAGGCGGGGCCAGTGCAGTTGTGCTGGCTACATTCTGCATGTGGAAACCAGCTGCAGAATCTGCAACCAATTTCTCAATCAATTTCGGGTTGCTAAGGATTTTGACCAGCAGTTCACTATCTATCAAATTCCCAGTCTCGTTGCTTTTAGCAATCGCAGATAAGGCAGCACTTGCTGCAGCAGCTACATCTGGTTCAACCCCAGGAAGCACTTGACCTGGCGGTCTCTCGTGAAGAGGAGGATTACTAACCCAAGGAGTGTTAAACTGAGGGACTCCTGGAGTCCAAGCTTGGTGCTGCGAGTTCATAGCAAAGTTTTGCGGTCCTGTAGCATCAGGGGTATCGGCAGTGTCTTCATCTTCGACAGGAGTAATAGGGACAAGGGGAATTTGAATATCGACAAGATTGGAATCTTCCAGGTCAACGGAAAAAGTGGGACTGCACAGGACCCCAAGAAAAAAAATTAGGTTATGAATGAGACAAAAAAATTGTTAAGATGCGAAGAAAGTAACGGACTTCTGCGGAATGGCCGAAGGCCGAGGATAAACAGCTTCAAGCACTCTCATCTCCCTTTCACTTTGAACCTCCACCTCTTGGCTTTCTTCCCCCGCAACCACTTGCCAAGTCAAGTCCACAATGAACTGCAACAATAAGTCAATGTCAAGATAAACAACGAACACCAAAAACGGCCAAATAGCTGATAAGAAAGTCGGCTAACCCTAGGAGGACATCTCCATTTGTCTACAGGTACATCAGATGCCTTAATTTGCCACTGGGTGGTAGGCTGACCACCACCTTCAAAACCAGGAGGTAGTGCATCATCAGCAGATAGTCCAGTGGGATGCGATATCCACGATGCCTTTGCTTGAAGGTGATCTTGTGAGGAAAAACCAACTTGAGATGGAGAATCCTCAGATAAGAATAGTTTTACCTGTAAAAGAAAGAAATTTAACTATTCTGCATTTTGAACTAGCATATCACAAACTGAAAAGGAAACCATAATGGTGCCGCTTTATCCAATTCCACAAGGTATACCCTTCAGTTAGACAATTAGCCAGAGAATAAAACAATAAAATTTCGTAATCAAACAAAAAGAGACAACATAAGATCATTAAACAGGGTTAATGAGACTTCTAGCAATCTACCCATATAAACACAAATGGCTTTTTTCCAACTTAAACCACTCAACCAGAACCTACAAGGAAGAATTGGAGAAGAAGCAGCATAACACATTCCCCAATGTAGCAGAGCCATCATTTTGAGGAGAATAAAAGCAACTGCAATTTATTTTTGTACTGAAATTTCTTTGCAAGCATAAAGAATATAATACATTGACTGACTGATAAATGAGAAAAAGAAAATGTAAAGCGGGAATTAGAGGATAGGTGCTAGTTGCTAAAGGTGGGGTTTCAATGTCAAATTGAGACTTGACTCGGCACAATTATGTCTGTTGCCATTGGACAGAAAATTTATAATGATCTTGTTTCGTTCAATCAAGTCTGCAGCATTATTAGTGGCCTAATCAAATAGCTGCACATTCCATTAGTCAACCTCAGAAAATGCAGTTCGTTAGTCAAAACAGGTCACAAGAGGTCAAATGCATCGTGTGTTGCACTTTCCAGAAAGCAAAGCTTCTGCCAGTTTAACTGAAAACCAAAGCTAGATGTTCAGCTTGATCGAATTCTCCAGAAGGCTGCAAATTATCCATCGAACTATCAAAAGAAGACGCCTTCTGGGGCCCCTTATTACAAAGCAGCTCTCTTTTGCCTTGACTCTTCTGCCAAAGCAAAATATGGAGATCATCGAAACAGAAGATCAGGTATCCACTAATGCATTCCCATTGGTAAAAAAACGAGAAAGATACTAGAAGCACAGACACAGAGGGTGCCTCCGTTAACAACCTTATAAGCAAGGTGTTTTAGAATACTAATAGCAGCAGCCTACCTGACCTTACTAACCCTCTGGTGAAGGATTTCTCAATCAAAACAAGAGCGATCCCCAACCACAACTAATTGAAATTTGAGAAACAGAGTACACATTCTCGATTCAATTGGTTAGAACTAAAACCACCGATCCTAAGCTAAAGAGAAAAAAAAAGCTTGTCGACAAGCTGGTTAATGGTTCAACACTCGATTCAAAAACATTGCAAGCAATCATCACCCCGAGGCGACAAACAAGAATACTCCATTAACTTCAACAGAATGCAATGCAATTACAATCAACTCAACAAATTCAAGCACACCGAAGCACCATTCATCAACAATCCGAGCGTGAACACGCAACAGAAATCAGCAAAACATAAACACAAACAAGTTCCTTCCTTCATTCCACCTCCACATTTCACGCCCCCCTACTGAAAATTCAACAACTAGTTTCCTCCATTGGTTCATCAGTTGTCTCGTTGCCCATTAAACAAGTGTTCCCCAACATATAATTTAAGCTTAATTACCTGACAAAGATCAAAATCCGGTGCCCAAGATACCCTTTTGGATTTCAGTAATCCCCGCATCTTTTTATTCCCTTAACAAATAAAAAAATCCTTCTTTTTTTTTCCAACTTGCCCCTCTGTTCCTTAATTGGGTTCATCAAACCCCTCCCATGGCCGGAGGAATTAAAACCCTAAATTCACAGCCGATTGGGTATCAATCAAGTAAGCAACTTTACCCATCACTTTAAAACAATCTTCCCCATTTCTCCACCCAGAAAATTTGTACAAAAATCAAGTGCGTAGATGATAGATCCGGGTACAGAGATTGGACCCAGATAGGGGAAGGGGAAAAAGAGAGAGAGAGAGAGAGAAATAATTAATTAATTAAAATCCCAGAGGGGAAATAGGGAACCCTAGATTAAGAGTCTCCTTTTTTTCTCTCTCTGATTTGTAGGTGGAGCTGGTTCCCTTCCTTTCCTATCCTTCGGTTGCGATTTTCCTAAGCGCTTCGTCTTTTGTACTTCTTAAAACTCTACTGTCGTAACCCAACCGACCCGCCCGCGTTCCCTTTTCTTATATTATCATTATCCAGATATACTAAATCAACTAATTCAGATGTCAATCGGCTAGAATTTTTAAGAGTTGGTAAAATTTTTCTAACAAATATTTATCATTGTCTTCCAAATGGGGTTGGATTTGGTCATGAACGTGTAAGATGCGCCAGGACCGTCTTGGAGGATAAAATGGTCTACCTAGTTATGATAAAAAATGGTCTACCCGGTTATGATAAAATATTTTCGCAGAGACCGTCCCGTTGGGATTGGATAAAATAGTCTATCCGATTATAATTAAATAGTTTATCCAATTATAATAAAATGATCTATCTAATTATAATAAAATGTTGTACAAAATGAGACATACAAGACCGCACCGGAAACGAAGTTCCAAGAGCAGATTATCTAGTCCTTTTAAATAACTTGAACCACGTTCCCTTATTTCTATGATCACAACAAAAGTTTATCACTGTCTACGTGGCACTCTCTAAGTGTTTCGTTAATGTATCTTCAGCCAATTTCACACTCTAACTCGTAATTTTAAGGTAATAAGGGCATACTTAAGTGACAATCTATTTGGAAATTTGACTGTCTTAGTTTTGAACAATCGTGTAATAAATAACTGGTTTTCTTATCTGCCAATAAATTAAATTTTCTTAAGAAAAGGGACGTCTAGGTTGAAGGATTAAAACCCAAAATTGTAGTTGCATCAAAGGGCTTTTATTTAAAAAATAACAAATACAACGACCGAGGCGATAAGAAATCTTGAGGTCGACGGTCAGCAACTTTTGCTTTTGGTCCGGTCAATGCGTAAGGCGGCGGGTCCAACAAGTACCTCGACACGTGGGGGCCTAATAATCTCCTCCTTTTCCAATCCCTTCAAAATTACAATTCTTCTTGATATTCATTCCTCCATGGGCTGATCATGGGCCTCCTTCCGTTCGGGATTCAAAATTCTCGAGTCGGCGAGAATTAATACCCCCGAATCAATTTCAAACTTTCCCGTACTCGCTTGTATGTGCGTTAATAAGGGCGGATTTGGTGGGGACGGGAGTAGTCCCCATCAATGGAGACTAACTTAAATCAATACTATTTTACACATGTAAATTAATATTACTTTACATGCAAACCAATATCACTTCATATGTAAACCAGCGTCTTGCAAACCAATATCACTTCACATGCAAACCAATATCACTTCACATGCAAACCAATATCATCTGATAGGTTATTGACCATCGGATCTAAAGATAATCAAATCTGACGGCCCAAAATGTAGTCCCCACCTGTGGACAAATTTTCTTTAGTCTCCACTAAATCCGGTCTCGGATTAATAGGTGTGCGTTTTTTTTTCCTACTCAATAAGTGGGTTAAGTTGAGGTTAGGAAGCTATGGCTAGCGTTTCATTAGTTTACTGGTTTGTGAACGGTCCTCTCGACTACTCAAATTATGGACTAACTTGAGGTTAAAATTAGGTAATTTGTGCACTTCTCTCGTCCATTGACCAGAGGATACTCTCTCGATTGTCCAATTTGTAGATCAGCTTGAGTATATGTCTAGGGATGTACCATTCAACTTCCTGCATGCGGGTTTATTTGATAGTAGAATCTGGAAGTCATGTCACTTTGTTTTCTTTGTAATAAAAGTTATTTAGCCAATTAAAAAAGGGTAACATAATAAATATGCTTTCTCCATGATATATGATTTTTTTCCACAACCTTATAAATAATCGGATAGTTGAGTAGAGTAGAATCCTAAATTAGAATCCTATCTAGGATTAATTCTTTAAATAGTGTATACATCGCTTACAAAATTCTAACTCGAATTTCGATAACTATTTGATATCTCCATAAATTTTGAGTCATCAACATGTGAGAAAAACATGGGAAAAAAAGGGGCATCATGTTGGACTGCAAGCTCTATACTTTTTCGATAATTTGAATGGTAAGAGGCTTGGACATTTTGAGTTCACCTTCACAAATCTGGAAAATGGTATTCAGAGAGTTACTTCTAAAATAGGACATAACTAGTATAATATTGTAAAATACGAAAGAAAAAAAAGACACAAAGCAGTCCCGACGAGCCTCGTCAATACAGGAAACAATGTTCAGCAAGCACACAAACATCATATCGCCTTAGTATAATCAAAAGAAAAGCTTCAATCGTAATATACAACAGATTCTCTCTCTTTTTTTAAAGACCGAAACACCTGATCCGACCAAACTACCTCCCCTCCACGCAAACCTGTCCTGGAGGTTCCGAAGCCGGAGGAAATCTCTCAGTGGGCAGTTCAGTGGAGCCAAAAGAATGTCACCTATCACATCCCGTCCGGCGAATTCGACTGGTCGAAGTGCCTGCACGATGTCAGGTCTTCACCTCTGCCATTTTTTCTCTGGGCACAGCAAAATCCAAAGATATTATAACAATGCACCAAAACAAACTGAGATGCAGAACTTTGCCGCTATGTTTAGTTCGGGTTATAGCGTGTACCGTGAGCAACATACACACCATTTCCTTTAGCACCAGGCTGTGCCTGAGACAATGACCGCTGGATATGAGGAGAACCGTGCCGGCCATTTGCAGCAGGTAATGAATGTCTCTTCTTCATGTATTCTCTGTCCTGTACATCGGGGCTTGATCTTGGAGAGCTACTAGGATTCATCTTAGCTCTCGCTGATTTTGTCGCTTGCATGAAACGAGGAAGGGAACCACTGCTGTTACTGTCCCTCGGATCTTCATCTCTCTGGTCCGGTCTTGGAGAACCAAATGAATTTCGTCTCTTCCCGTTTTGTTCTTCTTGTTCCACACTCGACCTTGCACCAGCATCATTACTCGGATGCAAAGGTGAACGCTTACCAGCTGATAGAGACTTGCGCTTGTGGCTGGAACGGCTCTTGTGACTACTGTTCTTTTTAGCTTTCACAGATACCTGACTAGAAGGTGTTCCTTGGGATTCTGGAACAGTCACATGGCTTCCGGGTGAAGCCTCTGGGGACTGCATGTATGCTGCCGGGGTCTCAACTTCCGAAGCTCCTTGCTCATCAGAAACATTTCTTTCTGGCTTTACTTCTTCCTGCAGGGACTCTGCAGTTACAGTCAAATTCATAGATTCCCCTTGGCTGACATCAATGTTCTCAGGTTCGTTTACCACCGAGGGAGATAAATCTTCAACTATGGTATTAGATGTATTCTTGGTTTTACCATTATATGCTTCTTCTCCTGCAATCTTGGCATCTTGCTCGGGATCAATGACACCATCATCCAATCTATCAGGTGAATCGAGAGTTGAAGTGACAGAGAGTTCAGTCCCACATTCAGAGCCACCATGTTGGTGTATCGAATTATGGCTTACAGCAGTTTCTATTATATTGACCTCCGTAGCTTCAGTTGCAGTTTCAAGACCCGATGAAACTGCGTCCACGTTCGGTTCCACATCATCATCATTACTTGATGATCTATTTATACTGGAAGCATAACTTATCTCCTCAAACTTTGACTGGGCAGCGATAAATGATGGATTGCTAGCCTTTCTTGATCCAAACACATGCTTCTTCCCTTCAGTCTCGAGCTCATCAGAAGCCGACCTTTTCATGGGACCTTTTGCTTGATCAGGTTGTTCCATTTCAGGCTTGGGATCGTAAAGCGCAGAACCGGACATAATTTCCGAATTCACTTCAGGCAGTTTCTCTTGATTAACAGAATTCTTAGTTATGGGTGTCTCTATTTCCTCTTGATTATCAGAATTCTCAGTTACGAGTGTTTCCCTTTCCTCGGATAAGCCTCCTACTGATGGAGTAAGAGGGATTGCCTCTGACTTCAAGTTTTCGGCTTCATAGGTTATTAAACTCTCATCACTTTCAGATGCAAGAACAATTTCCTTCGGATGAGGCTCCAAAACTGCAGGCTCGGAAATTTCTGCAGCAGGAACACAAGCTTCCTCCTCTGATGCAACAACCTCAAACTTCGCTCTTACAAGATCCTCACTTGATGACACTGGTTTTGGTGTTGGCTCAGCAGATGACACAGACATCCACCTCTCCAACCAGTTCCATCCAGAATTTGGCTTGGAAGAATCACACTTGATGTTTATAGGCTTATCCTTGGGCGAGGATTCAATTAGCTACAACCAGAAACAAAAGTCAGATACGGGGAATCAAGAAAACAACAAGTTACCATAACACTTGGCACGATTGAAAAGAGACCACACCTGACGTGCAAATTTATTGCTCAGCAGCTTATCAATAGAAACGTATACGGGATCTGTTCTTTCTTTAACCTGAAATGATAAAACTCGAGAAATAAATTCCTAAGATTCACAAGTAATTGGATATCACAAGTTGCTGACAGACAAACATTCCTCAACAGACAGACAAAGGCGACAAAATTCAGCAAAAAACATTACAAGACCTGAAAGCTTTACCTGAAACTTTGGAAGTGTCTTGCCAGGCTTCCCATGTGATTCATTCTCAACAGACGATTTCTCGCTCGATGATCGAGCATGTCGAGCACGAACAAGAGCCTGCATCTTGACGATAGCTTGAATGCAACGCAGGGTCCCCACAGCATGCTGCCGCACCATATGCCCTCGCACAGCAGCTTGAACCTTAACCACATTCTTAAGCTTCTGCAGTTCTCTTCGAGCCTGGACACCAACCATTGTAAAAGTCAACATAGATCACATACTGCAGTTTAAATAAGCATCAGGCCGGGGAATTCAACTTACCAAGAACCCTCTGACCGCAGCCTGTATGACAATAACAACGTACTCCTCCGTCTGGGAATCAACAACTCCGCTTTCATCCTCGTCAACAGCCACGCTCTCAGGTATTCGCTTCTCCTCCCCGACGAACTCAACAATCGAAACTTTATCCGCAGCAGCAGCAGAGGAATCCGAATTACGAAAATTCGATTCCACGGGTTCCGGGACCTCCTTGTTTGCAGGGGCAAGGTTCTCCGAGGCCACCACGGTGTTGCTCAGAACCCGGTGGCGCGGGGACCTCTTCCGGAAGCTCCAGCCACGCTTGTCACTCGAGCCTTTAACCTACCCGACGACAAGAGATCACAAAAAAAAAACACCGACATTGCATCAGCACTATGTCCAAACAAAAAAAAAGAACTCCTCTCGATTGGCTTAAAAAACAACATGAACTAGCTAGCTAGCTAGCCATCTCTCAGATCTAATCCTCCGTACACTCTCGCAAGTCAGGTGGTCAACGGTTAAGGTTGACCAGGTCAAGGGAGGTATGAAGGGGTACCTCGGCGGGGGGAGGGAGGTGGAGATCGTCCTTGTCAGATGAATCGCCGCCGCAGGTGATGAGTTTGAAGCACGAAGAGGCGCCTGATTTTCCCATTTCCCCCTTTTGTCTTTTTTTTCTCCTCTTTTTTATTTTATTTTGTTTTGATTATTAACCTTATCTATACAAAATGTTTCCTCTTTAGACACTACTATCAGTTGTCTGAGAGAGAGAGAGCGCGCGAGCGAGAGAGCTCACTGTTTTTGCCTTTACTTTTTCTTTTCTGTTTCGGACAGCCCACCCAGCCACCGCCGATTACAAATATTCAGCGTGTGCGCTCTTTAAATTTTTTTCTTTTTTTCTTTTCTGTTGGCGTTGGAAATTGGAGAGAGAGAGATGTCCCGGTTGGACCTCAAACTGAGTCCTCTCCAATCTAGTTAATTCCCCCTTTGAGTTCCGTCTTTGTTTTTTCTATTTCTCCGTCTTTGCTTTTTTTTGCCTTTTTAAATTATATTGTATTTAGAATTTAATATTATGGAACTCTAACACACCTCTAACCAAAAAGTATTTTACATTCCTTTGCCGTTGTAACGGGATGTATTTATTTCATGTTCAAAGGGGAGCAATCTTTTGGATAAATTACTGTGGTGTCTTTCGAGTTTGACTAAATCGACGATTTAGTCCTCCTTGTTTCAAAAAATATTCTCACATCCTCCATCTTTGATTTTATTATACTTTGGGATCATTGGCGTCGGAATATTCAATTTTTTCTGGCGAATGACCACTTGAAATGACAAAAATACCCCCATTTATCTTTTTCAACCTCAAGAACCAAGAACACAACACCAGAAAACTAAGAACACCAACTAAACACAAAGAACATCAAATTAATCGAACAGCTCAATTAATTTAAAGGGGAGAGAGACCTTTTTTGGATCTCTAGAATAGCTTTAGAGAGCGAGAGAGACCGTAAGTAGAGAAGAGGAGAGAGAGGACGGAGGCCACGGTGAACAATCCAAAAGAGGCCTTCCTTGAAAGCCCAAGCCGAGGAGGCCTTCCAGCAGCGGATGCGACCGTCGCGGTGGGCAATCCAGACTGAGGCGGTGGCGGCGTCAGGGAGGAGGGGGGCGGGAGGGGTGGACTGCGGAGCGGCGAAGGGGATCAAAGACGCCGCTGACAGTGGAGATCGAAGATGTCGCCTCCATGCTCCTCCAATTGGGGTCCTGGTCCGAATCGGAGGAGCTACTACTGCCAGGGAAGAAGACGTTGTCGACAGTGCCGGCTGTTCTCCCCGGAGGAGGGAGGAAGGAGTCGTCGTCGTCAAAATTGATGAGGTCAGCTATTCCATGCATGCCGGAGAAGACCTTTTTTGGGTCTCTACAATTGAAACCAGAAAGAAATTGAAGATTACTGTTGTTAGTTACTGAGTGTTTAATTAATTGGAAGAGCTGTTCTAGTTGCTTCACTAAATTTAATTGGGTGTTAAATTAATTGAGTATTTTTGTTCGATTAATTTGATGTTCTTGGTGTTCTTAGTTTTGTGGTGTTGTGTTCTTGGTTCTTGAGGTTGAAGAAGATAAATGGAGGTATTTTTTGTCATTTCAAGTGGCCTTTCACCGGAGAAAATCGAATATTCCGATGCCAGGGACCCTAAAGTATAATAAAATCAAATATGGAGGATGTGAGAATTTTTTTGAACAAGGGGGACTAAATCGTCTATTTAGTTAAATCCAAGGGACACTACAATAATTTGCCCAAATTTTTTTAAAAGTGACGTCAATTACTTGATCCTTGCACTTGTTTACTTTTCGACTACCGCTCTCCAAATGTCAAACATTGAAAAAAATTGATACGATTAATCTTATTTTAAACTAAAAGTACCAATGTAAAAAATAGCTATAGTACAAAGTGATTTTTTTCTTTATACATTGGGTTTTTTGTTTTAGTTTGTTGTATTTTTTTGTCGATGATTATGATGGGGCCGATGTATGCAACTACAAGTCATCTTGCCCACTTCCGGTCGGCGATCACAAGAAATTAGTTTGCACTCAGCCACTCGATTTCGTTCTTTCAAAAATAAGAATAACTTGATTTAGTGTGCACCATATTCTTGTCCATTTAAATCAATCTCTTTGTTGCTCCGACGAAGAGATCGATTCATTTTGAATTCTATCTGGAGTTGCTTTTATAGCCAACACTTACACAACTACGCCAAAACGATAGACCAAACTAATAAATTTTTTATTTATTTTTACACAGCTAGAATATATCTGCGTTAAAATTTAGGAGGAACTAAAAAGAATTTTCACACATTATATTATTGTCATATTTCCTCAATTTAAAACCAGTCATTGGGTAACGAATAAAATAGAGAGGTTCCCTAGTATATACTGGAACATGCAACCGGTGCCATTCCTGACACGGAGAGGAGAGTTAGTAGGGAGGACAGACAGTCATGGGCCTAGCTAGTGTCCAATTATTCAACGATGATGCTTAAATTATGGTCCTTAGTGTTGTGTGAAATGATTTAGTCAACAGAAACCAAGTACAATAGGATTTCAATCCATCCTTCAAACTCGAGTTTTCTTATTTTCGAACTTTTCTATCTAATATGTGTTGGGAAGTGATTTGAAATCAGGGAAACTAGCGGCCGCTAGAAATCTAGCGGACGCTGGGAAGAGAAACAGAATGTATGGGAGCTGATGACCCAGCGCCCGCTAGGTGACGTGGCAGAAAATTTATTGTTTTACATGTTACTCTAGGTTATATGACTTTATAGTCCGTTCATTAACTCATCAATAAAAGATTCTTTCTCTCCGTGAACGTAGACAATTGATCAAACTACGTAATCTCTTATTTTTTTCATATGCGTTATTGTTTCCTTAAATTCCTAACAATATAAGCACCGAATGCAACTTTACTCTAAAAAAAATACAAGGTGCATTGCCATTAGTCACATGCTACCCGTTAAGAAGGAGAGGTTGCTCACATGCGAGCAGGTGCAAGTCATAACACGAGACCAGCAAGAAATTAGCATAATAAAAGAGTGGGTTCGAACTTTGAAGGGAGTACGGTGGAGGTGTCGTGGTGGGTAGGGCCACTCTTTGCTCTGCTCATCTTGTGATGAAAGATTTTATTTTCTTTATTTTTTCGTATCGGTTATCATATTCACGAATTAATTTACAGCATATTATGATTAGATCTATATATTGATAAATTTTATGTACTTTTTACTCTGTTAATAAGCTTCAAACTCGATAATTTAAGACACTAAATAATTAGATCAAATGACACGAGATTATCTTAATCGTACGTGTGTAGTTCAAACATTAAGAATACAACGTTTTAAAATTTTGTAAATATAATTTTGCCACCTTTTGAAATAAGAACATGATTTGAAATTGAATTAGTTAACTCTATAAATGACTAAATATCAATTGATTTCTACCCGTATAATCCTTGTTATCTTGCTTTAAGAAATCTAAATATCTTTCTATTTGATCCAACTCAATTTTGTTAGTTAGTGAGGGCAGTTATGTATAGTATTATCGGATTATATAAAAAATGTGAATAACAAATTAATGAGCACAATTTTCACATTTAGTAGGGGGAAAAATAGAACATACGTATTACAGTATGGCTGATTAAGCGAGATTGAACAACTCTAATTATTATCATAAAAGTCTAAAGATCAAATTGGGGGACAGCTGTTTAGTCGTCATTTTCCATTTCGAGGAACAAATGGGCGACACGTAGGGAGCACATAGGTAGCTCACACCAAATATACCTGACATGGCGTGCTTAGGTTCTTGATCTTGGACATGTCATAAATTAATTTGTCAAAATATTATTGGTGATAATAGATTTATATTTACTTAAAAAAATTTGTTCGAGTCTTAAGAAATTAAAAGTATTATTGAGAGACTTACTCTAGATACAAGAAATTTTAAAAAAAATCATATCCCACTTGAAATTCATGGTTATAATCATTTTTCTTTGGTGAAAAAGTCATGGTTATTAGATTTTTTAATGTTGAAAGGTTGTGTTTTTAGGATAATAACAAAATTTTCACTGAAGATAAATAGCCACTAGACATCTAAATAAATAATTGTGAAAATTATATAATATAAATCATACACTAATGACGTTTATTGTTCTAATTGAAAGGTTGTTAATAGTTAGATTAATTGGATGGATTAGGATTAGGAGCTGACGCGGCAACCTTAAATCAATGATTGTTTATCGTTGGGGTTAATCAGAGTTAGGATGAACGATTATATATGATTTCTGGTTCCAACTAATTAAGCACTTGTCTATTCCCCACCACCAACTTACCAAGCCAGTAGGCCCTGTTCTTTATTTTTTATTTTTAGGGAAAGCCCTGTTCTTTAGTGGTCAAGAAAAATATGGTATACTTTATTTTGTGCTATTACATGGGCTGTGTGGATCAATAAGAGCTAGTTATTTTTTTAACGCACTTGATTCAACGACTGTTTCTACAGATTAATTAGAGTTTTTTTAGCTTATTTTGTCCTCACTCACACGCATCCTGTAAAATTTCTCAGCAAGTTACCCATCATGAAATTATCCGAGGCCAAGCACATTTAATCTTAAAGTTCTCTCAAGATGTGTGTTAGAAAAGTATGTGCATATTGTTGATATGAATAGTTCAAATTAAATTACTTAAATCTTTCCAGAACATATCATTAATGGGGGTATCACATTCTAGAACATATTTTTAGCGGGGTATCACATTCACATCCCCTTAAATACGCGACGACCTCGTCGCGCCAGATTCAAACAAATTCAAAAAAATCCCAAAATCCCTCATTTTCAATGTGGAATCAGTCCCCGAACCATACCGTATTAGTCAAAGTTTTGCTCTGATACCAATTGTATCCCGTGATCCGACGAACTTTCTCCAGATGCACCTTGTTGATATGAATAGTCTAAATTAAATTACATAAGTCTTTCTAGAACATATCATTAATGAGGTATCACATTCAAAAATACACCATTAACGGGGTATCACAATTTTTGCGAAAAAAATATTATGCACATGAGTGGTTACATTCGTCAAAAAATATTAACGAGATATGTAATTGTTGTGGTAGAAAACTGGTAGCACGTCGAACTAATCTAGGACGTTTCTAGAGTGGTTGTCCCAAGGTCGGCCTAACGAAAAATGGGAGAAAAATGGCTAGGAAAGGAAAAACGATAACAAAAGCTAAGCTCGGGTTTTTTATGTGGGATTTGTGGTGGTCTGCTCTTATGCCCAAGATCTCCTTATATAGAGAAACTTAACTAGCCTCGGCCCAATATAGGAAAACCTAGGCTGCGTTCAATATAGGACAACCTCAGCCCAATATAGAAAAACCTAGGTTATGTCCAATATAGGACAACCTCGGCCTAATATAGAAAAATCTAGGTCATGTTTCAATATAAGAAAACCTCAGCCTAATATAGGAAAACCTAAGCGGTGTTTAACGAGGAAAAACCTAACCCTGGCCGGCTACCTAAGCCGTATATGGGTTGGGCTCAACCACATGAAGGCCACCTCTATCCACCTTTGAGGTTCATCTAGTCTCCAAATTCCAACCGAGATCGGTCGACCCCTCGATTCTTACCCGTCGACCACTTCAACTTAATAAAGTCGACTATTGGACCCGGTCAACCACTTTAAATATGTCCCTACCCGAGACCGAGCGACGCCAACTTTCTTGTTGCCTCCTGAAGACTAGCGATGCATTCATTGTGTCACCACCTAAAGATAAGCGACGCCATAAAACGTCGCTACCTGAGAACATGTGATATTAAGCAAACACGTTGCTATACGGAGACACGCGACGTCGTAACCCATCACTACCTGAGGACGGGCAACACCAATTTTCTTGTCGCTACCTAGTCATGAGCGACGTTAATTCTTCACGTTGCTACCTGGACATGGGTGATGCCAATCTTTCCCGTCGCTACCTGGGGGCCATCGACGTCAATCCTTCTTCTTGCTACCTAGACATGAGCGACACATAAATTCAAACAAAATTTTGACACATTTTTGCTCCGAATTTGAAGAAGTCATAAACTACAAAGTTGTAGATATATGTCCTAGCTTTACAAAGAAATTATAACTGTCCCAATCCGACTTTAGGGTAAGAAGTTATGGCTTATCTACCAGCACTCATTGGCCAACTCCAACTAGCGACGTTGCCCTGCTTCAACTAGCTATGACGACGCCTAATTTTGGATAATCAATTTTGACCTAGCTCCATCTCTTACCTTCCATGGCTGCAAGAATCACCTAAATCTGAGATCCGAGACAAAAGATGGAATCAATTTACCAAAGTTTGATGGCCTTAACGAAGAAACTAGCGTCAAGACTTGAAGTATTTTTTTACCCTCTTTGAAGCATAATTAGGTAACGCTCGTGAAATATGAAGTTGGAGGATCTACCTCTTAGCTTTTCCTAGCCAGTAGAATCAGCTCATTATGAGACTTGAGTACAAAGTTACATCCGATTTACCAAAGATAGGCACTTACTGGGAACATACTAGCACCCGACCGAGGTAGCTCCTTTGAGCCTAATGAGTGCCCGACCTGGGAAAGTCCTTCCAACCTCTCCACGTATATGGCCTAACTTGAGCAAAGCCTTCCACCCTTAACAAATGTCTGATCTGGCATGAGGCAGCACTTTCAACTTTGTCTATGGCTTGACCTGACTTAAGTGAGCTTTCTCATTCCCTCCAAGTGTTTGGCCTGACCTGAGGGAGGTCAACCTACCTTAAGGGAGTCCAACATGATTTGAGTCTGAGGGTATTCAAGCTGGCTTGAGGCAGATGGTACCCAAGCTGCCTTACCCTGAGGGAATTCAAACTAACCTAAGGTTGAGGGTACCATAGCTGACTTGAGGCTAAGGGAACCAACCTGACCTTAGGCTGAAGATACCAAAGTTGACTTGAGGCTGAGGGTACCCAAACTCAGATGAGTTTACCCAACAAAGGTAAGTTGACATCCAAACCTGGGTACCTCAAAAATTACTTTAATTGACTCCGAGCTCCAAACATGTTATTTTGTACTTCAACAGTAATCATGATCTTATGCTATATTTAGAGTCGTTCGGAAAAAATGAATTGTATTCTTGTTACAGTCTATTCAAACTATTTTTATCTTATTTTTACGGGGGAAAATAAAATAATCTTATTTTTATCTTCACAATTACTACACTGGTGTAATGATTTTTGGAGTAAAAAATTATGTGAAATATTATAGTCACGTCTAACGCTTTGGATTGGGTACGGAGTGAAGGAAATGATTCTGAACGGTTTGGAGTGAAAGGGATCGTGTTGGCATGCCCAGTTATGTGATATCGACATGTCCTTTATGTGATACTGCCATGCCCCGTTATTTCATACTTGCCAGTGTATTTTCTGTGTTTGCGATACTAGTATGTCTCCTTATGTCATACTGGCTCGCGTAATTTTTTTTATTTTGGTCCTCGTAGTTTCACATTTTTATAAAAAAGTCTCTGCATGTCCTTCACTCCAAACTGTTTGGAATGAGAGCTTTCTGTATGCAATCGAGCCCTCACGTCTAATGCCTAAGTATCCGTTTAGCGTGGAAAAGAATTCCAATTATGGGTGAATAGACGTTTTGTAATTTCATCGGAAATAGAAAGCCGGTTACCTAGCATAAATCCTAAAATAAAAGCGAGAAAATGACTCGTGGCATCGATCAACATGCAATTTTTTTTCCATAGAACTCGTTTATTAAAGGAAATTGATATTTTGGAAGTATCAGTAGTTTTACACGTGTCTGTTTATTATTTGCTACGCATTCTAATTGTGAAATTATTTATTCAATTCGTTTTAATGTCTTCATCAAATGAAAGCATAATGAGCACCAACTGATTAAATTAATCCATTTTGGCAGTAGAACAACGTTTTCATCCTTGAATCAAAGCTTTCCATGGGAGAATTATGGAGTCCATTTAAAGCAACGCCAACGCCAACGCCAACGCCATTGAGGGGAAAGGGAATCTTCCAATTTTGATTTAGTTGCAACGGCAAATGACCCTCCACCACTCCCTTTATTATTTTTTTCCCAAAAGCTATCCGAACACTTATTAAGTAGATGAGTTTATAGGAGTTTAGAGATAGTAAATATCCCGTAACAAATATTTAACACTACTATATTTTCAAATATGAAGTCCAGATGATCCATACTTTTTTTTTTGAGGGGAATGATGATCGATACTCGATAGTGCGATTGTGACGTTGCTTTCAGTGGTTTGCCCTTTTCCAGATGAGTAGCCGTTATCGCACCTCTGCATGGTATCAATCCAACATACATAGGTTACCTAGATCCAGGACCAGCAATCACATGGTGGGATACCTACAAATTTTTTATGAATCAAATTTTAGATTGGTTCGACAACCAGAATTCGATTCAACATGCATTGATTGAAGAAGTAAATGGTCCAAATTTATATCTTTAGAATGAGCAAAAAAGACAACTGATGCCTAGCTGGTCGAGGAATCTAGTTTGACTATTGCCTATGACTGTTGCCAAGTCGTACTTGTATCATCATTACAGTGACCTTGTTTTAGGGGCGGAAAAGGCCCTATACGGCTAAAAATGAAGGGTAAATGAGGGAAAACTTAAAGGAGAAAAAAAAAGATATTTGATAAGGAATTTTCCATATTGTTTCAAAGTATTAATTAACTTCCAAGTTGGCTGCAATATAGATACCTCTCTCCATTTCAATTGCAGAAAATAAAATAGCATGTCCTCCGGAAAATTTACAACTTGTAACATTGAAATCCGGAAGTCTTTCTCTTGGAAGTTAAATTAAAGACCGCAAAACGAATTCCCCAGACCTCGAAGTCTCGAGTTCGAATCAAGGAAGATTTGCTCCCTCGGAGGTAAAATGTTAAGAACAATTGGCCACAGAAGAAATGTGTACCATCCGCTGCAAAATAGTACACTTCTTTCGACGGCGCAAACAAAAATTTTCAGCTTCGAGCTGAAATATTCAAGATGACGACTTGCGCGGTCTTCCTCTCTTACCGCTAGTCGTTGCTTTCGTTGAATTTGTACTTTTGTTGGCCGAAGGAGGGCGGCCACGGCCACGACCGGTAGAGCTTTTACCTTTCCCACCCTGCTTATTCTTCTGTTGTGCCTTGCCATTGGTTTGCTCTTCACTGTAATCACTCTCAACTTCATTGTCCTCCTCCTCCTCCTCGTCCTCGTCCTCTTCTGTTTCCGATAAATTTTTCGCTTTCTTTCTCTTGTTGGATTTCTCTGGGGCTTTAACAGTGGATTTCGCACTCTGCTTAGCAGCTGACTTCTTGCTTTCAGGTTCCGCATGCACTGGAGAAAATTAGTCAATTACAGATAAGCAGATAAAGCGCGGCATGGGCAGAGTCACGTCTGCTGGTAAAATTATACTGGTTTGATGATGAGCGGGGAAAAGCAGCGCAAAGAGCTTAAAAACTAAAGAATACCTTCCCCAGAAGCCTTGCCATCATATATATCCAGCTGCTCAATCAAACAATCATCAGACGTAAATATAGGTTAAGTCGCTCCTCGAATTATACAACTAAATAAATAATTCAAATCTAATCCCATAATAATGATGTGTGGACAGAAGATACCTGATCAAGTCGCTCCTCGACTTTTGTTCTATCAACAATAACCATGGAATGACCCATACCACAAGCAACACTGGAAGATAGAGCTCCCAACATCAATCTAGTTGGATATTAAAAAAATAAAGAGCAACATTACTACCCAAAAACAATTAAATTGATGATGCTTACCCAATAACATGCATGCCTTCCAGAATATCGACTTTCTTAGGTACTGCTGAGGACCTGAAATGCACAAATAGGCAAAAACTGAGAACTGACAAGAAACAATGTAACGAGAAGTAATTAGATGGCACAAAATCATAATTTGACTACTGATGAAAGAAGAAAAGACAAATACATACTTTTGTCCACTAGGGCCATATCCCAGCTCACCATTCTGGGCATGGCCCCAGCTTATGCAAGAGCTGTCAGCACCAACGAAATTATGCATGTTGCCTGAATCCATGCAGCGCAAATTCCAGCCGCTATATGACCAAAATAAAACAACATGAGACTAATGAAGGAGGACAAGATCCCTAGAAGAACTAACTTATGACGCGTAGCCCCATTCCCTTATATATGCAAATAGAAAGTAACCTTAGATCCAAGAGAGGCTTAGGATACATCCAGTCGTCCCCAGTGCTCTTTATTTTTCCCCACATGTACAACTGACCACCCCCTGGAAAAGATACAGATCAGTGTTCAGGCTTACTAAAGAAACCATGTGAGACACCCTTCAATCATTTGTTCTTTCACCATTGATTTTCCTTTCTGGTTCCCATTGAAGGCAATATTTTTCACTACTTTCCACAACAAAATCTGCCCCTGTTCGTGCCAAATGACGGTTTACTCAAGACACATTCACAAAACTGCTTGTGTTGTCAACCAAGTTACTGCCATCCTCTGTAGCAAAACATTCTTTTGACAATACAAGGTTTCATGTAAGTAGAAGTACATCACATCACAAATTCTTTTTTTCGGGACAAATAATGTCAGAACCTTTTTACGGCTTTTATACCATATTAGTTTCTTGAACACCTAAAGAAAATTAGGTTAAAAGGTATCCAACAAAAAGCGAGCAAAGATATAACAGAAATTAAGATACCTGCAGTACAAGCCGAGTTAACAGAACCAGCAGAAACAATTGCATTTGGAGGTAGAACATTGTTTCTCTGAAAGACATCCACTCGACGAGGAACCCACTCATCCTTCTGTTCCCGATGTCCAAGCCTGTACATCGACAGTACATACATTGAGAGCATTGTGACAAAGTTAACAAGGATGAGGTCGGGGTAAAAGGTTCGTCATGCAGATTATATCAAAAAAATAGAACATTTTTCAGTTGACTGTAAGTAAGACTGTCTGAAGAATGTTTATCATGGATAAAAGATGCAGACCTTCCATAGCCACCAAAGCCCCACCTGGAAACACATCACCAGCATAGTCAGCTCATGCGTACGAAATAAGAAAATATAAACTAATACACATAGAAGAACATGCTAAATGACAGGCACTTACGTGTAAACATAGCCATTAGAATCTACAGCCACTGTAAGCTCACAAGAATTTTTTTACACCGCAGAAACAATCATAAAGCTAGTCAGTTCTTGAAATGTCAGTAAAAAAGAGGAACATATAAAAACAAAGATGATTGGTATTCAAGAAACCTGTATGATTTGCGCCACATGCCACTTTCACTATGGTTTCCCCGGCCAAGGCAACTACGGCTTTTGGCTTGGGTTGAGCCTCATAAGCAAGTTTCACAGAACCGTCTTTGGTGTTAAACTGCAACAGGAAACAAAACCATCATTCATTTCAGATAGACAAAATAAAACTGAATAAGCATCCAATGACAATTGTAGCATCTATTTTTAGGGAAAACCAAGACAAGTATGAATGGGCCATCTCCATTGAATTTTGAGGTTCTGTTCCAAAATAGTGATAAGTCATGCTCGAAACTCTAGAAGATAAGAACGGTAAAACATTTGATACAAAAGATAGGAGCCAACCACCACCAAAAGTGACATGAAACGAAGGAAAAAGCAAATAAAAGAAAATTTTAGATGATAATGGTACAAGAAAAAGCAACAAAATAAGTAACTATTCAGGGATAACGAAACTCAAGAGCAAGAAGCATAAAATTTAGAGTCACAGATTGTTTGAGCCACCTCATTGTCTGTTCCATGCCCAAGTTGGCCATATTGTGGAAGGCCTGCAGTTCTATAAACCAAAAAGCAATTTGCAAATTAGGGACATCCTGGGCAAAGTCAAAACCAAAGAGTCATCAAGTCTATCAGCATAAAAATAACAAGAATCCCATGAAGAAATGCACAAAACCATACAGTATAGAAGATCCTTCGACCGAAGATAACCAAACAGTGAAGTCAGCCCCACAGGCAGTAGTCCTGACATCAGAAACTTGACATCTCACCGGAGATGATTCAATTTCTAGAAAAAGGGAGAGAAGGGATGTAAGGGAAAACTGGTTACAGAATGGGAATTTCACAGATCAACACATATTTTAGCATCAAACTTGGTCCAAAAATATGTCAACCCCACCACATTACCATTTTTTGCGGATCCGCTGCCCAGTTGCCCGTGTTTGTTCCAGCCAAAAGCCAATGATTGGCCTTCATCAGTGACGACAACCGTGTGACTCCTCCCTGCTCCAGCTCGAACAATGTTGTACCTTCAGTGGGACTTTTCGTGTAAGCAACAAAGTAAAACATCTAGCGAGAGACTACTATGCAAGCAAAATGGCTACAATACTTACTTGGAAAGTTCAGAAACTACAGTAGGCCTATCGCGCTGGATTAAGTCTCCGTGACCCAGTTGCCCCTTCTGCATAACACCACCAACACACCAACTGCCTTAAACCCCACCTAAGAAAACGATTCAACAAGCAACCGAAACTAAGGAGCCAGAATCTCGTATTCGTACCTCGTTGCGTCCCCACGTATAGCAACGCCCTCCATCGTCCAACGCCACGCAATGGCACGACGCTGCACTCACCCGCAGACAAAAGCAGCAACCATCAAACTCACTCGAACTCAAGAAAATAAACAAAAAGGCATTTTTATTCAATCAAGTGTAGAGTGGTTATACCGCAACCGGAGGCGACGAAGCGGATGTTGACGCCGACGAGGGGGCGGAGGCGCGTAGGGGAGACCAAGTTACTCTCCTGCGGGCCTTTCTTCCGGCCAACCACGTCCCAACACGTGGCGCCACAGAACAACAGCTCCCCTCCGGCCACCTCCTCCTCCCCCCCTTCCACCTTCTTCTCCACCCCCATTCCAATGGCGGGAAACCGAATTTAAAGTTGAAACGGTGTCGGGTAACGGCTAGCTGGACAGATCTAGGGTTTTTCCCAAGTTTTTCTTTTTTGGGGGCGGAACAGAAAATATGGGAGACGAAAACCCTAGAATTGAAAATTGGGGAAGAGGATAAAAAATGGATCTTTTCAGTCGTTGGTGGTTCCCAAGAAACCTGTACTTCCTTGCTCTGTACTATTTACTGCTTTAATTATTTTTCAAAGGCAGAAGTGGGAAATAAAGTTTGTTTATTTATTATTAGCTTCAGATTTTATTCTCTTCGTGGATACTTTGCCAAGTGAAAATTTGATTTGGGCTGTGATCGATTTTTTTTTAAGGGGTCTTTTGTTTATTTCAGATATCAGAATTTATATGCGAGTTTTGGAAAGAATCTTGGCGGGATTTTTTATTTGAAAAGGATAAATGTCGGTGGTGGACATTTGCTGCCCATGGTATTGGTGGTCGAGGAGATGGGGAGAATGTTTAAAAATGACCTTTTTTTTCTTCTTGGGACATGGTAATGGACCAATATCTCATGAGCATCTTGTTTTGGAGCCTCAAACATGTTTTATAATTAATAGTCGTGGTAAACATATATTCTAATTGATCACGTTTATTTGTATTTGATTAGTTGTGTCTGAATGTAACCATATTCTATATCAAATAATTGTTGGATATCAATAAAAGAAGTTGAAAAAAAAAATTACACTTTTAGTTTTACAATTAAAAGTAACCAATTAAGTCCTTGTGATTTAAAAAAAAATTCGTGTCTCCCCTAAAGATTGACAAGCAATTGAAATTACAAGGGTATAAAGAATGAGTTAGCTACATAATATAATTATGTATGTCAAACTGTGGGACAAAATAGGAAAGGCGAATATGGGCCGGGCCGGAAATTGGACGGGCCTTCATAAGGCTTATTGGGCCTCCACAAATGCAGAACACCCAGCGACAGATAAGCCAAAACCCTAAGCACCCCCTCCCCGCTATAAATAGGATCCAAAGCAAATCCAGCAAGTATAGTCGAGCTAAAACCCTAGAAATTTCGCCGAACCCGGTGGCATCGGTTTCTATTTTCCCCTCTTGGTTTTCTTCAACTTTTCTTCATAATTGGTTTTGAAAAGCTTAAGAAGAGCGGCAGATGACGAAATGTATTGCCGAATCATAAAGAACTCTTCCGGGAGTTGTGATTTTATTTATTTCGAATAGGAAGATCTGATGCCCTTCTTCTCTTTCCTCGTTTATTTTCTGTCATTTGTTTTGGTTTTGAACCAACGATTTTTGCCTGTGATGATGAATCATTTTGAGACTTTGACTGAAGCGCAAATTGCGCGAAGTTGTGGAAAACTCATGAACTAGGACGGTCTGAGGCTTCTTTTTGTAATTATTTTTTATGATATGGTCTATTGCGAATTTAATTAAGGTGTTTGGTGTAGATGATGAACATAATTATATCACAGTTATCCCTGTCTGAGATAACCCATGTAGATGATTTGTGATCTGATACACTATCGCCGTATTGCTTTTCTATCTCTTTGAAATTATTTTCAGCTTTTTATTTCAGTTCTTTAATTTCAAGAATATTGCATTGGATGTTTGCATCTGCTTATTCAGTTTGATTGGCTACAAATTAAAGAATTTGTTTAGAAATTCTTATATTTTGTTAATTTTCATCACTACCTTTTTTTATTTGATTTTATTAGTAAATCCATGTTTGACTGAGGTCTTGGCGGTGGTAAAATCACGTTTAACCATTGCCAGTCAAGTGTTCTGTTGTTTAATGAAAGGATCAAGATTATAGTCCGATTTTGGTATTCTGCAAAATTAACAGATTCGTGATTATCTTTCACGTGCTTCTGCATCACATGGTTCAATTTAAAACACATTAAGAAATGCACTTGTCAAGACTTATTTAACAGAGTGACGTAATGATGATAATATGAATTTATGAGAGTTCGATTCTTATCATAATGATATAAAGTTTCAGAAAAAAAAAGCATAATGACATAAAGGTGTATGGAGTTCCAACTCCATGCTGCGAATTTCGAAACAACAAATGATCTGTTCTCTTAATAAATAAAAGAGGAAGATACTCTTTTGACGTGATTTGTTGAAATTCACGACATATATACGCTAATTGAGAATGAAATAATCAAGTTATTTTCAGATATAATTGAAGAGAGTGGGGGAAGATTTCCTGACTCTACGAGGCATAATTCATGATTACCCTAAATTGATATTTGTCTGAATGTTGCACTAAGAACATATGGAAGAGATTATATTCGGTTTGGAACAAACAGTATTTACTTCAGATGGAATCCAAGGCTACAACACAGTGGAATGCTATTTACTTGTGGTTATTGTGCAGCTACATTATGTGGGAAAAGGAAGCAATAATAATGAAAAAAGAACAAGAGAAAATGGTGTTTTCAAGGAGGGGTCACGATTTACGGGTGCAAGAATGAAGAACAAGTTTAAAATGGAATATGTTGTGGGATTATATATGAGGTGGACCGAGTTTGGATTCGAGCAATGGACAGTCTTTGTTTCGATTTTCCTGCCGCTCTCAGTGCTATTACTATATAAGACAAACCAATATCAACTCTCTTCTGCTGCTGCCTTCTTCCTCATTTCCAATTACTAACTGCTCGAGTTCTTGATAATTATAAGTATCCTAAGTTTTATAGCTCAAGAGTAATCTTACTGTTTAATCTTGGAAAACTATCACCAGGTGCAATTAGTTCTTAACGACATTGCAACGACACAGATTAGTTTTCAGCCACCTTACCTTTACAAGTTTGAACAACACATTACGGATCTTGTTTGTTACGTGTTTACATCCCAACTAATTATGATTCTACAACAGCTACAACAATCTCATGACAAAACTATGCCATCGAGTTGATGTTGCCTAGAACTTAGATCTCGTTTCCACTCTAGGGCACCTTATTTGTACGACATTTACCTGGAGATGATGATGTCCACTTTGATGCTTCCCGGCCACCATGGTTTGGACACTGCTGGTTTATTTTATCGTGATGTAGCGATTCGTTCCGTGCTTAGCCCAGTGTTCCTTGAGATCCACCGGATGAGACAGATCGTGACCTTCTGCAGCAAGTCGGTTTAGTAGTTTGCCGAATGCACTTCCGCTCATCTTCCGTCCACCAACACGTTTGTTTCGTTTATCCGGGACTGCTGGCAACGGGTAACTTGAGGTGGTTGTCGTACAGCAAGCAGATTGCCATCCACCAGTACCCCATTTGTAGCACTGTCTGTAGGTACCAGTGCAAGAGCATACCGGAGATGGCATGGTGGTTTCGTCGAATGCAACCTGGTTCAACCCAAGGTCATGCCCCTTCCAATCAGACTTGGACCCGTCTAGCTGCTTGTTCGTGTCATCACTTCCACGCATATCCTGGCTGTTCTTCAAGTCTTCGCTCGCCCTCTTCGCCTTCTTTGTTGGTTTAGGAGCCTTCTTACTGGCCTTATCAACATCCTTGGCTTGTTTTCCCCGCTGTGGTTTTAGAGCCTCAGGGGCAACTTGAGAGATGTGGATAGAGTCATTAGCCTGCATTTCTTTATTACCGAATGAAGTTTCAATCATGTGAGGCAGATGATGTGAATGCTGTTGTTGTTGATGGTGCACATGCTTCATCCCACGTGATATCTGGAATCCGGGTGGGTAAGAAGACATGTTGGCGTTCGCCAATGAATTCTCTCGGGACTGAAGAGTTGCTATTGCATTGTCTCGCTCCATTATGGCAATATTTCGTTCAGCAATAGCCGAATCTCGGTGCAGAGAAGCCATGTCTCTCTCTGCAATAGCTGCTTTCTTTTCTGCAACAGCCATGTCTCTCTCTGCAATCGCTGCTTTCTTTTCCGCGACAGCCATGTCTCTCTCTGCGATAGCTGCTTTCTTTTCGGCAACAGCCATGTTTCTTTCGTGAATGGCAGCATCTCTTTCAGCCATGATGGCCATGATCTGTTTCATCGAGGGCTGTGGCTGCATCAACCACTGCAATGACACGAGGAAACAACAGCAACAAGATGAGAAGATAAACAAGGAAAACTAGCAAAATAAAGCAAAAGCAAGGGAAGATATTCACACATGCCGAATGACAATACACTAACAACTTTCTTAGGAGCAAAAAATGATGCGGAGATACCTGTCCCTGGGCAGTTCGGTACTGATCAGCTCTGTGCCTTCCATTATCGCGATGCCCTCCACCATCCATTTCCACCACAAAGGTTGGCAATAAACAGCTAGAAGTCCCAAACAGGCACAACACTCATTGATCAAGTCTTTATCAAGTAGCAAACCGAGCAACTACTCCTGTGCAATGAGCAAAACAACATTACATTGCCATAGGTAAAAGGAGTGGTGTCCAAAAAATGCAACTATTTTACAGAAACTGTCTGATGCAGGAAGGTCCCAGATCAAATAAAAGAAGGAATGCAAAATCTGCGCATGATGGATGGGATGGATCAACACCCAAGATAGTTGCTCGAATATGAATGGAAGTTTTCACGGACACGCAGTTCCAATTGTTAGAATTTCCGTATCTTGCCCAAAACCGTAAGGCAATGAGTTGCTCGAAGATGGATCAAGTTCTACTCAACAAGCCGAACAATCCCCGCAGTGCCCTTAAACGGACGGTTGCTTGAATCGCCCTTAAAACGCAAGCAAAGAGCTGTACGAGCAGTTCAAACACAAAGACAATTCAAATGCCAGGAACACAGCACAAATGCCAGGAGAAGTACACACACAACGAACTACTGGGCCAACATTAATTCTTGCAAATCCAACGACTCAAAGCCCAATCAAGAGAAGAAGGTCAACAGTCAGAAACTTGGTAGGCAATAAACCAACAAAAATTAACATCAAAAAATGAGAAAGAAAAACAACTTTAAAGAGAGAATCTTACCCAACCAACTTCCTCCAAACGCGAGCACCTAGCTGGAGGCCAACCCAGTAATTGTAATTAACTTCTTAATATTAACAGAACAAGGGCAAGCAAATTCAACAACCCAGATTTACCTGGGGTAAAAAACCCAAAAGCTGGAGATGGTAAATCGAAGTCAACTTAGTTCCTGGACTAAAGAACAAGAAACCCACCACCCAGGAACTTGAAAGAAGAAATCGAAGCTAACTTAGTTCCCCAACAGCTCCAAAGGAAGTAAAAAACCCTCGTGTAGGTGCCGGGGAAGGAGAAAATATTGCTCTTTTTACAATTTTCTATTTTTTTATTGTCTTTTATCTTTGGGGGTTTTTTAAGAGGTGATTTAGTTGAGCTTGGTGGGGGAGTGGAACTGTGGGTTGGGGGAAGAGAGAGGAGGAAATTTACTGCTGCTCACCTGTCTTTGTTTGTCGTAACGCGTGTGTTTCCTCCTCTGCTAAAATCAGTGAGCGTTTAGCAACGGTTTTTTTTAGGGAAAAGTCCACTTAAGTACCCTGTGGTATTCCCGATTATCACTTGAGTACCTTGTGGTTTAAAAACGATAGAACCGGTCCAACTTTTTCCAATTTTTCTCACTTAAGTCCACCCAACCCGGTTCACCCGTTTTTTGTCAAAACGACGTCGACTGGGCGCTTACGTGGACTGCCACGTCGTGGTGACCCAGATGAATTGTTGTTGACGTGGCAATAGGTAAATTACCATATTAGTACCTAATTTGTTTATAATTAAAAATAAAACCCTCACCTTCCTTCCTTCCTCTCATTCTTCCTTCGTCCTCATCCTCTCTCTCTCTCTCATCCTCCTCCTCCCCGCGATCCACGACGTTGCCATGGACGACTACAGGAATTGCCTCGCCGTCGCCTCCCCCGACACCACCATCAAGATCATTGGCGACGGCATCATCAACGAGGAACGGCGCGCCATCCTCTCCCGTACCGGACCTCCACCGCCCGACGACAGTCCCCAAGGAAGGACTCGAGGGCGTAGGAGGGCAGTGCACCGTGACCACTAACTCGACGATGCCCTCGAAGGTGTCCTTGGGGAGGTCGGTGGTGTCGTCGGCGACCATAGGGGCGACGGGGGTGTCGTCGTTGGTGTCGTCGTAGAGGGAGCGGAAGGCGAGGACCAGATAGGTCAAGGACGCGAAGAAGGCGAGGAACGGCGCGTCATCCTCCTCTGCACCCTCGACTCTGACCTCGCCAACGACGGTTGAGAGGGTATGGCGGGTTAGGGTTGGGGAATTGGAGGCCGCCGGTCGGGACTTGTCGGTGACGAGATTCGGGAGTGGCGAGATGAGGTGGAGGCAGGGGAGCGGAGTTGGTGCCTTAGTTTTTTTTTGAAGGTCGAGTTGGTGCTTGACGGAGGGAAGAAGGTAGGGAAGAAGGTAGGGAAGAAGGTAAATATCAAAGCATGCCTAATAACATAATAAAATAATTTTATGCCACGTATAATCAACACGGGTGTTGTAGCCTAGTTGGTCGGGATGACATCCTCACACTTTGAAGACCTGTTTCACATTTGGTACTAATTTGTAATTTACCGTTGTTGACGTGGCAGTCCACGTAAGCGCCCAGTCGACGTCGTTTTGACAAAAAATGGGTGAATCGGGTTGGGTGAACTTAAGTGAGAAAAATTGGAAAAAGTTGGACCAGTTCTATCATTTTTAAACCACAGGGTACTCAAGTGATAATCGGAAATACCACAAGATACTTAAGTGGACTTTTCCCTTTTTATATAGTAAAAGCACGTTTAGCGAAGGCCAAGTGACAAAGTGAATTAAATCGATTTAAGAAGATCGAATTGAAGTTCTACGAATATAAAAATATTATTGTATGAGCTACGTAAAGATAAGGTCGTGTTTATATGAAAACTTATTTTAAAAAAATCAAATAAAGGAGCGTTTCTCTTTCTTTTTCACTCCTTTGAAGGTTAAAGATAGGAATGTCATGTATTTTTTTAGTTACATATATGTAAATTATGATGTTAATGCAATAAGGATAATTACTTTTCAGTTTTGTTAACTAAATTTTTTTAGTCATAGCGTGAATCGAGAATTGAGCTAAGCAATCCAAGATACGTACCTTGATGATAGATGATGGTATAGCATGAATTCACACTTTAGTACCTGTAGTTACTGTATAGTTTATAGATAAACATCTATTGTGGTATCGTGGGATTCGTGTTACGATCCTGTGGTAACTCATCAAAACGAGTCCAACTTTTTTGAAAAAAGAATTCACTCAGGACCTGGGATTGATTTTCGCGCATAGTTGGTCGAGACTACGTCGTCTCTCCAAAGACGTGGCAATGCCACGTCAGTTTTCCTTTTCTACCTGCAAAATTGACATGGCAGCTGAAACATTACTAAAATAGTCCAAAATTTTGTTAAAATTTTTAAAAACCCCATCTCTCACCGCAACCCTCCCCTCTCACCCTAACCCAATCTCTACGGCAAACCCACTCCTTCCTTCGGAAGGTAAAACAACGTTGTCTCGGAAACCAGTCCGAGGCTCTAAGTGATATTTTTTCAAAAAAGTTGTACTCATTTTGATGAGTTTTAAACTATAGAGGCCTAACACGATCTCCGCTATACCACAAAGTACTAAAGTGAACTTTTTCCTAGTTTGTGGTAACAACCACTAATCTAAAATAATAATAAAAAACCCTGCTAAGTGCAGCACGGGGCTTAAAAATCTACAAAGGCTCAGGATGAACTACTCTAAACAGACTCCATCAGCGTCTGATTTTCCATCCCGGTGCAGATCATGAACATCCTCGAAGATAGTTTCTCAAACACAAACTCGAACCTTATGGCTCAGCATATTCGATCTGTTTGCATTGCATTCGGACCTTCATGGATTGTGCTGCAGGAACTAATTCTGCAGAGTCTGAGCAGTTGTTTAAGCTTTGACACTCATGCTTAAAATTGAATGCATGAAACAACATTACATTGCACAAAGTGCAAATCTTCCTGGATGCAAGGTGTACCATTACCATTTGCTAACTTCCAGTACACAAGATAAGCTCTCGATCTTACAATGGCTAATCCCCACACTACGAGATCAAGCGTAACAAGGCCACACCTGATCATTGCAGAAGCAGCAAACAAATGGGAAGAAAACCGCCATCTGCATTGTCGTCCAAATGCGTCCAGCTCCATCATCCTCATGGGTTTCACATTGATGCTCACAAATCAAGTTCAAACAAATGATCGCCACTTACAACAGCACGAGCTTCCTACAACTTCAAACCCTAGCCTGGGGGAAGAATCAACATCCTAACAATGCAGTTCAACAACAGGCAAGTCTCAAATCCTCATTCGAAGAAATCTCTATTGTGCCTGCTAATCACACAATTCGCACCCTAACGGATCTATCCATAAGCATTAACTTCTAATCCGTAGCGTCCTTCTGTTCGACACTCGACTTGCTGAGTATGAACATCCCAATCACGATGAGCCCCGCGCCAGCAAACCACTGTTCGAAACAATATTCACAACCCAATCACAAGAAAACAAGCACATTGAAATGGCTATATCCTCACCTGAGCAGACAAAGTTTCCTGGAACAGAAAGAACCCCGCGAGGCCGGACGACAGGAAATTGGTGGCGAAATTGGTCACCGTCGCCTGAAGGGACGACAGAGCTCTCAGGCTGTTGACGTAACACGCCCACATCGTGACGTTAAAGACCACCACCATCGCGTATTTCACAATCTGTTAATAGAAATCGTAATAAGAACAAAATCCCTAAATTCAATTTCCTCTTGCATCTAAATTTGGAAAAGAAATTCGCAATAAGCTGACATGGCAAGAGATGAACTTGGCGGCTACGGCAGCCAGAGCCGCGTTGAGCCCCGCCGATGCCGCCCACGCGTAGCCTCTACGGTTCCCGATTTGATCCATCGAAACGCCTCCGTTTTCTTTTTGGTGAGAAACGACCCCGTTTTTGCGTTTGCGTTTTCTCCGGGTCGGGTGAGTTGACTCGCTCCAAACTCGGCCAGTTTCTGAGATTATTCGTCGACTTAAAGGTTCGTTTTAATTTTTCTACGGGTCGGGTGAGTCGACTCGCGCCAAACTCGGCCAGTTTCCACACACACAAGAAACACAACTCGTGCCATGCTGGCAATCCTTGATCAAACAAGCAACCAATCAGAGGCAAGAAAAGTGGGACCCGCGGATCGCCAAGATGGACTAAACAATCTCTGCCGGCAATACGACCGTTGAAGTTGCGTTTGGCTTCCCGAGAGTGCACGTATTCCGATACTCCCACAACGACTAGGGGACTCCTCTGCCTTTCAAACAGACCTTCCCCTCCCTCTATATATAAGCCCCCTCACCTTCTCAAATCACTCGCAAATCATAATAATAAAGATTTACGCTTCCTTGAGAGAGAAACAGATTGAGAGAGAAGAAGAAAGAAGGATGGCTCGTACGAAGCAGACCGCTCGGAAGTCCACCGGTGGGAAGGCCCCAAGGAAGCAGCTCGCCACCAAGGTAAATCGTTTTTTTCTAATTAGGGTTACGTTTTTGGTTAATTGCGATCGGATTTAGGGATTTTTTTTGTCTAATTGGATGATTCCTTTGTACAGGCTGCGAGGAAATCCGCTCCTACCACCGGAGGAGTCAAGAAGCCCCATCGCTACCGTCCTGGAACCGTCGCCCTCCGGTAACCGCTCCCTTCCTTGATTCGTTTCTTATTATAACCGTTTTTCCCCAATTTAAGAAACCCTAATTAGTTCTCCGTTATCGTAACAGTGAAATCCGCAAGTATCAGAAGAGCACAGAGTTGCTGATCAGGAAGCTGCCGTTCCAGAGGCTGGTGCGTGAGATCGCCCAGGACTTCAAGACGGACCTGAGGTTCCAGAGCCACGCTGTCCTTGCCCTCCAGGAGGCGGCCGAGGCCTACCTCGTCGGTCTCTTCGAGGACACCAACCTCTGCGCGATCCACGCCAAGAGGGTCACCATCATGCCCAAGGACATCCAGCTCGCCCGCCGCATCCGTGGGGAACGTGCTTAGTCAATGCGTCCTAGGGTTTTTGATCCAACAGTCGGTTGGATGCTTTAGTTGTTTTTGTTAGTTTTGCTCCTGTTGTTTTTATCTTTTCTGGTTCATAAGTAATTGTGAGGTACAATTACTTGACTATAAATCACAGACTTTCAATTCAAATTCGTTTATTATGATCTTCTTGTTGTCTTAAAAGATTTGTGCAAAACACCCTCGATTTTACTCAATTTACCCAAATTTAAGGAAAAGTGAAGAAGGCCCTTTATCACGTAGTTCATAATTCGGGTTTTATCTGCCGGGGCCCTTTTCCTTTCGAATGGGCCTTCTTCACTTTCTTTGTACCTGAAATTGTATGGAGGAAAGGGGGGGGAAGTCCGCGGCCGAGTGATTTTAGCCAATGTGATGGAATTCTTTTGAGCGCATAGTCCGTTTGTGTATTGTTTGTTCTAATTATCTTGCATTTATACGTTATTTGTTTTTTTAGTTGATTCGGTTTTCATATTTAGATCGACATATTAATGCGTATGTATTATTTAGAATAATAATCTTATGGTTTTTGGAGAAATTCACTAGCGAGGACATCCAACTATCAATCTCTCTGCTATGGGGTCGGACCAGGCGATGCTAGGGAGAGACTTGTAATACATCTCAGATTAAAAATGATATACAAAAGAGTTTATCTATATATATCGCATTTTAAAATAATCTGTTTCAAACATAAATTAGTCGATTCAATTAAATTTTGATATTAGGTAATATTAAAAGTATATATAGCATAATGAAAAAGCTAATAAACTCGGTGAGATTCAGCCGGAAAATAAGGCAAAAAGAGACGCTTATGAATATTATTGAGACGGGTTATGGAAATCCAATATCAATCCACGTGTCTCCTAACCTGTAACCGCCATCTCAACCTTGTAACTGCCAATTCAACCGAACGAAGCCTTAACCGCCTCCTACTTCTATGTATATATATTATGAACCCCACCGCCCCAACACATTCATTCTACACGAAGACGCGCGCTCCCAAGTTTCTACTCTCCAGAGCTCCTCCCCTCTTTCGGTACACAGGCAAGTAAAAAAAAAAACTCCACTCCCTCCGGTTTTCCATTAATTGACGTTCCTTGATCTTTTTTTCTCCTCCACTAATCCATCTACGCGTGCGTGTAATTTACGTTATAGCGTGGGATCGATCTTGCGTTCTTGACCGGTTCGAGCGAGCCAGCGGGAAGAGATCGAACATGGCTCGCACGAAGCAAACCGCCCGCAAGTCCACCGGTGGCAAGGCCCCAAGGAAGCAGCTCGCCAAAGTACGTCCTAAATTAGTTACTTGCTAGTTAGTCGATCAGCTTCTCCTTCGTCAATGTAGCTTCCATTTTAGGATTGTTATTGTTGGTGATTATTAATTGTCGTCTCGAGCTAGGGTCTTCTTTCGAGAAAATAGATTTTATCCTTAATGATTTATGTGCATTCTTATATATATAGCAAGTCGCCGGAAAAGGTAAAAGACTTCAAGACAGGAAGCCGAAGAAGCCCCGCCGCTACCGCCCTGGAACCGTCGCCCTCCGGTAACCGCTTCTCTTCCTCGTAGTTCCATTTCTTTTCCCCGAACTTCGGAATCTCTAATCGCGTGGTATCCTTTAACGAAACAGCGAGATCCGCAAGTACCAGAAGACCACCGAGCTGCTGATCCCCAAGCTGCCGTTCCAGAGGCTGGTGCGACATGTAGCGCAGGACTTCAAGCCCGATCTCCATTTCCAGAGCCACGCTGTGCTCGCCATCCAGGAGGCTGCCGAGGCCTACCTCGTCGGCCTCTTCGAGGACGCCAACCTCTGCGCCATCCACGCCAAGCGCGTCACCATCATGACCAAGGACATTCAGCTCTCTCGCCGGATCCGCGGTGAGCGCTTCTAAAGCAAGCAAGTTCCGTACACTACCGCCCCGTCACCGGTAACGCTTCCTTGTGAGATACACGCCTACTTTTCTTGGATCGGTATTATTCGTTCTTGTGAATACGCACGTGCATTCTTTTCAATTCGGAGTTTTGGCGGTTTTTCTTCCGCGAGGCTTCTTCCTAGCAATGGGCCTCGTTGGGCAAGAGGCCTCCTAATAATATAGCCCATGTGATGGAACTTTTTCCGGTGTTGCCCATGTCGTATTTCTTAATATCAATTTACTTGGGCCGTGAAAATTTCATCCCTTTTTGGTCTGGTCAGTTGGATGGTTGGGCCACCTATTTGATCAGAGATTTACATAGAAAATATTCTATTACAATTTATTTTTGTATTAAAAAATATCAAATAATTATATATATTATTATTTAATTATAAATTTTAACATTATAAAGTATCAAATGATATTCGCTAGTTCATGATTGATTTTAGCCATGATGTTGCGCGATTGCTAAACTGGCGAAATCGTTTCTGTGAGTTAATTAGCTATATGGATATACTATTTAATTGATTTTCTAATTTCTATTTGATAAGATTTCACATATAAAACTGAGCACGGTTCCTGCTCTGAGAATGAGATGATTGAATATTGTGTTACATTGACGTAGGGGTGAGTAATTGACTCGAACCAGATCGATTTGAATCGAACCATAAAAACTGAGAACCAAAAAGAGGAGAAAAATCATGTCCGAACCAATCCGATTCTCTTATGGATCCGGACCAGAACCGAATCAAAAAAATAGTTCTGGTCTGGTCCAGAACTGAGGACCAGAAAAATCTTGGTGAAAGATAATCTATTGAACTAAAAATACTACGCATCTAAAAATTGAGATATGCAAAAATAGAATTTATAAATTGTAACTTCATCACGTCCTTAAAAATATAAAGTTCAAGGTTCCTTACAAACTCAGAGCAAGATAATAAATACTATCTAAAAAAATCATCTACCTATTAAAAAAATTAGGCATCTCAAAGTCTAAAACTTCTATGCCATTTATTAATTAAATGCTGCAACTTAATAAATACTATAATGCTAGATATTTGACGCATGGTGTAGACCTTTATCGTCATTCATCTCCATCAACATCAACGATATCAGAGGAAGCATCCAATGAAGCATGAGCATTCTCTGACAAGTGACATAAAATTATATATTAGATACTTACAATGATAATAATTTATGATAAAAATAATAATAAAAAATATGAAACTTACCATTTGTAATTTTCTCTTGATCGTCTGAATTTGCTGTGAAGGAATAATATATTAAGGCTTAAAGCCACTACAAGAGTACAAGAAAACAGAAAAGCCAACAGTTGCACACACATCAACTGGACAGTAACAGACAGAGTCTTCGCAATAGATTGTACTTGTGCTTTGAAAGAGAAAAAATATTTGTTGTACTTAAAGAGAGGAATCATATCACCAAAAAGAGAGAGGAAGAGTCGTGGGAAAATTTTGATAAAACCTAAGAAACGGCTGTCACTATTTATATAGATTAGGCCTTAGCGTTAGCGCTAAATCTAACTAATAGAAAAATTACGGTTTGGTCCGGATCTTTGTGGTTCTCTATAAAAAGATCCGGACCAGAACCGAGAACCATTGTTGTTGACCAACAAAGAACCGCACCAAACTATTTTATTTTGAATCTGGTTTTGGACTGGATATTTTGATTTGATTCGGATCGGTTATATGATTCCTGGTTTTTTTCTCACCCCTACATTGACGTATGAGATCATGGGATCCACAACAATTAATTTCTGAATTGAAATTCCGCCTCGTCGCATTGAATATTGCGTTTATTTACAAGTTGAAATATAATATATATATTCGAGTACGGGGCTGGCTACCTTTCTCTCATGACCTTCGTATTCATGCGGTTGCAACTCAATTTTATATATTGATCCACAAACGCCAAGGGGAACAGGTTAATATTCCTGGTATATAGTCATAGGTTGATGATCTCGTTACTCGCAACATGAAAAAATAATTAACCATAGCTTATAGAATATTGCCCAAAATTATTCAATGTATTTTTTTTTTCAAACATCGAAATGCGAAATTTTACATAAGATACGATTAGTTATACTGCTATAGTACTTGCCCAAAAAAGGATTGTTTCCCAAAAAGTATATCATACTGCAACAATTTTATTAATTGGACGATGAAATTCAAATTCTTGGTGCCAAACCCTTCTGTGATACGATGAAACCAACTTACAACTGCAATATTTTGCATTTACAATTATTTCATAAGTAAAAAATGAATAGATACTCCAATGAGGAGTACACGCATGAAACGACGACAAATAAAAGGAGGAAGAATATCACTTTCACTTAATTTGGACCCAAAATCCGGTGCTAGGGACTTGCTGATGGTTAACGAAGCACATATAGAAACCTGACGGCGCAAGAACGGCGGACGGCGGGGTGACCACTCGGATCTCGTAATCGGTGGGCCCGACCTTAGGAAGCGTCCTGAACATCTGGGTGGTCAGCACCAGTAGCCTGTGGTTCATCGAGAGAGAATGCGTCCCAAACGCCGGCGAGACCATCGTCACCGTCAACATGTTAGGGTTCAGCTTCCCGGAGACCCGGAAACGCACGAGCAGAACCTGTCCGTACCCGATCACGGTGGTCGAGATCTTGGGGATCGTAACCTTGGGCCGCAACGCGTCGTTTTTCGCGTCCAGATAAGGCGGGTAGAAGGCCTCTAGACGGAGCTCGGTAGGGTAGAGAACTCCGGTGAATTCGTAGCCGGAGTGAGGGTTGCTTCCGGCGACCAGCACCCTTCCGTCGCGGAGCAAGGAAGCCGTGGAATGGTACATTCTCGGGATCGTGGTCGGAGTCTGGACCTGGAACCGTTTCCCGGCCAGGTTATCGGTTAGGTACATGACGGGGTTCAACACGGGGTCACGTCCGAGCTCCCACCCCGCTGCCCCGGAGCTCGCGCCGTTGATTATCAGGACGTTCCCGTTCGGGAGAAGCGTCATGTCTCCCACGACCCTCGGAAACGGCATCGTCTCCATGGCCCATTGCGGGTTCGCATCGGTGATTCTCATCCGCGCGCAGTTGTTTAGGGCTTTCACGAATGTGCCCTTCGATGCTTGGAGGAACGAGCCTTTCGGTGCACCTCCGCAGATTAGAACCTCGACAACGATGTTCTTCGAGTTGAGGTTCTTCAATGGAAGGAGAACAGAGGATCCCGTGCTCGGGTAGCTCCTCGGGTCCCCGCCTGGGATCGTTGGGTAGTTCTTGACAACGGTTTTGGTCTTGTAATTGTAGAGGATCGCTCGGTTGTTGGCGAAAATGAACAGGTTCCCGTCAGGACACAGGTAAACAAACGGGTACAAGTTGTTCAGAATGCCCTTGTCGTATGTCTGAGTGAGGAACGGCAAGTCGAACGTAGCACCGTTGGCTGCCGTTTTCGGATAGTACTCGTAGTTGTCCTGCCCGGTCCCGCCGATGACAATCTGCGTGTTGTCCGGGAGGAGTTGGTTGGTAGAGTACCATCTCTTGACATTGAGAGCGTTCGCGAGTTCCACCCAGTCACACGTCGGCCTGTTGCACGGGGTGAAGATCCTGACGACCCGTTCGCCCTTGTTGAATCCGCCGGTCTGAAACAAGCGGCCGTCGGGCATCACAGACCCCGACGAGCACCATGTGTCGGATTGGACCATGAGAGGCCTGAATGTATTGTCCAGGACATTGTACTCGATCGAATGGGCCGTGCAGTCGGTTTTCAAACACTTCCCTGCGGGCAGGGAAATGTTTGAATTCCCGAAATCGGTACGATCAAACATGATCACACGGTCGTTGTGGAGCAACTGCATGTGCATTGCACTGATTCCTACATTTTGTTGC
Source organism: Hypericum androsaemum (assembly GCA_963995505.1). Lineage (NCBI taxonomy): Eukaryota > Viridiplantae > Streptophyta > Magnoliopsida > Malpighiales > Hypericaceae > Hypericum > Hypericum androsaemum. The sequence continues at coordinate 1,351,596 of OZ023191.1, forward strand.
AGGAGAACCCACTTCCCCGGGAGTGCAGCCCCTCGGGTTAGGATCAGGTGATTTGGTTGGCCGGAATATATTAGGAGGAAGGAAAATAGAAAGTAAACGAGGAAAGATTTTTCAGACATTGTGTTTACAAAGATTTTATGCTTGTCCTAATTAGGGTTTATTGGAATGTTTCAGTGGATAATGAAAGTTGATGGGGTGGGGATGGTTTATATAGTATAAGCTCCAAGATTAGATTATTATCTCCCACACGTTTCCTGTAGCTGGTCGTTGAAAGAGACAAGGAGTTTGTTTATTAGTTTGAGAACAGGTAGGAAAATTAATTAGATGATGTTCAGAGGAAGAATGTTATATAATGTCGGGTAACCTATGTCATAAATAAAGTATAATTGGTCATTAAATCGACTAATATATTGGTATTCGAATATCATATGGTATAAAAAGTAAAGTTGGCTTAGAGAAAATAAAGTATTAAGTCGTTTGTCTCGTTTGTCTGTTGCATTTCTATACAGAGCTGAAGACTTTAGGATGGACATGACTGGTCCGAAGTTAGCAATTTTTAAAAGTATAAATTTTATTAATAATAAAATTCCTGAATATATGTACTTATTCAAAGTGAGTTTATTTTCCCAGCTGTAATTTAAGGTGACGAGCATAAATTGAACACCATGTCTAATGTCTCTTTCGGAGTGGATTCGGTCCTGGATGTGTAAAATACTTCAGGACCGTTCTCCGTTCTGGGAAATAAAATAGTTCGTCATGTTATGATAGAATAGTTCGCTCAGTTATGATAAAATAGTTTCATGGAACTGTTCCAAAAAAATCGGGACCCCGACTGGGATAAAAAGAGTTGGATAGAATGGTTCGCATAGTTATGATGAAATGGTAACTGATAAAATGGTTTCACGGATAAAAAGCGTTGCATAAAATGGTTCGCCCAGTTATGATAAAATGGTTCGTTCAATTATGATAAAATAGTTCACTCTCCAGAACCGTACTAAAAAGATCACTCCAGTACCAAATCTGGTCCGAATGCCTTTTCTTTTGATGGGAAAACCTTACAATTCGTAGTTACGTATTTATTCTCTAATAACTCAAATTTTAAAAAATAGACTGCATATTAACTTAAAGATCAAATATAATAATAAAAAAGGTTAGATCGGTATATTTTTCTGGAAATCCCGGAAGTCAATACCTACAATTTTCTCAACTCGGATATTGTTCCAATGATTGGTTGTTGTTGTTGCTGATAACCAAGTTGATGATTGGTTCCCAAATAATAAACCTAATATTGTGGTTGTTACATATTTTGATGAGTATAATACCGCGTTGTACCCATTAATTTAATCTTACCGTCCGATTAGCTGTACAATATATCCCTCCACGTCTAACGAAACTGTGGATTTCCATTGATAAGTTTCTTAAAATTGTGACAGCTTTTCTACCAAAAAAAAAATGACAGCTTTGAGAAAGCGACGGCCCAACATTCTCTGAAGAATTTGGAATTTGTCTCCGCATCTATGAACAGACGAAGTCGTGCTTGACCTCGTTTAATTATTTGATTATATTATGCTTAATTATACTCCTGTAATTACTATTTTTGGAAGATAAAAAAACAATCTACCAACTCTACCCTATTGATTCTCCGACCATAACTAGGCCGTGTGCGTATATTTATTATAAGTAGCTCCCAACCACTAATTCCTTTTGAATTTGCAAAATTTGGGTATTGACTATTGAGATGCTGGTATTTCGAATATATGTATTACGCCCCATATTGAACCATCTCTAAAACAAAATAAAAATTAATCTTGTATGTGTGAAAAGATCTTGCTGGCATGCCCAAGCCCGTTGTCCGTACGTTGCGCAGAGATTTGCAGCCAGAATTTTTCGGGCGTGAGGTCTAAATGGTGATGCGATGAGGGCACAACGTTAACGGAGCCGATGACTCCTTATCCAAGAGAGAATAAGAAAAGTTAGAGTAGAGATGGTTTAATATGGAGCATAATACTCTCACGGAGGAAGGTGAGATTGTAGAGGAGGGAGTGCATGAAGTTGTTGTTCCTTCTTCCTTTGGATGTGCAACAAAATGTTAGTGTAGGAATAGGCAAAATTTTGGAGCCTTCACTTGAGGCTATTGGTCAGGTTGATGTGACTAATATTGGAGGGTATTTAACTTGCTCGGTCCAGGAAGTTAGTGTTGATATTGCGCCGGCCTTGGCTCCTGCGCTATTTGCTGATCCTGGTGGATTTTTGCCTATCGAGAGGGTGGAGGTGGGAAGCATGCGGTGAGCAGTGTTTCTATTGTTAACACGGGCCCCAGCTCTGTCACTAATAGTCCTCTCTTGAATGTGGTTGTGGTTGAAACCAACAATGCCTTTGATGCTCTATGCGAAATGGAGAAGAGGAATGTGAGATTACTGAGCTCCTAGTGACTCGTTTGGAAGATAATGTTCACTTGTTGGTGATACCGGATGCAGCTACTCTACAGGTGGTGCCACGTACATCAAAGCGTACTAGAAAATCAACAGTAAAGACTTTATCTTTCTCAATCAATAAGAAGGCTTCTATTCAAACTGAAACTATCCTATTGCGAGGCCTCTTAGCCCAGGCAAATCAGACGATCAAATCTCTTATACCCTCTCCTCCTAAAGTTGATATTGAACAAAGATTGGCTGAGAGGGCTATAAAAACTTGGGAGGTGGTGAAGTATATTGGTGCAGAATGGGATGGTGAGCCGACGACGGTTCTAAACATTGTTAAGCAGGCTGCTGTAAAGCCAACATGTTTAGAGGTGTTGGACCCCCAATGGTCATTTTCATGGTTATTTGGTTTGCCAACACACTCTCTAATTAGTATGGTACTTTTGTACTATTTGATGTAATTTTGAGATATATATATATATATATATATATATAGATGGCTGGGGTCCATCTTTGTTATGGCAGGAATAAATCCTGTGAATCCATGGGAAATACGTACAATGGTACGTATGATTTTGTAATAGCCTTTGTGGTATGAAGTCGTTGAAGCCGTTGTGGTATGAAGTCGTTGAAGCCGTTGTGGTGAGAAGTCTTTGGAGAGTTTGTTCAGGGGAGGTCGAAGAAGCCGGCTCCATCATCTTCATCGAGGGAGATGAAGGGCTCCTCCTCGTCTTCTCCTTCCGTTGCGCAGGGCGATGAAGAGGCGTTGGAATGGGTCTTTGTTACTTGGCTCATTATGGCAAAGTAATCCTTCTCTGTGCTGGCTGATGCCAGCATTGCCTGGATCTTCGCCTTCTGGGCCAGAAACTGTGCGATACTGTTGTCAATGGCGGTGTGCTTTGATTTTCCGACGGCGTTGTCTTTGAACCACTTGAGAACTATTTCTGTGGTCAGTTTCTCTTCCGCTCGGAAGGCGTTCCACCATTTTACCTTGAAGCGGCGGACTAACATATTGACATCAGTCCGATCGTCATAAGGGGTAAATTCATAGTGCCAGGTGCATACCCATGGAAGGTAGAACTTGGCGCAAAATAATAACAATGGGCCAAATGGCTTTTCAATGGCCGAAGGGTTGTAGCGGGCTTTGAAAAGGTTGTAGCATCCAAGAACGTCATCCGTAAGGATGGTTAAGGAACAACCATAATAACTCCACCAGGTAAGGAACCATAATGGAAGATTGAGACAATCAAATGGCTGTCTGAAATAGAACAGCCATGTGTGGGTCATTTTAGCATTTTGGTTCAGGAAAGCATTGAACCAGGCATTTTGGTAGTCCCAGTAGCTGTATAGGGTGCTATGGGTGGTGTTTAGGGTCAGTGGTAGGTGCTTTGGTTTGTGCAAGGGTTGTCCTTGTAAGGATGTCCATTGTGATGGATGTATGACTTTTGCAATTTGGCAGGTTGAATAGGCTGGGGAGGCTTTATCTGTGTTGCTATAGAAGTGCCTGACTTTGATGGAGTCAGTGTGTTCTAATATGGCAGCATAGTAGGCTTGTGTTTTGGCTATGTCTGAGGGGATAGAGTGTTGGCCAGGAGGGAAAGTTCTTGCTGCGGCAATAGTTGGGTCGTTTTGGTTGTAATCTCGTTCAACAGACACAAGAGATTGGGTTTGGGGTTTGTGGTGATAAACAGCTCTTGGTTGGTTACGGGGAAGAGGTTGGGTTTCAGAAACGATTGTATGGCTAACGTTAGGGGAGGTCATTTGGGTGTTGGTTGTTGGGGCTTGGGAATTCTGGGAGAGGCGTTGGAAGACCTCAACAAATTCAGTCGGGTAAACTGGATTGTTTTGGAGTTCAAGTAACCATTTTTGCACTTCAGTGCTGCTTTCGGATCCCCTGCGAAGGGCAAGGGGAAGTTCTTTATGTTCGTCATCTTCAGTAATAGCGGCCCAAGTTCGGGCTGGCTTTGAGGAGGATGAGGCAATACTTTTGGCTTTGCTCCCTTGGGAGCTTTTTGGTGGCATAACTGGCTACCTATTTGTCAAAAACTCTCGCGTTAGGAAATCAGGTAGGGAATTGCTTTCTCCTTTAATGTATTCAATGTCAAAATAAAAAATACTTAAAATAGCTTGCCAGCGAGCAAAGATGTGCTTGGAGGCAATATTTTGAACATCTTTTTGAAGAATATCTTTAGCCGCTTGGGCATCTATACGTAATAAAAACTTTTGGTTTAAAAGATCACTTTGAAACTTTGTAATACATAATACAATGCTCAAAATCTCTTTTTTGATTGTTGGATACTTGCGCTGAGTATCATTCCAATGTGCTGAAGTGAATGATATGATATGTTCATGATCATGGGGGCGTTGTTTCAATATGCCACCGTAACCTAAATCTGAGGCATCAGTTTCAACTATCTTGAAAGCAGATGGATCAGCTAAATGTAAACAAGGAATGCTTTGAACTTGACTTTTAATGCGTTGGATTATACTAGTATGAATATCTGTCCATGGCGTAGGGTTCTTTTTAAGCCGATCATGTAAAGGTTTTATGATGCGGTTGATGTTGGGAAAGAATTCTAAAACATAGTTTAGAGATCCAAGAAAACGTTGGAGTTGAGTTTTGTCCAAGATTTTGTCAGGAAATTTGGACGCAAAAGTAATGGAGCGTTCGATTGGGGTAATCGTCCCTTGGTGGATGTAATGACCAAGAAAACGAATTCTTGTTTGGAACAAAACGATTTTGTTTTGGGACAAAACAAGACCATTTTTCTTTACGACATTATAAAAAGCATGTAAATGTTTGAAATGTTGTTCAATTGATTGGGAATGGATCAAAACGTCGTCAATATAGACTATGCAGAATGATGAAAATGATGCAAATATGTCATTCATGACGTTTTGAAATTCGCTTGGGGCGTTTTTTAAACCGAATGGCATAACGTTCCATTCATACTGGCCAAAAGGAACAGTGAATGCAGTCTTATACCGATCCTTTGGATGAATCTGTATTTGCCAAAATCCAGATTTCATATCAAATTTTGAAAAGATGAAAGAGTTATGAAGGCGATTGAGTAAGTCTTTTTTGTTGGGAATTGGATACCGAATCCATTGTAAAACAGCGTTCAAAGGTTTGTAATTGATAACGAGGCGAGGAACACCTCTTTCAATTTCAGAGTTTTTAACAACATAAAATGCTGCGCAACTCCAAGGTGATTTTGATTTAGAAATCAAACCCTTGTTTTCTAAATCATTGATTTCTTTTCTACAAAATTCAACCATTTCAAAGTTCATTTGAATTGGTCGGGCTTTTGTAGGGATTTGGCGTTCTGAAAACGTTGATTCATAGGGAAGTTCAACCACGTGCTTCTTGCGATCCCAGAAAGCAGTAGGCAAATCAGAACACAAATTAGTTTGAAGTTTATTTTTAAAACAAACAATTTGGTTTTGAAGAGCGAGATCTTCAAGTTGTCTTGAAATTCGTTGCAAATGAATATGATGTTTTGTGTCAATAAGATCATGTTCTTTAGAAGAAATTAATGAGTTTATGTGATGTTGTTTTAATAAGTGTAATTCTCGTGTTGTTGGTTTTTGTAAAAATGGGAAAAACAATGTTTTGGAAGTTGGTTTTTTAATTTTAAAAATAATGCCATCATGGTTAACTGTGTAAGGGGTGATTAAGTTAATAAAAGGTGTTCCAATAATGACAGTATGGTTCATGTTGGAAACGAGTAAAAATGTAGTTTTGATGCAAGTGTCATTGTTTTTGATAAAAGCATCAGTTTTCTGTGTGATCAACATTTTTGAATTGTTGGCAGCAGAAAGTTTTTCATGTGTACGATGTAAAAAGCGTTTAGGCACTAAACCATCTTTGATGCAATTTAAATCAGCACCCGTATCAAATAAGGCAATAGTATTAAGTTGGAAATTATCAGAAAATTTGATAATAAGTTTAATGAGGTACTTTCGAGAAGTGACCTGTTTCAAAACATGTAAAAATTCATTGGAATCAGGTTGAAGCAGAAAATCATCATCTGAGTCGCTGGAGTTTGGATCGATAGGCTGTTTGGTTAAAAGGTTTTGGAGGACAGTACTTGTTTCCTGATGCTGTAAACGTAAATCTTTGAGCTCAGTTTTAATGAGCTTGATTTCCGTTTGTAGCTCTGGAATGCTGGGAATATTAGACTTCTGAACTTGCTTCTTTTGAAGGATGCGAGTCAGATCATAAGTCTTTGGAGGGATGGTGATGGAAGTTGAAGGGCCTTCATCAACACTGTTAAGTATTTTAGATAAATAGTCCTTGCGTTTGGTGGGATCTTCGATTTCATTTGCCATGGCGAGTAAAAACTCTTGGTCTTTAGTCAAAACACATATACTGTGTTCCGAATCAGACGAAGATGAAGAATGGATAAGTTCATCTAATTGGTCAGAGTCTTCCGAGACTGAGTCAGGGTCGGAAGAAGAATCGTTAATCAGAAGGGTGGATATTTGGGCAATAATATCAGGATCAATGTTTAAGGCATGAAGTTTTGTGTGTATGCGACAGTGCCGGGCGATGTGTCCTTTTTTGCCACACTTGTGACAAATAGTATCCTTGAAGCGGTCATCCGTTGGCGGACGATCACGTCTATAGGACTTCTTTTTGTCGTTGTCTGGAAAACGTCTTGAAAAGCATTTTTTGAGGTGAGAGTCCTTATTACGCTTGTCAGGTCGTTTGTAATAGGAAGATCTTTTATGATGAGAAGGCTTGGATGAGGAAGGGCAATTGCAATTCTTGGAATTAGGAACTCGAGAAATATCAAACTGTTGACAAAACGATCCAAGTTCTTGTTTCGTTTGCCTTAACTCACGCTTGATATTTTTCTGTAACTTTAAATCTTGACAGATTTGGAGTCCCTGTTGTTGTGTTATGCTGATGAGCTCACCATAGGTAAGTGCTGCATAGTCAATAGGGGTTCCATGGGAGGCTTTACGAGTTCGTCTGACCTTTTCACCTAGCATGAACGGAAGACCATCAATGAGCTTTTCTTTCCAGAAAGGCTGATTTGAATCTTCGCGAAGCATTACCCTGGTGAGGAAGGTGTTTTTATAATGCTGAAAATCACTCAACTTGTGACATTTCAAGTTGGAGAGAAGTTCGGCATTTTTATCTTTAAGGTGAGACGAATCACCGATGAAATGAAGTGATATGGCAAAGATAAGAGATGAAACCGCATCTTGGATCGGTTCATTGTTAGAAAGAACTAACGAATGGTTCTCATCACGTTGAAGGCTTTCTAGGATTTCTTTTTGTTGAGTCTCAGTGAGGTAATAGTCCCACCAACCTTTCAGTTGGCCGGAGAATCCCGAAATGAGAATCTCAGCAATGGATTTGTCAGATATGGTCGTCTGGGTTTTGTAGGCGTTGGCGGCCATGGTCATTTGTTGGAGTAAACTGAGAATGTTATACTCTGTCATGGCATCAATGTTCCATTCGTAAATGGAATTAGCATTGAACTTAGCCTGGTTTAGGGTACTGGGCTTTTGTTCTATGGCAATGTCTGGACCCGGAACAGGGATGGACTGTTGGGGCCAGTGAAGGTAATGGATCATGGGGGTGGTAGATGAGGAAGATGATCGGTTGGATTCAGAATCGGAATCTTTGTCAAGGGTGTGGATGGTGTTGGGTTGCGTGAGAGGAGTATCAGGGGCGATGAGAGGAGAGGGAGGGGTGAGATCAATACTGGATATTTGCCTTTGCAAAATATCAGCAAAATCTCTGTTCTCCTGGATTTGGCGTGTGGTTGTTTGGGAGACCTTAAAAGGTCTAAAAATGGGTTGTTGTGGTTTAGATACAGGTGGAGGGTCAGGAAAAGACGATGATAGGACTTGAGAAGATGGGAGATGTCCTTCAATGCGTTCCAGTTGTTTTCCTATAGTACTCAGGTGAGTATTACAGAAATTGTTCTGGGCAATTATTCGTTTTGAATTTAAAAGGACGTCATCTGTTGGGGTCTTGTAGGGAGCGGCTTCTATGGGATTATTGGCAATATTGAGATTAATTTGTCTCAGAGGGGGGTGAGGGGATGATATTGTTTCACCATTCGTGGTATCCCATTGTTCGCGATGACGTTGGGCACGTTGGGCACGAGTGATGGGATTTGCAGTTTGGGTCTTGGAGTTATAACTGTCAATCATCTCTTGTATACAAGTAGGCATTAAGAATTGTTCGAACCAGTCAAAGAATAAGATCTGGCAACGATATTCTGTAATCCACTCATAATAAGAGGTTTGAACTCCATCACGTTCAGGTTTTAAAAAGTTCCGAAAGAACCATTTGACCTTTCTTTGGTTATGAGGGGCGTTGAAATCAGATCGGAGAAAATCCTTATCGATCTCGAAGGGGGCTTCAAGAACGTTAAGTTCATTCCGATATATATATATATATATATATATATATATATATAAATAATCCACTTACAAAAAAAAGGAGCATAATACCTATATTCAAAATGCCACAGAAGTTAACGGAACTATACTGAGATGAGGAGGAGTATATTTCAAAGAGTGGGTTAGCCTTGAAGAGGGAAGGAGGAGGGAAGCGGGCTGAATGGAGCAAAGGTAAAAAGGAGAAAATGTTAATGTCTAAGATACAATCTATCTGGTGCTTCCCAAGAAATATGTACTAACAACACTACACGTTTCCTTGGTCTGTACTAATTGAAACTTTAATTATGACTCAGTTGGAATCGACCAAAAGAAAAAAAAAAAAAGGGTGATTGGGCGATTTTGGTGCGACTAGAGTTTTCAACGCTTCACGGTGCCGCCGCCGGCCCTTGCCACTTCGGCGGGGCCATGGCTAGGCTGGCGCCAGACATTGGAGTGGCGGCGCCCCTTTCAACACCGTCGTATGGCTCTTCCCACGTCGGCTTAGCCTTGTTCCTGGTTTTGGATCCCTTTTAACCTAGCCCAGCGGCTGGTTTTTTCGCTTCTGCCCCTTCCACAATCACCCCGGTGATCTCCAAGGAGGCGACTTCATGGCCCCTCGATCATGGTCATGTGCAGTCGACAACGGCTGCTCCCTCTCCTCCTCTGTTAGGGGTGGATGCCTCGATTCAAGCGGCTCTCTAAGTTGGCCTATTTTCTCTCATACATCAGATCTATGCTTCTCTTCCCTCCCCTCTCGATTACCCTCCTCAGGCGCCGAGCGTTGGAGACACGGAGGGTGTAGGTCTGTCCGTGGTTGATAATGGCCACCTGTTGACCTTGATGAATGCGACATGCGGTGTATAAATCGGAAGAAAGGCAAACCCACATTAGATCCTATCTCGCAATTTGTTTCCATATCAGATGCCGCTGCCTCTGTAGCCGCGGCTATTCCCTCTGAGGTCCATGTCTTTAACTCATCGACGAAAGCTAATTCAGACAAAGGATCATCATCGTATGCGGATTACGTACGTTTGCAGGATGAGGCATGGCGGAACAATGATAATTTTATTCAACCCATCCTCGAAGGAGATCGTGTCTCGGTTGTTTTAAATCAAGAACATTCAAGAGTTTGTGAATCTTTTGGTAGTCATGCGTTAATTAGGAGATTAATTATGCCAAAAGTTTCGAAGCCATGCAGTTCGTTTAATCTTCGGCATATAGTTGAGAACTGTTGGAAGATCAAAGCTTGTACGATGCTCCCTTTTGGTTTAGGTTACTTTGGATTCCATTTTAAGACTAATCAAGATAAGGATGGAGTTTGGAGCTCTAAAATCTGGAAGCTCCGCTACGGGACCCTCTACTTGCAACATTGGGTCCCTTTTTCAAGCCTTCTCGAGTTTCATCCACCTTTGATGCACTGGCTGCGAGGACATGATACCTCTTGCTGTCGTAAAGCTGAGGAGGGCGGATGCGAAACTGCGTGGTTCCAAACAGATCACGTCATATTTGGATATGGGCGAAGCTGATTATACGCCTGATGATAGTTTCGTGCCCATCATGACAAGATCCAGGATGAAGAAAATGACGACTTCACCAGGGGCACTAGTTATCCAATAGGGTAGAGCTCATGTCTACCCGATTGTGGTTATGGCAACGGGTTAGCTATTGTTTAGTTAACCGTTTAGGCTATTAGAGTTTATTTAAGTTTCTTTTTCTATCTTTACTCACCATTTCTGTATCATTTTCTTTTTCTTGATTAATAAAAGTTCCGTAATTTAGTTTAAAAAAATACATCTAATTTTATTTGTTATTAAATAGTTATTTATTTTCTCATATTTTGATATTTAGTGCGTAGGGCACTTTTGATATAGTGCACTTGTGCATAATTGACAAACCTTTTGCTAGGTAGTAACACATAAAAAAAGATGAATACAATTTATTCTTAATATTTTGAAAATGTTACAATTTCAAAATTAACGTAAATCAATAATCAGAAAATGAAAAAATAACATTCATGGACTAAAATTCGTAAAAAATTAATGTAGGTGTGTATTTTACCCGAGAATTATGTCAATTTTAACTCCGTTAATTTAAATCCGGTTGTTGCTTCCGTGGCCCATATTACAGAGACTGGATTGAGTAGAGATTAAAGAAAATTTGTCCACAGGTGAAGACTAGCACAGTCCCCACCAAATCCGCCCTCCATATTACATGTGCTGCACTTTTCTTTCAAATCTCATGATTCCTTTCTGGACAATCATCGCTTGCAAGATTTTTCAAAACCACAAAGCTGCTGGTCCAGCTTAATTAGGCTCAATTATACCTTGGCCTAAATAACACGGGCCACAGGTTCTGCTTAAGCCCACGAGGCTTCTAGGATAGCTTACCCCGTGATGATTAGTAGTAGAAATATGTCACTAAAAAAATAATTAATTTCTTTTTTATCAACATATAACTTAACCTCCTTAAAAAAAATATAACTCAACCCGATCCAACTCACGGTGACCTGATTCAACAATGTCACCAAATAAATAATTAATTTATCTCTCATTCACATATGATATATAATCCATGGTTTTAAAAAATACAGTCCGACCAGTGGTCTAACCAGTTGGACTGTGAATCGGGCACAAGAGCGGGTCATTTTTAGGCTTTTGACCGGGTTCTGTACTAACCGGACCAAATCTGGTCGGACTGGCCGATTTTGAGGTCCACCCTGGCAGGTTGAATCCGGTTCGTACAAAAAAGGGTGAAATTGACTTTTTTGGGTGGTTTTCGAGGAAAAAAATTGATTTGACAAGTTTATAGAGTAATAAATAAATAAATAAGTAGATTTATAGAGTAGAGAGATAAAAAATTAAGTCTACTTTTTTTTGTATGAAAAATAAGTCTATTTTAACTTACATACATATATATATATATATATATATATATATATATATATACATATATATAGATATATACATATGTATATATATATATATATGTATATATATATATTATTTAAAATTTTAAAAATAAATTTTTTTTGGTCTCATCGGCCGACCTGGAAAACGGTAGAAATTTCGGGTCGTAGCTCTGGGCCGGGTTTTAAAACCATGCTATAATCAATTTAAGTTTACATATAAATTAGGAAAAAGTCTCATTTAATCCATGTGGTTTCACGTTTTTAGAATTAAGCCAATTTGGTTTCAAATTGAGAATTTAGTCTCATGTGGTTTACACACATTTTCCCAGCAGGTCCAGAGTAGCTGCCCGGCCAAATATGCTCGAAACGGTACCCTTTTTGTGCCGACATGGTTGACACGTGACAAGTGATTGGGTTAAGTTGACGATTACGTGTCGTCTGGTAAATTATCCTTTCGGTTCCAAATTTGTTTATATTTTTTCAAAATCCCCCTCTTCTCCCCCCTCCCATCTCTCTCCTATTTCCACCCTTCTACATACCCTTCTGCTCCCTCCTCTCCCTCTATAATCGCCATCTCTCCACCCTCCTCTCCCTCTCTCCTCCATCACCACCATCTCTCCACCCTCCTCTCCTTCTCCATCTTCCTCTCTCCAATCAGAATTGAGGAAAAAATCAACATGGAACGAATTGAAAATAACCTAATTAAGAAAGGAGGATCAAACATACCGGAGGCCTTTAAATTTACATGATGGGTTTCACACCAACAAGCCGAAACAAAACCATGACAAGAAAAGGAAATAAAGGGAAAAAAAGAATAGGGGAAAAGATCAGAAGCAAAATGAAACCAAGGAATCTAGGGCTGACCCTGAATTTGACTAGGAAGGGGAGAAAATCAGTCAAGGGAGGAAAAAACAAGGATTCTCCAAATATAGGTGAAAGGTTGAGAACCAAAAATCCTCACCAACCAAAAGATCCTATTTCTTTCTCTCTCTCTCCAAAAGATCCTCACTTTCCCATATCTTTACAAATCCAATATGGAATTATTTCAAAAGATTGTGTTTTACTGTTTTCTTATGTTTATTTCAATTCCTGTTTGTTTAGGCTGGTGAGGTCGTCCGCCTCTTGCATCTGTCTTCGGTTGTCTTGTTATTTTTATGTCTTTTCGATTATTTTCTTTTGCTTGGATCTGTATTGGTTCGATCTGAGATCCGTTCAGATTTCGAATCCTTTTCGTTTGTCGCAGGTAGAGAATCCTGTCTCGGTTGAACTCGTTCAACCTTGGCTCTCATTTGCATGCATCTTGTATGCATTCAAATGCCCACGAGGTTTTACCTTGTGGTTTTTAGCCGTAGCTTGTCTTGGCATAACTTCGCTTCGGTCGTTAGCTGTCGTAGCTTCTCGACTGCCCTTCGCTTCCACCCGTGCTACTCTGCTGACTTCGGTTTGGTTTTATTTATCTGTTCGGTGCTATCGTTATTTGTCTATATATTTTTCTTTTCTCGTTCTGTAACCCGTTTATATTAATATAGGCTTTGCGCCGTCCTTCTAAAAAATATGGAATTATGGCCATAAAATGTATAAATCAGGATCAGAAACCCAAAAGAAATAGTGCTTGAGCTTATCCAATGTCCAGCATTTGAATGCACATAAAATATAAGCAAATGAATACCAGGGTCGAACGAATTCAAAAAAAATAAGATTATTCATCTGTATCATCAGGAAATGTGATGATGCATTTTTTTAGGTGTGAAGATTTAGTCATTGGTGGTGAAGGGTTTGCTGTGGCGAAATCGACCCAGGTGGTTTGGTCTTGAAGGCTTTTTGGCGTAATTATTTTGGGTGTGAACTAGGTACCATTTATCTTAGTTTAACTGTTGATAGATTTGTATCTAGGTTTTTTGGTGTAATCAATTTTAGAGTTTTTTTGAGGAGTAATAAATTTTAGGGAAAAGTCCACTTTAGTACCCTGTGATATAGCCCAAAATTACTTTAGTACCCTGTGGTAAAAAACTGTCCAATCGAGTCATACTTATTCCAATTAATATCAAAAAGGTTCACGGGCAGCTGCTCGGACCTGTCCGGGCATGCCCGAACACTGCCCGACCAACTTGGCTAGCCACGTCACCAATTTTTGATGACGTGGTGCCACGTGGTCATTTATTCTCTCTCTTCCCTCTCTCTCCTCCTCCTTCTTCTTCTTCCTCCTCCTCTTCTTCTTTCCAAAAACAAAATCCAGAAAAAATTGAAATCAAAAGGCTCCAACTTTTTATGATTATACCCTCCAATCCCCAATTCGAGGAAAACCTAGAAGGTTCTTCGACGACATGTAGGCTTCGGCTTTGGCGACTTCGTCGATCGTGCTGGACGAGAGAGAGGAAGAAGCAGCGGACAACTTCCCCTTCCTGGGGGGTTCGCGGATGGAGGTTGGGGATGACCAGGGACCGGGAATCGAACCACACAACGATCGTCAACACTCGCCTCCACCGTCCATAGTCTGGCCACCAGACTCGCCTCCGCCGTCATCTTCCTCGGAACTCTCCTCTTTGTAGTCTGACCGGGGGTGAGGAAGAAGCAGCGGTCGCCAGAGTCTCCAAGTAGCCCACTTCATCAACGAGGAGTCTCCAAGCAGCTACATATTCCCGCGCTTCCCCTGGGTGTACTCCGTTTGGGAGCTTGAAGACTAGCGGCGCCGAGAAGTTCAACCTCATGACATCCTTCGCCGGTGACTTTGTTAACCTCCACAACCTCGTCTCCTACCTCAAGTGCCCCGTCCCCTTAACAATTAATTTCGTAATTACCAATCCTCAATTTTGGAATCGGACGAACCCTAAATTCTAATGGTTGGGAATCATGTGGAATCCCCAATTTTAGAGCACTCAATTGGACCGAAGAAGCCATTTGCACCAAACCCTCAATTAATTGCAACACGTAAACATCAAATCGTTGAATTTTTTTAATGTAACTCACGTGAAGTTTGTAGTCGACGGTGAGTAGAAACACAATTTTTGGTGGAGGAGGAGGAGGAGGAGGAGAGGAAGAGAGGGAAGAAGATGGATGTCCACGTGGCGCCACGTCATCAAGTTTTGGTGACGTGGCTGGCCACGTAGTCCGGGCAGGGTTCGGGCGGGTCCGGGCAGCTGCCCGAGGACCTTTTTGATGTTAATTGGAATAAGTATGACTCGATTGGTCAGTTTTTTACCACAAGGTACTAAAGTAATTTTGGGCGATACCACAGGGTACTAAAGTGGACTTTTTCCTAAATTTTATTTATAAAGAAAAATCATCAGGAAAGGTACAACCCTAGCGAAAGCAAAACAGAAGGCATCCTCGTCGTAATAATTTGGGCCAAAGATGTTGGACCAAAAGCCCAACAAGTTGCATGTCGCATCATCTAGTACTACAAAGCTGGAGTCTTACGTGTTTGAACAAACGTCTGAAGTTCTCAAAAACAAACGTGTGATTTTTTTTTTGTCATTACTTAGACAAACGTGTGATCTATCGTAAATTTTAAAAATAATAAAATTTTAATCGTATATCAAGTCATACATATGACATGATCATAGTAAAATGCATTTCTCTGAAGTAGCGATAATTCCAGACCATTTACTTAAATTCAAAACATACAAAGTTCTACAAAATACACAATAATAGAATGCATTCATAAGTGGATAAATTAACAGAATGCTAGTTTGCTTAGTATAAGCAAACAAATATACAATTTTGAATATGGTGTCTAATGCAGCCCAAATGAGGTACCCTAACATAATAACACACATCCATTATTTGATCTGAATCCATGTTCCCAAGCTCGGGATTTCTCGATGAACCACGAACAACATATAGTATCCGGAGGGTGCAAGGGTAGCTGAACTCGGTGTAGTTACTCGAACATCATACGTCGATGGTCCAAATACGGTCACTTGTTGGTTCTCGAGAATAAGCAACCTATGGTTCATTGCAAATGAATGTGTGGTGAACGAGGGTGCAACCATTGTCACGCCTACCAAATTTTGATCCAATCCGCCGGCGACATGAAACCTGATCACTAAATCTTGTCCGTGACTAACTTGGACCGTAGATGTGGGAGACAAAATTCTTGGTCTCAGTGGATTAAATTGTGGATCTAAATATGAAGGGTAAAATGCCTCTAGGCTTAGCTCGGTTGGGAATAGGACTCCTTTGAAAGAATAGCCCACATGTGGGTTACTACCACCAACTAGGACACGACCGTCTCGGATCAAGATCGCGGTCGAGTGGTACATCCTAGGGATCGTGGTCGGGTTCTGAGCCTCGAACCGCGATGCTTGGGCATTACTGGTCCGGTACAAGACTGGGTTTAGGACCGGTTCCCTCCCATTTTCCCACCCGGCGGTTCCGGAACCCGCGCCATTGATGATCAACACGTCGCCGTTTGGGAGCAGCGTCATGTCGCCCATGACTCTACCCAGTGGCATGCTTTCCATCTCCCATTGCGGGTTCGGGTCAGTGATCCTGATCCGGCCGCATGTATCCAACGCTCTGACAAAAATACCCTTTTTTGCCTCAAAAAAGGAGCCTCTCGGTGCGCCCCCACATACCAGAACCTCGGCCTCGGCATTGGAACCGGTTTGTAACCTAACCGGAAGCAAAATGGCTGAACCGGTACTCGGGTAGCTCCTCGGGTCACCCCCAGGTATGGTTGGGTAACTCCTGACCACCATATTCAGCTTGTAATCCAACAGAATGGCTTTGTTATTAGCGAAAACAAACAAATTCCCATCAACATTTAGAAACACAAAAGGGTAGAGATTGTTCTCACTCCCCCGGTCATTGGTGTGACTTAGGAAGGGCAAATTAAACACACCCGAGGAGGCCACATTTTTAGGGTAGAACTCGTAATTAAACTGCCCTCTCCCGCCAACAATTATCTGCCTGCCATCTGGCAAGATGTGATTGGTCGAATACCATCTCCGGTTCTTAAGCCCGTTCCCAATCTCCACCCAGTCGCAACTCCCGTTACTACAAGGAGAGAAGACCCTAATCTTGTGGTCCCCATCATTGAACCCGCCGGTCTGGACCAAACTGCCGTCTTGGGTCGCGGCTCCCGAGGAGCACCAGACGTCGGTCTGGACCGTGAGAGGCCTGAACGTGTTGGCCGCGACATCGTACTCCACTGAGTGGGCGGTGCAGTCGGTTCTCAGGACGAGTTCGGAGGGGTCGTCCCGACATTTCCTATTGGGAAGGGACAGGTTTGACCTGCCGAAGTCGGTGCGGTCAAAGATGACGACGCGGTCGTTGTGTAGGAGCTGCATGTGCATGGCTGTTATTCCTATGCTGTCTTGTAAGAGCTTCCATTGTCCACCACTACCGCCGCCCAATACGACGCCGTGCAGGAACCAGCTCGTGGATAAAATAATTAACAAGAGACAAGGAAGAACTGAAGTTTTCATGTCGTGGGTGTGACCAATTTTCTTTTAATTTTAATTGGATGGGTAATTAATTTTGGGTGGAGTATAAATAATTGAATATGTTAGTTACTTATATATAGTAGAAGGAGAAATTCAATTGGCGGAATTGATCAGTAGGCGAAGCTCATCACATGCACGTTTGCTCTTTTAGTGTGACGTTACGTACGGGAAAATCGATTGCCCTAATTGCACCTTTGATAAGAAATAATGATAAGTTTCAGATAATTCGTTAACTTTCTAGATGAGTTGAAAAGTATTCCGTGTTAGGTGTTAATTAGGCTAACATCGGACGTGTAGTTTTCAGTGGGCTAAATGAGGGGTTTGGATCTGACACGGGAAGGGTGATTCTGTTCCCACACGTAAAAGGGGGAGACAAGAGCAAAAAGAGAAAAAGTTCATTTTTCCAGACGTCCCTCCTACGTGTTCCAACACTTCCCCTTTTTTATATTTTGTCTTGTTCATATATTATATTAAAATAAATCAAACTGATATATTATTTAATTTTTTATTATAAGTATTAATTAATATTAATAATTTTAACATAACAGATTATGCTATTTTATCATAATCGAGCGTGCCATTTTACGTGTCGAGGCATACCATTTAATCATAATCAGACCTCCCATTTGATTAATTATTTAATTTATTATAAATTTTATTAAATATTATTCTGACATACCATTTAACAAAACCTAGGTTACCATTTGAGATAACCTGGACATGCTATTTGATATAATCCGGACATGCCATTTGAAATAACGTGGGTATGCCATTTGATATAACCTCGGCTTGTAACTCGGTCGACTATTAACTTCAAACATATTTTTGACATCTTTCCACTCCGAATTTAGAGAAGTTATAAACTACAAAGTTGTAGATATACGTCTCAGCTTTGCACAACAACTTAAATTACCTCAATCAGACTCTAAAGTAAGAACTTGTGGTCTCCCAACCAAAATCTGTTCTCATAGCTTAATCAACTCTTGAATTCAAACATATTTTTGATATTCTTTTATTCTTAATTTGGAGAAGTCATAAACTACAAAGTTGTAGATATATATCTCAGCTTCATATAGTAACTTGAATTACCTCAATTAAATTCCGGAGTAAGAACTTGTAGTCCCCCAACCAAAATCTATTTTTGTAACTCGATCGACTAATAATTTCAAATATATTTTCAACATGATTCTACTCTGAATTTGGAGAAATAATAAACTAAAAAGTTATAGATATATGTCTCAGCTTCATATAAAAACTTGAATTACCTTAATCAGACTTTGGAGTAAGAACTTGTAATCTCCCAACCGAAATCTATTTTTATAACGTGATCGATTCTTGATTGCAAATATATTTTTAACATCCTTCCACTTCGAATTTGGAGAAGTCATAAACTACAAAGTTGTAGATATATATCTGAGCTTCACACATCAACTTGAATTACCTCAATCAGACTCTAGAATAAAAATTTGTGGCTCTCCAACCAAAAAATCAAAATGAAGGAAAAAATAAGAGAAGATTAAAAAAACAAAAAAGCCTAAAAATGTCCCCTTAAACATGCGGGCCACGTCAGTCGTTTGATCTTGGCCATGACCCGTGGACAACCTAAATTTTTTCCCCGCTGCACAGATTAGGTGTATTAGTGCCCGCTCCAAATTCGCCGCCCTAAATGAGTGCACCTTTAATTTTTTGTTATAGATTTAATCATTTCGATTCTTGATTTTAATGAATTCAAATTTTATCAAAAAATAAGATGCATCGGAGATGTAGTTTTCAACAGGCCGAATGAATGAGTGCACGTTAAATTCTTGGTTCGGGATTGAAGCAACTTTTGCTTTTAAATTCACGTACCCGGCCGATATGTGGAATTTTGTAATCCATACAAGTGAATGGAGTGGAGTGAAAGAGTCCCTTCTCAATAACTAATTGATCCTTCTCAAAAAGAAAAAAAATTAATTGATGAGACCGATCAGTTATATCAAAATGATAAAGAACATTCGTGAATTAAGGCGAGGAGGTGTATAAATGTGGAAATTAGTAGTAGTACTCGGCCCAAACAATTAACAACCAAAGTGAAAACAGTCATGAATAAATTTATCAAGAGAGACAGACCTCTGAATAACTGAAGAAGTCTAGACTATCATAGGAGACAGCTAGTGAGGCGGCAATGCGATGCCCATCGCGTGAACATACCTAAGCGGATAACTGTTTCAAAATTGGGTAACAATTTTGACATTTAGTCATAGGCAAAAAATTGTCACGAAAGATTCTGATTTTATCAGGTGTTTTATATATTCCACCAAAAAAAACCTAGTACTCTAGTGCTCTTCATCATTGTAGTTGATGCTGAAATCTGAACTATTAAACATGTTAAGACATATGTACTTTTTATAGATAAATTTTTTATACTAATAATTACAAATATCAGGAATTCAACCTTCAACCATCGTCAATTTTTATATACTTTGTGTCATTAGGCTAAGTATCTTTTGGCATATTAGTTTATGATGTATTTATACCAAAATATTTCCCAAATATAGTGTGTGAATATATATATATTGTTTGTCACGTGCATAAACAATGTATAATTTCAATAATTGGGCATTTATAATTAATGTCTTGAGGGGTATATAACCTATTTTTCATCTGGATAATAAGAACATGCGCCCGTCGTTTTGACGGGAACCCCTATCAATCACGTCTCCTTCCTTAGTGTGTGGTTAAGTAGCTCTTCTGCATCCTTTCATGGAAGAGATCAGATTACGCTACGAAGAAAAAGCTGTCTTTAATTTGGATCTATTAGTTAGCTTCTTTTCTACAAGAAATCGGACTTACCAGATAACTTATGCCCATCCAATTGCTATAACGTTGGGACAATGTCTGCGTAGTGCATGAGCTTAATCAATAATAATCCACGTTTAACACAATTTATAGCTATTTTTTTAATGAAACAGTAAATTTACATATTAACAAACTGTACAGTCAAAAAACATCCATGGATCTATACATTTGTTACTAGTACCACCTTGACACCATAGCACCTATTCGATAATTAATTAATTACAGGTGTGGAATTCAAGCCAGGGAATCCAAAAAAAATTCCAACTCTTGACCACCTAGATCCTTAAGAGTTAGACCATGTTTAACTATTCATAAAAGCAGGAATAGATAGAAATAGAATGTGCCAAACGGCTTGTAGTCCAATGATACAATGTGCATAAATATTTAGGAGGTTGAGGGTTCAAATCCTGACATATATTATGATATAAAAAATTTACCTTAAAAAAAAGATAGAAATAGAATAGATGAGAAATTTCGGGTTGGGTTTACACTATACAAGTAACGGTGAGATTGAAATTGAATAAAACCGACCGACAATCAAACTGATCAACCCGAAGAAGGCCCAAAAACTACCCGAACAGAAAAATAATTTCGTGGGTTGGCGGTTGATTTAAACTGACCGATCGGTGTCAAGTCGGCATCATTTCTAGCCTGACCCGTTACACTACATAACTGAGCAAAATGTGGTCGTTTTAAAAGAATATAAATACCCATAAGTTGTCCCTGCTGAAATAACCTAGCCAAAACAGTCCTTATATCTCTCCTTTCTCTGAGAATTGGAAAAACCTTCACCAGCCTACTGCCGTCTCCAGTCTTCCTATCAATCCTCCGTAGCCCACCGCTGCTCCTCCTCCTTCCTCTGGACCCACTTTCCTCTCTTCGTCCATTCGACGACCGTTGTATTTTTCCCTAAAAAACCCAATTTGTTAGAAACCCGAAATACCCAAACTGATCCCCTCAATTCTGGTAGCCATTCTACCTCACTTCTGGACTCGTTCATCGACCCTTTTTCATTTCACAGCCTCGAAAGCTTCTCTAGGTATGTCAGTATACAAGCTTCTCTAGGTAAGTCAGTATACAAGACAGATTTGATGGATTATTTTGGATGGATTGTATTGTTTTGCACTCTGATTGTATTGTTTGCTTCAGAATTTTTTTCTAGGAGCATAATTTTTTTTTGTCGGTGTTGGCCAAACTCATAGAAAAATGGCAACACCGACCCACCGACGGTGTTGGCCAACACCGTCGACCTCCTTTTGGGCTTTTTAGCTCCTTCGATGTCGAGGTAAAAATATGGCCTAAACCAATGAACCCACCATATCCTTACCCCTATATACAAGGCATTTATTTTGGGATGCGCCTCTAGTTTACCTGCTATAAATCCCTTGCCTATCCCGGATCAAGAGGGCAATGGGGTCATCTATTTTCTGACAACGATGATCTTCGAGACTCGATGAAGTTCATGGGTTAGACGACGAAGAAAATGAAGAACAATTGGGAGGACGAGGTTGATTCGTAGTTGGACTTGGAGGATTTTGACCTACCGCCTGCCAAGAACACTCGTTTTCAAGCGAGAAAGAGGGCTGGGATTACCTACACCAGTGAGGATCTACGTTGGTCGGAGTATGAAATGGACTTTTGATGCACCCCGGCTGATTTGTATCACCCTTGACTACTCGACTTGTGAGTTTGCTTGGGTGTGTCTAGATATGACAGCAGGTTTGCTAATATGGTTACCCGTTTAGACCTTGACTTTGTTTTTAGTCTTTTTTATTTTTTTCTCCCCTTTCTCATCCCATTATGTAATATTTTCTTTTCTAATTAATAAAGGGGTGTAATAAAAAAGAATCTTCCACATATAGCATACCACCTTTCCCAACATACCACCTTGTTAATGCACCCAATCATTAAAGAACATGTTGAGAGTCTTCCAAAGCACCACGATATACTACTTTAAGACATACTTATCCTAATGCACCCAATAATTATAATTTTTATTTTTAACGGTATAAATTTGTAAGTGAATCAAAATTGTTTTCTTTTGAACTATCTCCCTACAATACCATCTCTCATTGATATACTTTAATTAGTTAATTTAGTTTTCACTTTTCCTACATAAAAGATAGTATTAAAGGACCATAAAAATATATTTTACAATTGCAAACTTTTTGATTTATTCCGTATACAATCAATCAAACGACTGGAAATCAATCAATCGACGCAGTGTACAATAACTACAATTGTACCCAAACCACAAAACCAAAATATATTAATATATCCTGTACCCTCCTCACTTGACTTGGACCCAAACACCCACACTTGGAATTTCCAGATAAACCACATAGAGCATGTAAAAACCGGCGGGGAGGACATTTCCGGAAGCCGGAACCACAACCTGGGCCTCATAAGTCGCTTTCCCGAGATTCGCCAACTTTACAATTCGAAGTCCCACCAACCTCTGGTTCTGGGAGAACGAATGCGTCGCGAAGGAAGGAGACACAAAGTTGACCGTCACGAATCGGGACATAACCTTCCCGCTCGTGACTCCGAATCTTATTACAAGCGTCTGTCCGTACCGGATCACAGCATGCGAAGCGGGTACGATGATGTTCGGTCTCATGGCGGTGTAACGGGCGTCCAAATAAGGAGGGGAGAACGCCTCGAGGCTGAGCTCCGTCGGGTACAGTACATTCGTGAATCGGTAGACCGAGTGGGGGTTGCTCCCCCCGACAAGAACCCTACCGTCCCGGAGAAGGATCGCCGAGGAATGGTACATCCTCGGAATGTTGGTCCCAGCCTCCACCTCGAACCGCGACCCGTAAACGTTGTCCGGCCGGTACGTCACCGGGTTCAGAACCGGGTACCGGCCGTACTCCCACCCGGCCGTCCCCGCGCTCCCGCCGTTGACGATCAAAACGTTGCCGTTCGGGAGCAGCACCATGTCTCCCATAACCCTGGCCAACGGCATCTTCTCCATAACCCACAACGGGCTCTTGTCCGTGATCCTCATCCTCGCGCAGGTGTCGAGTGCTTTTACGAAAACGCCCTTGATCGCGTTGATGAAGGAGCCCTTAGGTGCGCCTCCGCATATTATAACTTCGGCGACGGTGTATGGAGCCTTGAGCGGTAGCAAAGCCGCGGAGCCCGTGCTCGGGTAGCTCCGCGGGTCGCCTCCGGGGATCGTTGGGTAGTATTTGAGCACCAAGTTCCGCTTGTAGCTAAAGAGGATAGCCCTATTGTTGGCGAAGATAAAGAGGTTCCCGTCGGGACATAGGAAGACGAATGGGTAGAGGTTGTTCTCTATTCCGGCGTCGCTGGTTTGCTTCAAGAACGGCAAGTTGAACAGCCCCGGCGCGGCGGAGGTCTTGGGATAGTACTCGTAGTTGAACTGCGCCCTCCCGCCGATGATTATCGCCCTGCCATCTGGCAGGATTTGATTCGTCGCGTACCACCTGATCGCATTTGTAAACAAATTAGAATATGATTCGACAATACTTAACTTTAAATATGATAATTTTTTAACAAAAGACAACATAAACGAAATTAATCTTAAATATAATTTTTTTTAGAAGAGTCTTAAATAGATTTGAAACAATAGAAATTTTAACAATGAAAACCTGCACCCTAAACAAAAGCGATCATGGAAACAAAGAATAATATCGAGAATTTTTTTTTTGTCTATGAGATGAAAAAGTCCAGCAACAAAATTTGGCAATTGTGTCATAATTTGTTGAAAATAGATGATATTAGAGCTGATATTTTATGTAGCTTAATATGCTTATAGATTGTAATCATATTGAAGTTATATAAAATTCTACTTATCTAAAAAAAACTTGAACACGTTGAGCCAATTGGTCACCTCGGTTTATATCCAACATACTTATAAATTAGTCCATCATTTTTGTACTAAGCAATGAGATTATCAACACTTAAAAAATGTGCACAATTAAGAGATCCACATTTAAATAGAACTCGATTATACTTGACTCTAAATACCATAGATTAAAAGATATCAACATAACTAAAATAGATTCGTAACAGCAAAAAATCTGAGAATTCATGAGCACCTGATCACGTTGAGCCCATTGGCCACCTCGGTCCAATCACATGCGCCGTTGTTACACGGTGCAAAGATTCTGACGCGACGGGCGCCGTCATTGAAGCCGCCGGTTTGGATAAGTCGCCCGTCGGGCGACACGGAGCCCGAGGAGCACCAGACGTCTGTTTGGACCATGAGAGGTCTGAACCCGTTGGTTAGGGCATTGTACTCGACGGAGTGTGCGGTGCAGTCGGTTTTCACGACGAGCTCGGACGGGTCGTGCCGGCATTTCCCGGCGGGTAGCGGGAGGGTGGACTTGCCGAAGTCGGTCCGGTCGAAGATTACGACACGGTCGTTGTTCAGGAGTTGCATGTGCATGGCTGGTATGCCTATGGTCTTTTGCAAGAGTTGCCAGCGGCCGACACCCGCTGCTTGGGTTAGTGTAGTGATTAGGCCACAAGAGTATATTGAGAATATAATATTAATTAGGTACAAGATTGAAGGAATTGGGTTGGTGCAATGAGACATTATTAATTGCTAGGGGATTTGGAATTT
Source organism: Hypericum androsaemum (assembly GCA_963995505.1). Taxonomy (NCBI): domain Eukaryota; kingdom Viridiplantae; phylum Streptophyta; class Magnoliopsida; order Malpighiales; family Hypericaceae; genus Hypericum; species Hypericum androsaemum. Next base: position 1,376,208 of record OZ023191.1, read on the forward strand.
ATGTGTTAATTATGGTTCCTCTGTTTATATACCGTAGGGCAAGTAGGATTTTTTTGAGTCTTTAATTTAGGGCTGGCGTGACACGCTACGAAATGTTCTGGCAACTTGAAAGCGATATTTGGTATCAACTTGTTTACTTGATTAGTTAGTATAAGTCTATCGAAAAGGTCCGCTATGTTTTTGTGATATTTTGTGGGTATTTGACACTTCAGAAATTGCATTATTTGGTGTAATGAGCGATCAAGAACTTTTTCTGAATTTTATTATTCTTCTGGTTCAATAATGATTATTTTGGTCCGGAAATTGTGTATCAGCGACCTACTTAGACTCACAGCGGTAAATCAGGTTCAAATATTGCATAATGGCAACATAAAATGTAATTATTCAAGATGATATAAATGTTTATCTTTAAAAAATTATAGAAAAACATGTATAAAGTGATAGCATCTCTAAACTGATAAAAAATTTTAGTCCCGAATCGCTACCAATGTTCAAATTTAATAACTCCTCTATCGTAACAACTAATATTTTTTTAAGAAAATTTTAGTGCTAAATCTCGGTCCCAACTTTCGCATAAAGTGATTTTATTTAATAAGTATATATATTTTTAAAACTTTACGAACTTAACAATTATTTGAAGATACCAATTTGTGCTTGATTTGCTTGTTTGATAAATTTTGCATCATCATTCATCTTCAAGATTGTCTTCAAATGGTCCTTGTGAGCACCTTATTATTATAAAAAAATCTCAATCTAGTATTGTATTTAAATAACGCTATAACCTGAGATTTTATATGACTTGAATATAGACAAAGTATTTTTTTGGTATTTATGTATTTATTGTTCAAATTTTTAATTTTGATAATCTGAAAGTAAAAATATAAATATCTCTTATGTGCCAAATTCTTTAAAGTAATATTTTTTTCCGAATCTCATTTTACTATAGTATAAGTCTAAGTTGTTAAGGTTAAGGAGAGATTAATTATTATTTTTGGAGAAGCCATGTTATATCCGAGAACTGTAACTTTTTAACAACTTGATCAGTCAGCATCAAGAATACTTCAAGAGAGTTTTATACGTTTTGAATAAATTTGCATTATCTCTTATAAAGTCTAACTCCGAGAATGACATCAGAAATGTACCGATGTTGATGTGTCGAATTCTTTATGCCCATTTTGTTTTTTAAAATGTGTGAAGATTTTTGCTACCAAATTTAATAATAACGCAGTCATACATTTTAAATTCGAGAGTAATGATTCAGTTATACTAACTATTTGTCATTTGATCAGAATATTTAGTGGTATCCTTGTTTTGTTTTTGCATAAATTATTTAGGCTAATTACACTAATAGTTATTAATTAATAATGATAAAAATGAGTAGTCATGATGTCTAAAAAATATATATCTCATGGATCCTGATGGTTTATTATCAACCCTCTTTACGTCTTTTTTAACGTATTTTGTATCACTTATGCGTATCTTAAGAAAATTTTCAGAAATTATTACAGGACAAGTTCGCTTAAATTCTGTCAAAATGTTTATTAGAGAATATGGTACACCTTGTTGATAGAACAATGGTATAATCAAATCACTCAAATCTTTCGTAACATATAATACTATTCTTAACAATTTGAATAATTTGAGAAAAACTGTAGTTTTCTGATTGGCACGCCGGTATCTCAACAACTAAATTTTGTCAATTTTCAATTTCCATTGAAGCTTAATTATGAGTTGTCCAGATAATTTAATTTCCGTATGCCATCCAGAAGGAAAGAGCGACAGATAGGAAATCAGAAAAGTTCAACACAATAGTTACCCTCTATATTATAAGATTGAAATTTGAGCTTGACTTCTGCAGGTTTCTAATTTATTGTACCAGGACGGAACTCGTGAGATTGTTTAGAAAACTAATATCTTGCTGGATTTTCACAGGATATATAGATAAAATTCTTTATCTCAATATGCATCTTAATTATTGGAATCTCGTTATTTTTTGTTGAATTATACTATATCTGGACACATACTATTCAAGATTTTGAACCAACTATGTTTTTAGTATTTAACATTATTATGTTTTCAAAACTTGAACATAAAATCATCTTAAAAAAATATTATCACAATTTGATTTAAGTATTTATTGGTTAGTAGTACCGTGAATACCATCACTTCATCAGTAAATGTTTCTATTCTGTCAGCTAATCAGCATTTAATCAAATGGCGAACTATATATTATCGTATGATTTCGGTGCCGTGAGAAAATGTGATTAGTTGGCGTACGCAACCATTGTAGGAACAGTTCGTATGTTATAATCAGTTATATGGTCAAAGTCGTTTTACAATATAAAAGTTAATCTCAACAATTACAGATAGGACATTTGATCTTCCCATAACCTAATTGCTTTGCTTTAATTCTAAAAAAAAACCCTAATTGCTTTGAGCTCAAATTGATTTTCAAAAACTATAAACAAATTCACTATATAAAAAATTAACACTGCATTAATTTGAATATGTTTCTTCAAACGAAATACATCAAAATAATTTACACGAATTTTTACTTCACCTAATTATCAATAACACGTGGATAAATTTTGTTTTTCTACAAATGGCTAATAAGCCCAGACCAGCAAAAATACCGTTTTAGTCCATCTATCAAAATGGTCTTACGGGCCTCATTCGTTGATTGAATTGGGCTTCGGGTCCAATGGGTCCATCAAGCGATCAAGTTTGCAGCTAGCACCATTTTTTAGTCCATCTACGAGATCCAGAAAAATCGGGCTTGGTTTAAATGAAGCCGTCCAATCCTTATGTTTATCTAGTTGATCTTAATTCTTAAAGATAATATAATATTTTTTATAATAAGGCAACAACAATCCATATATGTGACATAAATTAATGTTTGCGGTATAGATAATGAAATTCTGACAAAGAGTTAAAAACATGATTAAATAAGAACATTAATACATTATTATTTTAAAGATGATTAATATTAAGACAAATTGCTCTGGTGTTTAACAAAACCTCATTTTAGTCTTTACTGTTTCTAATAATATACATTCGTCTTTCTAGATTAAAAATGTACCTCTCAAATTCCTACCGAACCCATCGCTAATATCATCGATCAATTTATCAGTTTTTAATCATGTAAATTATCTTCATACCCTGAAAAAGTTATGAAAATTACTCACTTCTCTCTCTGGTCATCTTCTTCGACGACACAAACATTTTGATCGTCTTCTCCGGTGATAAAGACGTCAACGATCGACCAAACACTTCCTCTTCTGTATCTCCTACCCAGAAAAGGAAAAGCTACAAGAAAGATAGGAGGGAGAACAATTTACCTTGGAAGTCCAAAACAAGGATATGTAAAAAATCAACATCTTCTTCATCCCAACCAACTCCGACGCGTCGCTGTTAAAGATCTCCTTGTCCTTCCCCTTCATCTTCCAGTACCCGGTGCACCCAACCTTTTTTTGTGTGTGTGTGTGTGTGTGTGTGTGTGTGTGTGTGTCGGAGAGAGCAACCAGAGATCTCCATAAGCGAACTCGCCATTGGATAGAGGGGGTCATCTTCTCCAGGGACTGTAAGGGGTTTCAAGAGAGGTTCCAGAAACGAAGTCATCATGAGATTGAGGGGGGTCATCTTCTCCAGGCAGCTGTGAGGGGTTCCAGGAGCTTTCCCTGCAGTCTCATCCTGCTCGACGGCGAGGAGGTCATCTCCATGACCGTCGAGAGTCCTCCACCTCCCAGCGACTCCCACGCCAAGGCTATCTCTGTCACTTTTACTCTCCTAGTCGCAATCGATGACAGAGATAGGCTGGCAAAGGTCTCGCCGATTCTGCTCAAACAGAGGAAAGAGAAATGAGGAGGAGATTGGATGCTTATTTGTTTTTTTATTGTAAGGACATTATTGTTATTTTCAAAAAATAAACAAAAAGATGACGTTAGAACTTAAGAATTGCATATCTACGAATAAGTGTGTGAACCATGAGAAGAGATAAACCTGGATGGCTCTGAGATAACCTGATGTAAATCCTCAAGTAGATCCAACTCGCCAGCACGAAGGACGCGCCTCTACCGAAGATCCCAACTCTAAGCAGAGTCATTCCACGTTCCATAATTACAGATTAAGTCATCTCGATTAAGACTGACACAAAAAAGCTGCAGAAATAGCGAAGAAAATGGGGAGTGTAAGTGTATTATCTCATTTTACTAATTATTATATCGTCACTTTTAGACACTACTCCAAAAGTGACGTGTATTAGCAAATGACTAACTATCCAACCAGTTATAAGATGACAAGTATTCTCTTCAAATCTATTTGAGGAATGAATTATATTCTTGGCTCAACTACCATGCACATGTACTTCGTGATGTTCCCAACACATGTTATATCTACCCCGTCAAGAGTGTAAGCATCGGTCATGGTCAAAGCTCATCACTCCACACATGTCGTACGTATTGACCTCAAGTCGGAGAACTATTACACTACTATGCCATTTCCGTAGATATGTAAATAGAATACATTAAACAGTTTTTCGGTTCGGCATGTCAATACTCTCTAAAGTATCTGCGCATCCACCATGAAACCTAATATCTCGTAGTTGTGAGAACCACTACATCCTCTAAGGATATGATGTAGTATGCACTCCAATCTTAATCACATCATCGATATCCCATTCTCGATGATCATTGATTGTGGTTATTTAAGAACCATGTTTATTGTCATCTGAGATCTCACATTCTCAATGACAATACTAGTTCATGGGAACACATATATGAACACATGCAAACAATCAAACATTAAATATTCAATAAGTACAATACCGAATATTATTAAAGTAAATATAAAATAACTAAATGTGATCAAGTACAATGTCCTTATTACGATTGTCTCTAGGACATCTATAGTAACAATCCCCCACTTGGCCTAGAGCCAATCTATATTACCCAATAATATTAGTCAGAGTTAATTAGATTTAATCAAATATGTTAAGTCGTTTAGTAAGAGAATTTCTACATCAAAAAAGAGAGAAAGAGAAAACGTGGCACCTAGGTAATTAGCCACGACAACATATATATTCCATTATAAAATGAGATGAGAAGCATCTATGTTAGAAAGTTCCAACTATTTGTACCGAACACAGTAAAAAGAAAAGATAATCATGAAAGTCAAATTTAGTGAAGTTTAATAAGTATGTTAAATTATTCGATAAGATAATAATATACTATCTTGGAAATTAGCAATGAAAATTAGTTATTTGAACATTCTAGAAATTTAATTAGATATGATTTGGACCGATTAATTACTTAAGTAAACTTGAAATAAAAGAATCTTAAATTTGCTATGGCAATTCGATAGTCTATCAATTGTTAAATTTATGAAGAAGCAATTCAACTAGTAGATAGATTAATCTGAATTCTAAAACAAGAATGCAATATTATAAAATGAGAACCGTTGGTTCTTATCCTCCATCGAAGGGGTAAATAAATCTAGATAAATTTATAAAAAATATATAAAACATGGCAAGTTAAAAGAACTTGGGTAAGTGGTGGCAATTGAAAGTAAGCGGTGTCAAAAAGGTGAAAAAAGAAAACAAAATAAGTTAAAGTAGGAAGTGGTGAAAGATCTTTAAATTGGTTGATGAATTATACTTGCTAATTGTAATTTCCTCCGAGATAGAGAAAGTAACAAAAAAAAAGAGAGATCTCAAAAGATGGAGGGCCACCAAGGAAGAGAAAAAGGGAAATTAAGCTAGGTAAGCTAGTTTTAGTATTTGTAAATATTGACTATTTATTTTCAAGTAACAAGTATGTGAGAGTAAGATGAATGTTATGAGTAATTAGTTCAATTGACTCGTCACCATGGATATCGACAATTATTAATGGTAATTAGCGAGTTCAAGTGTCAACCTATAGGAAGAAAAACATTAAGACAGAAAAATTAAGAGACATGAAATGAGAACTTGAAGGATGATTAGTTTATGTTGAGAAAAAGATTGATATGTCAGATCAGAATATGAAATAGAGTTAAGATTGGAACAAGGTTTGTTAACGTGAACTTGTTAGAAGTGATTTTTAGAAGGTTTGATACTTCAATCTAAACTGATCATGAACTATTATAAATTAGAGGTTCTCTTGAAATAACATTTGATTAACTAAGAAAATTTTAATGTAAAAACTACGGAATCAGAAAAAAAGAGAGAAAGAAAGGTAATAGGCGAGGATGAAAGTCAAGTAGTACTGAGAATTGGTAAACATTTTCTAAATGTATTGGCGTTGGTTAATGAGAGTGTCCATGACTAAGCATGTTATGAATTTTAACAGGTTTCAGAATATAATTTGAGAATCTCTGGTGGGTGAGTTTCTGTGGATAAGCAACTTCGACGATTTGGATTGCAAGTCGAGATACTTGCATTCAAAGAAAAGATGTGAAATGAGATGTTCGTCGTATCAAATTGGTAAACAAATAATATGTGACTCGTACTTTCTTTAGCGCACTCTATTTATTTATCATGATTTGAATATAGTATTGTTACTGCATATTGTGCATTTGTCATATGCGCATTATGATGTGACATTATGATTTGTAAGTGTTTGATTAATTTGACCCCAAGTGGTTACTTGAAATATTTGGTTCGTTTGGAGCCTATGAATTTGTGTGATATGAATAACTATATGATATGGATAGTTCCGCTATGTATTGTGGACGTCTAGTAGGCAGAGGTCTACCCGTGACCAATCGGGGATGTTGGCATATGTGCACATATACTGAGGATACAATAGATTCTGATATGATTTGTTTGGCCAACGGAGTTAGATTCTGATGGCGCCTTTGAGATATGGTATCCTCGTGTCGGGGTTGGAGTGACACTATCTAGAACTTGCCGAACGTTCGTCCAATTCTGTGATTTAATTTTATAATTATTTGTTCATGTGTCAAATTGCGCGACAGAATGAGACATTGCATAGTTTGCTCATATTTCTGTGACGTTGTGATTATATGCTATATTTGGTCATCTGGTAAGTATGATATTGAATAATGTACATCTCTGCATAATTCATTTTCCATGTTAGTTATATGCATATTTTAGGTATGTTTGTGCATTGAGTAGCTAAATAAATTGCGATGCATATCTTATTTGTTTACTGAGTATTTTCCTAAACACTCATCCTCCTCTCTCATCAGTTTTGCAGGAACTCGTACATGAGTTGCACTGGTTCGAAGATCTTCTCTGATCATGTCTAGTCCACTTTGTTCTTCGAGACTGGTTGTGAGATCTCTGGTTTGTATTTTTCTCTTTGTTCTAGAAGCTCCGTAGTCACGGTTCACATTGGTCTTAGGAATGTATAATTAATAAGGATATATTGATATGTATTAATAAGGTAAAGCTTGAATTATAAGTTTTCTGTAAATTTGGCATTTAAAACTAAAGATGGAAAGTGATATTTAAAATAAGAATTTTAAGTCTAATGGTTTATGTCTTGAAAGAATTTGAATACGTTTGAGGCTGGTTAGATTTCTTATGTGATTAAAGTAGTCGAAGTCTAGCGCCAGTCACCGACCTGAGTTTGGGTTGTGACAGACGTGGTATCAGAGCTCTAGGTTAGAGCCTTGTTCAGATTATCGGGCCGAGTATCTTAAGTTATGCCATTGAGCATAGGATTTTCCATGTCTTCGCTTCCGTTCTGCCTGTTCCGTGTCTTCTTGTCTTACTTGTTGTGTGCAATAGAGAGTGTGATTCTCTATCAAAATGTGATTTTGGTGAATACGAAAGTTTGACAACTAAGTATGATTTCTGAAGATGTTTGTGTTTGATATTTCTATGTGAGAAAATGACATGGTGTATACTTGATATCGCAAGGCATTTACTTTACATTATGGTGAGAATTCTTGTACCATTTGTATATGTATTCCTTGACGAGCCCATTTGAGTATATGTATTTATATATATGAAAATTATTCCTTGGGTTAGATTTCGATGAAGTGATTGATCACCACTTTGTCCAAATCATTTAAACACCCTTATATATTTGATTTCTTCCTATGTATATACATTGGGCCATTGGTATGAGTCTCACCAAATGTTTGAGTATGCCTTTGTTAATTCTTTGATTATTTTTCATTGAGGTGCATTGAGAATTCTAACTTTTGAGTTTAAATATGTTTGGAAAGTTGAAGCTATGAACAACGTTATGTGCAAGGAGAATACATGAGAAACTAAATCATAAACACCGTTATGTGTAATGAGAATACATGAGAAACTAAGTCATAAGTATGCTTTGGAAATAAAAATATATATATTCGAAAAGTAATGTGAGATTAATTATGAATAGAAATTATGAAATTTAACTTATATGAAATTAAACTACAACTAAGTTATTGCTTTTACAACTTTGAATACCTTGAGGAAGGTAAGATTTAGTATGATATTTAGTTTGGATTATGATTATAGATCTGAAAAGAGAACTTTTGATATGATAAGTTACTTTTTGTTTACATACAATGTAGTTCAACTGCATAAACTTTAAATTTCCCAAAAAACTACAAAATTCTGCCAATTGGTTTGACAAAAAAATTTAGAGGCTAGATAAAAATCTTCTGGATTTGAGTAAAGTTTCTCTGTGTAATCAGATTATGATCTGATGCATATAATCTAAGTCTTGAAGAATGTGAGGTAGAATTATGACATAAAACTTTCATAATCTACAAATAAGGTAGCTTATAGCTATAATAAGCACACCTATATTTAGATGATATTTTACAAGCTCTATAAGAGAGCGGGAAGAAAAAATTATTTGTACAAGAGAAATTTGAGATAAATTATCAACTAGACAACAACTCAAAGAGAGGGATGAACGAAAAGATTTGACTAGTGAAAATTTGTTAAAAGTTAGCTAGAATAAAAAAAAGAAAAGTAAGTATGACAAGGTAAATTTGGGGGTAACAATATCAATTTCGTAATCAGTTTGTGTGAAAGTTAATGAAATTATTTGGTTAGTGAAATATGAAACAAAGAAAGCCGAGACCTTAAAAGGAAGTATGTTAAAGTAATTTTTTTGAGAAGCAGAGGATAAAGAATTAAAGAATAGGAGTACACATGGTATGTAGACTTTGGAACCTATGTTAGATTATGCAAAAGTTTTGAGATATGAGTGACTTAATAGTCACAAAAGTTGTATTAGTAAGATGACAAGCTACAATAAAATTTGGGTCCAAATTTTGGAAAAGGCCAGGGAGATAAAAACTGGTATGTGCTTTGATGGAAGTATTTGTATATACTACTCCATCAAGTAAATCCTTCAGTGTACACAATAATGACAATGAAACACCAAGATAACTACGTTGAAAACTAGAGAATCAAGTGACATCTTCGGCATAAGAGATGATTAAATCATCAAGGTATGTTAGTGGCTTTTTAGGATTGAAGTTTAAATGGGATGATATTGAGGATAAAAGAGGTGATTACTATGTGAGCTTTGATATGAAATTTGTGCGACTATGTAATGTAAACCGAATATGTGAAAATGATAGATTATGAAAAAATTGAAACCATAGTAAGATTTAACTTGGTGAAGAAAATTTTTGAGAAGTTTTGGTGGATAATAAACTAGTTTGTTTGTAAAGAAAGATTGGGTAGTATGATGTCTTTGCAATGTGAAAAGTGTTTGAGATTATGCCATCGTGACAGATGATCGCTCTTCATAGAAAAGAGTCAAACAAACTTAGTGAACAAAGATTCAGGTTAAAAAAAAGCTATAAGGTAGGTTATCAAGTTGTAAGATGAATGACATCAGGCCATGGTGCTAACGGAAGATGACATAGTCCACAAAATCTTTGAAACTTAGTATATGCGCTATGAGGTAGCGATATGTCATCTGGTTCATCAATACAGTGAAAGTCGTTATAAGGATTATGATGCTAGTACTCAAACTTATCAAAAATAAGTTTATGATTGTGTTGAAATATTTGGTGTATATGGATAACGTAGAAGAGCACGGTAAAATATCAATTGACGTTTCATAAAACTACCAAATATATAATAAGTATATTTTATTGAGCATTTGGTGGCAAACAAAGTATTTAGAGAGATTGGTATCTATGATGAAGTGTTCATGGATTTGAAGTATTGGAAGGTTATGATAAATTTGATTTTTAAAGATGGTAAAGTGATATGGTTGGTTGTTGGAGAGGTTTAATTTTTCAAGAACCCAATAGACACATACAACTTTAAGAATCAAAAGGCTTTCGGTAGTGTCATGGTGTAAAGCAAACCTTTGAGAATTAATATATCAAATGTTTGTAAGATTTTGACATTTTTTGGCTGATTAAATAAATATTAGTAAAATTATGGAAGATATGTTCCAGGGATGACCTGAATAAGGGTTAACAGGAAGTACTGAATGTATGACCCCAAAATGGAATTAAGAGAAATTTATTAAAAGAACTATAAGTACAATAAAAGATTTGAGATATATGAAAATAATCAAGATACAGATCATTACACATAAGTAAGTTTGAGTATAAGAAAATGTTGGAAAGAGACAATAGAAGTTATGACTAATTTATTTTTGTAATATTAGAAAGTATGAAGTTTGGATATAAATAAAAAAATTGAAACGTGTATGATAAGAAATTGAAACAATTAAGCTTGAAACTTTGTAAAGTTCAATATCAGAATTAGACATGATGAGTAGTAGTTGTGAATCAACCAGTAGGTTGAAGATACAAGACCAATGTACTCTTTATAATTAGGGTATTGGATGAGTAATTCAGAAAATTGGTGAAGTAATTAGTGAAACTAAAAGAACGACCGTATAACAAATAAGTTGTTGAAACTTTGATCAAAGGGTTACTTCGATTTCATATACTTTGAAAAATAAAAGATTAATTTTATGTATAAGGTGTAGTGCAAGAACACACATTTTCTTAGAGTCTCGCATGTTAAAGGGACAATGAGTTTTGGAAGAAGATGCAGATTTTCTGTTAGATATATTCAATTGATTGTGAATTTGGAGCACATTAGTATAGTGGCATGTTGGCTTTGCCACAACAATGGCGACATTGTCATATGGGAATTACCTTCTAGATATTTGTCATATTTATATGACCCTACTCTTGTTTGAAGTCACAAATAGTTAAGATTAAGTCAATTTGGCATATTAGAAATGCAAAAAAAAAATTGGACTTTGAAAGTTTGAAAGCTTTAGCATAGAGAACGTTCACATTACTAAGTAAAGTGAAACAAATAATCATTCACAAGCTTAGACGAACTTCACAAATGTAGGAGAATATGTAAATTCAGTTTCCATCTATTTGAATGACAAGTAGGAAGAATTTTTATAAGAAGGGGAGAATGTAATACCCAATAGACTTAGTCGGAGTTAATTAGATTTAATCAAATATGTTAAGTCATTTAGTAAGAGAATTTCTACGTCAAAAAAAAAGAGAAAACATGGCACCTAAGTAATTAGCCACGACGACATATATATTCCATTATAAAATGGGATGAGAAGCATCTATGTTAGAAAGTTCCAGCTATTTGTACCGAACACGGTAAAAAGAAAAGATAATCATGAAAGTTAAATTTAGTGAAGTTTAATAAGTATGTTAAATTATTCGGTAAGATAATAATATACTATCTTGGAAATTAGCAATGAAAATTAGTTATTTGAACATTCTAGAAATTTAATTAGATATGATTGGGACCGATTAATTACTTAAGTAAACTTCAAATAAAAGAATCTTAAATTTGATATGGCAATTCGATAGTCGAGCAATTGTTAAATTTATGAAGAAGTAATTCAACTAGTAGAAATATTAATCTGAATTTTAAAACAAGAATGCAATATTATAAAATGAGAACCATTGGTTCTTATCCTCCATTGAAGGTGTAAATAAATCTAGATAAATCTTTTAAAAAATATAAAATGTGGCAAGTTAAAGGAACTTGGGTAAGTGGTGGCAAGTGAAAGTAAGAGGTGTCAAAAAGGTGAAAAAAGAAAACAAAATAAGTTAAAGTAGGAGGTGGTTAAAGAGCTTTAAATTGGTTGATGAATTATACTTGCTAATTGTAATTTCCACCGAGACAGAGAAAGTAACAAAAAAAAAGAGAGATCTGAAAAGAAGGAGGGTCACCGAGGAAGTCAAAAAGGAAAATTAAGCTAGGTAAGCTATTTTTAGTATTTGTAAGTATTGACTATTTATTTTCAAGTAACAAGTACGTGAGAGTAAGATGAATATAATGAGTAATTAGTTCAATTGACTCGTCACCATGGATATCGAAAATTATTAATGATAATTAGCGAGTTCAAGTGTCAACCTATAGGAAGAAAAATATTAAGATAGAAAAATTAAGAGACATGAAACGAGAACTTGAAGGATGATTAGTTTATGTTGAGAAAAAGATTGATATGTCAGATGAGAATATGAAATAGAGTTAAGATTAGAACAAGGTTTGTTAACGTGAACTTGTTAGAAGTGATTTTTAGAAGGTTTAATACTTCAATCTAAACTGATCATGAACTATATTATAAATTAGAGGTTCTCTTAAAATAACATTTGATTAACTAAGAAGCTTTTAACATAAAAACTAAGAAATTAAAAAAAGAGAGAAAGAAAGGTAATAGGCGAGGATGAAAGTCAAGTAGTATTGAGAATTGGTAAATATTTTCTAAATGTATTGGCATTGGTTAAGGAGAGTGTGTATGACTAAGCATGTTATGAATTTTAACAGGTTACAAAATATAATTTGAGAATCTCTGGTGGGTGAGATTATGTGCATAAGTAACTTCGACGATTTCAATTGCAAGTCGAGATACTTGCATTCAAAGAAAATATGTGAAATGAGATATTTGTCGTATCAAATCGATAAACAAATAATATGTGACTCGTACTTTTTTTGGCTCACTCTATTTATTTATCATGATTTGAATATAGTATTGTTAGTGCATCTTGTACATTTGTCATATGAGCATTATGATGTGACATTATGATTTGTAAGTGTTTGATTAATTTGACCCCGAGTGGGCACTTGAAATGTGTGGTTTGTTCATTAGAAATATTTAGTTCGTTTGGAGCCTATAAATTTGTGTGATATGAATTACAATATGATATGGATAGGTCCGCTATGTGTTATGGACGTCTAGTAGGCAGAGGTCTACCTGTGACCAACCGGGGATGTTGGCATATGTGCACATATACTAAGAATATAATGGATTCTGATATGATTTATTTGGCCGGCGGAGTTAGATTCTGATAGCGCCTTTGAGATACGGTATCCTCGTATCGGGGTTGAAATAACACTATCTAGAACTTGCTGAACGTTCGTCCAATTCTGTGATTTGATTTTTGAATTATTTGTTCATGTGTCAAATTGCGTGACGGAATGGAACGCTGCGTAGTTTGCTCATATTTCTGTGACTTTGTGATTATATGCTATATTTGATCATCTAGTAAGTATGGCATTGAATAATACACATCTCTGCATAATTCATTTGCCATGATAGTTATATGCATGTTTTAGGTATGTTTGTGCATTTAGTAGCTAAATAAATTACGATGCATATCTTATTAGTTTACTGAGTGTTTCCCTAAACACACATCCCCCTCTTTCATCAGTTTTGTAGGAACTCGTACATGAGTTGCACTGGTCTAGAGATCTTCTCTGATCATGTCTAATCCACTTTGTTCTTCGGGACTGGTTGTGAGATCTCTGGTTTGTATTTTTCTCTTTGTTCTATAAGCTCGGTAGTCATGGTTCACATTGGTCTTGGGAATGTATAATTAATAAGGATATATTGATATGTATTAATAAGGTAGAGCTTGAATTATAAGTTTCTGTAAATTTGGCATTTAAAACTAAAGATGGAAAGTGATATTTAAAATAAAAATTTTAAGTCTAATGGTTTATATCTTAAAAGAATTTGAATACGTTTGAGGCTGGCTAGATTTTTTATGTGATTAAAGTAGTCGAAGTTTAGCGCTGGTCATGTGTCTAACACTTAGACTATCAAAGTGTCTAGTGTGCTTATCAATACTAAGTGGCTTGGTGAAAGGATCGGCCAGGTTATCCTCTGTTGGAATATGCTCTAATTCTATTTCTCTTCTCGATGATCTCTCAGATCAAGTGATAACGCTTATGTATATGATTGTTTGTATTATTGGATCTTGGTTCCTTTGATTATGCAACCGCACCAGTGTTATCCCAATACACCTTACTTGTTAGCCATATCAACACATCTAGAGAAATAAAATTAAACAGGAACTAAAATACTTAATTCTTATGATCAACATTCAGCAACCAAAATAAACACGGCCTTTAGCTCTATTTTATCTCCATTATTTTTACATACTCAACGACCTCATCAGAAAAGTACGAATTTACATATAATATAAACCATAATGGTCTAGGACCCAGATTCCTACTATCACAACTCTTGTTTTGACTGGTGATTGTAACAACAGAATTGGTAGGTATCCAAACCAATTGCAGTTTCTAGAATTCCTAGTTATCGGACCTAGTCCAATCAATGTCCCCTCATTGTTTTCTTTCTTTTGCCAGTGAAACAATTTAGGTAGTTTATAACCATCACACGACGACATTTACAAGTCCCTATAAAAGTTATGTTAGACGTAGCTTCGAGCAAAAGACTTTGGTCTTAAATACTCTATAACCAAATCTCTGTTTATTTTTAATTGTGACGGAAGACATCATTCATTCTAAATAAAAATTATATTTAAATTGAGGAATATTTCAAGCCGGGGTATTTAATTTGCTTAAACAAGATCCACAAATAGTTCACATGATATGCACTAAGATCCAACTCAAAAACAAAATGTAAACAATTACTCAAATCTAATCCTGATATATTGGTCACATAATAATCATATTTTTACACATATATTAAATAAAAATGTCAAGCAATAAGTATTTGTAGGTAAAATTATTGCTAAATTAGAATTACCAACAATTCCAACCTTTCAATCTATTTCTAAAGTCTTTCCAAAACTATTTTGCCCAATTTTCAGAATGTTCGTCCAACCAAACAATGCCTTGTTATTTTTCAGAATTTTAGATTAATCCAGGGACCAAGTTGCAATTAACCAATAAATTCCAAAATTATAGAAACACCTGAAGGGCAAAATTGTAATTCTGAATTCATAAATTTCACATAAGCCCCTGCAAAATATCAAATTCTCAAAGAGTGCTCCTAGTGGCAAATTGCAATAAGGGGCCCGACCTCTGAACCCTTATCCCCACGGCTCTGATCATCACGGCCGCTACCATGACGAAACCCATAACTGGGCAAGAACGCCAAAGGTCTGAGACTCCGTTCTTGGCGCGTGTCGGCCGGATTGACGGACACATGGAGGGTTCGCAGGTTACAAAACTTAAAACATGGGCACAAACAAATCAGAAAAATTACACATAATTTTACCTACGAAAATACACAAAAGTTATATATACAGCCATAGAATCAGTCTGAAGCTCTGATACCACTGTTGGTTTTTAAAAACATGAACCTTGCGATCGTAGCATCGAAAGACAAAAATTTTTACCAACACGAATCTGATCATAGCAGTATAACATAAAACATGATAACAATATCATTAGAGAATTCTTACAGCTTGTCGTAGACCAAATCCTTAACTATGGTATCTACGTAGTTCTCGTCTACGAACTCCTTTGACAGTTGAAATCTTCTAGAATTTACTAAGAGAATTATCTAACAAAGAAAACTAGAGAAACTATGTATGTCTTGGTTAATTAATCGAAAGACAAAAATTTTTACCAACACGAATCTGATCATAGCAGTATAACATAAAACATGATAACAATATCATTAGAGAATTCTTACAGCTTGTCGTAGACCAAATCCTTAACTATGGTATCTACGTAGTTCTCGTCTACGAACTCCTTTGACAGTTGAAATCTTCTAGAATTTACTAAGAGAATTATCTAACAAAGAAAACTAGAGAAACTATGTATGTCTTGGTTAATTAATCGTATTTTTTAACCATATATATATATATATATAAATTAAAACTAACTAAAACAATTCCTAACCTGGGAATGTTTTACGTGAACGTTTGCTTGACCTAGTCAATATGTCTAACACTTAGTTAGTTTTACTATATTTTAATTAAATCTAATTTAATTAAACAATTATAATTCCATCTAACATAATTATAATATGTCTCTATAGATTAAATATTCTTGATCAAATCAATATTTAATTTAACCAACTTCAATTCGTAAACTAAGACTACTTGTTGTGTGACCCATAAGCTCTCATATGTTAAACGATTAGTCAAACTAATGATCTTAGTCGAACTCTAGATAATAAATCGGACAATATTAACATATGAGGCACGTTGCGAGGATACTGCAACAACCTGTAATGCGAAGCTCATAGTGATATGGTTATTTAATTCGTGAATACTCAATTAAGTCTCGAACATGATTAAGTATCTAGTCAAATAACTTAATCATATTATCTCATTCTACTAATTGATCATATCGTCACTTTCAGACACTATTCTAAAAGTGACATGCATTATACAATGACCAACGATCCAACCATTATTAGAAGACAAGTATGCTCTTCAAATCTATTTGAGGAATAAATTCTATTCTTGGCTAAAATACCACGCACATGTACTTCGTGATATTCGCAACACATGTCGTATCTACCCCGTCAAGAGTGTAAGCGTTGGTCATGATCAAAGTTCATCACTGCGCACATGAAGTCGGAGGACTATTACACTACTCCATAAACTGATATTTCCATAGACACGTAAAAAAAATACACCAAACGGTTTCTCGGTTGGGCATGCCAATACTTTCTAAAGTATCTGCGCATCCAGCATGAAATACCTAGCATCTCGTAGATGTGAGAACCACTATATCTCCCAGCGGCCACTAGGTCCTCAACATCCCTACATTCTGTCGTCCTCCCCACCCCCACCCCCCACCCCACCACACATAAAGCGTCCGCTAGATCCTTCTCGAAATTTCTCCTTTTGCTCGCCATTTACTTGGCCGATGCCCGTACTTTTGCGTGGTTTTCACTCAATCATCCAACACTTTCTCCCAGTACTGTTCAGGCTCCATAACCCAACAGTTCGGAGGAGTCGTCCCGAAATTTCCTGTCGGGAAGGGATAGGTTTGACCTGCCGAAGTCGGTGCGATCGAAGATCACGACGCGGTCGTTGCGTAGGAGCTGCATGTGCATGGCTTATTCCTATGCTGTCTTGTAAGAGTTTCCACTGTCCACCACTGCCGCCGCCCAATACGGCCCGTGTAGGAACCAGCTTGTGGATAAAATGATTACCAAGAGACAAGGAGGAACTGAGGTTTTCATGTCGTGGGTGTGAACAATTTTCTTTTAATTTTAATTGGATGGGTAATTTTGGGTGGAGTATAAATAATTGAATACGGGTAGCTACTTATATATACTAGAAGGATAAATTCAATTGACGGAATTGATCAGTAGGCGAAGCTCATCGCATGCACGTTTGCTCTAATTGCACCTTTAATATCTTCTCAAAAAAAATTGCACCTTTAATAAGAAATAATGATAAGTTTCAGATAATTCGTTAACTTTCTAGATGAGTTGAAAAGTATTTCGTGTTAGGTGTTAATTAGGGTAACATCGGACATGTAGTTTTCAGTGGGCTAAATAGTGAACCTTTAATTTTTTTTATTTATAGATTTAATCATTTCGATTCGTGATTTTAATGAATTCAAATCTTATCAAAAAATGAGATGGATCAGAGATGTAGTTTTCAGCAGGCCGAATGAATGAGTGCACGTTAAATTCTTGGTTAGGGATTGAAGCAACTTTTGCATTTAAATACACGTGATGATAAAAAAAACTTATTTTTAAACAATTTTTGATAATATATCAACTAAATCAGACGAATTTGACTAATATGTCGAACCTGAAAATTTATATAATCATCATCTTGTTCTTCTAGACTTGTTCAATTCATGTTTGAAGATTTTGTTTGGATAAATTGTATAACAAAGTTGCTAAATATTTGAATTTTTTGATATTTTTTTAATGTTAAATTAAATTTATTTAATATTATTTAATTATATTAATATAAAATAGAAGTCCCGATCCGACTGATGGTCCGATCGGTTGTACCGGGTGAACCAAAAATTTTAAAAATTTTGGATCACCTTCCAGGTAGTTTTAAAAATATTGGACCGGAGTGAAAGAGTCCCTTCTCAATAAGTAATTGATCCTTCTCAAAAAGAAAAAAAAAAGTTATTGATGAGACCGATCAGTTATATCAAAATGATAAAGAATATTTGTGAAATAAGACAAGGAAGTGTATAAATGTGGAAATTAAGAAAAGTACCCGGTACAAAAAATTAACAACTAAATTGAAAACAATCATGAATAAATTTATCAAGAGAGAGTCCTCTAAATAAATGAAGAAGTCGAGACTATCGGAGACAGCTCGTAAGGCGGCAATGCGATGCCTATCGCCTGAATACACCTAGGCGGATAAGTGTTTCGAAATTGGGCAACAATTTTGACATTTAGTCATAAGTAAAAAGTTGTCACAAAAGATTATTTTTTATCAGGTGTTTTATATATTCCCCAAAAAAAAAGTACTCTTCATCATTGTAGTTTATGCTAAAATCTGAACTATTAAACATGTTAAGTAATATATACTTTTTATAGATAATTTTTTATACTAACAATTACAAATATCAAGAATTGAATCTTCGATCATCGACAATTTTTATATATCTTGTGTCATTAGGCTGAGTATATTTTGACATATTACTTTATGATGTATTTGTACCAAAATGTTTCCAAATATAGTGTGTGAATATATATATTGTTTGTCACCTGCATAATCAATGTATAATTTCAATAATTGGGCATCTATAATTAATGTCTTGAGGGATACATATAACCTATTTTTCGTCTGGATAATAACGACATGCGCCCGTCGTTTTGTCGGTAACCCCCTATCAATCACGTCTCCTTAGCGTGTGGTTAGACAAAACACATCAGCGGCCCCGACCTGGGGTCGGCCTGCCACCTTGACACGCGGCACGGACCCCGCTTACGTGGCATAATTTTTTTTTTTTGCTTCTCTATCTACTTAGTTACACTTTGGCATAATGTTATTCGTATAAATAGATTTTTTTGGATATTATTTGTGTGGTTAAAAAAATTAGAGTTATCTTTAACAATATGAAATTTCGTATTTTTCAAAAATCTCTATACATAGAGCTCAATATTGACATATTTTGATAAACAATTTTGCATTCTAACTTTGTACGCTCGTAAGTCGTAACTCGGTCGATTATAATTTTTATATAAACAAAAAATGATAGTAGATAATATGTGGATGAGAGAGAAATTAATTATTTATTTTGTGACATAAGTCGAGGTAGGTTGCTGATGTAGGTAGGAAAATATTTAATTGGATTGGGTTGATGTGGATGAGAGAAAAATTAATTGTTTATTCTGTGACCTAGATTGGGACAGATTGCGAATACAGATAGTCTTAGGTTGCTCTTATGCATCCTTTCATCGAAGAGATTAGAAAGCATACAAGTTACGCTACACATTTTCAAATTCGACTAATGAAATTATATCTATCATAATACTAAAAACAAGCATTCTGCTGAATCGATACTGACACTAAGAGGCGAAAGATAGGGGAGCGAGTGGGATTAGAGACCCAATAGTCCTCTCGTGGTGCCATACATCTCAATCAAAAAAGAACGTAAACTCCCAACCATTTATGCGATGGAATGATCGATTCTTATTTTGTGCGGAAGTCATTTATAAAGCAGAAATCAAAGGTCATTAAAGAAAAAGCTGTCTTTAATTTGTATCTATTAGTTAGCTTCTTTTCTACAAGAAATCGGACTTACCAGATAAATTATGCCCATCCAATTGCTATAACGTTGGGACAATGTCTGCGTAGTGCATGAGCTTAATCAATAATAATCCACGTTTAAACACAATTTATAGCTACTTTTTTTTATGAAAAAGTAAATTTATATATTAACAAACTGTACAGTCAAAAAAATCCATGGACCTATACATTTGTTACTAGTACCACCTTGACACCATATCACCTATTCGATAATCACAGGTGTGGAATTCAAGCCAGGGAATCCAAAAAAATTCCAACTCTTGACCACCTAGATCCTTAAGAGTTAGACCATGTTTAACTATTCATAAAACCGGGAATAGATAGAAATAGAATGTGCCAAAAGGCTTGTAGTTCAACGGCATAATGTCTATAAAATTTAAGAAATTTAAGGTTTAAATCTTAACATGTGTCATGATATAAAAATTTTACCTTAAAAAAATAGAAATATAATATATGAGAAATTTTGGATTGGGTTTACACTATCCAAGATTGTATGTGTTCAAATCTTCCACATAATAGTACTAAAAACATCTACCACACTTTCTCAAACATACCACCCTAATGCACCCAATCATTAAAGAACATGTTGAGAGTTCTTCCAAAGCACCACGATATGCTACTTTAAGACATACTTATCCTAAAGCCAATTTTAACTAATTAATTTTTTGCGAAAGTTTGACATGTCGGGTCATATTTTTGGAACGACTCTCTCAATAATTATTTTTTATTTTTAACGGTATAAATTTGTAAGTGAGTCAAAATTGTTTTCATTTGAACTATCTCCCTACAATACCATCTCCCATTGATATACTTTAATTAGTTAATTTAGTTTTCACTTTTCGTACATAAAAGATTGTATTGAAGGATCATAAAAATATATTTTACAATTACAAACCTTTTGATTTATTCCATATACAATCAATCAAACGACACTGTGTAGAATAACTACAATCGGACCCAAACCACAAAACCAATATATATTAATATATACTATAGCCTCCTCACTTGACTTGGACCCAAACACCAACACTTGGAATTTCCAGATAAACCACATAGAGCATGTAAAAACCGGCGGGGAGGACATTTCCGGAAGCCGGAACCACAACCTGGGCCTCATAAGTCGCTTTCCCGAGATTCGCCAACTTTACAATTCGAAGTCCCACCAACCTCTGGTTCTGGGAGAACGAGTGCGTCGCGAAGGAGGGAGACACAAAGTTGACCGTCACAAACTGGGACGTAACCTTCCCGCCCGTGACTCCGAATCGTATTACAAGCGTCTGTCCGTACCGGATCACGGCATGCGAAGCGGGTACGATGATGTTCGGTCTCATGGCGGTGTAACGGGCGTCCAAATAAGGAGGGGAGAACGCCTCGAGGCTGAGCTCCGTCGGGTACAGTACATTCGTGAATCGGTAGACCGAGTGGGGGTTGCTCCCCCCGACAAGAACCCTACCGTCCCGGAGAAGGATCGCCGAGGAATGGTACATCCTCGGGATGTTGGTCCCAGCCTCCACCTCGAACCGCGACCCGTAAACGTTGTCCGGCCGGTACGTCACCGGGTTCAGAACCGGGTACCGGCCGTACTCCCACCCGGCCGTCCCCGCGCTCCCGCCGTTGACGATCAAAACGTTGCCGTTTGGGAGCAGCACCATATCTCCCATAACCCTAGCCAACGGCATCTTCTCCATAACCCACTGCGGGTTCTTGTCAGTGATCCTCATCCTCGCGCAGGTGTCGAGTGCTTTTACGAAAACTCCCTTCATCGCGTTGACGAAGGAGCCCTTCGGTGCGCCGCCGCATATTATAATTTCTGCGACGTCGTACGGAGCCTTGAGCGGAAGCAAAGCCGCGGAGCCTGTGCTCGGGTAGCTCCGCGGGTCGCCTCCGGGGATTGTTGGGTAGTATTTGAGCACCAAGTTCCGAGTGTAGCTGAAAAGGATAGCCCTATTGTTGGCGAAGATGAAGAGGTTGCCGTCGGGACATAGGAAGACGAATGGGTAGAGGTTGTTCTCCACTCCGGCGTCGCTGGTTTGCTTCAAGAACGGCAAGTCGAACAGAGAGGTCTTGGGATAGTACTCGTAGTTGAACTGCGCCCTCCCGCCGATGATTATTGCCCTGCCATCTGGCAGGATTTGATTTGTCGCGTACCACCTGATCACATTTATAAATAAATTCAAATATGACTCGAAAATACTTTACTCTGAATATAATAATTTTTTGTGGTGATAGAAACAATGAACACGATGGAGAAATTTTTTTATCTATGGGATAAAAAAATAAAGCAAGAAAAATTTGGCAATTGAGTCATAATTAGACATAAATATTGTAAATTAGATGATTTTGGAATATTTTATGTAGCTCAATATCTTTACAAATTGTAATCATATTGAAGTTATGTAAATTCTACTTTTTAAAAAAATGATCACGTTGAGTCCATTGGTCACCTCCCACATACGTATAAACTAGCCCACCACTTTTACACCAACGAATAAGATTATCAACACTTTAAGAATCTAAACCATTAAAAAATCTGCCATTAAATAGAATTTTACTATATTTGATTATGAATATCATAGATTAAAAAAAATCAACATAACCGAAACCAGTCTAAAATATATTTGAAACAGTAAAAATTCGAAGAGTTTATGGGCACCTAATCACGTTGAGCCCATTGGCCACCTCGGTCCAATCGCATGCGCCTGTGTCACACGGAACGAAGATCCTGACGCGACGGGCGCCGTCATTGAAGCCGCCGGTTTGGATAAGCCGCCCATCGGGCAACACGGAGCCGGAGGAGCACCAGACGTCTGTTTGCACCATGAGGGGTCTGAACCCATTGGTTAGGGCATTGTACTCGACGGAGTGCGCGGTGCAGTCGGTTTTCACGACGAGCTCCGACGGGTCGTGCCGGCATTTCCCGGCGGGTAGCGGGAGGGTGGACTTGCCGAAGTCGGTCCGGTCGAAGATTACGACACGGTCGTTGTTCAGGAGTTGCATGTGCATGGCTGGTATGCCTATGGTCTTTTGCAAGAGTTGCCAGCGGCCGACACCCGCTGCATGGGTTAGTGTAGTGATTAGGCCACAAGAGTATATTAAGAATATAATATTAATAAGGTACAAGATTGAAGTAATTGGGTTGGTGTAATGAGACATTATTATTTGCTAGGGAAATTAATGTGTTAGTTGAGGTTTTGGTTCCCCTATTTATATACAGCAGGACAAGTAGGATTTCTTGGAGGTGTTTAATTTACGGATGGCGTAACACGCTACGAAATGTTCTGGCAACTCGAAAGTGATATTTGGTATCAAATTCGAAGAGCTAACTTGTTCATTTGATTAATTATTATAAGTCTAATGAGAAGGTCTAGTATAATTTTCTACTCTGCTATTCCGTGGGATATTTGACATTTCAGAAATTGAATGATTTTTGTTTGGGAAAAAAATTCATAGGTTCCTAAGGTTAGAAATATAGTATTACTTCATAGTTTTTTAGTTCCTATATTTTGAGAAATTGAAATCTCTAATCCCTATGTCTATTTTTTTGTCAATAACTTGACAAAATTGCCCTTCTCTTCAATCTAAAACTACAATTTTACCTATGAATAACCAAGAAAGAAAACTTTTCAAATAAAGAGCAGTTGACTACGTTTCCCTCCCGAATCTTCCATCCGTTGGTGGAAGAAACAGAGAATTCCCGGAACCAATTAACTAAGTAAGGCGTTGTGTTGAAGATATTAACACAAATCGTGGTTTCTGCTGGAGCTCAGGACTTGATTTATGCGATCTGCAACTTGCTCTCGTGCATAAGATACACTGGTCGGGCCTGGATTCAGTGGAGACAATGAGTAATCCTCATTCATAGGGACTAAAAGGAGTGAATGAATAATTTGGACAATAAAATTATATTCAAGAATAATATTGGAACATTAGCAAAAGCAAAGAAGAGAGGAATAATTAATTAGTTTCCCTAAACCCATAACCCTACTATTGGTTGATTCTTCACATTTTTCTTCCTTTCAAAATTCAAAATTATTTACTCAAGAAAATCGATGGTCTTCAAAATACGACCCAGAGTTGACCCAAATTTTGGGTCGTACTCTGGGTCAACCAGTCCGACCGAACGGACCATCGGTCAGACCGAATTTTTTAATTTGAAAAATAAATATATTTATATATAATCTAGGTATAATTGTACATGTAATCGCATACATACCTAAAAAAATATTACATTTTTCATCAAAAATATTAGAATATAACAAATTAGAATATTAGACCGGGTCGGACCAGATATGTACTTTTTTATTAAAAAAATATGGGTGAACCACCCTGGGTTGGTCTAGGGATGGCAATGGGTAGGGTATGGTAGGGTATTGATAGGATCCTACCCATACCCTAGTTTTTTTGGATGGACCCATACCCTACCCTCGACCCTACAAATTTTTTATTGTTAGATTCATACCCTACCCTCCTGGAGACCCAGGGTCTACAGGGTCTGCAGGGTCCGGCCCTTTAACGTTCTGCATTTTGATAATTTTTAATCAAAACTTAATTTTTAAATAAAATTTAAATAAATTCAAGACATCTACTACGTTACACATCAACATTCAATAGAAAATTGATGAAACATCAAATTTTACAATTTAATTTCAATAGTCCAAATTTTTTTTTAGAGTTTGAAATACATAAACAATTCAACAAAAGAAAAATATAGCATGTCAGCTTCTAGTGATCCATCAATCACGACATCTTCTAAGCTAGTTGCGGAATAACATAATAAATATGTTAAAGTTAACCGTAAAGTATATTATATATATTATCAATATGATCTAACAAGGGTCTAACTAGAGTCTAATTAGGGTAGAGTCTAAAATAAGGTAAAAATGTAAGGGTAGGGTCCGACCCACAGGGTCTAGCTATGGATTCATACCCTACCCTAGACCCTACCTCTAAACATGGACCCATACCCATACCCTACCCTAGACCCAGTCAAAGTCAACATACCCTAGACCCGTAGGGTAAGGGTAGGGTCCGACCCTCAGGGTATGGGTATTTCTGTCATCCCTAGGTTGGTCAGATTTTTGGTCTGACCATTTGGTCTGACCAAATTTAGTTTGGTTCGCAAGGTAACCATTTTTGGGTCAAAATCCGGTATGCCTTTACACTTGTATCCTAGTCCGACCGGTCGGACCGCATATTTTAAAATCCGGAGGACGACGACACACAAACTACTATTTGTAAACATGCTAACCACTATACCAATATCACTAAACATGCAAAACCAATATCACTACATATGAAAACCAATATAACTAAATATGAAAACCACTATAGCTACACATGCAAACCAATATCACTACATACGAAAACCAATATCGCTACATTCGAAAACCAATATCATTACACATGCAAACCAATATCGCTACATATGAAAACTACTATCGCTATACATGCAAACCAATATCACTATATACGAAAACCAATGTCCCAACATACGAAAACCAATATCCCAACATCTGAAAACCAATATCCCAACATACAAAAACCAATATCCCAACATCTGAAAACCAATATCCGAAAACTAATATATGAAACTACTATATACAAAAATCAGTATCACTAAACACGCAAACCATTATCACTCGACATGGAAACCAGCGTCAATTAACATGCTAACCAGTACCAGTGAACATGCGAACCACTATCACCACAAGTGCAAACCACTATCAGTAAACATGCTAACCACTATAAGTAAACGTGCGAATCAATATTATTAAATATGAAAACCAATATCATTACATTTGCAAACCAGTATCATTAAATATGAAAACTAATGTCATTACATCTGAAAACCAGTATCACTACATCTGAAAACCACTATCATTACATCCGAAAATCAGTATCAGTATACAAATATACCAATACAAAAAATACTATTGTACAAATACAAAAATATCATAGTAGTAAACATGATGTTCATGGCGTAGACGGAGCCGAAGAGGCCGTCAGTGGCGGCGTTGAGAATGTTGGTGCGGACGGAGCCAGCCAGATCATGGCGAAGCCGAGCTACATGGAGAAGACGATGTAGGTAGAGAAGAGAAGGAAGGTGTTGTCGACGGCGTACCGAAAAAAGAAAAGAAAGACGAAGCGAAGAAGAGTGGTGAGAGGGGGTACCTGGAAGCGGGCGAGATCGGCGTCGAACTTCTTCCTATTGAAGGTGGTTCCGGCGAACAAGAATGAGAAGAGAGGCGAAGGGGAGAAGGGGTTCGGTTTAGGGTGAGAGAGAGAGAGAGAGAGAGAGAGAGAGAGAGAGAGGAAGTGACGAGGAAAGAGAGGGGAAGAGGAAGAGATATATGGTCAAAAAGTAGAATTAATGTGGAATCAATGTGGGCGGCGGAATTAATGTGGGCGGCAGAATTAATGTGGGTGGAATCTTAGTTGGCACTTTTTGAGATATATGGTCAAAAATATCATTCGTGTGATATTGATCATCAGATTAATTTTTTTAATAAAAAAATAGATCCAAAGGCTTTGAATCAGTCCCCTCCGTGGAGACAATTTTTTAGTAGTCCCCACTCAATCCAAAACATACACTGCAGAATCAACTCTGCAGCAAATTGTGAAGGCTGCCACGACACTTGGAGGTTGCTGATCATTGATTACTAATGATCATCAACGTCTCTTCCACAACCACCATCTTCCTCAATAAGTTCAATTCTCTCTCTTGTACATAATCCAATTGTTAGCCTTGGAAATTGTCATAACGGGTACTTGCATTTATTAGGTTGATAGCTGTTAGGTCTAGACATTGTAGAACCTGTATATAAACTTGTAAAACTTCATTCATATTAATAAGATTAAATCACTTCATAACACGGGGGAGGGCAGCAATGTCGAAGTCCTGCAAAGGCCTGTCCTACTAGCACGACGAAGGCGTTTCTACGGCCTGTCCTACCAGTGTCATTTGGACCTAAACACGATTCTGTTGGAAACGATAAATTCTCTAATGTGACAATTTACACAGACAAGGAACGAGATTGCTCCACCAAGGCCTATTTCTCTTTACGCTTCTCTTGGTTTTGTTCTTTTCCTCCTCTTCTTTGAGTTCACGTCTCTTTGAAAGTTCTATTTCTCCAACATTGAATTGGCCGTAACAATTGTTTTCAATTTTGTTATGATCTGATTACCAGTTCAAGTCATGTTGAAGAGAAGGGCATTTTTGGCATTCTACTATAATTATTGACAAAAAATTAGATATAACGACTTATCAGTTCAATTTCTCAAAACTCAGGGACTAAAAAATTATAAAGTGGACTAGGACATTATATCTAACCTCAGGAGCCTATGCGTTGTTTTCCCTTTTTATTTTCATAGAGTAATGAATATTTTGGTTCGAAACAACAAAATTATTGTGTATCGAGGACCTACTTAGACTCGCAGGCGAATTGGATACATGCTGTAGAAAAATGCCCTGTACTGTCCGGAATTGATTAAAAACCGTTGATTACGATAACTCATTCACACACAAGATCGGGCGTTTGAGATCAAGGCATTTTCACATGGGGGCATTTTGGGTAATTACAACACCTTCGCCTCCTTCCACCCCTCGCTCAACTCTCTTCCTCTTTTTTTCTTCCCTTTTCGTACAGTCCGCCATCGACGATATACACCGGTGCCATCCCCAATCCCCATACAAATTTCGTGGCTCTGGTGGCCAGAGACATCATTTCAGCAGGGTAGGCTTGGTACCTAACGAGGCCTATTTCTCTTACCGGCAGGGCACCGTTGAGGATTGTCATCCCGATTGTGAAGAAGGAGCGACGGTGAGAAGCATCAATAGGTTTCAGTTGGGGAGCTACAACTTCTTATTCTGGAGTCCGATTGAGGTGATTCAAATTTCTATGTGATTCAAATTTCTATGTGAAGCTGAGACATATATATATACAACTTTGTAGTTTATAAGTTTTCCAAATTTAGTAGATGGATGTCAAAAATATGTTTGAAGTCAAGAGTCGACTGAGTTACAAGCGGCTGTACAGGTTTCGGTTGGGAGCCACAACTTCTTACTCTAAAGTTCGATTGAGGTAACTCAAATTGTTGTGCAAAGTTGAGACATATATCGATAATTTTATATTGGAAAAAATCCACTTAAGTACCCTGTAGTATCACGAAAAATTAAGTCAGTACCCTGTGGTATAAAACGTATCAATTGAGTCAAACTTATTCCAATTAAAATCAATTAGAGGCCCGGGCAGCTGCCCAGACACTGTCCGCCTTGCCCGAACTTTGACCGGCCACGTGGATCAGCCACATCAGATTTTTCTGATGATGTAGCCTGCCACGTGTGCACCCTCACTCTCTCTTCTTCCCCGTCTCTTCTTCTTCCCCCTCCCTCTCTCTTCTTCCCCGTCTTTTATCTCCTTCTTCTCTTCTTTCAACACCAAATTAACACCAACCTTATTCAAGGAGAAGATACAGAGAGCTTGTAGACTCCTCCGAGATCTGAAGAAGACGAAAGGGTTTTATCGACTCAAGAATCCAACCTTATCACTGCCTTAATAAAATCCAAAATATCACTGCCTTTTTGAAGGCAAAGGCGAAGACCATCTCACCAAGGCGAGGTCGTCCGGGATGACCATAGAAGGGGGCTTGTGTCACCGGGAGGGGATTCTTCGCCGGTGCCTGCAACCAGAAGCTCATCGGAGCGAGGTACTTCTCTGCCGACTATAAGGCGACAAACGGGAAGATGAACGAGTCGTCAGAGCGAAGGAGGTCTACGGAGGTGGCGAGCCTTGAAGCGAAGGAGGTCTGCAGAGGCTGTAGAAGATGAAGCAAAGGAGGCCTGTGGAGGTGGAGGCAGCGTGCGGTGGAGTGGAGGCCTGCGGAGGCCGGAGAAGGTGAAGCGAAGGAGGCCTGCGGTGGAACCGGGAGCCGGAGGCCTGCGGAAACGGCGAGGATGTCTGGGGTGGCTCCGACGGCCTGAAGAGACGAAAGATGAAGGTGGCTCCGACGGCCTGAAGAGACGAAAGAAAAACCCTAAAACGAGAAGGTGGGAGGAGAGGGGGAAGAAGAAGAGAGGGATGGTGTACACGTGGCAGGCCACATCATCAGAAAAATCCGATGTGGCTGGTCCACGTGGCCGTCAAAGTTCGGGCAAGACGGACAGGGTTCGGGCAGCTGCCCGGACCTCTAATTGATTTTTATTGGAATAATTTTGACTCAATTGATACGTTTTATACCACAGGGTACTAAATTGATTTTTTGTGATACCACAGGGTACTTAAGTAGACTTTTTCCTTTTATATTTTATGACTTCTCCGAATTTGGAGTGCAAGAATGTTAAAAATATATTTGAAGTCAAGAGTTGATCGAGGTCTGATCACGATAAAATTGCATGCTCGGTTACGATATAATGGCATGCCTAAATACGATAAAATTGCATGCCCAACGAGAAGTGGGCCAATCACGATAAAATGACATGTCTGGTTATGACCAAATGGCAGACCCGATTACGATAAAATAACATATGCTCGATTACGATAAAATGACATGCCCGGTTATGAGAAGTGGCAGGCCCGATCACGATAAAATGTCATGTCTGGTTATGACCAAATGGCAGGACCGATTACGATAAAATGGCATGCCTGAATATGATAAAATAGCATGCCCGACTATGTCTAAATGGCATGCACGGTTATGTCTAAATGACATACCCGAATAATATTTAATGAAACTTATAATAAAGTACTTAATAAATTAAATAATTAATTAAATGACATGCCCGGTCATAAACAAATTCTAGGTCTGATTACGATAAAATAACTTGCCTAGTTAAAAAAATAAAGTTCAAGATTTAAAAAATGGTACCCAATATTTAAAAAATAAAATAATTAATTAAATAATATAAAAAACAAAAAAGTCAAAAAGGGGGGGACCGGATTGAGTGGGGACTAAAGAAAATTTGTCCATAGGTGGGGACTACATTTTGGGCCGTCAGATTTGATTATCTTTAAATCTAATGGTCAATAACCTATCAGGTGTTATTGGTTTGCATGTGAAGTAATATTGGTTTAGAAGACGCTGGTTTACTTATGAAGTGATATTGGTTTACATGTGAAGTGATATTGGTTTACATGTGTAGTGATATTGGTTTGAGTTAGTCCCATATTTGGGGACTATCCCAGTCCCCACCAAATCCACCCGGGGGGGGGGGGGGGGGAATTGTAGATGGGCACGCGTTTGCGCATCTCCCTTAAACGAACATATTTGTCCTTCTCCCGTACCAAACAGAATAGCACATTTTGTGTGCAATCCGTCCCCATTTTTCTTTAAAAAATTAGTATAAGTCTAAGTTGTTGAAGTTAAGGGGAGATTAATTATTATGTTTGGAGAGGTCATGTCTATATTTGAGAACTAAATTTTTTTAACAATTTGATTAGTCAGCATCAAGATTACTTCAAGAGAGTTTTATACGTTTTGAATAAATTTGCACTCTCTCTCTTATGAAGTCAAACTCCGAGGATGACATCCGAAATGCACCAATATTGACTTATCGGATTCTTTATGCCCATTTTGTTTTGTAAAATGTGTGAAAAATTTTGCTTCCAAATTTAATAATAACGCAGTCATAAATTTTAAGTTCGAGACTAATGATTCAGTTATAATAACTATTTGTCATTTGATCAGAATATTTAGTGGTGTCCTCTTTTTTTTTTGCATAAATTATTTAGCTAATTACACTAATCGTTATTAATCAACAATGGTAAAAATAAGTAGTCATGATGTTTTAATTTAAAAAATATATATCACCGATCTCCAGGATTTATCATCAACCCTCTTCACTTATACACACTATCTCTCTTATTTTTCGATCTTTCTATAATTACTTTTGTCTTTTTTTACCTCGTTTTCTAATAAATATATTTACCTACCAAAAAAAGTAGTCATGATGTCTCAATAAAAAAATATATATCACCGATCCCGAGGGTTTATCATCAACCTTTTTCACGTATTTTTTAGCGTATTTTGTATCATTCAAATGTATCCAAAAAAATTCACAATTTATTAGAGGTCAAGCTCGTTTAAAGTTCGGTCAAAATGTTTGTTAAAAAATGAGGTACACTCATTGATAGAATAGTAGAATCAAATCACGTAAGTATTTTATAACATATAAAACTATTTAGTGAGGTATTACAATAATAATTTGAGAAAAAACTGTATTTTTTTAATTGGCACGCCGGTATCTCAACTATTAAATTTTGTCAATTTTCAATTTCCATTGAAGCTTAATTATGAGCTGTCCAGATAATTTAATTTCCGTATTCTATCCAGAAGGAAAGAGCAACAGATAGAAAATTAGAAAAGTTCAACACAATAGTTATCCTCTATATTTTTTAAGTTGAAATTTTTTGAAATTAGAGTTTCACTTCTGCAGGTTTCTAATTTATTGTACCAGGACGGAACTCATGAGATTGTTGTTTAGAAAACGAAAATCTTGCTGGATTTTGCACAGAATATATAAATTTAATTCTCTATCGCAATATGCATCTTACTTATTGGAATCTCGTTAATTTTTGGTTGATTTATACTTAATGGTATCTCAACACATACTAGTCAAATGATTTAGGTTCGAATTCGATATAATTTTTAAAACGTGGCAAAAATTTTTTGACAAAAATATAACATTATTAAATTTACAATAACTCGAATTTGAAAATTTTTAGTTATATTAGAAGAAGTCCCGTGGTTAAAATCGGGTTAAGTAGTACTACTGTGAATACTGTGACTTCATCGGCAAATGTCTCGATTGTGTCAGCTAATCAGCATTTAATCTTACGGCGGAACTATTCAATGCCGTGACAAAATGTGATTAGTTAGCATACGCAACCATTTCTTTTTGGTGGAAAGCGTACGCAACCATTATACGAACAATTCGCATGTTATAGTCAAATTATATGGTCAAAGTCGTTTTGCAATATAAGAGTTAATCTCAACAATTAAAGACGACATTTGATCTTCCTATAAGGCTGCTTTGAATTTTCAAGGACTATAAACAAGTTCACTACGTAAAAAATTAACAATCAAAATTTTTAAAGAAAATACATTGAATCAGTTTATACGAATTTTGACTTCACAAATATATTAATAACCGTTGTTGAGAAAAAAAGGTTGAGAACGTAAGAAACGAACTCGAGACAGTCCGAAGTAGTCGTACCAAGATAATCCTATCGAGCCGCATAAAAAAGGAAAAATAAAGGTGACAAGAGTTGATAGAAAGAGATTGTATCGAGAGAGAGCAAGAAAAAATGAGTATACTGGATTTGTTCGTGACTTTTTGTGTGTCCCTAAACCTAGCCCTCGACCATGCTTATATGCACAAAAGACACCCAATCCCGGATAACTACCTAAAGTCGTGTTTTAGTCAGATATGGTGACTAAAAATCTATCATGTCTAACGTTTATCATTAGTCCATCTATATATATATATATATATATATTTTTTTTTTTTACACTTCAACAATAACACGTGCAAGTATCGAATATATACTACCATTTTAGTCCATCTATCAAATGGTCATACAAGCCTAATTCGTTGATTGAATTGGGCTTCGAGTCCAATGGGCCCATCAAGCGATCAAGTTTGCAGCTAGCACCATTTTAGTCCATCTACGAGATCCAGAAAAATCGGGCTTGGTTTAAATGAAGCCGTCCAATCCCTATGTTTATCTAGTTGATCTTAATTCTTAAAGACAATATAATATTTTTTATAATAAGGCAACAACAATCCATATATGCGACATAAATTAATATTTGCGGTATAAATTAAACAATATCAACACGGGAAAGCTATTAATTGGAGTGATTCTCGATTTTTTTTGGTTATCCCAGTTCCAAAAAAAGATTATAGAAAAAAATAGTCTTAGATAAATGTACTAAATTAATATATGCCTATTCCAATAAATTGTGGTAGAACGTCGGAAACGATCTTAAGAACGAGTCCGGAGTGATCGTCCCAAGAGCGATTCGAACGAAAGGAAGAAAAGATGAAATAGGGGGTTAGAGAGGAGAAGAAAGAGAGTGGGAAGGAAAGATGTTTATTGATAAGGATAGGAGAAAAACAAGAAAGATAAAAGTTACGAAATTACATAAGATAAAAGCTATGAAACTAAATGTTTGATGTGTTGTCCTGTGAGTGTCCTTCATGCATTTTCCTAACTCTCCTTATATAAAATAAGCTAGCCCCAGCCCCATACAAAAACCCTAAGAAAATCTAACATAGCTCCGGCCTAATAAAGAAAAACTTAACCTGCCCAAAATTTATAACCCAATTTTTACATCTTTCTATACCGAATTTAGAAAAGTCATAAACTACAAAGTTGTAGATCTCACTCTTCTCTTTTTGTGGTTTTTAGAATCACGCCAATCTGATACTTGAGCCAAAAGTTACGGTCTTTTTACCAAAATAGATTCAGTAAATCCGTGAATTAATTTTCCACTCCAACAATGTCCCCCACACGTCAATGTTTTGACTCTAGGAAAAGTATTGACGTGTATCCGCCCTTAAATATGCAGAAAATTAACTTCACTCTACACATAACTGGCTAAGACAATACCATAAATATGTAAAAAAATGTACCATCAAACTGGTCGAGACCTAGCCGTTATCGGCATGCAGATGATCACCTATTCAATAATAGACTTTCACGGCAAAGTAGGAGCCTTTCATGCTTTAATAACATGATTTTGCAGCTGAGTAGGAGTCCTTTGTGCTTCATTGGAATGACCATATAACTGTTTTTGAAGATCCCTGAGCATTTGCCATTGTTTCTGGATTTTTTGCTCCAACCTTCTTCGTTGAGTCTTCGTGAGAGTCGGTCGATGAGACTCCGAACACTTGTCCCCTGAGTGTGGGTTCGGCTTTCTTGGCATCTCCTTATGCACATGCTTCGTATGATACTCATTGTGGGTCGTGTCTCACATAGTTCTTTCTTGGCATCTCCTTACGTACATACTCATTGTGGGTCGTGTCTCACATAGTTCTTTCTTGGACCGCGAAAGTTGTTCCTTGGGCTCCCAAACTTTGAAGGACTTCTTTCTCTGAAGAACTCCTTGCTCGATCGCCAATCGAATGACCATGTCCCTCTTAACCCATATGTACTCAAGCGGCCTCTTGCCATCGCCGGTTGATTTCTTGGACTGCAAAAGTTCTTCCTTGGGCTCCCAAACTTTGAAGGACTTCTTTCTCTGGAGAACTCCTTGCTCGGTCGCCAATCGAGTGACCATGTCCCTCTTAACCCACACGTACTCAGGTAGCCTCTTGCCATTGCCGGCTGATTTTGACCGTGTGACTTGAAGATACTCCTTGTAATTTGACACATTTAACGGTCGAGATTAAACCGGCATGTTAGGTTGTTGCTTCACCGCACTCTCGCTTGGTTGTTGAGGAGGAGTCAAACACTTGTCTTCATCATCATCAATCTTCTTCACTATATACATGTCTTACCCCCCAGGTGAAATTGAATTCTGACTGATACTCTGACTGTAGACTTGCCCCCCTGTGTCTTTCCGTTGAGTTGGGATAGAATTGAGCAAGCGAAGGTAGTTTACTGCACGCGGAACGAAGGGTGACTCGAATCTCCACAATAGATAACTCGGCGGAGGCCCTAAAATTCTCTTTGCTAGTGAAGGCCCAAGGATTTCCTTAGTCGGCGGAGGCCCTAGAATACCTTTCGTATTTGATACAGCACTAAGGTTTGTCTCAGTCGCTGATGGAACTTGTATCAAGTATAGCTCCTCCTTTTTCTCGAATTTGGGCGTTGCAAGCTTGATGGCCGTGGTGTCGGCCAACTGTGTACTAGTTGTTTGTTCGACCTCTTGGATAACGGGAACATAAAATTGTATAGATTCTGTTGATTCATGTACGACTGTCTCAATACTTCTCTTAGAATCATGAGATTCAAAATCTATTCGATCTTCAACTTTGCATATGCCACTTAATGCTTCCTCAGTTGCTGATGTAGTCCTTGAATCCTTATTCTTGAATGTCTCGTGTCTCATTGCTCGGATTTCAGCACAAAATTCCTCCATAGACAAAATTCCTCCATAGATTTCGTATATTCCTCCACAATTTTTCTAACTTGCATGCAGTATGCTTAGAGTTCAACACACCAATCTCTCATAATTACCATTGCTCCCCATAAATTCCTCATAACTGATCATGATTCGACAAGATAAATTAAAAATTCGCAACCAACTTACAGAATGACCAGTCTTTGGTATTTTAGTCGTATCTTTTTCGTCCGAACTCTGATTAAAGCGATCTTGGTGTTCCTGGAAAGTTGAGAGATAGATCTTTAATTTTTTTCTGAAATATCCATCTCCTAACTCGGCCGGAAAAATGATCAAAATGCCCTCCAAAGTCGATTGGACTTATCAATCATACAGATTGATCAGTCTTTAGTATTTCGGTCATATCTTCGCAGTACGAACTCCGATTTCAGCATTTTTAGTATCCACAGAAAGAGGAGACAACGATCTTCACTTTTAGTGAAGAAAAATTCTTCAGATTCGGCTCCAAAAAGGGCCGGAACACCTCCCAAATCTGGCCGACCTCGCTGAATGTCTTCTTTCGGCACAACCTTTGACCGATTTCGTCCCTTTTGAGGAAAGACTCGAAGCCGTATATGGAAGCTCGTATGTTTGGATACAACAATCGCTCTTCTAATATGCCCTCCTTAGTCTCACCGAGGCAAAAAATATGTTCTGATAAATTATGGTAGAACGTCAAAAACGAACTTAAGAATGGGTTCAGAGTGGTCGTCCCAAGAGCGATTCAAACGAAAAGGAGAAAAGATAAAATAGGGGGTGAGAGACAGGAGAAGAAAGAGAGTAGGGAGGAAAGATGTTTATTGATAGGGATAGGAGAAAAACATGAAAAACATGAAAGATAAAAATTACGAAGCTACATAAGATAAAAGCTATGAAGCTAAAGGTTTGATGTGTTGTTTTGTGGGTGTCATTCATGCCTCTGCCTAGCTCTCCTTATATAGAATAAGCTAGCCCCAGCCCCATACAAAAACCCTAAAAAAATCTAACATAGTTTCGGCCTAATAAGAGAAAACTTAATCTACCTAAAACTTGTAACCCAATTTTTGCTCCTTTCTGTACCGAATTTGGAAAACTCATAAACTGCAAAATTGTAGATCTATGTCTTCTTTTTCTGTGAATTTTAGAATTGCGTCAATCCGATAGTTGAGCAAAAAATTACGGTCTTTTTACCAAAATAGATTTAACAAATCCGCGAATTAATTTTCCGCTTCAATAATACCAAATGTAGATTCAAAATAACGAACTCTAAATCATGAAGTCACACTAAACATACAAAGATATTGGCATGATGTAATTGAAGACCGCGATTTAGATTTTTTATATATAGTTAATGTTAACCAAGGCATTCTAATTAGGTGTAAAAAAATTACTTAAAAAAAATTCTTCCAATAACTTTCAACACAATTAAAATGTATTGCACGGGTTTTATAATTCGAGAATTAGATTTTAAGAATATGGAAATTATCAAATTGAAATTTTGGATGAGATGGTTTTAGAATGAGATAGTTTTGCGGTCAATTGTGCTCACACAAACTATCATTCTCAAAACATTTTTAAAATCTAAATCTAAATATGTATTAGATTATTATATCATAGAAAATCTGAGTTAGATAATGAAATTCTGACAAAGAGTTAAAAACATGATTAAATAACAACATTAATACATTATTATTTAAAAGATGATTAATATTAGGGCAAATTACTCTGGTATTTAACAAAACTCATATTTTAGTCTTTACTGTTTCTAATAACATATATTTGTCTTTCTAGATTAAAAAATGCACCTCTCAGGTCCCTATCGAATCCATCGCTAATTTCATCGATCAATTTATTATTATTTATTTATGTAAATTATCTTCATACCCTGAAAAAGTCATGGAAATTACTCACTTCTCTCTCTGGTCTTCTTCCTCAATGACATAAACATTTCAATCGTCTTCTCCGATGACCAAAGACATCTCTGATCGACCAAACACTTCCTCTTATGCATCTCCTACCCAGAAAATGAAAAGCTACGAGAAAGATAGGAGGGAGAACAATTTACCTTGGAAGTTCTAAACGAGGATATGTAAAAAATCAACATCTCCTTCATCCCAACCAACTCCGACGTGTCTCGTCCTGCTCCACGGCGAGGAAGTCATCTCCATGACTGTCGATGGTCCTCCACCTCCCAACGACTCCCACGCCAAGGCTATCTCCGCCGCTTCTGCTATCTTAGTCGCCATCGATGATGGAGATGAGCCGGCGAAGGTCTCCTGGTTGATTCTGCTTGGACTGAAGAAAGAGAAAGGAGGAGGAGATGATATGCTTTTTATTTATTTATTATAAGGGCACAATTTTTATTTTCAAAAAGTAAACAAAAAGATGACGTTAGAACTAAAGAATTGCATATTTACAAACTAGGAGGACGAATGTATGTTATTGGAACAGTAAGACTATAATCTGAGTATCGTTAAACAACGCGGACCAGAGTGTAATTTGCACAGGTAAAAGAAAATAAGCTCGTCAAACTGTAGTGGATCCCATTCCAAACCGTATATACCACCCGCCGGGAGAGAAATCGTTAACCCCTTTTCAAAAAAGAAAAAAAAAAGAAATCGTTAACATTATTCTCAAAACGCAGCGCAGCATAAACTTCCTCAACGAGAAAAATGCCTCTCCTTTTCCTGAAACGAGTTGCGAACTCTCTTTCTCTCTCGACAAATCCCAATAAACCGCTTCCCCCTAACCCTTCCAGCTCCCTTCACTCTGCTTCGATTCCCGCGTTTTCCCTCTCTTCCTTCGCTTCAAAAGGTACTCTCTTCTATGTAATATTGTTTATTGTTTATTATTATTTTCTCTCGGATTTATGGCCTCGGGAAATCGCATTAATTACGAGCTCAGTGATTAGGTGGTAATCTGCTTCTCTTATGTTTTTTATTCGAGGCGTTAGGGTTTGGTTTCGCGGTGTAATGATTTGAGAATTTCGGCCGTGCGTTTTTTTTTTGTTTTTTTTTAATTCTCCAGCTGCGAATCTCTTGCTGGCCGTTGCTTGCTTCGAGGTTGAGGTTTGTGTGCTGATGTCGCGGAATTGCGAGCCGGTTCGATCCGGGGTAGTGTTGTGAAAAGGTTCTTGTTGAGAGCTAGGGTTAGGGAAGAAGATGATGGAAGGGGGAGAGAAGAGGGTTGGCGTTCATCTTGATTCGGACGATGATGAGCCCATCGGGGCCTTGTTGAAGTTGAAGAGGCCGCGGAATGCTAAGAAGGTTAAGGCTGTTGAGGTTAGGGGAGGTAAGGCGGTGTCGGACGATGAAAGCTTTGGTGGGATGGAGGATACATTAGCTAGTTTTAGGAAGAAATTAAAAGGTCCAAAAAGGAGTAGTGGATCGCAGTGTCCGAAGGCGCTGGAGGATTCAGGAGAAACAGGGTGTAGTCTGGGTGTGGGGGCGGTCAGAAAAATAGAAGGCAAAGCGAAAGGAAGGACAAGGAATTCAAAGGTTGATGGGAAAAGTGGGATGGATGATGATGGTGGTGATACTACCGCCGTTGTTGATGTCAACACTACGAACTCTTTGAATCCTGGGGAGTGCTCGGCCCCAGTCGAAGATGGGTTGTTGGAAAGTTCGTTGCCAGCTGATGTTCTGAAGGTTAAAGCTGGTTCTCAGAAGAAGAATTACCTGGATGATTCTGGTATGTTTTCTTGTTCACTTTCAGTTAAATTTTTATCTGACCTCAAGTCGGAAGTGAATTGTCGGAGCTTTAACATTGATATACGTTGTCAAGGTCCTATTCCTGGTGGAGAAAATTCTGGCACGGTTGAGGAGCCACCTTCACTCGCAATGACCCGAGCTGACAGGACATTCTTGACAGAAAGACGCGGTAAATCTTCTGAATTTGATCCTGAAGCTCTTGTTTCTTCTTTGTCCTTGTCTTTGATGCTTGTGCCAAAAGGTACTAATGATGAGCGTGTGCTGTATTCTCGTGCCTTAGGTTGTCATGAGGAATCAACTGATCCCTGTACTTCCCACAAGGTTTGCAATGAAAGTTGTTCTGCTTCGGGGCAAAAGGACTTCTTGGAAACGCAACATTTGAAGGATGGGTTAGAAGGACATTGTACAAGATCAGAAAGTGCAACGGTGCATGCTCTCGAACCATGCAAAACCTCAAGTGCAGGAATTCTTGCATCAGAGGATGAAGTGACTTGGGACGTCTCCCTAAAATCTTTATCCTTGCACGTTGGTGGAGCTACAGAAACTGAAAATGGGCATCATTTCAAACAAGATCCAGATGCTTTGCTGGAAATTTTTAAACCTTGTACGGATGTTGCTGGCTCACCTGATGATCCAGTTTTAAAAGAAACTTCTAATGGAGTTCCTGAATCAGGTTTTACTTGTCACTTGGAACACATAGGGCATCACTCTGCAGATCATGATCATAAAAGTAAGCTCTCTGCTTTTTCCAAAAGGTCTAGCTCTGTCTTGAATCAGAAACAACATGATGATGATGATGGAACTGAGGGTTCTTATGTTCCGAGTCATGCTTCTGTGCGCATCAGTGAAGAGGCTGATGGAGCCTCCCCCGCATCTGTGACTCCAGAAGAAAATGATAGCTACGAAGAAGATGCATTATCTGTGCTGGATTCTGGAAGCAATGACGGAAAGTTATCAGCACAACGTGCAGTGAGGAAGGGGAGAAAACGTAGACTTGAAGACATGGCTTATGAAGGGGATGAAGATTGGGAGGTTCTTATAAATGAGCGATTCTTGGAAAATGATCAGGTTGCTTATGGTGATAGATCATTTAGAATGAGGGAAAAGTCCGATTCCTCTTCTATCAGTGTGACAGAAGCTGAAACTGGTGGTTCAATGGCAGAGTCTGTCGGCTTGAAAGCTCATTCAGCCGGTCCAGTTGAAAGGATAAGATTTAAGGAGGTTTTGAAACGCAAAGGTGGACTTCAAGAATATCTGGAATGCAGGTATTTGCTGATTTTAATTGCTTTTTTTGTGGACTTTGTTCATGCATATTGTGAAAGTTTTCTGGCTCCATAGTTTGTGATTATACTTCATTCTTTTATTTGTCTTCTTGATGCACTGTAATATAGATTATCAAGTGATTCATCTTTCTTCAGAATCTCCTTGCTATTGTTGTCTGGGACACTTTTTTTTTTAATTTTTTTTATCATGCTGTATGTGAACTGCACACGGCTATTCTGTATAGACTTTGACTATACCATAATTATATGACATAGGCATTAGTTATTTTGATATTAACAACAGTGATTTCTGTTTATACTTTTGGAGATCATTATTGATTTTCACCTTCCACAAGTAGCTGGATGTTCAAGCGGAATGATGCTGTGGTCTAATGTGATGCAGGAATAAGATCCTCGGTCTTTGGGGTAAAGATCTTACTCGAATTTTGCCCCTATCAGATTGTGGTATAACTGACACTCCGTCTAAGGATGAAACACCACGTGCTTCTCTTATTAGGGAAGTTTTTGCTTTCCTTGATCAAAGTGTAAGTAGTACTGCAATTTAGTTTTTTTATTTAGTTAGGGCATCCTAATACCTTCTAGATGTTCAAGGCAATGTTGTTAATCGCGGATAGCGCCGCGTAGCGGCGACCCCCTTAAAATGGTATAGCGGGCCGCTATTTCCGCTATGGCGCCGCTATGGCACCGCTATAGCGGGAAAAAAGCATAGCGGGAGGTATGATAGCGCCGCTATAGCGCGCTATTGACACCAGAGGTTCAAGGGCATCACAATCTTTCTTTGTAGCTTGAGCATCTGGTATATTTGTCTATTAACTGGAAGTGTTCACCAATACTTGCAGGGTTATATAAACTTTGGTGTTGCTTCCAACAAAGGGAAAACCCAATCAGATAATGAGCATGTTTGTGTTCCTCGTGAAGAAAAGAGCATTGAAAAAATTCAATTGTCTTCAATTGCTCAATTGGAAGTCGGAGTCTCCCTAACCAATGCTGAGGCTAAGAGTTCTGTGGCTTTTGTCGAATCCAAGGATGGAACGGCGCGGGTTGAGGCAAACGCAATATCAAAACCTGTAAACAGCAGCGAGTTCTCTGCTCCAACTATGTCAGAATTTCCTAACATTGTTGGAAATGAAGAAATACTGGCCAATGAGATGCAAACTAAATGTGATGCGGGGGTTATATTACCTGTTGAACAGGTAGGTGCAGGTGATTCTAGTGCAGTTCCATCTTCTGTAGTGTCAGGCAGTAGAACTCTGCCAGCCCAAGCTTTAGATTCAAGTTATGAGTCCCAGGTCATTCACAGTTGCTCGAAGAGTCTTATAGGGACGAGTCATGATTTGCATTCCGTCTCTGGAGATGGAAAGAAAATTATTGTTGTTGGAGCTGGTCCTGCAGGTTTAACTGCTGCACGCCACTTGCAGCGTCAGGGTTTTTCTGTTATTGTTCTTGAAGCAAGAAGTAGGATAGGTGGTCGTGTTTTTACAGATCGTTCTTCTCTCTCTGTTCCTGTGGATCTTGGGGCAAGCATAATCACTGGTGTCGAGGCTGACGTGGCTACAGGAAGAAGGCCAGATCCTTCATCATTGATTTGTGCTCAATTAGGCCTGGAGCTAACAGTACTAAACAGTGATTGTCCTCTTTATGACATCGTGACTGGGGAAAAGGTTCCTACTGATCTGGATGAAGCATTGGAAGAAGAATACAACAGTCTGCTTGACGATATGGTGTTACTTGTTGCTCAAAAAGGCGAACATTCAATGAAAATGTCTCTTGAAGATGGCCTGGAGTACGCCCTTAAGAGTCGCCGTATGCATGAGCTGGGTGACGCCGTGCGTAATTCAAAAATTGATGGAGCTGAAAGTCAGGTTCTTCCTCCAGCTTGTTCTATAGAGGAGATCTTAAGTCCTCTTGAGAGGAGAGTAATGGATTGGCATTATGCACATTTGGAATATGGTTGTGCTGCTTTGCTCAAGGAAGTTTCTCTTCCTTATTGGAATCAGGATGATGTGTATGGAGGCTTTGGAGGAGCTCATTGTATGATCAAAGGTGGGTACAGTAATGTCGTTGAGTCTCTTGGAGAAGGGCTTTTCATTCACCTGAATCAAATTGTTACTGAAGTTTCGTACGGCTCCAAGGTAAATGTAGAAAGTGAAATGTCAAACCATGTTAAAGTTTCTACATCTGATGGTAGTGAATTCTTTGGAGATGCTATACTAGTCACAGTACCACTAGGGTGCTTGAAAGCAGAAAGCATCAATTTTTCTCCCCCACTACCTCAATGGAAACAATCTTCTATCCAGCGACTTGGTTTTGGAGTACTAAATAAAGTGGTCTTGCAATTTCCGGAAGTCTTTTGGGATGAATCTGTTGATTATTTTGGAGCTACTGCTGAGGAAACTGAACAACGAGGTCACTGCTTTATGTTTTGGAATGTCAAGAAGACTGTCGGGTCTCCTGTTCTTATAGCCTTAGTTGTCGGTAAGGCTGCTGTAGATTGCCAAACTTTTAGCTCATCAGATCATGTAACCCACGCTCTACTGGTCCTTCGTAAACTTTTTGGACAGGATGCAGTACCCGAACCCATTGCATCTGTGGTGACTGATTGGGGAAGAGATCCTTTCAGCTACGGTGCTTACTCCTATGTTGCCATTGGATCATCTGGCGAAGACTACGATATATTGGGTCGGCCTGTTGACAATTGCATATTTTTTGCCGGTGAAGCCACCTGCAAGGAGCATCCAGACACTGTTGGGGGTGCCATGATGAGTGGACTTCGAGAGGCAGTGCGTATCATTAACATATTGAGTACTGGAAATGATTGCACAGCAGAAGTAGAGGCGATGGAGGCTGCAGAGAGACATTCGGAGTCTGAGAGGGATGAAGTTAGGGACATAACAAAGAGACTTGAGGCAGTTGACCTCTCCAATGCCTTGTATAAGAGTTCGCTGGATGGGGAACGAATCTTAACCAGAGAAGGATTACTGCACGGCATGTTCTTCAGCAAAAAAACCACAGCTGGCCGATTACATCTAGCAAAGAAGCTGTTGAATCTTCCAGTTGACACCTTGAAATCCTTTGCTGGCACCAGAAAAGGGTTATCCACACTTAACTCATGGATTCTGGTACGACGTTTCTTGCTTCTGATCCTTTTTGACCAACCAAGTTTGGTCGTTTCATTCTTGTTTCTAGATCTCCTACTGCTAATGCCATCTGAATTGTTCTATATGGACAGGACTCATTGGGGAAGGATGCAACTCAACTTTTGCGCCACTGTGTTCGTCTTCTCGTGCGTGTTTCAACAAATCTGCAAGCTGTGCGTCTATCAGGTATGAGTTTCAATTTCAGTTATATATATCTCCTCGTCTCTTTGTAGCATGTTGAGGGAACAAACTGTTTGCTGTGTTTTTATGCCAGTACTCGGGGTGTTGGAAAATCCTTATCATCTACATTCAGAGCAAAAATCTTGGAACTTGGTTGTCAAAATGGTTTAGTTTATGCGCATCTTATTTTATGTGAAATTTTAGTATTGAACAGTTCATTGTCTCTCTGTTGAAAATTCTCGAAGGCCGAAGCTCGAGTAATAGCGGTGACCAATTTTTAAAACTAAGAATAGGAACTGCGGTTCTTTTGTCATCTTTAGAATAATTTGGAATTCCTCAAGAGGTTCTCAAAGCCTACATTTGGGTAGACGTATATTTGTGTGTTCAGAAGTCACATTCTCCCTTTTGGTTTGCCAAGTGATATTTAACTTTTTTTCAGATCAAAAATCTTGAACTTGGTTGTCAAAATGGTTTAGTTTATTTGCGTCTTCTTGTATGTGAAATTTCAGTGTTGAGCAGTTCATTGTCTCTCTGTCGAAAATTCTTGAAGCTTGAGTAATAGCATGACCAATTTTTAAAACTAATAAAGGAACTGCGGTTCTTTTGTCATCTTTAGAATAATTTGGGGTGTCTCAAGAGGTTCTCAAAGCCTACATTTGGGTAGATGTATATTTTTGTTTATTCAGAAGTCACATTCTCCCTTTTGGTTTGCCGAACTTTTCCTGGTGCAGGCATCGGAAGAACTGTGAAAGATAAGGTCTGTGTGCATACCAGCCGTGATATAAGAGCTATTGCAAGTCAGCTGGTCAACGTATGGCTACAGGTCTTTCGCCGTGAGAAAGCTTTAAATGCTAGGCTCAAGTCGTCTAGGCAAGCAAGCAATAGAGACTCTTTTAAGAAAAAACCTTTCAGTAATGTAGTTTCAGGGAAGCCACCTCTGCGCTCTCATCATGGTCCTATAGAGGGTAGAGGTACCTTGCAGGTTCATGAAACCTCTGGAAGCTCTTCTCCTTTCAATTCAAACACGAAAGTGAACGGCAAGCTAGCTAAGGTGGAAACTTCAAAGGATCCGAAACTAGAATCAAGGTCTGGTACCTCACCTGGTAGATTGGAATCAGAATTAGAGGGTA
Source organism: Hypericum androsaemum (assembly GCA_963995505.1). Taxonomy (NCBI): domain Eukaryota; kingdom Viridiplantae; phylum Streptophyta; class Magnoliopsida; order Malpighiales; family Hypericaceae; genus Hypericum; species Hypericum androsaemum. The sequence continues at coordinate 1,420,646 of OZ023191.1, forward strand.
ACGGCTATTATGCCATGTCTCAGGAAGAACAGGCTGCATTTGCTGCAGCAGAAGCAGCCTATGCTGCTGCCCGTGCAGCTGCTGAGGTTTGTTTTTCTGCTTAACACTATCTATGCCTTCTATTCGAAATTGTTTGGCTACATCTTTCTCTGTACAGCCATTCTGTCAGTTTGTTAATCTTTCTGTTCTCGTGGTCAAGTTAACTTCGTAGCTTAGTCTTGTCATCCACTTAAGAGCTATTATCCTGCTACCATTTCTATGACAGCATTTTTATGCATCTTTTATCTTGTCTTTCCCTCATTTCTATGACATCTTTGGGGATTCTCTTGTAAATGTGATAATACAATACTCTCTTATTTTTACCCTGTATTGCAGGCGTATGCCTCGACAGAAGCGAAGCGCAGTGCATTGCAACAACTTCCTAAAATTCCTTCATTTCAAAAATTTTCTAGACGCGAACAATATATGCAAGTGGATGATTACGATTACAAGAAAAAGTGGTCTGGTGGCGTTTTAGGAAGACAAGATTGTCTTTCAGAAATAGATTCACGGAACTGCAGAGTTAGGGACTGGTCTGTTGATTTTTCTGCCACTTGTGCTAACCACCTTGATAGTGCCAGAATATCAGCTGACAACTTATCCCAGCTTAGCCACTCCAATGAGATAGCATCCCAAATGAATTTGAGAGAGCAGTCAGGAGAAAGTGCAGCTGCCGATTGCAGCCTTTTCACTAAAGCCTGGATCGATACTGCTGGCAGTGAGGGGATAAAGGACTATCATGCAATTGAGAGATGGCAATCTCAAGCTGCTGCAGCTGATTTTGATTTTCTCCATCCTGATTCCCACGCGAGGGATGAAGAAGATTCCAACACAAGTTCCAAACGACTCACTTACAAGAATGGAGGCCGGGCAAATGAAAGTTCAATTTCACAGGTTACGATAAACAGGGAGGCCCACAGAAACCATGCTCGAGGAGCAGATCGTATAAAACAGGCTGTCGTGGATTTTGTCGCTTCTTTATTGATGCCAGTTTATAAGGCAAGGAAAATAGACAGGGAGGGATACAAATCAATAATGAAGAAATGTGCAACGAAGGTCTCTCTCTCTTGCTTTATGTATATGTATGTGTATATATATATTTGTATCAGTGATATTTGATTTCAGAACTGATAGTTGTTGCTGAGCTGGTAATATGTGACAAATTTCCCCGTTCCAATTGTTCAAGGAATTTGTCTCCCCTAATCAGTTCAATTTTCTTAACTATTCCTTTCAGGTCATGGAACAGGCGACAGATGCAGAAAAGGCCATGGCTGTTTCAGAGTTTCTTGATTTCAAACGCAAGAACAAGGTCAGTCCTCCCCTTTTTTCATGAAATTTATGGTTGTCTTATGTACTGTTTTAGAATGATGAGCCTCTTCTCTTTACTCCAGTTACATACGGGAGAGCCAGTGTCTCTCGTCCGAGTGTATACAATCTTTTGTTTTTCCTAATCATCTCCAGAAATTTAATTAGTTGCCGTGATTGGACTGAAGAATTTGCATTTGAATGATCTTGTGTGTTAATGGAAGATAACATTCTTGCCTTTGTCAACTGCAGATTCGTGCCCTTGTCGACAAATTGATTGAGCGGCACATGGCGACAAAGCCAACTATGTACTGATGGTCCTTGAAACTTGCTGGCTTTCGTCTAAAAGTGCTTTTAAGCTCTTGTTCTTGCGCAACTTCCCAGATTTGCTGTGTGCCAGAGTCCTCGACCTTCTTGTCTCTTGTCTGGCTCATATGGCATTCTGATGTGTTTTAGCCACCCTGAAGCTTGTTGAGACTTGAGAGTGGGTTTTCGTCAGTACTTTGAAAGGACTAGGTGGAGATTGTTTCATCACCGGTGGTGAAAATGTTCCTGAAGTAGGCGGCAAATGGGAAGAAGATTTGTGTGACATGGCCCAGTTCATGCTCAATCCTACACAATTGGTTTTGAGAATATGTTATCACCAGCATGAGACTATGCCTTGTGGGGAGTTCTTAATTTTGCATTCAGCAATTTCTGCAGACTGCAGATGGACACTGATAATTTCTGACATTTTCTATATTGATGTTTGTACAGCCTAAGATTTTGTAGGGACCCACAAGCACATATACAAATTTTCACTTGGCAGAAATGTACGATACTGATTCATTGATCAAATTAATCACTAACATCTTACCGTTCCCATTTGTGTTCCAAAAGGAATTCTTTCCACCTTCTCTCTCTCTCTATCTATCTATCTATCTTTTGACAGAGCATGAAGAACGGAGGATCCGTTACTTTAGAATAAGAGTTGTTTTACCTCCACTTGCTCATTCCGTCTTCTTGTTTCCAAGTCCGGAATTATCATCCATGTCATGTAAACCAGAGGTACATTTTGAATCCCTTTCCCTCTTTTCATTTTATTTGGTTTACCGAAATGTTTATTTTTCAATACATCTGATCTGTCTGCATCTCAAAAGTAACTAGGATTAGTTGTTGCTGCTGACAAATATTTTCTTAGGGTGTTGGCAGCTCTGAGCTACTAGATTCCGTCAACCGGGTAGCAAGTTTGAACCGTTGATTGAAGCTATTGTGATCTTAATTCTTGTCCAGAGCTTTTTGAATTATGGTTCAAGTCATGTATTATGTAAATCTCGGGTCTGTCATGCTCCGGAAAATCCTGATATCTTTGGGATGAGGAGACATTGCCGGTTATCAAGGTTGGTTGCAATGCTGTCGAGTTCTAGTATAATTGTGCACGCTATGTGATCCGAATAATGTGGCAAGTCTAACGATGGCTGGATTGCAGTGCTTTGGAGATTTTAAGTTGCTGTACTCCTGGCAACCTTCATGCTATTGCAGTTGCTCCAAGGATGTGCAGCCTTCGTGTCAGCGTTCGATGCATTGCAACAGACGCACACACTCACCGGCGGCGAGCTTCTCTATAGCTGTCGCTCTGTGCTGTTGCTCCGTTTCAGGTGCACCATCCGGCCACCCGGTCTTTTGAGGAGGCAGCTTGTCTGGAAGATGGTGCTGAATGGCAATGAATGGGAATGGGTATTAGAATGTAGATTGCCGTTCTTTAATGGTAAGTGCCCCCCAGGAAAATGTCTTTTTATTTGTTTTATTTTCAGAGGGAATATATTTTTTATTGTGGATGAGGATATACTTTCTTATTAATTATTTGCAACTGGATTTTTTATCAATATATTATATGAAATCAGTTGTACAATTCTTGTTGATGTGTATTAGTCTCAACCTTCTTTTTTTGTAGTAGTACATCTTGTTATGTTAAAATTAACCATCCGAGAGGGTAAAATTAACCATTTTCAGTAGTAAAGCTCCTTTAGTTTTTTTATTAAAAAAAACCAAAAATATGTAACACTATTACTTTTTCAAATACTCAAACTTGACATCTCTTAATTAAGTTAGGATAATTTCCTGATCAATGTATAGATCTTCGTTCTCCTTACTCTAAACTTACTCGATAAATAACAATGCTTGGTGAGTAGGATTGGCAATGGATCCTACCTCTTTTTTCTCGGTGGGTCAATTCTCACCCCTTGCAGAAATAGAAATTTTTTTTTTTGGAGATGAACAGAGTTCAATAGCATCTAAAGTTTCGAGATTTAAGCCAACCTACCTAAATTTTAATTAAAAAAATTACTCGATAAATCTGTACTGGACCCAATTTGGCAGGTGATTGCTGAAAAATATCTTGGGTTGCCATGTTGGGCTTCCATCTCGAATGGGCCTTCAAAGGGGCCCAGTACACAAATACTTGGAAGGGAAGGAAGCAAGGAGGGCCGGAACCACACGCGCTGGTTCCCAACTTGAGCCCATTTCATTTGACTCCGAATATAAAAACTTAGAAACTAAATTTGAATTAATAATTTCATATTTTCGTTGAGTGTTCAGATAAAAAGGGTATCGAAAAATAGAAAATAAATGATTCCGTGATTCGTCCAGATATATTGTGAGATGCGTGTGAAACTGCTATAATTATAAACAGGAAATCTCGCGGCGGGCTCTCTCTCTCTCTCTCTCTGCGTAGAACCCCCGCGGGTCGAAGGTTAGGTGGTTCCGGTCGGCGAGCAACGAGCCGAGGTTGGTTAACACGGTTACCTTCGAGGGGAAGGAGGACGCTTGTAATGTAATGATCCACGGCTACGGCGCTTCACTAGGCTTCTTCTTTCGGAATTTCGACGCCCTCGCTTCCCGGTTCAAGATGATCGCCATCGATCAGCTCGGGTATTTGATCAGAATGTTGATCCCAGGAGGGATGTGCTTCCTTTTGTTTGATTAGTTTTGTTCGGTTTTTCGAGTAGGCCTGACTTTACTTGCAAGAGTACACTGTAGGTTAGATTTCCGAGTTCTCTGTTTTGCGAAATTCGGTGATTAATATCGATCTTGGCTTTCATTTATGCGTTTTCGGGATGAATGTAGAGACGGAGGCGTGGTTCATTGGAGGAATGGCGAAGAACCTTACCAAATTTGTACTACTAGGGCGCTCTTTTTGAGGATACATTGGAGTTATCTCTTGTTGCTTCTGCTCTGGCAAGTTTTAGAGAAATGGGATGTAGTTTACTGATTGTTGTTTGGCTCTGCTTTGTAGCATCCTGAACATGTTTTTAGTAGCACCCGCGGGGTTTTCTCCAGTTTAGAGCGGGTGCAATTATGAACCATTTGTGGGAAGCGAGCGAATTTCACTCCTCGTCAGGTATGTGTTCCCTGTACCGTGTTTACGACAGAAGGAAGGAATATGTTTGAACGAACCACTTCTTATTCTCGCGTTTTTCCCGCTATGCAGAGGTCTAGGTCCTTGGGGACCAAACATTGTACGCAGGTATACCACTAATAGATTCGGCGCCTATGCTCAAGGAGAGGTCTTGACCGATGAGGAATCCAAAATGCTGACCGGTAAATCAAGATCCCGTTGACGACTATGCTAGCCTTGCAGAATAGCCGATATGTGATATATCTCCTCCGTTCTGCAGAGTATGTTTACCATACATTGGCAGCAAAAGCGAGCGGAGAGTTGTGCTTGAAATATATATTCACATTTGGCGCTTATACTCAGGTCGCCCCTTCTCGAGAGGTCTGATCTTGTCACTGTCCCCGTGAAGTTCAAATATATGCCACTTTGTTGCTTTTATGCATACGAACATGTTTGCACGCAGCGCACCGGACTGGAAAGTGCCAACTACCTTCATATATGGTGTGCAAGATTGGATGTATTATCAAGGAGCCGTAGAAACTCGCAAAGAAATGAAGGTCCCTTGCGAGATTATCAGAGTTCCCAAGGTATATGTCTCCTCTGTGCATAAGGAGATAGATTATCAGATTCAGTTGTGCCGTTGATCGGAACGAGTCTGCAGAGAGTGCTGATAGAATCATTTTTTACCTGATTGCAGGGTGGCCATTTTGTATTCATAGACAACCCAAGCGGATTCCATTCGGCCGTCTTCTATGCTTGCCGGAACCTCCTTCCCGCTAACCCGCAGTACGAAGAATCTCTTCCACAAGGTCTAGTATCTGTGTAGAACATAACCAGATTGTTATTTATTTTGCAGTGAATAGCAGCTCCTCATGGTCACTACTGTTTATGTGACCAAGAAAAAAAATGTAAACTGTACAGCCCGATTGGAAATTAGTCTCCAGTGTTCCGCCGGCTAAACATTCTTTTTGGTGTAGGTATTAGGCGTGTATGGTTCTATTGTTCAAGAACTCTTTGGTAGAATACGAGCTCAACCAGTCTAGTCTCCATAGGAAAGACCAAATTTTAACAGTACTAACATTATCTGGGTTCGAATTCGCTAAACTAAAACAGCTCTTCCGTAGGACCCGTGATATGTGAATAATGCTCGATTATGGACTCTACTCATACCCTTCGACTCTACAAATTTTTTATTGTCAGATCCAAATTTTCTTTTTTTTTTCCCTGAATCATCTGTTAAGTGGTGATTGCAAGCTTTTGCAGCTATTTCGTTTTCCCGTGTGATTGATTTGACTAGAACATAGTTTGACTGATTAGTCTAGTCTTAATGTTCATAAACTAATCGCGAGTTCGAACCCGACCAGCTTCGCGACAAGGGCAGCACTCTCCCTTGTATGTTTCATGTTACTGGTGTCTGTCCAAACCCGGGAAGCCAACTGTTGGCTCCTGCGCTTGGAGTCTTAACTTGATACCCCATCTCTTATAGAGGTCTTCCCTCTCCTTCCTCGTCAGCTTATTCGGCATTCGCCTCGCCAGCAATTCCCTTTCCCGGTTCAAAGCCTTCGAGCTCGAGGCTGATGATGCGATTTGACTGTGCAAGAGCTTCAATCTTCTGAGCTCTACCTCCATGTACACACATTGTCCGAAGGTTCACCCTTGAAGAGAAGGAAGAAAAAGCTTACGTGGACTAAAGGTACAACGCAGGTGTCCCACAGTTCGATAATCGTTTGCTGATACCTCTCGAATTGCAGAGGCCACTGAGTAGCACCACAGTCGATATCAAGGACGCTGCTCGTATCGTCTATATCTACGTCTATCTCTTTCGTGATCGTGCTCTCTTCCGAGCCAGCACTCTGTAACGAGTCCTGAGAATCCATCCTAGGTAGGCTTCCAATGCTCGCACCATTTATCGAGTCACAGGGGCTTTGATCGAAGGGTTCTTCGTCGGGCCAGGGAGTGGATGGAATAGTCATGACTACAGAGTTCCTGCTTCTGCTTCTACACCATTTGAAACCTTTAGTGCTGGACACATCAGATACAAGTGCAGGATGCTGTTCTAATCGGTTGATGGTTTCATGAAGTTCATAAATTTTCTGTTTCAGGGCTTCGATAGTTTCGACTGAACTTAGTCGAGTCGATTCCATGTCTTCATTCTCCGTTGATTCTGCAGAAGTTACCGTCTCGATACATTGGACTTCCTTGCAAGAAAGCTTCAGATGGACTGCCTTTTGTTTGAGCAACATCCTCCCAATCATCACATGGATCAAGCCCGGTGAGAAAATCTTCTTCCGAACCTTCTGTAATCTGCATAATTTTCTCTCGAGGACTACATTGGTTAAACTTATCCAACTTCGAACTTTGACCGTCTTCAAATGGTTTGAGCAGACTCTCAAGGCGAGATTGAGCAAGATCGCGTTGCCTAGTCAACTCTTGAATCTCTTTGTTCATCTGCAAGAACGTGGTTTCGCGCAGTGCAGCGGCTGCATCACCATTAACAGGAATTGATCCAATGCTACTTAGTTGGCCCTCGAGCCGAGCCAGTTCTATGTGTAATTGCTTGACCGATGCCTTTATCAGACATGACCAGATTCACTTTCGCATTAGTCGAAACCTCTTTAGCACAACTTGCAAATAAGAGGGTGTTCCTGGATTGCTCGACATGACTACGGGCGGGGCTCATCGTGCAAATGATGGAGGTTCTAGCATTTCCTCCCAGAGAATTATGCAGAATGCGAGTTAGCTTCGAGTCTCTATAAGGTACATGTCCATTCCTTCCCTTGCTGCAAGAAGACATTGGCAATAAGCTAATGAAGATCAAAATGTTCATCTTCGGGAATGAAGAGATCATCGAACCTCAATTTGCGGATCACAGTTTCGAGAGTCAATAAGCTACGGTTGATATGTGAACCTTGTTTCAATCTTACTCCAGCAGCGAGGCTCTGAGACGATCGTTCACTTCCCGCTTGATCAACGAAGTTCTGTGATACAATATCGCAAGTGAGCTTCAGTTTGGTTCCCTTGGAATGATAACAGAAGACTATATATGAAATTCATACCACTTGAGCTGTAAGAATGCTGGAATTTCCATCGAACCGAGCTTTCCACTCTCTGTAAGAGACAATAAATGAGAGAATACTACATATTCTACTTGATTGATTGATTAAGCCACAAGTACCAGTCTTAGAATTTGATGAGATCTGGAGCTGGCTTCGAATTCAAATTGGTCGAGTCTCTCCTGTTTTTGCCTCTGACCTCCAATAATCCAACACCAACAGAAAACGGATGTGTAGAACCAATCTTGCTCAGGTCTGCGAATGCAGTTGTATTAAAACATGGCAACGAGAGCTTTGCCATACAAGTGTAATTACCGAAAGTATAGGAAGGTCGGGAACAAGGTTCGATCAGGGAGGCTACTCTTGAACAGAATGGTGGTTGTGATCTCACTCACTGTCTCCGCAGATTAACACGAGTTTTTTTTAGCATGTTTTGTCTTCACTCACATTCATCCCGGAAAATACTTCCCAGGAAGTTACCCATTCTGATTCTACTCCCAACCAAACGCGTTTAATCTTGAAGTTCTCTCAAAATATGTGCCAGAAAAGAAGGTGTTGATATAAATAGTAACAATCAAAATTGGGGTATGACAATGGTATTATCAATGCACTCCTAATCCGAGCCTTCGTTCCGGGAAGATTCTCTCTGGTTCAGAGGCCTCATCCTCACTGCAACGTATATCCTCTCCTCCGCTTCACCACCAACCGGCTCGGAACACGTGCTCATTGTCTCATCCTTTCACATAAGCACAAACTCGAAAGCAAAAGGATTCTAGTTTCTTCTTCTTCTTCTCCCTCCTCTCTTCCGTATTCTTTCGAATCTGAAAGAGAGGAGAAAAGGATGATGGGAATTCCGACAACATACGAGAGAGGAAGAGATGGAAATTGGGTTTGAAGAATAAACCAAGAAGCTTGTTCTCCGTTTTCTCTCTCTGTCTTGGCTTAAATTAGAAACCAACGGTATTGCCACCCTGGGAAAGGCGAGAGCTTGACTGTTACGACCCACTCCACGATTTTGTTGTACTCATACCAAATTTATGGGCCTCGGCCTTTTCTTTTTCTCTTTGGGATATCCGCCCCATTGGGCCTTAGCAGGCCTTCTTGCCGGGTTTTTTCTCTGGTTTTTCTCATGGCTACTAACCTTTCTTTTATATTTTTATGATCACTAATCTATATTAATTCATCGTTATATGATTATTCTAGTTAATTTTGATATTATAAAATTTCTAAAATATTCAGACTTTATCTTTTTTCTCTGGTTCTTTCTTTTTTCTCTGGTTCTTTCTTTTCTCTCTTATCTCCCTCTACGCATTTCTCTCTCTCCGGTAAGGAGCCATTAGCCCTATTGATTCGTGTCGTCGTCACGTCACCCACCACATTGGATATCTGAATCCGCATAAAATATTTAAATTTTAAATATCGTATATTTTGCTCACCATAATCCACCATACCACTATTCAGACATTGGATTGACGCATCATGCAACCTAATCGCAAGATGGCAAGACAGAGCCTTGTGTCAAATCAATTTAAAATAGAAAGAAATGAGAGAGAATAGATGAAAGAAATATGGAGATTAAAAAAATAATGATCTGAAAATGTTATAATTTTGGGATGTGATGGTCAAAAAAATTATAAAACTTTCAGAAAATTGTGAACATTTTATAACTTTAAAATTACCTAAAGTGATCTGGTGATTTAATGTAGAGTAATGGCCATAAATGGACAAAACAAAAGTGAGTGACCAAGACCATGAGCTAAATTTTTTTTTGAAAGATCAATCACCATCTCTTTTACTCGACATTCACTAAATTGTTTATAATTAGATCAAATCTTGTCGGAATATATGATAGTTGGTTTTTATGTCAAGTTTTAATGAAATTATATTATCATAATTGGCACTCAATGACAATATTTCTAATTAAAATAGAGAAAAGTATGGGCCGATCTTTTTTTGTTACGTGCCACGTCCATTAGAGAAAGGTGATCGATCATTTTGGACCGGATAGATAAGGCCTTGGGCCCAGAACACTCGATTACTTGTGGATAGCGTATTGTTTATACTTTATTGCCTCAGAGCAAAAAGAAAAGATAATTCCTCAAAAAAGAAGAAGATAAAGAGCATAATTGTCCGGAACGATGACCGGGCTAGCTGCAATGCCAGATTGGACAGAATTTTTTCCTGACTTATTGGGCACCCAATTAACTAAAAAATGGCCCACGATTAGGAATAACATTTTTTTCGTGAGATGTCAGAGTCGAATATTGTTATTATGTATTCAGAAAACGATCCTTGTAATAATATTTTTTATGCCCGCAAATTTTAAACTTAAATTTTTTTAAATAAATCCAACATTTTTACTACTCTATTCAACTCTCACTGCAATCTGGAATAACATTGAGCGAGTGAATTAAGTTGTGGAATCTGGACCCAAAATCTATTACTACACCCAGGCGGCAGAAAGCCAGGCTGGTAGTCGAAGAGAACAATTATCTTTTCCATATTTCTTTTGTTATTTTTTTTGGGTGATAATTTCCTTTTTTATTTAACGAACCGTGAAGAGAGAGAGCACCGAGCAATCCCTATCTAACTTTAAAATCAATAAATAAAAGAGGGCAGGACGAGTCAATTCCCCGGAGAGCAGAGCAGGATAGGGTCTCCCTGACAGATATGCACTCTTTTTTCCCCAAAAAACATGTTATTTACCTTAGAGCACTTGGATTAATTGTGGAGTGATTAGTTCTGTTTTACCATATCTCAAGTTTGAATTTTTTAAAATACAATACTATTAAATGTGTATGGATTGGGTACGGAATGTCCAGATTTCGAACCGTTCGGAATGAAGACACGCGAGAACTTTTTTGCAAAAATGCTAAAATACGGAGACCAAAATAGAAAAAGCCACGCGCAAACACAGGCCTGAAACAAATGCCATTATGACATAACTGCGCATGTCAGTATCACATAACTGCGCGTGCCAATATGATTTTTTGCAAAATGCTAAAATACGAGGACCAAAATAAAAAAAATCACAGGCGCCATTATCATAAACGGGACTTGCCGTTGTCACAAATACACATGCCAGTATCACATAACTGCGTATGCCAGTATCACATAACTGCTCTTGTCAGCGCGAGCCCCTCCTTCACTCCAAACCGTTCGGAATGATTTCTTCACTCTGTACCCAATCCAAACCCCTATTAAATAATTGTTGCGAGACCTATAACTTCTGTCATCGTCGCATATTATCTTTAGATTTGCATATTTGTGATCTTAAATTTTTTGGCTGGATAATTTTTTTTTACATAATATTTAAATAGATTGATCTCCCCTTTTATTAATCTCACAACCTCAATTACATCACATGTTTATAAGCAAGAAAATTTTAACGTCATTTTAATAGCATTCTCTCACACCCCTCTCTGTCAATTAAACGGGTGGTCCACCAATACAAGGTGAGTTGGATAGTAGCTGTCTCGTTTCTTATGAGTCAGTGAGTCAATTCCAATCTCTTGCGAAAATGAAAAATTTTTGCTTAGGAAGGGAACAAAATCTAATGCCATATAGAGCCCCAAAATTTATACCAAATCGTCTAATTTTTTTTTTAAAAAAAAGTTCCACCGTAAAAAAAATTAACGGGTCGTCCGCCCCCTGGTCCCCAACCTTTTCATGCATTATTATGCAAGAGAAGAAGTCACATCAATGCAAAAACATTAAAAAGTAGTTAAAAGTAACAATAAACCCCTCACCTTTTCCTTTCCTCTTAAAAAAAACCAAACCTTAACCACCAGCAATTATAAATTATAATTCCTAACTCTTTTTTTAAGGTTTAATTACCCCCATAAGATTTCCATTTATCCAGGACCTCACTCCCAATTCCCTTTCCCCAGTTTCTCATAATCCCTAACCCTAATTCGGCCCCAAAATGACGACAAGGGGGAGCAGATCGGAGAAAGTGAGGAGGATATTCCAGCAATTCGACGGCAACCGCGACGGCGGCCTTAACCGCGACGAGATGGCGGCGCTGGTCGTCGCCGTCAATCCACGTGTCAAGTTCAGCGACGAGCAGATCAACGCCATCCTCGACGAGGTCTTCCGTACCTACAGCGAGTTAATCGACGGCGACCGGGGGCTCACCTACGACGGCCTCCTCCGGACCTACGACGACGGCGCCGGCGACGTCGACCGCGACTTCGACGCTCTTGAGCTCGCGCTTGTTCCGGACGACGACGCCTCCGGAGGCGCGGGGGCCAGTAAAGGCGGGATCTTTCCGGCCTCCGAGGAGGCGTCGTCGTCCTCCGTTGCTGACGTAATGGAGACGCAGAAGAAGCAGCGGACGGCGGCTTGGGCGGTGTCTCCGAACCACGGGATCGTGTTCGACGACACGTGGAAGATCGTGGACGACTTGGAGATTTTGATCAAAAGGTTAAAGGCGAAGCAGGCGAAGGACGGGAAGCCGAAAGGTGACAACTTTGATAGCCTTTCGGATGCCGGGTGGTCCAGGGAGCTGGGACCGTCTGCGGAGAGTTCGGAGAAGAGGGTATTTTGGGAAGAGTCGGGACATGATTATGCTGTTTTTGTTAAGGAATTGGGGGTTTTGAGGAGTAGGGCAGATGGGGCTAGGTCTAGGGAAGAGGCTTTCGATGGGCATATGGCGATAGGACGGGTTTTGTACGAACACCATTTGTATAAGGAGTCGTTGGTGAGCTTCAAGAGGGCTTGTGAGCTGCAGCCTGTGGATGTGAGGCCGCATTTTAGAGCGGGGAATTGCTTGTATGTGCTTGGAAGGTACAGGGAAGCCAAGGAGGAGTTCTTGTTGGCTTTGGAGGCGGCTGAGGCTGGTGGGAATCAGTGGGCTTATTTGCTCCCTCAGATTTACGTCAATCTCGGGATTGCCCTGGAAGGCGAAGGTATGGTTTTGGGTGCTTGTGAGTATTACAGGGAAGCTGCTATTCTGTGCCCCACTCATTTTAGGGCCCTGAAGCTTCTGGGTAGTGCTCTTTTTGGGGTTGGGGAGTATAGGGCTGCCATTAAGGCGTTAGAAGAGGCCATCTTTATGAAACCGGATTATGCTGATGCACATTGTGATATGGCTTCTGCTCTGCATGCCGTGGGTGACGATGAGAGTGCAATACAGGTGTTTCAGAAAGCGATTGATTTGAAACCCGGTCATGTCGATGCATTGTATAATTTGGGTGGTATATACATGGACATGGGAAGGTTTCAGAGAGCTTCTGAGATGTATACCAGGGTTCTGGCTGTGTGGCCAAATCACTGGCGAGCACAGCTTAACAAGGCTGTCTCGTTGTTAGGGGCTGGAGAGACCGAGGAAGCTAGGAAAGCTCTGAAAGAGGCATTGAAGATGACAAATAGGGTCGAGTTACATGATGCAATATCACATTTGAAGCAGCTGCAGAAGAAGAAAAAAGGTAATGGAGGTGCCAATGGGGAAGGAGCTTTTTTTGTCGTGGAACTTTCAAAGTTCAAGACGGTGGGGGAGAAGACTACATTGAGACCGGAGTTGGCAGATGCTCTTGAAATCAGGGCTTTTCAGAGGATTACCAGGTTGGGTCGCTGTGATGTGGAGCTTTTGAAGAAGGAGATGACGGATAATAATGTCCCCGTGTCTTACTCTGGCGGTGGTATTCCTGAAAAATCTATACGCAAGCCTGCCTTGGAGGAAATTTTGAGGAGACTGCTTAATTTCCTCAAGCCTGAAACCTTCCAGGGAGCTGTTAAGGCCATAAATGAGAAGATTCTCTCGGCATTAGACGATAGAGGATCAGGCAGGATAGATCTTGGCATGTTCTATGCCATTATTGCACCCCTTTGTAGTGGCAACCAAGATCAGCGAAAACGAATCGTCTTCGATGCCCTCCTGTGGCGTCCTGCAAACGAAGGAAATTCTCAGATAAAAAAGGTCGATGCTGCTAGCTACATTAAATTGTTGAGGGCCATTTATGTTCCTTCTCATGGAGTCAGCGAGAGGCTGGAAATTCACGGTGAGACTGATCCGTCCATGGTATCTTTCAACGACTTCCGAACAATGTTTGATGATCCAGATTGGGGATTTGGTATCATGTCAACTCTTCTAAAGCTTGAATCCGGGGATAGGAATCGCCATGGCAATCACATTTGCTCGGTCTGCCATTACCCTATCATCGGATCCCGTTTCAAGGAGATTAAAGCTCAGTTTAGTCTCTGCAATCAATGTTACAGTGAGGGGAAGGTGCCCTCAACATTCAAACTGGATGAATACAAGTTCAAAGAATATGCTAGCGAGGCCGACGCCATGAAAGACAAGTGCATGTGCTTTAACCTGCAGCCTCACAGCGACCGGTAGCTCCCCCACGCCCCGCTCTTTTCTTCGTCGATGCGGTGGCACCTCCTTGTAATTTTTGTGTGTGTGAGTGAAATAGCATCTTACTCTCCCGTTCATTAAGCAGTATGCTCTTGTACAATAAACCGTACCAAGTGTCCCTTTTCCAGTCCGGTAATGTATAGGTGTTTATGAGTTTCTTTCACCGACCTCGACTCTCACTTGTGTGTATCGCGTATGTAAGCTCAGGTTGGACCATGAGATCAGACGCTATGCAACAACAGCAACACGCAAGTTGGTCATAATTGCATTTCCGTGATCTTAGATGATCACATGCAGGAAAGTGATTTGCTTTGACTAGTGACATTGCTCTTCGGAATTGATGGCACTTTTTAGCGGGCGATTGCCGTTAACCATGGGAAAACTTTGACTACAACTACGCTATTAGTCAGAGAGGAATATTCGACTTGGAGCCATAATTTTTCTCCTGAACTTTGGTATTAAATAATGCTTATCATTCCATCTTTTTTATTATTTTTTTTCTGGTTAGGTTAATGATGACACGTGTTATTATGATTGAGTAATTTAACTTGACTCATCGTCGAAGTCCACCCTCATGATCGTTATCATTGTTAAGCGTTGGGGCCCCACGAATTACAGGTATAGGTTCGCAATAATGTGGTATCTAACTCTTTTACTATTCACTTGTTGATATACAACTATTTATTTACCCATTGAAACTCGAAATCTGTGACCAAGTAAGTTAGAACAATTATTCACCGTGTCCGTTGTAGATATTCTATGTTGTTTTAAATCAGTAACTTAATGTTGGGCTGCTCCTCCGTAATGGACAACTGTACCCGATCATCCCAAGTGCTGTACTTCTTTTCAAGGTCACGTAGTTGTACATGATCAGTACTGATAAATCACTAATTGGTTTATTGCCCTTACTTCTCTGTCACGGTTGGCATACTTAACTTGCTTCGTCGGTAACATAGCCTCTCCCCGTTGTTGGCCTCTCCCCGTTGTTGTTCGATCTTAATTAAAATATTTTAGATTCGAGTACTTGAAAATACAACAATGTTATATACTTGCTAGGAGAGCTTTCCCACTTTTCAGAAATCTCATCCAACTTAAACCTGAATTAGTCGGCACAATAGTGTTCGGAAAGAGAGCAACAAAAATTGGCACTATACGCGGAGCAAATTCAAATATTCAAATTGGCACTTTCCTGTCAAATTCAAATATTCTATTTTTCTACGCGGACGAGTTTATGCCTAAGCTTCATCACTGTCGCACTATACGCGGAGCAAAATCTGCTTATAGGACCACAGCGGCGACTCACAGCACTTGAAGTTCATATTCCATCCATAGCCTTTTGAAATCAAGATGGCTGGTTATGTAGCATCTTTCTTCTCAAACTAGTAGTCTGTCAAGAATGATGCAAAGCAAGATGTGGACGGTTAAGCATTTCCTCAGGATCACTTACATAAGATGAATAGAAGCTTGTCCAGCAGTAGCTACAACTTTTTGTGCACGCTGTGTTTCACATTTATAAAGTTCCTTCATTTCTTTTTTCACAAAACGTGCTTCACGTCTTTCCTCCTTTACAGCAGCCTGTATATGGAACCTTGATTCCATGAGTATCAATCAATAGTATTACCTATATCTTGAATTATTCTATAGAACCTATAAAAGAAATATAGTCCATAATAGCAACTACAAGATTGGATCTTTGAGCTGCTCAACCAAAAAATGGATCTTTGAGCTCGGTCTAAAACTTAGCATTTACCTTTCTTTCTTTCTGTTAGAAATTCAGCAACTTGGGAACAAAACGCGCAAAAAACACGGACGCAAGAGTTTAGCGTGGTTCGGCCTAATGCCTACGTCCACGAAGAGAAAGGAGAACTTTTATTGATGAGTTTCCAAGCCACAAAGCCATACAAAAAGCATAGGGTAACATGTGTTTATATAGAGACAAACCCTTGGTGTACAAGTAACCTATCTAGGTCAGATTATGAGTCCAAAACCTAGTCAGAATAGGAATAGGAATAGGAAATAAGTCTTTCCTATTTCTCGCCATCCCAACAATCTCCACCTTGGCGAGAAATCATCTCGTGGAAGAACCATGAAGCTCCACCCGAACTTCAACAAACTCCACCTTGACAAAACACCGCCCCATAAAGAACCATGAGATCTTGCAAAACTAATCAGACTCCACCGACTCCATCTCGGACCATAGATAACTGCATCAATAAGACCATCTCAACTTTCTCTTCACCTTTTGTTCAATCACTTGGAGCCAGCCCCCAAACTCGAGCTTCTGAGCTTGCTTGGCCTATTTCCTCCAATCTCCATTGAACCCCAACTAGCAAGTCCACCTGCTGAAGCAACCTTGCGACCAATAGACACACCCTATATTTTTCAGTCAGCCCCATGCTCCGCAACCTCGAACTGCTTTTCCGCTGGACCTTTTTGCCTCAAACCAATGCTACATGTCATAGCATACAAAGGGCAACCTTTTGTTCTACTAAGTAGAACCCTCGACATGCCTCGAACTCTACTGTTCGGCCTTGAGTGAGATACCCGATTCGCCCGTGGTGTCACCAATGGCTTCGCATGCCCAATGCAAAACCTATCCAACACCTTTGACGTGCACGTCCCTTTAGACAACCATAGCAGGGCCCAGCTAACAATGCTTCTCCGAGAGAACCATGGCTCCTTGCCAACCATGCCTCCACGAAACAACCATAGCTCGCTATCCATGTCTCTGCGAATCCCAACTCTACTCAAACCATTCATGTCAAGCCTTTGCTCTCTCATACGAACCAACCTCATATGACCTGAGCTTTTGCCAACTCCTTCAGACCCATTGATGTGACTCCATCTACAATAATGTGCCTCACTAACTTGTAGGTATTTCCTTTCACCCTTCATCCCTACCATCACATCCTTCTCCACCTTCATTAGCATACCTTTATAACTATCACTGTTATAATCTAAGGTCCCTAATAAAAAGAGATTACCAGGATGCATTGGACTTGATGAGATAGAAAGTCAGTCACCATCCGACCCGTCTGAACATGTGGCCATGGTTGTGGATGCAGATCCCTCCTCGTTGTCTTGATCCCCAGTTCGTCCTGGATAGTCCCCTTCATGCACCATTCTCAGCACTTGAAGCCACTTCCATTGAACTTCTTTGACTCTGACCTGGATCCTCTTCCACAACGCAGCTGGTGGCTCCTCATCATCCGCCAAGCACAAGCGAATCTTCGCTACTGCCTTGGCCTCCAACTCTTCCCACTCTTGCTCCTCCATCTTCTCAGACTTCTTCTCCGAGAGCGCGATAACCATCCCTTGCTGCACGAGGAAATCCCTGGCACGCCTTTGCCATAACCCAAAATTCAATGAACCATCGAACTTCACAAGAGCAAATTTCGCGCCGTGATTCGACATCCTCGAACCTTAGCTCTTGATACTACTTGTTATGAATTTAGCAACTTGAGAACAAAACGCGCAAAGAACACGGACGCAAGAGTTTAGCGTGGTTCGGCCTAATGCCTACGTCCACGAAGAGAAAGGAGAACTTTTATTGATGAGTTTCCAAGCCACAAAGCCATACAAAAAGTCTAGGGTAACATGTCTTTATATAGAGACAAACTCTTGGTGTACCTAGGTCAGATTATAAGTCCAAAACCTAGTCAGAATAGGAATAGGAAATACGTCTTTTCTATTTCTCGCCATCCCAATATTTTCTTTTTTATCCTCCTTGGACTCCTGCCCTTGTTGCTTCCTCCTTGGTTGCTCAGTTTTTAGAATCGAAACACTCTTTACCTTTTTCGTGCTGGATTTTCTCACATGAGGCAGAAAGCCAACAGGTAATTTCTCTTTTCCTCGCAGAGCTATAACAGGCGTGTTAGAATTAAGAGCTCCCGTGACAGTTTCAGACAGCTTCTTCCTCTTCCTCCTGGCAGTACCAGGAGCTCCAATTTTACCCGGGTGGTTATCAAGATTTGAGTACGTAGAGACAATAGTGTCACGACCCCACTATTCCGACTCATCACTACTTTCTTGTAAAACAACATCTTCATGTTCATCCTCATTCTCGTACCTTTTTGCATATTCTATACAACGACGCATGAGATCTGCAGTAGAGTCTAACACTTCTTACTGTTAAGCTTCTCCTTTCCTTTTAGTATTGTCAGCAGGAACCATGTAGTTCCCGTCAAGTTCCAGATCCTCTAGTTCACCATCATTGAGGACATTCTTTAGCTCACTTGTAAAACCCAGAAATTTAGCAATACATATTGAAACTATCAAGATAGGGTTAATGTACACTATATAAGACTACTAATACAAGAAGCAAAGAACATAATATTAGGAGCGATAATATGATAGGAATGAGTTTGTGTGTTAATGATGGTAAATATAAGGTTAATTTGGGGGCCAAATTTCTTTTAAGGGAGAAAGGATGTAAAATCCGAGATTTTTGTGAAATGAATTAATAAAACATATAAAAATAGGAGACAAAGATGTACTTAATTTATGACCCTTAATGTAAATTGCCACCCACAACTTCATAAAAAGGAGGTTAAGGGTTATTGGTAACAACCTCCTGATTTTCCCCACTTAATTCTTATTCTCCTAAAGAAGTGTAAGTGCTTCTTACAATTAATTAAAAGAAGCTAGCATGTTACTTTGCTACAAAACCTTCCAACAGAACAAAATGATAAAGAAGGGCAAATGATCAAGGATGAATTGGAGAATAAGAGTGGACGTGACTTGAAATTTACAAAAGAATGTGTGAATCGAGTTCTTACTTAAAATAATTGAGGTAATAAATTTATCTAATTGGATTCACACATTCTTTTGTAAATTTCAAGTCACGTCCACTCTTGTTCTCCGATTCATCCCTGATCATTTACCCTTCTTTATTATTTTGTTTTGTTGAAAAGTTTTGTAGCAAAGTAACATGGTAGCTTCTTTTAATTAATTATAAGAATTAAAAGAAGCAGTTACGCTTCTTTAGGAGAATAAAAATTAATTAGGAAAATCAGGAGGTTGTTACCAACGTAACCTTAACCTCCTTTTTATGAAGTTGTGGGTGGCAATTTAAACTAAGGGTCCTAAATTAACTACCTCTTTGTCTCCTATTTTTTATATATTTTACTAATTCATGTCACAAGAATCTCGGATTTTACATCACCTGCTAACATTTCATCTTCCTTGGCAGCAGCATAACCATAATACTTGTCCTCGTCATCAGTTTCATATTCCTGGCGTTCCAGCTGAATAGAGCAAGATAAGATCAATCAAACACATGGAAAACACAACATTGATCCACAAACTAATTTTTCTCAAGTATAAGAACTTCACCATATCAAACTGCTCATCCAGAGGACGGCCTGCTGTTTCTCCTCAATTGAAGCACCCCGAAGATCAAAAGCACTCAACCCATTTGACTTCCTCATTAACCACCAATGGTTGGGTTTCTTTTGGCCCTTGGCTTTGTGCTCTTTTAGCCTCTTTGGTTTTGGAGTGGTACCGTGTGGTTTTGTAAATTTTACCTCATATATATATATATAAACACTTTTACCGACCGAAAAAAAAGCAATTAGAATTTACTAGTGAAGAAAATTATTTTAATTTAACAATTGATCTCGAATTGGAATACGAGAATCTTAACCGCCGGCGACGGGCTAGTATGGATGACAGGCTGGATTAATCATCGGTGATACATTTACCTCAAACCAAAAAGAGAGCGTAAGAATAGCGCGGGGGCCTTGGACTTTCTAGCCGTTACATTCCCAAAAGTCGGTTCCCGCTTTGAAGCGGTAATACTAATTAATTAGGAAGCGGTTCCACTACTCTACTCGCAAATTAACCGCTCCAAGAACACAATCCTCTCCCCGGCGATTTCAATCTCCGCTCGATCTCGGTAATGGAGACGTCGATCCTAACGCCGACGCAGAAGTACGCGGCGGCTGGCCTGTTCGCCAAACGCAGCCGCTCCTCCCGGCCCTAGACGAGGAGCCTATCGGTCAAGGAGCCGGCATCGGGAAGACGATCTCCGTTTCCGATGGCTCGAACCTCTGGATCCACGAGGATTCCGGCTTGCTCTTCCCCGTCTTCAGGTACAATTATCGCGGTTTTAAACTCTGCTAAATGTTTCAGGTTAAACTTCCTCCTTCTTAATTAACGTATAATGACTGTAGGATTCTCGGAGTGGACGAGCAAAGTAACCGCCGGGTTATCTACGCAACCAAGGCATCACGTTTTGGAGTGACCTCAGGGTTTCCTTCTTCTTACTCTTCCTCGTCGGCCTACCGTCCTCCCACTCCGCTGAGGACCGTATCGCCGCCGGCACCGACACCTCCTGTGCTGCCCCCGCCGTGCACCCACCTTGCCAGACCAGCTCCATCGAGAGGATTACTTCCTTGGACCGGAGAGCCACCAGAATCTGGGATAATCGGGGTTAATTTAAAATGTGTAAGATTTGGATTTTGCTGGCCATCGGAATATGGGAAAGTTCTTGGTGTTGAATCTGGGCAATTTCACCAAAAACCATCTCTCTCTTCTCTCTTTATTGGGAGCTTAGATCTCCCTTTGTGGAAACCTAGCTCCCCTTCCTGTCGTCAGTTTTGCTCATCATGGGTTTGGAATTAGGTGCCTGAGATGTAACATGGCGTTTCTTGGCTGTAACTTGGCTAGTTCATTGGGTATGTTTACTGCACTAAAGGCGTTGCATGGCTGCTGCAACTGCTGTTGCACTCTCTGGATTATATTTGACGAGATTACGTCGGTAGATTCATTTAGTTGTAGGTCTAATAAAGAAAGGGTAATATGGTATTCTTGATGTTCTTGGGTGCGTTTTTGGTGTTCTTGAGGTTGAAGAAGCTGATTTTTTTTGTTATTTTGACCGAGGGGCAATTTTGTCATCTCCCGTGCCTCCTCGTCCGAATTGTTGTCCTGCGCCGGAGCTAGGGACTAAAAAAGAATATTAATTCAAACTAGGAGGATCGAGAAAGGTCATCAAATTAAGGAGGGACTAAAAGGGGGATTTTTTCAAACAACAGGGACCTTAACGTAATTTCCCCCCAAAAAACCCGCTAAGAGCGACGGAGTACTCGAATAAACCCTAACATCAGTTCTACTGAAGAGAGCTTAGAATCTTACCTACCTAGAGTGGGATTGGGAGCTGCAGCTGAGAGCCTGGGACGAGTCACGAGACGGAGATGGAGCTCCAGGCTGCTTCGATGAAAAACGAGACCGAATTTTTGTGGTTTCATAGGAGTAGTTTCCCGGAAAAATTTTTGGGTAAAGAAAGAGTGGCCGTCGGTGTCGGTGAAAAGAAAGAGGCAGCCCTCAGCAGTTTAGGTTAGGTCTTAATTAAGGAAAGTAAAATTACGGTTTAGTTCGATCATTTATGACAAGACGTACTTAAGATTGAACGAACACAAAATGGATACGAAAATTAACAAAAAGACATGCCAAGCACAACAAATAGGTGTGTGATTAGACGCGCATAACCTATCCCCAAATTCAACCTTTAGAAGAGTCTGACATGATACAAAAACCCAATTTTGATACCAAAGAAGAATCAATATCACCATGTTGATAATGGTAAATTTTGATTTGCTATTTTCGGTACTTTAAATGTGCTTTGTCGAAAAAGTTGACGAAATTCGGGTTTAGAGACTGATAAATTGATATTAAAAATATCAAGGACTAAATATTAATAGATTATCATAATTAATTAATTTTACGATTATTGTTTTTTTAAAGGTTGCCTTTGACTTTTTCAAACTTACTAAACTTATGGCCTAAACTAATTTAAATTTCATCAATAGTGGTCCAGCCCACCACAACATTGTCAACAACCCTACTTCCCACTTTGTTCTCCCAACCTTTCTCGAACTTTCCGCCGCTCGAGAAATAAAAAAGGGAATTTATTTTCATATTCTTCTATTTTTCACGGCTCTGCTTCCATCGCTTCCCTCTTTCCTTTTTCCGGCGACCTTCCGCTGCAAGTATTCGGTCCCTGTCAGAGTTTTTATTTCTCTTTCCGCGATTAGTTTCAAGCAGTTTGTTGGGTTTTTTTTTTATATCTCTGTTGAACAAATCTTTGGGCACAATTGATGTGGCTTTAGTATTTGATATATTTGTATCTAAAATTATTTTTTCTGCTACTCTTTATTATTTAGGGAAAATTCTATTTTAGTACCATGTGGTATCACAAAAAATTACTTTAGTACCGTAGTAAAAAATTCATCAATCGAGTCAAACCACAATCAATTAACATCATTTAGGTCCACGGGCAGTTACCTGAATCCTTCTCGACCTGCCCGGAGCCTGCCCGTCCATATAGACTAACCATGTGGCTTTTTATGGTGACGTGGCATTGACATTTAGACAATTACCCTAATTATTAATATCTCCACCTTCAGATCTGTAAGTCTTTTAAGTTTTAATTATGTGGGAATTGTGCTAACTTGGTGTTTATGTTTGTTGTGTTTGCAGGACAAGGATGTCAAGAGCCAAGTAAGCTGAGAAAATCGTCATTGTTAAATTAATATCAACTTGAATTGATTGATTATCTTCTGATTTTGTCGTTCAATTAGAAACAAGAGTTGGATGTTAGTTTATGTATCACACACACACACCATATATATATATATATATATATATATATATATATATATATGGTATCTAATATCAGTTTCTACTTGGAAGCATGTTATATTGCCTAGTGTTTTGTGGTTACGGGGTCTGTTTGACCAGGCTGTTCATTGTTCTTATCCATGAAATGAAACCATCTCCTGATCATGTGAGCTAAGGTGATTATTGTTTTGACGATTTCTTTAATGCAAGTTGGTTGTTGTTTCATTGGTTATATTTTGGTTCCATTCAGTGTTCTAAAAGAGAAAAAAAAACTTGTCTGTTTGGTGTAAGCTGAATCTTGATAGAGCTGTTTGTTCCTGGTTGTTTACAGTCCTAGACTAGTCTCATCCATGAATTGGTTCTTACTAGTTCTTGGATATGGGTTTAAGCCGGAGTAGTGAGTATGTGTGATCCTTACCAGTCATGTTCAATTTCTATCAGCTTCTGGGAGAGGGAGTTGTTTAATTCAGTCTTTCTGTTTCTGCTTTTTTTGTTCTAAGTTAAAGTAGCAAACATGTTTATTCAATTTAGGGTTAAAAGAGTTGTAAGGGTGGTGATGTAAACCTAAGATCTTCCTAATACCTGACCGTGTTGCTCCATGCAGGCGCGTGCTGGCCTCTGCCGTTAAGTTGCTCTCTGCATTTGTGCATTCTACTTCCTTGGGATCATCGTCTTCGGGCAGGGGGGTTTCCAAAAACAAACTCCTTCTAGGAAGGTTGGAAGCGAAAAGGCTGCCGTCGGAGCCGTTGAAGGAGAAGAAGGTCAGGTGTCTTTGTGTGCGCTTAGTTGATAAATTTGAATTAAGGTTCAGGAAGTTGGTTCTTCTTGTGGTTTTTGCAGGGGTCTGTGGAATCGCTACGAGATGACTTGAGTTATGAGGCGATCGAGAGACGTATGGAGAACAGGTAAAGAGGATGCATTGTAGAGGGTGGCATTTGGGTTTCTCGATTTGTTCTTAATTGCCCTCCTTTCTTCTTGCTACAGTACTCCCCTTGAGAGTTACATGCAATTTAAAAAGAGAGTTGATGCCGAAATGAAGGAGGTAACATTCTCTTGTTTGTTTCTTTGGGTGATAAGGTGAATCTTCTCATTACGTTTACACGTTTCTGCAGTATGCTGACAAATATGAAGCCGGTATTGAAGAAATTGTAACCAAGGTTAGGAGGAGAGTGGCTTTAATTGCTATTATTACGGCCATATTGTGCTTTCCTATAGGAGGAGGAGGAGGAGGAGGAGAAGGCGGAGGAGAAGGAGGAGAAGGAGGAGGAGGAGGAGGAGAAGTTAAGAGCTGAATGTCTTATTGCTGGGCAACGGAAGAAGTAGTAGTTTCGTCGAGAAGCAGAATATTAAATCACCTTTGTGCAACTGCTGTCAGATTGTAAAGGATGTTGCCTGACATAATTATCTTTCTAGTTTGGGTTTTTGAACAATCTGTAAACCTGATTTCTTGTTTGGAGATTGTATAATGTCCGAGTATCTTAGTGGATTGGTTGATCTCAATAAATTATGTTTTTTGATTGTTATTTCGTGTCCAATCAATCAATCAGCGTATCTAAAGCAGAATGTGTGCTACATTCGGAAACGAGGGTGTGTGGTACCTTTCATGTCGCCCTCGAGCCGAGCCAGGTCTTTCTGCAATTGCTTGAACAATGCCTTATCAGACATATGACCAATTGACTTTCACATTAGTCGAAACCTCTTTAGCACAACTTGCAAACAAGAGGGTGTTCCTGGATTGCTCGACATGACTACGAGCGGGGCTCATCGTGCAAATGATGGTGGTTCTAGCATTGCCTCCCAGAGAATTATGCAGAATGCGAGTTAGCTTCGAGTCTCTATAAGGTACATGTCCATTCCTTCCCTTGCTGTAAAGAAGACATGGCAATAAGCTAGTTATTATAAAGGTCAAGATAAGAAGTTCCCATCAGCAAGTAGCAACTTAGAACCTCAGTTTGCGGATCACAGTTCCGAGGCTCAATAAGCTACGGTTGATATGTGAACCTTCTTTCAATCTTACACCAGCAGCAAGGCCCCGAGACGATCGTTCGCTTCCCGCTAGATCACCGAAGTTCTGAGATACAATTTCACAAGTGAGCTTCAGTCTGGTTCCCTTGGAATGATAACAACAGACTATATATGAAATTCATACCACTTGAGCTGTAAGAATGCTGGAATTTCCATTGGCAACGAACTCGCGAACCGAGCTTTCCACCGTCTATGAGAGACAATAGATAGTCAAAAGAAAGTCGGTTGCAGAGAAAATTACATGTTCAAGTTGCTTGAGTAAGCCACAAGTACCAGTCTTAGAATTTGATGAGATCTGGAACTGGCTTCATTCAAATTGGTCTCTCCTATTTGCCTCTGAGCTGCAATAATCCAACACCAAAAGAAAAATATGATACTTAGGCATGGATGTGCAGAACCAATCTTGCTCGGGTCTGCGAATGCAGTTGTATTAAAACTTGGCGATGAGAGCTTTGCCATACGAGTGTCCGGATGAATCCGTTACCTTTGCATATGGAAAGGAGCTCCTGCAAATGGTTCCAATCTTCCAATGTCTCCTCTGTCAGTCTCTCAACAACCGTTCCTTTCTGTCGAAGATCGATCGGATTGTGCCATTAGAGAACCTTTTAGCTTCTTTCTAAAGGAAGAACAAGGATTCCATACCTCTGGATCATCCAGGAGTCTTAGTGGAGTGGTATCAGAGCTCAACAGGTCTCTTACGTGCTCATTATAAATCTCCATGGCCGAGAATTTCATCACGTAACTCTCTCTCTCTCGGTGCTAACATGCTTACTGAAATTAAGGATGCAGCTTGGCATTGTGGAGGTGACAAGGCCCCGGGGCCTGATGGCTTTAATTTCAATTTTATCAAGGCAATGTGGGACACAATTGGTGAGGATATCTATGCCTTTGTTCTTGATTTTTTCCAGACAGGAAGACTACATTCATTGGCAAGCTCTTCTTTTATTTCTTTGATCCCCAAAGTTGCTGGCTCTGTCAACATCTCTAACTTCAGGCCTATAAATTTGGTGGGTTGCTCGTACAAGATAATCAGTAAGTTGATGGCAACAAGGCTAAAAAGTGTAATGCGTGAAATTATTGGAGCTGAACAAGCTGCTTTCATAGCGGGTAGACAAATCTCAGAGGTTTCCTTGGTAGCAAATGAAGTCATAAGCTACTTGAGGGAAAACAAGAGGAAGGCTGTCCTTGTTAAATTAGATTTTTCCAAGGCTTTTGATTGTGTCAACTGGGAGTTTTTTATGGAAACAATGGAAGGCATGGGTTTTAGTAGCAAATGGAGGAATTGGATTTTTTCTTGTGTTTCAACAGCCAAGGGTTCTATTTTGGTGAATGGTTCACCAACCAAGCTTTTCAACTTCGGAAGAGGTTTAAGACAAGGAGATCTGATTTCTCCTTTCTTGTTTTTAATAGCTGCCGAGGGCCTCCGAGTAATGATCAAAAAGGCTGAACAGTTGGAGCTAATTCGCGGTGTTGACATTCCTGGAACCAACGATCAAATCAGTATACTTCAGTATGCTGATGACACTTTATTGTTCTCAAATGACAGTGAAGAAAGTTTGCTCAACTTGAAGGGGATTGTGACTCTCTTTGGGATTGCATCAGGGCTCCATATTAACATCTCAAAGACCACAATGTCATGTACTAACATTGAGGAGGAGAGAATCACTTTGATTTCAGACACTTGGGAATGTAAAATGGAGTCTTTGCCAATCAAGTATCTGGGATTGCCATTGGGCAGCAATATGAAGAGGTTAGTTTCGTGGAAACCAATGATTGATTCAATTGATAACAGGCTGAGCACTTGGATGGGAAGTTTGACTCTGGTTAAGGCGGTGCTTTCAAGTTTGCCAATCTACTATCTTTCTATCTTTAATCTTCCAGCTGGGGTCTGCAAATTAATTGAACAAAAAAATGAGACGTTTCCTATGGTCAGGTAATAAGGAGGGCATTAAAACTGCACCAATTAGGTGGTAACTGGTGACAAGATCAACCGAAATTGGTGGTTTGGGCATTGAAAGAATGATGATAAAAAATAGGGCTCTTCTATTCAAATGGATTTGGAGATTTTTGGAAGATAGGAACTCATTGTGGGCAAGAACTGTTGCTAGGTTTCATGAAATTAGACCATCTGCAACTATGTCTTTTTTGAAAGCTAAGCACGAAGGTATTTGGTCTGCAATTTGTGATGCTGCAAACGAGGAATCAGTTATCAGGGTCACTTTTTTCTCAGGTTTCAAGTTTAGAGTGGAAGATGGCAGCGTGTTCTTCTTCTGGAGTGACGCCTGGGCAGCAGACACAACTCTTAAAGAGAAGTTTCCTAGGCTCTACTCCATATCAGTGCACCAAGAGGCTAGAGTGGAGGAATGTGGAAGATGGAATTTAGTTTTGAGAAATGAAATGGAGAAGAAACATGTTCCAATATGAAGAAGATCAGAGCAGGGAGCTCTTTGAGCTCTTATCTAGCACTAACCTGAATAGAACACGAAGAGACAAGATCGTGTGGGCACTGGATAAGGATAATAGATACTCCACCAAAACTTTGTGCAACTGCATTTCAAGTCTTGGTCATGTTCTTTCAGCTGCTCAACTGGAGGCAAGACAGGTATGGCAGGGCATTTTTCCTTACAAAGTTGAATGCTTCCTCTGGCAAGCATTACAGAACAGGTTACCAACGAGAGACAGGCTCATCCGAAGTGGAAGACTGAATGAATGGGATTGCTTGTGCCCCTTGTGATGATGAAGATGAATCTGCTAATCACTTGCTAATGCATTGTCATTTTACTTGGACAATTTGGTGCTATTTTCTAGAATTGGTGGGAATTAAATGGTGCACGAACTCTTCCTTAAGTGGTGCTCTGTCAAATTGGATGGGATTAAGAAGAAGAGGAATGCAGGCGAAGGTTTGGTACGCTTTGTTCGCTTCGATCACTTGGAGTACTTGGCTGCGTAGGAATCATGTAATATTCAGGGAGGAAAGACGCAACTCTGAGCTTCTCAAGTACTCTATCTTCTTGAGGTTCCAAGAGTGGCTTAGATGGGCCAAATTAATGAAGGACTGGGGTGGTCAAGACGTGAGATTATATCTGCAGTCTTTTAAAGATTGATAGGTTTGAATTGTACAAAAAGTATTGTTTTAATTTTTTGGCTGAACCTGTTGGAACTCTCAACTGATTTATTGGGTTACACCCTATAACCTTTGAATCTGTTTGAACTTTCTTTTAATTTTCAGGGTTTATGTATTTGGAGGGGGCTGATCTCAAGTTATGGTGAATAAAATTCAACTTATAAAAAAAAAATACATTCACAACCAAAGCAACTCGTTCAATTCCTCTCGAGCTAGCTTACAAGTTTCTGAAATGGAAAACTCTAATTCAATCTACCTCGTCAATGTACCGGAACACATCTTACACAGCACATTGCGTGATCCCGCTCATCGTGTACGTCTTCCCGCTGCTGGTCTGCCCGTACGCAAAAATGCTAGCTGCACATAAGAAGCACCGAATTCTCCCTTGGTACATTATAAACATCAAACCCGCGGAGACGAAACGGAGACAGAAGAAGATTGCTCACAGTTGATTCCGCTGACCACGGAAAGAGCAATCTCTTTCACATCCTCGTTGTACACTTGCTCTGTCTGGCTACTGATGCAGGGGAACGTGGATAGGAACTGTGAATCCGTTGATTCTGAGAATACTCGAAAAACATGATAAAGTATCGATCCGTTGATTCTATGAATACCGAAAAACGACACAGATAATAGGGAAAACCCTTATTTTTCAATATCAATATTCAACTCCCCAAAACAATAGCGAAAAGTCCTATTTATAGAAAACTAAAAGAAATCTATTACATATAATTCTACTATAATTAAAACTCCTAATACTAATAATTAAACTATAGATAATTGCTAATTTAATGTCATTCCTTATCTCCATCAGCTACCGGTCCCGACGACCCTATCTGTACAAAAATAATGCAACTGCCTTAAACTTTGGCGGGAAGAATTTGCACGAAACGTATTAGGACAATGTAGTTACCGAAAGTATAGGCGGTCGGAAACAAGGACCGATCAGGGATGCTACTCTTGAACAGAATGGTGGTATCATTAATGCACTCCCAATCCGAGGCTTTGTTCCGGGAAGATTCTCTTAGGTTCAGAGGCCTCATCCTCTGCTTCACCACCGACCGTCTCGGAACACGTGATCATTGTCTCGTAGTTTCCCATAAGCACAAACTCGAATGCAAAGGGGTTCTAGTTAATTCTTCTTCTTCTTCTTCTTCCTCCTCTCTTTCGCATTCTTTCGAATCTCAAAGAGAGGAGAAAGGACGACAGGAATTCCGACAGCGTTAGGGAGAGGAAGAGATGGAAATTGGGTTTGAAGAATGTTGGGAAATACACCCAATTCCCGTGGACCCACACAACGCAACAGACAACACAAACACGAGCAAGCACAACACTCGAACCACAAACACAAAGAAAGCACAAAAGAAGGGGACACACAAAATTTGTTCATCCGGTTCGATCCTAAACTATCTACCTCCGAGGGCGTCCAAGCCAGGAGAAATTTTACTATATCACGCACACACACGTGGAGCTTCACTCGCTCACTACAATGGATGCCACACTTGGCTCACTCTTTCTCTCCTTTTCTCTCTTTTCTCTATTTTTTCTCTTTGGGGAGCTTTGACAATGGCAACCACACTACAAAAATAAGGCAAATGGATATTTATAGCCCCACAAACCCTACCAGGATTATTGGGTCAGGAGGGGCAAATTGGTCCACCAAAAAATACTTTTCCCGGCTGACCTGGAGGGCGCCACCTCTCTGGCGGGCGCCAGATCTTCAGACAGTAGGTGGGGCTGGCTGGCGCCAACCCCGCCAGCTACCTGGCGGATGCTAGGTCCCGTCAGCCCGCTCTGCTTTGCTTCATCTTCACTCGACGTGTACCATTTCGGTCGAATCCATTACGAGTGCACTGATGTTTTGCCTCCTCGACGTCGTCTCTTGACCCGATTGATTCCCCGAGCATCCCGGGCTCCGAACCCAATCGATCAACTCTCGGACCATTCTCACGGCTCTTCACTCAAGCCAACTGAATACTTCACTCGTACTCAGACTCCATACCCAACAAAGAATAAACCAAGAAGCTAGTTCTCTCTTATTTTCCATTCTCTCTCTGTCCTGGCTTAAATTAGAAACCAACTGTATTCACCAAAATACCCTTAAACAAAAAAATAAAAATCCATCATCTTGTATTTTTGAACACCATCAACACAAGAACAACTCCAACTTCTAATAAGAACACCAAGAACAAAAACACAAACCCAGAAATTAACAAAAAATAAATAGTAAACTCTTCATCCCTGTCCCAAGATCCCGTCACTCCCCGGTGACCAGGACATCTTCCCCGCGGTCTCTCATTCTACTCGCTGTCCCCGTCCTCGTCCATCCGTGGAGCCGCTTGAGACCCAGACCCAGAACCTACGCGGTGACACGACTCGAAACCTATGACGACGACCACGGCAACGAGACCCAGCCATTTTGGGTCGTCGGCGGGCTTGAGCTCCCTCTCCTCCTCCCCTTCCCCGTCGTTGGATTGGCTCTTGGTACCCGACGACGGTCTGGTCATTCGCATTAAACTCCTCGAGGCACTTGACGCAGTCGCATCCCTGGAGGAGGAACGTGTTCCCAACGGCGGTGGCCAGTCTTGTTGGTTTTGAAGATTTAGGGTTTTTCCAATTTTGTCACTGCCACATCTGTGTTGTTCTTGGTTCGAATTGCTGTGCTGGGTGTTCATTTTAATTCGTCAATTGATTCGAATAAGAGGTGTTTTGATTGCGTCGCTGGATTGGTGTTCATGTTGATTCTTGTTTCGTGGTTTTCCAAAGATTGAAGTAGAAATTTTTTGTTTTATTTTTTGTTAGGAATAGGTAATAAAGCAACTTTGCCGCCTATTTCGACTACCTCGATGCGGGTCCTTTGGAATGGGGGAAAGACTGATACCTTCTCCCCAACCCGTGGGATTCGTCAGGGTGATCTCATTTCCCCTTACTTGTTTGTTCTCTGTATGGAGAGACTCTCGCATGCTATTGAGCATCTCGTTCAGGATGGTATATGGGTGCCCGTCTGACTTACGCATCGTGCGCCTCCCCTTTCATAGCTGATGTTCGTCGATGATCTAATCCTTATATGTGAGGCCTCTGTTACCCAGGCTAGGGTAGTTCGTGACCTCTTGGAGACCTTCAGTGGCTGTTTGGGGCAACGAGTTAGCCTGCCTAAGTCCAAGGTCATGGTTTCCCAAAATGTTGACCCTGAGCTTGCGAGCCAGATCAGCGATGTGATGGGTATCCCTCTGACTTTAGATTTGGGCCAGTACTTGAGTGCCCCCACTGACTTCAGACGGGACCGTCGTCAGTCCTACCACTACGTCTTTGAGAAGCTTCGTGGCAGGATGGCGGGATGGAAGGCGAGATCCTTGAGTAGGACAGGGCGTCTGACACTTGCTCGCTCGGTCCTCTCTTCTATCCCTGCCCATACGATGCAGACGGACCTGCTGCCTGCGGGGCTCTGTTGGGATATGGACTGCTGTGTTTGGGAGTTCATCTGGGGTACCCATCAGGGACACCAGCGGATCCACCTTGTTAGCAAGGATATTGTGTGCCTACCTAAGAAGGCAGGTGGCCTTGGCCTTCGGCCCATGTGGAAGGTCAATATGGCATCCTTTACCAAGCTGCCTTGGAGATTTCTCCAGTCTCAGGACCCCCTCTGGGTGCGTGTTCTAATTGGCAAGTATGGTAGGGGTGGTGATGACCTGGACCTTCTTAAGTCGAAGCGAGGCTCCTCTGCCACCTGGCGGGCCATGGTGAAGGCCCGTCCGGTCCTTGCCCACGGTCTTCGTCAGAATGTGGATAATAGTCTCCGTATGTCCTTTTGGGAGGACCCGTGGCTCTTTCCCTCCCCTCTCCGGAACCACCTCCTTAGCGATCTTCCTGCTGAGGAGGCCGAAAAGCAGGTGGCAGAGTATTAGTCCCTTGAGGATGGCTGGTATATTTCTCGTCTGGAAGCTTTCCTCCCTCCACATGTTATTGGGTCTCTGACTTCGATTCTTTTGCAGGTCTCGCCAGACTAGACTGATTCGCTATCTTGGAGCCTCACTCAGGATGGGCGGTTCTCTACCCAGTCCCTTTATAGGGTGTTGTGCAGGGATGACGAGATGCCACCAGAAGATCCGATATGGAGACAGATTTGGACCTTAAAGGTTCCTGAGAGGATTCGGCTTTTCATTTGGTTATTTTGTCATTGCAGATTGATGACAAATGCGGAGAGGGCGCGGAGACACTTCACTCAGGATGATACGTGCCCGAGATATGGTGTGGAACCTGAGTCCCTGATGCATATGTCTCGTGATTGCAGGTTTTCCAGGTTGGTGTGGGCTTCCCTACTACCACGGCCACCACGGGTTTTTACACTGAGTCGGACCCACGCTGGTGGCTCTGGGCCAATATTTCAAGCACTGATGCCTCCGCCGAGGACCCTCCGTGGCCTACGACCTTCGTGATGGCATGCTGGTGGCTTTGGAGATGGCAGAGTGACTCAGCTTTTCGACCTGGCACTACCTCGGGGCACCTCCCCTCCCTCATCACTTCACAAGCACAGGAGTTTTCTCGTGTCCTGGCGGACCGAAATACTCTGTTACCTCCTCGTCGAGAGATCCTAGTCTCTTGGCAGTGTCCTGTGGCTGGCTTTGTCAAGCTCAATACCGATGGGGCTTTGATGGATAACCCGGGACCTGCTGGGGCTGGTGGTATCATTCGTGACTCGGATGGTATTTGGGTATGCGGGTTTGTCAAGAGCATTGGGAGCTGTACCTCCTTGGCTGCAGAGCTTTGGGCTTTGGTCCTCGGGCTCGAGCTTTCATGGGAGAGGGAGTTCCGGAGGGTTCAGGTGGAGGTAGACTCTTCTCTGGCCATTCAGTGTGTTGGGCGTGCAGTCGATCGAGCACACCCCCTGGCGACACTGATCTACAGAGCGA
The DNA here is from genome assembly GCA_963995505.1 of Hypericum androsaemum. Lineage (NCBI taxonomy): Eukaryota > Viridiplantae > Streptophyta > Magnoliopsida > Malpighiales > Hypericaceae > Hypericum > Hypericum androsaemum. Next base: position 1,453,458 of record OZ023191.1, read on the forward strand.
GGGAGCTCCTGGCAAGGAGTTGGGAAATCGCCATCTAGCACACTTGGCGGGAGGGTAACCGCGTGGCAGACGCTCTCTCCAAGCGTGCTTTAGAGATTATGTATGACCGTATTATTTCTGATGTCCCTTTAGCATGTTGTGTTGAGGTATACCTTGATGATTTGCGGGGAGTTTGCTTACCCTGTTGTACCCGTCTGGCCGGTGATGATATACGGGGATCAGACTTGGCAGTTCTTACGTCAAGGCAGATCACTCTGACCTTGCCGAGGTGCTCTTTCCCTCTTGTAGCGGGTTTTCCCACTGGGTTTTTACTGCCAGAGAGTTTTACTGAGGCCGGCGGCCGCAACCTCGAAAGAGGGGACCCCACGTCTGAGGCTGAGGAGGTGCCTTTGGCCCTCCCGTTAGGTGGTTTATTTATGAGTTGAGCGTCTTATGCTGTTTTCGACTGTACTCTTCGTATTTATATAGGGGCGTGACCCCACCATTTTCACACAAAAAAAGCAACTTTGCCGCCCACTGCCACTAAATCATCGCCTCCCCAAGTCAAACTGGTGCTTGCTATTGTGCCAGGAGTCGTTGCACCGGGTGCTAAAGCATGGAAAATCAAAAGAACGAACGGGAAATAGTACGGAATTAGCTCATGTCAAAAAAAGACAATTCAAGTGGGCAAGGTGAAAAAATGAAGGGTCGATTTTCTTCTCTACTTCTCTATGAGTTTGAGTCTCAATACTAATGCTAGTTCTTAGCATAAGCTAACTTGAAAAAAGCAGAAGGGAATTGTTTAGTCAAAACAAACTTTTTTGGATGGAAGGACTTAGTCACCGAACTCAAATAATTCTTCCAAGAATTCAAAAATTAAAAATGAATGTAGAACAAGAACTTAATTGTATGAACCTTATGTTCTTGTTACCCAACAACCCCTTAGAGGAAGGTAGAAAGAACGGGGGGCAACGGGTAGGAGAAATGGAAGTTTGGGCTCTAGAGGGATTTGGTGTTTCTCATATTTTACAAGAAATGCTCATTTCCTTGACAAAAATGAAAAAATTACTGCTGGCGTCAGCCAGGGATCCAAGATCAACATTTTTAGATAAAGCAGGGACGGTTAAATAATTTTTGAAATAGCAGGGACCCTAGAAGTAATTTTACTATAGACCAGAGACCTGAGGAAAATTTACCCAAAAAACTATTATTTTACAGAAATTACGAAGTTCCACTTTATTATTTTAGATTTTTCGCTGACGTCATAGTAATTCTCGAATAGTAATTCTCTTCGGTTGTCAAAAAAAGAATAGCAATTCTCTTCGAGAGAGGGGTGATTGCTCATTTTACAAATTTGTCTCGTGAATAGAACTTAATGTTTGCCATATTATGTTGGATTATAAATGTAGATGTATGAAAACTATGTCAAAATCACTTAGTTTGTGTTAAGACATATGAAATCTTATTTACTAACAAGTAATTGGGATCTACTAGTGAAAAAATTGAGTTAATTTAACTAATAGATCTCGAACTTAAATACGAAAATCATAATCATCGGTGACGGGAACCCAATTGGGTGCTGATAACGTGGGTCATGCTGCACCATGATGCAGGTTTTGAGGCACGTCTGAGTTTTTTCTTAAAATAAAAAATAAAAACTTCGAAGGATCATAACTTTTGACTCGTTTGTAGTTTTTGCTATTATAATATAATAATTTTGGAAAGAAAATTTAACGATCTACACCAATTACACTTTTATTTTTTGAAAAATCTATTTTTCCTGTTGGGATTTGTGTTTTTTTTTTTGAAATTTTGTACCGTTTGGATGATTTTGCCGTTAAGATGATGTATCGTTGGGATAATTTGTTGTTGTAATAATATGTCGTTGAGATTTATGTACCGTAAAAAATAATGTCATTAAAAATGATGTGTCATTGGATGAGGTAGTCATCAGATTCGTACTACTAGATCCCACGACCACTGAATCCAACCCGTCGGTGACGGGCCATGTATGGATGACAGGCTCGATTATTCATCGGTCATTTATTTATCTCAAAACAAAAAGAGAGCCCAGACCGAAAAAAAGAGCGGAAGAATAGCGCGGGGGCCTTGGACTTTCTAGCCGTTACATTCCCCAAAGTCGGTGCCCCAAAAGTCGGTGTCTTTGAAGCGGTAATACTAATTAATTAGGAAGCGGTTCCACTACTCTGCTCGCAAAATTAACCGCTCCAAAAACTCTCCTCGAACACAATCCTCTTCCCGGCGGTTTCAATCTCCTCTCTATCTCGGCAATGGAGACGTCGATCCTAACGCCGACGCAGAAGTACGCGGCGGCTGGCCTGTTCGCCCTGGCGCTCCACCAATCGCAGGTCCACCAAACGCAGCCGTACAATCCGCTCCTCCCGGCCCTAGAAGAGGAGCCTATCGGTCAAGGAGCCGGCATCGGGAACACGATCTCCGTTTCCGATAGCTCGAACCTCTGGATCCACGAGGATTCCGGCTTGCTCTTCCCCGTCTTCAGGTGCAATAGTATTGCAGTTATTAAAACTCTGCTAATTGTTTTAGGTTAACTTGATCCTTCTTAATTAGCGTAGAATGGTTGTAGGATTCTCGGAGTGGACGAGCAAGCTTGGGACGGGCTCAAAGAAACCGCCGGGTTATCGACGCAGCTAAGGCATCACGTTGGAGCGGTAACGCCTTTTTGTGTATTCTTTGCCGTTAAGAAAATATATAGTTTTCAGATCCGGCATACGTCCGTCCATCTGACTATTGGCTGTGCTTTGGTGATGTGGTTGCGTGCTCTAGTTTATGACGTTACTTTCGGATGATAGCGAAGGGGATGTCTCGAAGAGGATGGACAAAGAACTCGCGCTTACAAATACCGTTGATGCTATGCTGCTCGGCATGCAATCGGAGGCTTCTGGTAGGCCCGGAGAATCGCGAAATAAGCGCTGAAACGCGTGATGTGCTCACCTGCATTTTGTCTTTGTTGTGGTTGCAGAACCTCAAGAAGCAACAGAGGGGAAAGAGAGTCTAGATGAGTCTGGGTGCAAAGTTGCGGTACAGGCCGTTGAAGAGGGAAATTTACTTAGTTATCAAAGGAAGGTTACTGTCCTTTTTGAGCTTCTTTCCGCTTGTGTCGCAGACAGTCCTGATTCTGATAAGACTAAATCTTCTCAACCAAGAATGGGTTATGATGCCCGTCACCGTGTTGCTTTGCGACTACTTGCTATTTGGCTGAATGTTGAATGGAAAGAAATGGTGTGCTCCTGTACCATGTTTACTTTAACAACTTCCCTTCCTAAAGAAAGGTTAATTGCTTTAGCATCATGGTTCCTTGTATGCATTAGTTTCGCATACGAAGAGAAAGTCATCAATCCATCTATCTTATTAACTTGTGTTTTCTTGTAGGAAGCTATGGAGTTAATGGTTGCTTGCTCCATGATAACTGAAGCAAAAGGGGATTCTTCAAACTTAGATAGAAACAGAATTTTAGAAAGAATGTGGTCTAATGTGAAACGTGGAGGCATCGTTGGAGCTGCTGCTTTAACAGGGGGTGCTGTCATGGCTATTACTGGAGGTATGACGGTGTCTCGTGAATCGAAGGGGAACATGTCGTTTATGAATCTGTTGCTGAAACATCTGGTTTGAAATAATTGTAGGCCTTGCCGCCCCAGCAATTGCTGGGGGTGTAAGTATTCTGGCTCCTGTCTTGGGTAGCGCTTTGGGATCTTTTTATGGTTCTGTAGCTGTTGCGGCTTCATTTGGAGGTATTTTTCTTCGAAGTTCCTGGTATTGCCATAATTTTTTCCTTGGTTCGATATGTTCATCCATGTCTGCACTGGCACGAAAGAACTTTTAAGATGCCGCATCGTTTACGTCTAGTGTTACTTCCCTTTCTTGGTGGGACACAGGAGACAAAAAGTACTTTGTAAGCCACATTGAAGATTTCTCTGATCTCTATCTCTAGAATTGGAATTACGGTCTCAATGTGGATTGAAGATAGATCCATTCTAGAATAAAATGCCATGACTTGTTGATGAATTTCTTATTTTTAAAATCATTCGGGTGATTGAGCATGGAGTGGGTGTATTTGCTTCTTAGAAATAATTTATGTGCTTGCCCTTTTAACTGAGCATCAGTCAGTGAATGTGTGTCTGTCTGGAAGCAGATAAACACAGAACACTATTGGGTGTTTACAGCTGAGGAACCACGAACTACTCCCTGGAGAAAGAAAAAAAAGTTCTTCTATATGTAGAGGAAGGAAAAAAATCCAATCAAACAGCTGATTTACATGGTCTCTTTGCCAGTTGCTGGGGCTGGGCTTACAGGAAGTAAGATGGCCACAAGAGTTGGCGACATTGAGGAATTTGAGTTCATAAAAATTGGTGAAAACCATAATCAAGGGGTAAGTATGTTTTACTACTTGGTTATGAGGATCTGTAGTTTGATTATCTGTTTCGGAAAGTTAATGCGCTCAGACTTGAAAAGGAGTGGTGTTCCTTTTAGATGATCAGGTTTCTTTTTTCTTCGAAAAACCATTAGATGATATTTTAAGATCTTCTGGCCACTCTTGTCAGCGGCTGGCAGTTGGCATCATGGTCTCCGGGCTTGTCTTAGAGGATGAAGATTTCATGAAGCCTTGGCAAGATCCTGATGATAACTTGGAGAGGTAAATAGCCACAGGCTATTTTCTGCTTTTGTCTGAACTTCCGTTGATCAATAGTTATTTCTGTACCATTTGTCCAGATGTTGCTATGATCTTTTCTCTTCTCATATGTTGTTTTAGGTTGATTTGGTAAGAATGTCCATGTAGTAACCAAATGGTATATTCACATATTGAGGAAGCTCGTCTATATTATTGTCTAATGCAGTTCTAATTTGTTTTCCAGCTGTAATTTGATGCGCTTTAACTCAGATTAGGCCCTTTTAAAAGCACGCTTTATTTTTCCCATGAGGAGGCACCACACCACTGAACCTGAGTAAGGGGAAGCACTGGTCCTTTATATCCATCCCAAATACGGTTGAATTAGTATGTTGATCACTGAGCTAACTTCTACGAGTCTAACTAACTTATGTTGATCACTGAGCTAACTTCTACGAGTCTAACTAACTTAAGTAGCAAGTGCCTGCCTATAAATGATTTTCTTCATAATAATTTTTTCTTTAGGCTGTTATGACTGATATCTACTGTCTTGAATATGCTTGTCGATTGTCATTTTAACTGACTAGAAATAATCGGGCTATCATCGATTATACCCTTTATATTAGAGTCTAGCTCAATGCACATGACAGTAGGTTTCTTGATGTGGAACGAGGGTCTAGAAAATGCCGCATGCAGTTTTACAGGTTTAACTGCTTTTTATTGATTCATCAGGTACATTGTGAAGTGGGAGTCTCAAAAGTTGCTTGCATTGAGCACTGCAATAGAAGACTGGCTTACTTCAAGTACTCATTTTACTTTGAATTATTATTTCTCCTCCTCTTTTGGCATATGTGGCCTTTTTCTTATGGACAGTGCAACGCTTTCTGCAGGGGTTGCTTGGGAGTTAATGAAAGAAGGTGCAATGCTGACAGTACTAAGCACACTTGTGACAGCAGTTGCTTTACCGGCTACGCTAGTAACAGCGGCTGATTTTATCGACAGAAAATGGGCTGTTGCACTTGACAGGTATTATTACTGCATTACCGAGAAGCAAACTTAGTTACTAATGTTATTTGAAGATGGCCAAGTGATTGACTGGCTTCCTCAGCATTATATTGCCATCTTCATTATCATTTTTCTCAATGATTTGATTTCTAGTAGATATATCCTTTCCCAAGATAAATCTTGGATTTGATGTCTGCAAATAGAAATAGTAATACCTCCTCCGTTGTTTCTTTTAGTTGCTATAAGCAGTAGTACTTTCGTTGTTACCTTGCCAAATACTTGGTTCGATTCGCCTTCCCCTGATATGTGCCGGACATTAAAACTGAGCATTCTCGTTATGTAGTGTCCTATAAACGATGTTATCGACGTCTGATTAATTGAAATATGAATGGGAACACCAGAAGCTAATTGTTCCATCATTTACTAACCATGTGCAGTAGGGAAACGTTACTTTAGTTGGTTTTCTGTTACTCATGTACGTTTTACTTGTACATTTTCTATTGAATTTTCTTCCTTGTAATCAGAGCTGATAAAGCTGGGAAGCTACTTGCAGAGATATTGCTGGAGGGACTACAAGGGAATAGGTAGAAATTCTGTGTCATTCATGTGAGAATTTCTTCTTATGTCTTTGTAGTTACTCTTCATTCTTTGGTTTCTCTTTGCATGTTTCAGACCCGTGACACTTGCTGGTTTCTCATTGGGTGCTCGGGCTATTTTTAAGTGTCTCGAAGCATTGGCTGAAGCAGGCGGAGGTAATGGTTCATCAAACTTCTATGGGAAATTAATTATATTAAAAAGTTTTCAGTATCCATTCAGAGAAAATTATTGAATGTATGTATGTATGTTTGTCTAGATGGACTTGTTGAAAGGGTTGTTCTCCTTGGAGCACCTGTTTCAATTCAGGGTGAGAGATGGGAGGACATCAGAAAGGTGAAGTCAGACTAAATTACATCGATATCATTTATGTCACTGATTTCTTTCCATTAAAAAAAAAACCCTTTCCTGGCAGATGGTGGCTGGTAGATTCATTAATGCCTATTCTACTAGCGATTGGACACTCGGAGTTGTTTGTCGAGCCAGGTAAGTGACTTCTTATGGATGGCTTCGATACAACCAGATTTTTGCAGGCTTTAGGATGCATATACGCTACTTTGAACTCTTGCAGTTTTTGCTTTAGTTGCTAGTAGTATATAAAGATCCTTTAACCGATTGATTCATCACTCCACTGGTTCCCTTCGATCACGAGTAAAATACTCTGTGAAACAGAATTTCCCAATCTCATCTGGAAAAAACTTGCCCCACATCTTTGCTCATGGGGTGTGATTGAGCTGGGAAACTGATGTATATCAATTTAACAATTTCTTCCCATTATAGAGTTAATGATCAAGCAGAAATAGGCCATCATTTGTTAGGATTCAACAAAAGTTCAGAAGCAAGTACACATCATCAAGTTAAACCCTCTATTTTTTTTTGTGAGATTTAAATTGTTTCCACAATTTCGGATCTTAGACGGTTATGGGATTCGATCTTCCCACCTCATGCTTAAGGACTAACACCGTATCCATCAGACCATACATGAGTTGGTAGTTAAACCCTCTATATTCATGCAAAACGATGGTAGTATCTTATCCTCCCTGAAGAAACTCTACCCTTCCCAGGATATAGATTGAAAAATCTAATTAAGCAAGTGTCTCCCATGTGCAAGTGCTTTGTGGGGGACCCTTGACCATTCTTTCTATGCTTCCTGCTCTACTACTAGTCCCATAAATATCAGCCTTCTACCGCAAAAAAAAAATCGGGATTAAGGAATTACTGAAACCATGTTCGTTTCTCCTTTGGAGATACTATTTTGTTGGGGCCAGGTGCAGCTGTGGGGGAATTTGAATTGGTCCTTATCAGAAGATGAACTCCTATCCTACTGTTTGTTCCCTGAAGATTAATTGCTCTCCCTATGCAGTTTGCTTTCTCAAGGACTTGCTGGAATACAAGCGATTGAGACTCCTGGAATTGAAAATGTAGGTCAATGTACTCTTAATATTCATGTATTCGAATGCAAAATGTGCCTTTTTCATAGAAAGCCTAATACTTTGGTTTTGCAGGTTGACGTGACAAAATTAGTAGACGGACACTCTTCGTATATTCGCGCGACAAAGGAGATTTTTCATCAACTTGAGTTGGATAATTACTACCCATCGTTTAGGACTTCGTAAATGCATTCAAATCTCAATACTTGGGAGTAATCCTGAATCTAATATTTCACAGGTTTATGCCAAAACCTCTCATTTTCAGCTCGATCACTGATAACATAAGCTTTCATCGGTTCTTATTAAGACCTTCTATGTTGGACCAGGACAGATTGCAGCTAGATTAGCTTGTTCCACTTGCGCTTCTGGGCATGCTGCAGGATAATATCGTTGTCACTTTGGTGGCAGATAGGTAATAATCGGCATTACGTTTCAGTTTTGTCTTCTTGGCTTATCATCCGAATGATAGTATTGTTGCACTGGTCCAGATTGTGCAACAGTTATGGCTCCCAGATGTTTTATTGTATCAACAAGGCTAGAAATCTTTGTTTTAAACTAGTATGCTTTCTGTTGCTTTTCTCTAGCTACCAACCGAGGTGTGTTTGGTACATTTCTTTTCATGGAGTTCATCAATACATCTACTTATCAAAAAAAAAATTTGTCAGACCAGTGGAGTCTGGTCCTCTAGGCCCCATTCATAATTCACTGGCGAGCTTTTTCTTTGAATTGCTAACCCGCTGGCTCGATCCGCTGATGCAATGAGACCACACTGTAAGATGGTAAGTTTGGTTATCTTGGTCATACTCTGGTCGGCTTATTTTGGTGGTCCGGGTGAGTATGTCTACAAGGAAAGGAAGCATGATGGTGCCAACGACTGTTTAATGCATGCGCAAAAGTAAACCCGTACCCACCGTCAGTCCACCAACTCCCTACAACTTTCCTGTACACACTTCACATCTGAAGCGTTGTTCCCAAGCAAAATAGGAACCTGCGGTTCATCAACCCAAAGAAAAAAGGGCAAAGCACTCCCATGTCGTCACGTTCCGCTGTCACGGGCTGGCTCTTTCCGATATAATTTTTGTATTACAAAATGAGACATATTTCTTCCAACTAAATTTACAATTGATGATTTTCCCGGCTTTAGTGAAACCAATTAACATTACCAATATGAGTATTATTGTGGCTAATTATTTCGAATATAGCCTTCAATTTTTTCGTAAGACATCAATTATCATATTATGGATTCCTGAAAAGTGGAGAAGGAAATGGTGACCATTTGCAGATAAACTATAAATGGAGCGTGCCTCGACCCTTGGCAACTTGCAGGTGTGGTGGTGGTGGGGGGACAAAAGTGTGCCTCAAGGTATTGTTTGTCTTCTCGCATAAAAAAGGGCTCTGATTTGGACCATGTGGTGGCCCAAATCCCATGTGACGTCCTAACTCCTCTTAAAGACTTATAAATAAAGCCAATAGAGAGACGAACAGTAGTTCATTATCAAATTGTAACCAACAGTAGCTCATTATCAACTTTGGCTTAGTCATGGAGAAATTAGTGCTCGTGAAGAGCCTAATATGGGTTACGTTGTTTCTGGCCTTGGCGGTTGAAGAGCTCAGAGGCGACCAAAACACGAAAGCGAGTCAAAATACTACTACGTCTCTAGACGCTGCCAAGCTCAATCCTCTAGGAAGGGCCGAGGAGGGAAACCATAACGAGAGCTCCTCCTCCAAATCCAATACTACCGAGCTAGTGGTCCATAGTGAGAAGAACAGGCGTGGTGGTAGATATTACGGAGGAGGAGGAGGAGGTGGCGGGTTCGGATGGGGATGGGGTGGTGGTGGCGGCGGAGGAGGAGGCGGAGGAGGGGGCGGGGGAGGTGGTGGCGGGTGGGGAGGCGGAGGAGGTGGGTCGTATAAATGGGGGTGTGGCGGGAGACGCAATGGAAGAAGTGGACGAGGAGGAGTGCATGGGAAGAGAGCGTTCGGCGACAAAGAGTACGTGATGGGAGAGTTCGCGCAGTGCATGGGAAAGGGAAGGTGCAAGTGGATGAGATTGGATTGCCCTCTACATTGTGGTGGCCCTTGCTTCTACGACTGCCAACATATGTGCAAGGCTCATTGTCGACGACCCTGACCCTGATATTACGTTGATGAATTGACGGAAATTCGGGATTTAACTTCAATGAGTGGATCGGCTAGGAACTATTTTCTTGCGTGCAAGAGGAAGAGGGTGCTTCTACATGATCTTCAGTAGAAAAAGAAGATGATGCTTCTACATTAGAGATTTTTTTATTTTTTTGGTTGAGAAAGTGCATTAGAGTTGACATGATGGTGTTTTGTGTTTTGCTTGAAATGATTGGCTCTGCAAGTTGTGAGTTGTATTGATTTAATCTCATGTTATAGTAGGGTCCTTCAATTGGAAGAGATAATTTGGCTTTTTCTCGTCAATGAGTATTACCCGAATATATTTAAGTTCTTTGATGGATTACTTCTTCATCAAGATGTGACATGGAGATTTTTTTAAACGAACAATCCAAACGAATAACTCAATAAATTCGTCCTAGACACTTACAAATGCTTTAAAATCAAGTAGCTAAAGGATCAAATAGACAAATGAGAAAATTAGGATGGTCAGTATACAACCTCTACAATTTAAAAAATAATATCTTTTGGTGAGATTTAAAAATAATATGTAGCAATATTTTGGTTTTCTGAGTTTCTTTTTCTGGTGGTAAATTTGTGTTTTTTAATGGTTGGTGTTGAGGTTTAATGGTGGTGAAGGGAAAGAGAGATGATAAAGGGGGAGGTGGAGGTGGAGGTGGAGACAATGTTTTTAAAACCGACCCAGAAGGTGATCCGGAATTTTCAAATTTTATGGTTCGTCCGGTCAGACCAGTCAGATTACTGGTTCGACCAGAACTTCTACTTTATATTAATATTAGGGAAAAGTCCACATTAATACATTGTGGTTTGTTCGATTATCAGAGATAGGTTTGTGGTTTCAAACTCATCAAAAAGGGTCCTGTGTTTTCACGGGCTCATCAATTAAAGGCTCGGATAGCTCCCCGAGCTTAGTCAGCGTCCATTGGGCTCTCCACGTCAGAAACAACATTGTTTTTAATCTTATGTGGCACGCCACGTAGGATTTTTTAACTCGAAAATGCTGACGTGGCAAGTTAAAATTTTCAAACAACCCCACATCATCATTTTCGAGTAGAAAAAAATCCTACATGGCGTGCCACATAGGATTAAAAACAATGTTGTTCTGACGTGGAGAGCCCAATGGACGCTGACTAGGCTCGGGGAGCTATCCGAGCCTTTAACTGATGAGCCCGTGAAAACACAGGACTCTTTTTGATGAGTTTGAAACCACAAACCTATCTCTGATAATCGAGCAAACCACAATGTACTAATGTGGACTTTTCTCTTAATATTATTAAATTAGGTTTAATAAATTTAATTTAGCATTAAAAATGATAAAATACTAAATAAGTTCACATATTTAGCAACTTTGTTATACAATTTATCCAAACAAAGTCTTCAAACATGAATTAAACAAGTTTAGAAGTACAAAAAGATGATTATGTAAGTTTTCTTGTTCGACATATTATTCCATTCGTTTATCTTAGTTAACATATTATCAAGAATTGTTAAAAAAAATAAGTTTGTTGTGATCCAAAAGTGATGTATACGCTCCGAGCGTGGAAGTTAAGGTTTTGTTTCTAAATTAAATCCGATAAAAGAGGGGTTTTTTTGGTAAATTATCCCCTAGTCTCTGGTGTTTGGTCATCCTCCCCCTGGGTCCCTACATTTTCAGAAATAATTTTACCCTCCCCCGTCTTTGGTTTTAGAAACTCTCAGGTCCTTGGTGCCGGAATATTCCATGTTCTCCGGCAAACTCCTACTTGGAAAGACTAAAATGCCCCTCCCTTGTTAAAAAATAAAAAATCCCTCTTTCTTTTTCCCCCTTCTTCCTCCCACTCCATCTTTTTCCTCTAACACTTTCAACATTCAACTAAAACTGAAACACACATTAAGGACCTGGGATTTGCGTTGCATTCTATTTGCTTGATGAAGAGCAAATGCAAGCACAAAAACAAGTTCTCTAGGTCGATGCTGCTGCTCCAAATTCTCAGGCAAAGTTCTAAATCAGCAAAACTTAATTCCTTGTCTTAATTAATTACACCAGAAAGGCTTATCCAAAAGGGATAAAAAATAAACAAATTAAACAACAAGAAATGGAAGCCGAGCTTAAAGTAACAACTAACAAGCCAGCCATCGTCGCTCCTCTCTGTGTTTCGTGTTGGAAACCGGACTCACCTATCAGACGACAGCCACTAACCATCGTCGTCGCTTTCGCCAAGCGGATGGAACGCTTCCTCTCCTCGTTGAGTAACACCCCCTTCCCCAACCACGTCATCAACAAGTTCGTGATGTCATCTTCCAATCAGAGTCAGGAAAACCCAATCAAAGCGGCAAGAATGACGCCGGCCCCAATCAGAGTCACCACATGCTACTGTCATAGTTGACGAGCTCTGGACGCCAAGCCTGACCGGCGCCGACGACACCGAGCTCGACCAGTGCCACCCGGCCTGCCCACCATCGAATCTCCCCCGTTGCTCGAGCAGAGAATTCGCCGTGGAGAATTCGGCCGCTTGCGGGAGAGGACGACGCCGTCTCCTGGTGCTCGTTACCGGAGTCATCGGTCGAAGAAATTATCGGGTCTCACGTTCATAATCAAAATTGCAAATTTTCAAATTCAGAAAATTAGGGTTGTTTAAGTTTTGATTCTTTAATTTGGAGCGTTCAAAATTAAGTTTTTATTTTGATTGACAGTAGGGAGAAGAAGATGAATGGGAGGAAGAAGGAGGTGAAGGTAGAAGGTAGAAGGAGAGAAGGTTTTTTTGATTTTTAAGTAGGAAAGACATTTTGGTCTTTTTAAGTGGAGATTCGCCGGAGAAAATGACATATTTCCTACAAGAAAATAGAATATTCTGGCACCAGGGACCCGAGAGTTTCTAAAACCAAAGACGGGGGATGGTAAAATTATTTTTGAAAATGCAGGGACCCGAGGGGGAGGATGACCAAACACCAGGGACTAGGGGTAATTTACCCTCTCTTTTTTATTGGGAGTGTTTTTTAGTCTTTTCAAGTGAGTGTTCGCCAGAGAAATCGGCATATTCTAGCGTCAGGGATCCGAGAGTTTTTAAAACCAAATTTGGGAGACGTCAGCAAGGATTTTAGAAACACAGGGATCCAAGAGGGAGGGAGACCAAACTATAAGGACCTGAGCGTAATTTTTCCTAAAAAATAATTTCTTTTGGTAAGATTTAAAAATAATATGTAGCAATGTTTGAGATTGCATGATAAGCGGAGGATCCCAGTGTGGGAAGCAAGACAAGAATTATTATAATCACGAAGAATAGCAATTTGTAAACTACAATTTCAATATTTGATAAATTGATTAATTTAAATTGGATAAGATTCTAAATTAGAACGCCACAGAAAATTTTTTTTAAATGATAAATTTTTATACCATTACATGTATCAATTTTTTGATATTGATAATGTATTGTGCCGGTAGACTAGATATTCTCTAGCGCCACAGATTGTTAAGTATCTTTTTAGCCTTCTCCGGTAAAAAACGTCGTATCAAAAGACATTTTGCCCTAAACCTAGACCCATAAACCAAGCCCGACCACTCGGCCCTAAACCTATACCCATACACCAAGCCGGAAGGCCAGGTCCAGCCCATACATCTCATTTACTCTCTTCCCTTCTTTCCCCCTTAATATTTCTTACCAAATATTTGGACATTAGCTAAAAAATTCCTACTAATTAATATATCTACTTTATGAAAAGTCAAACGTCAAACTTTGCATTAAGAAACTTAAAAGTATATATATCCAGTTAAAAAAAACTGAAAAGTATATATAGATTTTCGAAGAAGTGAGTTAATGGTGCGAGATAATGGTCGAGAATACTGTAAAGGCGAAGGAAACAAACAACTAAGATTGTGGACCGTAAGCCAAAGTACAACGTTTCGAATTTCAGAGATGACATGAGGTTATACGTTTGGCTAAGGTTCCTCGCACCCACCTAGAAGTAGACTTAACCACGGTTCGAATTTGGACGAATTCGAATCGAATTTATTCGAATTCGAATTTATCAAAATATTAAACCATATTCAATTCTTCAAAAGACGAATCGAATACGGATTATGAATTTTCGAATTTGACTCGAATTAGAATCGAATTATAATCGAATTCGAATTAATTCTATAATTTTAATACTTAATTAAAAAATTCTAAAACCTCTAATTTTTTTGGATATTTTGAATATTTTTGTAATATTTTTAAAATTCTATAATTTTCAAACCCCGCCCACCCGCGCGCGCCCCTCTCCCCCTTTTTAAATTTTTTACGAATTCGAATAGAAAAATGAATTCAAATTGAATTCGCCAGTTTGACGAATTACAAAAAACTTGAACCGTATTCAATTCTTATCATGATGAATTCGAATCGAACTTTTTGACGAATCGAATCAAATTTTTCACGAATCGAATCGAATCACGAATCGGATTTAATTCATGGCCAGGTCTACCTAGAAGTCAGTCAGTTTTATCCTTTTGTACATTGCTACTAGTATGAAAAATGACTAAAATAAATAAGATAACTTATAGGGAAAAAAATATTTCGATTTAATTAAGAGATTTTGATTTTGAACTTTTAGAAATGCAACTATGATAATTATACATTGGAAGAACTTTATCACGATTCAAAAATTCTACTCGATTCGAATTTTAATAAATTGGACTAGTGAATGTCTGAATATTGAATAATAAGTAGTTTAAAAAAAAACCCCACACCCCAAACATTTGAAAATTCAGGAAAATGGACGAGTCACAACAGACTTTTTTTTTAGGTAAAATTTGTATCATTCCTAAAAAGATACACATGAGTGATAGCTAGCTATCGTATATTTGAGGATATTCCCGGCAGAAAAAGACAACATTCGGAGATCTCGAAATATCAAGTTTACTCCTATATTTATCTTCCTGGCCCATCACTGTTGCTTTGATAGCTATCGTATATAATAGACCCATACTATTTCCCATCTTGATCTAGTCCGCATCTCCTCTCGGTATGGAACTTGTTTTAAAAAATGATGGGTTCATGCTCTATAATATTCCCTAAAGTAATACGAATTTGGATTACTCGAATCAGTAAGATATTACATTTTATCTATATGCATATCTTCTCTTTTTATAAGAGATATCTATATATCTGGATCCATCCCCCATTGATACACACGCATCTTCTAACAGAGACAGGAAGATGTCCACTATGTTCTCTCATTGGCTAGAGAATAATTCATGTTCAATGAACCACTGTTTTCTTGTTGGTAAACTATAAGGCACCACTAATTGACTAGCTCCAATAGTTGAGTAAAAGAGACCAGGTTCAAATCTTCGAGGAGTAATAAATTTTACTTATAACCGAAGACGCAGAGGAAAGCAAAAATTACTATCCGATTCGGAAATAAAGTTAACTAAAAGAGAAATTAGGAAAGATTAACGTGAAACGTTAAATTACATTGATTGATATGTACACGGCCACTGTCCGGTTGATATCTGTGGAATTTACTTGGCACAAAGAGACATCACCCGGATCGAAGACAAAACTGATGAAGCGGAAGAACCCCCCTGATGAAACCAAGAGATCACACAGAATTATTTCCATCTAATAAATATTTGTTCGAATTCGAACCCGAAAAAAAAAACAGACAGCAAGGAGATTCGTACCCAGAAGTGGAAGTAGCTAAAAGTGCCTAGATCTCTTGGACCCGACACTAGAAGGAGGAGTGCTGATCTGAGGGACGGCGAAGAGATCATCCGTCGTCCATCTTCTATTTCCAGCGGCCTCTTTGTTATACATAAAGTTGGCCGCCGGAGGTGGCGCCTGAGGCACCCAGATACCCAGCCTCTCCGACTCCGAGTTATTACTATTGTTGCTGTCTGCTTCGCCGTACGTTTCCCCAAACGACAACAACCCACCATCAACCTGAGATCAATTGATTAGTAGCTCAGTGAACTGAGTGTCCGGTCCGGATATGAGCCAAAAAATAAATCTCTTGTTGTTTTTCTTTGTAAGTAAATAAATTTTATTAATATAATATTTACAAAATATTACTAGTTCCATTCTACCATCTGAGGTTGTTTTATCCGCCCGGATGTGACAACTCTCGTGTATACAGACACAACCCTCACTAAAAACCGCTATCGGATCAAAACTCAAACAAAGGGGAGGGGAAAGTCAAACCTTGGAGAACCCGAAGGGAGTAGATGAGGGAGTGGTTGTTGCTTCGAGAAGGTCCTCGACGTGCCAGCCTGGCAACATCTCCATGAGGTACTCCGATATAGTACTGCAATTACTGTCCGGCACTATTGTCTGATGGTCGCCGGAGCTGGTGGTGGTTGTGGTCTTCTTATTGGCCGGGGGCGGCGGCGGAAGTGGTTGGTGAGACTTGATGTTATTATTGGCGGCGGAGTAGTCCGGGACGAGGTCGGCGGAGTAGAGGGCGGGGGTGGAGGAGAGCTTGACGCCGGTGAGGAGGAAGCGGTGGTGCTTGAGGGTCAGCTCGTTGGCCGTGTGGATACTGACGTCACAATCCTTACAAAGGATCGCCCTGTCTTGTTGGCAGAACAAGAACGCTCTTTTCTCCTACATAAACATATTTAAGAACGAACGAGAGGGAGGTTGTAGCCGCGGACCTCGTTAAAACACGCTAAGACAATAATAAAATGTTGGGAGGGGAGGGGAGGGGTGACCTGGCAGATGTCGCAGAGAGGAGAGGGAGAGGAGGGGAGGAGGGAGAAACGGGGGTGCTTGGAGGCGAGCTTGTTGGCGTGATGGACGCGGCGGTCGCATCCGTCGCAGAGGGCCGCCTCGTCCGCCGTGCAGAACACCGACGCCTCCTCCTTGCTACACACGTCGCACTGGATCTTCATCTTCCCAATTGGGGAGAGGGAAGAGAGAGGTGGGGGATTGGGGAATTGGGTGTTGGTGGGTTTATTTGCAAGTGGGGTGGGGGGAATAGTTTAGGGAGGGTGAGGCCGGAGAATAGGCCAACTGGCCAAGTGAGAGAGGAGAGGAGAGGAGGGGAGAGGGTCTCTCTCTTGTTTACTATTATTTTATAGTTTTGACTGCCGGGTGAGCTGGCCACTGCAATTTCTACTTTTGCTACTCGTGTTGTTAATCTTATCTGTACAATAAAATTTCAGTAAGATTTTTTTCGCTGTCTTCTTGTGTGTTTTTGGGAGAGGAGAAGGAAAGGGAGGTGAGATTTGTTGCGGTTTCTGAAATTTCTGTAAGATGATCTCGCAAAATTTTGGTTTTAAATTTTAATCATAATTTTTGAATAAAAAAATATTTTTAATAGAAATATAATTTTTAACATTCTTTACTATATTAAAAATATTAGTGTGTGCTATACTTATTTGTTTAATAAATGTTACATCATTATTTATTTTCTGGATTGTCTTCAAACGATCATTGTGATCGGTGTCTTATTGTAAAAAATATATCAATTGAGTCTAACTTTTGAACAACGGTAGAAGTCGAGATTTTATATAACTTGAATATAGACAAAGTCCGTATTTATTGCTCAAAAATTCAATTTTAATATTTTTAGAAATGTAAACATATGTTATTAATAACCTAGACTTATATTTTTCTCTAATCTCAGTGATATCAATTTAGAAAAATTTTATTGTATCGATTAATAATAATTTGAAACAGATAAAATACTTGAAATGAGGCAAAATTATAGTAACAAATATTAATAGTGCTTTGTGCGCAACCATTCGAATTTGAATCGTTTGAATAAGTTAGAATGATAAATGTATCTCGTTGCCGTTATTACCGTTTGGGAAAAAAAATGAAATGTCTCAAATTTCACTATAATTTAATAAAAGTCCTTGGTTTGGACAGATGTATCATGCACAGTCAGCATATATTTGGTTTGGTAAGCACTCCTAATCAGCTCATGATAGTTGGTTGAGATTAATAAGCTTCTAATTGGAAAAGATTAAAATATATTTTGTTCTAATATGCAATTTCCGATTTCATATATTATCCTTTATTTCCTATTCCTATTCTTATTCTGACTAAGTTTTGGACTCCTAATCCGACCTAGATAGGTTATTTGTACACCAAGAGTTTGTCTCTATATAAAGACATGTTACCCTAGGTTTTTTGTATGGCTTTGTGGCTCGGAAACTCATCAATAAAAGTTCTCCTTTCTCTCCGTGGATGTAGGCATTAGGCCGAACCATGTTATTTCTTGCGTCCGTGTTCTTTGCGAATTTGTTCCATAGTTGCTGAATTCCTAACAATAATGTTATGGAACTGTCAAGGTGTAGGTAGTTCCAGCTTGTTGTTTGATGTCAAGACTTTTTTGCAGGAGCATAAACCAGGGATTGTAGCTCTGTTTGAGCCTCAAATCTCTGGGATTAATGCTGATCGCGTGTGTCGTCAGCTGGGTTTCTCACATATTACCCGGGTTGAGGCTCATGGCAGGAGTGGAGCAATTTGGTTATTGTGGCAAGAGTTTATTGGGCGGGTGTCTGTGTTATTGAAAGCTAATTATTTCATTCATGCAGATATCTTTCTTGACTAGCGCATCTTTACGCTCACAGTGGTCTATGCCAGCCCACGCCCTGATGAGAGGGCACATATGTGGGACTACTTACGCCAGTTTGGAGAGACAGTGGTGCATCTTTGGGTGCTTGGTAGGGATTTTAATGACATTACATCCCTTTCTGAGCGTTATAGGGGGCAGGTATTATCCGCTCAAAAATTGCTTTTGCTGAACATATTGATGCACTTGGTCTTATTGATGCAAGGTATGTTGGATCGCAGTTTACATGGCTTCGAGGTAGGGATGTGACAACGAGGGTATGTAAAAGGCTGGATCGGGTGCTCTGCAGCGATGTTTGGCAGACAGAATGGCCAGATGCCACTGTACACCACCTTGCGATGCATGGCTCGAACCACTGCCCTTTACTGCTTCAGCTACAACCACTTTTGGATCCAGGTCATCGGGCCATACCATTCTGATTTCAGGTAGCCTGGTTTCTTCATCAGGAATTCCCGCAATTGGTTTCAGATCATTGGCCCCGCCATCACAGTGCTTCTATGGCTTTGGCCTCCTTAAAACCAGAACTTATTTACTAGAACAAGGAGGTCTTTAGCCACATCCTGCGACGGAAGGCTTGATGTCTGGTAAGGTTAGCAGGGGTCCAACAGGTGCTAGATTCTGACCCCTCTAATCGCTTGCTCAGATTGGAGGATAGACTAAAGATTGAGCTGAACACTATCTTGGAATAGGAAGCAGTGTTATGGTTTCAGAAATCCAGGGAAAATTGGGTAGCTGAGTTTGTTAGACCCTACAAGGGTTCTTCCATACATCAACTATGATTCGAAGGAATGGGAATCGGATCCAGAGTTTGTTAGACCCTACAGGGGTATGTATATAGGATCAAGCTGCTCTTTTTGATTTGGCAGTCGCCTATACTCTGAAGAAGATCATGATCGTCTAGCTTTTTCCTTCCAAAATGGATTTTTGGCTCTCACTGATGCACAGGTTATCGAGCTCAGTAAGCCAGTGACTGCGGGAGACATCAAGACTAGTCTCTTTCAGATAGCACCTTATAAAGCCCTTGGAGACGATGGCTACCAGGCAGTCTTCTTTCAGAAGTTCTGGGATATCGTTAGTAAGTCCGTGTGTATGTAGGTACAAGATTTTTTCAGGTCAGGGGTTTTACTAGCGGAGCTGAAGACCATGCTTATTACACTCATCCCAAAGATTCTGAGCCCTGAGACTTTTGCCCACTTTTGACCGATTAGTCTGTGCCGCGTATTATACAAGATTATTACCAAGACACTGGTTAATCGTATCAAGCCATTTCTTGATAGTGTTGTTAGCCTTATGCAATCTAGTTTCATCCCATGATGATTTATGGCTGGCAATATTATGATTCTAAGAGAGACCGTGCATGCTATGGCTCGAAAATAAGGTCAAGAGGGCTGGATGGTCCTTAAATTAGACTTAGAGAAGGCATATGATCGAATTAGTTGGGATTTTTTTAGAGAGACTTTGGGCTTAGCGGGCTTCCCAGAAGACCTGATCATATGCATAATGGCATGTGTCTCCACACCTTCTACACGTATCTTATCGAATGGATGGCAGTCTGCATCCTTCCGACCTTCCCGTGTCATCCGCCAAGGGGACCCTCTTTCTCCCAACCTTTTTGTACTTTGTCTTGAACGCCTTTCACATGCTATTGCACAATGTATGTAAGAGGGGTGCTGGGCTCCAGTTAAGTTAGCACGATAATGTCTGCCTCTCTCTCACTTGATGTTTGCTGACGATTTAATTCTTATTTGTAGGGCCTCTGTGGATCAAGCATTACTTATCTGTGAGATTCTTGATGCTTTTTATGCTTCCTCACGGCAGAAGGTTAGCCTACCAAAATCCAAAGTCCTGATGTCTGCTAATGTGGATGTTGGACTGGCTAGCCAGTTGAGCTCTACTTTAGGGATACCTTTGACTGCGGATTTAGGGTCTTCCCTAGGTGTACCTACATCCTTGGATAGGCGATGCCATCAATCGTATCACTTTATTATTGACAGAATGCAAGACCGTTTGGCAGGTTGGAGGGCCCGCACCCTGCGTTTAGCTGGGCACATTATGCTCGCTCGTTCAGTCCTCTCGGCAGTCCCATCTCATGTTATGCAGACTGATATTCTTCCTGTGTCTACTTGTGCAGCGATGGACAAATATACACGGGAGTTCATTTGGGGGTCTACGGAGGAGCACCGTCGAACTCATTTGATAAATTGGCCGACGATTTGCCTTCCGAAAGCAGCTGGGGGCCTGGGAATTTGGCTTATGCGGGCAGCTAAATTTGGCACTTTTTACTAAACTTCTATGGCATTTATTGCAGTCTCAGGAGGCACTTTGGTCGCGGGTGATTCATAACAAGTATGGCAGAGGACAGACATGCCCCAAGATGTTGGTACCTGTGTCTAATGGGTCTCCGACATGGCAAGTGATTGTCAAGGCTAAATCTGCGCTCTCACTTGGCTTACGGTTGAATGTTGGGAATGGCCATGTGTTGGGCGATTTGCCTTCGGCTGAGGAGGTGAAGTGCGTCTTAGATTATCGGCTAGCTAATGGGGGTTGGCACATTGCATGTTTGTCTGCTTTCTTACAAGGACCAATGGTAGCACTTCTAGTCGCCACAAACATCTCAGACTTGCCGACGGCTGAGGATAGGCTATCTTATGGACTGATGTCAGATGGACAGTTCTCTACAAAGTTGTTATACCATGCAATTTGTAGGGAGTTGTGGCCTACCCAGGGGGATGTTGTTTGGTCTAAGATTTGGAAGTAGCTATTTTAGAACGTATTCGTGTGTTCACGTGGCTCCTTTTCTATGGCAGGATAATGACGAATGTAGAGCGCGTACGATGATATTAGTCTAGTTGGAGCACATATCTGCACTGCCTAAGTGGGGAGGAGACACTAATGCACCTTTTTCGTGATTACAGGTTCTCGCAGGCACTCTGGGCAGCACTCCCGGTCCCTGGGAGGGCGGGGTTCATAGCGGATATGACTAGCAGGGCTTGGATACGTTTGAATATTTTGACGGATAGTCAGAATATCGAGGGTCCTCCTTGGGCGACTATCTTTACTACCGCGTACTGGTAGATTTGGAAGTGGCGTAATGCTGTAGACTTCCAGAATGGCCCTTCTACGGGCCCACCCCCTTCTCTAATTTCTATGCAGGCACAGGAGTTTGCCCGAATTATGTTTAACCAGAATACTCCACTCTCTTTGAGGCACGAGGTACTTGTATCATGGACACGCCCGCCACCTGGTTTTGTCCACCTAGTGCAGGAGAGATTATTAGAGATGCAGCAGGCCAGTGATTATGGGGTTTCACCAAAGGAGTTGGCTGATGCTGCTCCCTGGTAGCTGAGCTTTGGGCTCTAATGTTGGGACTTGAGCTGGCATGGGAGTGTGGTTTTCGACAGGTGATGATAGAGGTCGACTCCTCCCTAGCTCTTTCTGTGTCAGCCGCGGTGTTGGGCAGGAGCACCCGCAGGCCAACCTGATTAGCCGAGCACGTAGTCTACTTGACCGTGATTGGGTGACACAGATTTAGCATACCTTCAGAGAAGGGAATCGAGTGGCAGATTTGCTCTCTAAGTATGCCTTGACTATTGGTTATGAGTTTGTCTCTTCTGATGCACCCTTTGATTTCTGCATAGATGTTTACCTTGATGACTTGAAGGGGGTTAGTTTACCTCGTTGTACTCGATCTTTTCCAGCACGTGATTAATAAAGATTAGTGGGCATCCCGTCCTCGATTTCTACCAAAAAAATAACTTAACATATTACTTTTTGCGTAATTATTCATAATAATTCCTATTTTAGTATAATCTTGATTTTGAATGAAAAAAAAATCAAGTTAATCTAAAATTATAAATAAATTAATCTTTTCATTAAGTAATTCAGATTTTATGCTATATAATTATTATATATGTTATATATTTACATAATAACCTATCGTGGAAAGATATCTTACCAGTTATTGACTATACATATAGATTATATTTTTCTTAATATATGCTCCTACTTGTAACTTAACACTTAAAAACACCTAAACACTAATTTATCAATTAGCACCAACTACAAGCTATCATAATCAATAATCAACTACCAATACCAACTACGAGCTGAGTTCAATCAGCATAACCTAAAATGGCCAAAATTTTCTAATACAAGACCTGTATAAATTGTTTTGGAAATTATTTTATTGCAAGATTATTTGACCCTGTGTATGCTAGTCTTTCAGCTAACTGAAGGAGCTATGTTTCCCCTGTTATTGATTTATAACTGACGACTTCACATCATTTTAAGTTACCCAATACTTTTTTTATATAAATGACGAGTTTAGAACTTTCTAACTTTTATTCATCAAAAATTGAACAGAATATTACGTGTACATCAAAATAAACTTGTTCAGTCATCTAAATACTCGCTAAACAAACGGGAAGCGGTACACCCGGCACATCATGTTATGTTACCCAACTTGTTATAAGTGGGTTTAGCGTTAATCATTGCCTAAAGACGGCAATTTAGGACTGGACCACACTTGCACTATAAACGCAGTTAAGGGGAGTTGCAAGAGAGAATCGAAATCATATAAAAAAGCTTAATTTATTCCCTGATTGACCACCCATGTTTTTTATGGGAACGGATTCATGCCTGGACGCCTGTTTCTTGTCAGGGCGGGCCTGGATAAAGAGTGGGTCGTCTGATGAGTCATTAAAAATTAGAAATGATCTGACGGACAAAGACACACTGGATAACTTGGTATTTTTCACACAAAGAAAAAGGTGAAAGGAACACACACTCACGCCCTTCCCCTCCCTCTCTCTCTCTTTTTCTCCCTCTCTCCCCATTAGCAACAGCAAAACCTTAAATCTGAGAAGTTCGACGCCGATGAGGAGAAGATCGATGTTGATGAGGAGAAGGTCTCGTCGGCCACTTGAGGGGGATCTGCGTGACATAGGATTGAGGACGTTGTCCTCCGAATTGGGCTTGGGATGAACCCTAAATTTGAATTGGGGATTTCCTCCCCAAATCCATAAATCACAAGTTGACAATATCGGTGACTGATGTGTCGGCCGGAATCACCAGACAAATTAAAGGGAGGAAACTTTTGGAGGGGATGGTTGGCGATTGTTGTTGGCTCACCAGAGAAACGGATGGAACTTTTGGTGACTTTAAAGGATGTTATGAACCACTTCATTAGGGCCTATGATTCTGGGAAGGATGTGTCCAGGATGCTTGAGGCTAATAGCATTTATTTGCAATATGGATTTGATAAAATTAAAGGTGAGCTTTTGTTCTTTTTCATGTTCTTTATGGCATCCATCTATCCTTTATTGTTCATTGTCCTTAATTTTTTTGTGGTAAGGTTCTCTAAGTATTTGATGCATACTTTCTTTGGCATAATTTAGAGAAGTATCAACTTAATAAGGCTAGTTATTGCCTTGAATTCTCGCAGAGAGTTCAATAAAGCTCATCCATGCACTTCTATGGCATCGGTCGACCTCGTCGAAGCTTTCGTCGTGCAAAAGTCTTGTAGCATCCAGTTCCCAAGGCTTGTTCGACTTGGACTGATTCTGGATTTTTTTTTGATAGACCAATTTTTCTGATTGTAAATTTCTAATTGTGAAATTTTCATCGATTACACGTGTCAAAATTATGCGTACTGTTATATCAAAATGGTACGCACCGCTATGTCAAAATGGTTTGCACAGTTACGATACAATAGTTTATCATGTTATGATACAGTAGTTTGCACAGTTACGATACAATAGTGTGCATAGTTACGATAACAATGGGTTATCATGTTATGATACAATGGTTTGCACAGTTACGATATAATGGGTTATCATGTTATGAAATGGTTTGCACAGTTACGATACAATAGTTTATCATGTTATGATACAATAGTTTGCACAGTTACGATACAATGGGTTATCATGTTGAGAAGATGGTTAAAATATTTTGGTATATTTAAAAGGGATTGCAAAATAATATAAATAAATTAGGGACTGAATAGGTAATTTACCACGATCTACATCAGCTTTAACTTAAAAAAGTCTTTCGCCATGTGTCTTCCGTCGTCTCAAAACGACGTCGCTTTGGGCGGGTTTGGAAGGGCAGCTTCCCTGGACCTGCCCAGAAATTTGGTGATCAACTACAGGGTACTAAAATACCAATTTAGAACTACATTGTACTCTAGACGAAAAGGGTGAAACTAAATAGTACTAAAATGAACTTATTCCTAAAAAAATGAGGAACCACATCATAAATGTGACCGAACACGACGGACCCTAGTATAATTTGCCTTGTATTACTTCACGAAATCCATTGTACACGTGTCCTTCATCTGCTTTATTACCCGTCCTCTCTTTGCGGATTGTGTGTTTATCATTTCAAGTGGGAAAGGTTTTAATAATACAGAGTTAATACCATAGTTTTCAAAAACGACCCGGAGGTCGACCCAGATTTTGATCTGATCTCTGAGCCAACTGGTTCGATCGGTCAGATCAAATATTATATATATTTTTCTATTTTAAAATAATGTATAGACTAAATTATACGTTTAAAAACCTATGTTCTCCATATATTGGTTAATTTATTTCATCTCTAGCATTATTTTCTATGTTGATTTAGTTTATTTTGTGTTGATTTCGGAAAATTGAGTTCGGATCTGATTTTTTGGTTTGGGTTGGGCAAAATTTGGTCAGACCATATAGTCTGAGTCAACAAAATAGACCAAACAACCCAGTCCGACCGGATTTCATCCAGTTGGTAAGGTTGGTGTCCTAACCATCTTTTTTGACTCGGGGTTGAGTCTGATTCGCAGTCCGACCAGTCGGACTGTATTTTTAAAAACTATGGTTAATACCCACTGGCTACTGCCCATTTCCACCGAAAAAAATAAAAGGGTAAATTACTCTCAAGTCCCAAACATTTACTTAAATATACTCAAAAGTCTCCTGTGTTTGTAAAATATACGCCGACATCCGTAATGTTTTATTTTATTATACTTTCGGATCTCTAACACCAGAATATTCGATTTTTTCCGGCGAAGGTACACTTGAAAAGATCAAATGCCCCTCCCACTAAAAAATAAAAAATTCATCTTTCATCTTTCCCTTCTTCTTCCTCCTACTCAAATTAATCCCAATAAAGTAATCCGATCCAGAAAAGAACCCTCCAACTCCTTACTAAAGGATGCATCTTAAAGTAGTGATAGCCAATAAAGAACACTTTTCACCTCCAATGGACAAACCCAGTAGCCAATATTTTCTGGTCAAGTCGTTGTTCAAGGATGCATCTTCTCATTTCAACCTTTCACCAATGTATGGCCCAAGAACTTAATTGTTCACAATTCCAACACTCGGAAACACCAACAACGAATTAAAATCGGCCACCCACAATTTGGTCCCATTTCCCTCCACCGATAATTTCCTAATCGTCAACTTGAGCATGTTGTTGACTATATTTAGGCCAGAAATTCTGTCATTAATGGACTTGAGGACCACGTTTTCGTCTCCCATGAGATCTCCCACTTGCATCCCTCCGCTCCCGCCTAGCCACCGTCGTTATCGAGGAAGACAGCCTCGCCGTCATCTCCTTCTTTGTCGAGCCCACCAACCCAGAAAAGGTGCCCAGTCGGTGGAGCTTTTCTTGGTTTTTAAGGATATCTGAGTTGAAGCAATACCGCTTTTGGAGACAATGATCCTCTTGGTTGCCCTAGCCACTGTCACTATTTTGGAGAAGTAGATGATTAAGTTTGTCAAGGATTTGGAGATGGAGAGAATGGAAATTTTCTGGGTTGGGTTATCATAGATTTGGAGATGGAAAAAAGTTTGTGTGTTTGTCTCCTCTTGAAAATTACTTGAATAATTATGGGTTCGTGACTTTTCTAATCACATCTTCTTCTTCTTTCTAATTCATTAACGATATTGGAGAGAAGAGGGGAGGGGATGAGAGGGGAAGAAGGAAAAATAATTTTTTTTAGTGGGAGGGGCATTTTAGTCTTTTCAAGTGGGCCTTCACCGGAAAAAATCGAATATTCCGGCGCCAGGGACCCAAAAGTATAATAAAATCAAACACAAGGAATGTTGGCGTGTATTTTACAAACATGAGAGACTTTTGAGTATATTTTAGCAAATATGAGAGACTTGAGAGTAATTTACCCAAAATAAAAAGAAGAGATTTTGTTTTATATATACCATGTATAGTTATTTGGGCAAATTATTGTGGTATCTCTCATGTTTGACTAAATCGATACTTTAGTCCCTCTTGTTTCAAAAAATATTCTGACATTCTCCGTCTTTAATTTTATTATACTTTTAGGTCTCTGGCGCCTGAATATTTGATTTTCTCTGACGAATGGTCACTTGAAAAGACTTAAATGTCCCTTCCACTTCAAAAATAAAAATATATCTTCATCTTCTTCCTCATCTTCTTCCTTTACCTTCAACTGAAACCAATTAAATTTAGAATCAAAATTAATTAATAAGAATCAAAATATAAAAAAACTTGAATTACCTTGTCCAACTTAAACCCAGTTCCTTTACTAATCCTCCTCCTCGTCCTTGTAGCTCTAACCTTGTCCACCTCACGTACAGCCACGACAAGGAAGCTGAACTCCCTATACCAGCCGCCACCAATGTCCTTTCGCCCCAGCCAAGAAATCCCTATACGACCAATTAGGTTCCTCCTCTCTCTGACCCCAACCACCGCCGCCCCTGTATAGCTAGAACCTTCAGTATCTTAGAGACAGCACCTCCCAAGTCCTCCCCCATAAAAACCCTATGGGCGGCATCGGCATTAGGGCTCCCACCATGCCCACGATGGCTGGGACGCTGATTCTCGATAGGAGAAGCTTCAATCTTCAGTCAATTATGTCTTCCAGACCATTGCGGTGTACAACGATACCGACAGGGACTCCCTCCACGTGAAGTCCACTGACGAGGCAGTGCGGCTCGGCTCAGCTACATGAACGACCC
The DNA here is from genome assembly GCA_963995505.1 of Hypericum androsaemum. Lineage (NCBI taxonomy): Eukaryota > Viridiplantae > Streptophyta > Magnoliopsida > Malpighiales > Hypericaceae > Hypericum > Hypericum androsaemum. Next base: position 1,480,778 of record OZ023191.1, read on the forward strand.
CGCCATCGCCCAAGCCAGTTAATTATGTACGGGTTCATGTCAGAGAGTTTGGATTTTGCAAAGCTCTGCGAGGACAATGGGCTCACCTTTGTCGGGCCTCCCGCTTCGACTATTAGGGACATGAGCGATACAAGCTATCCGCGGTTTTAATTTCGAAGGAAATACAAAGCGGTCAATGTAGGTGCAATTTGCTAGTTAGTGGATTAGTGAGGAAACTGGGTTTAATTGGAGAAACCCATTTCTTGACTATTGTCGGTTGAAGTGAAGGGAACTGGGTTTAATTGGAGATACCCAATTCTAATTTGAATTGAAGTGTTCAATTAGGGTTTTTTTATTTTAATTCTCATTAATTAGTTTTGATTCTGAATTTTTGTTTTAGTTGAAGGAGGATGAAGAAGATGAAGTGGGAGGAAGAAGATTCGTTCCAAACCACAATTTTTCCAAAAAGTTACAAGGCCACCAGTGCCGTAACCTATATTAAATAGTCTCAGCCAGTATTGGACTTTTCTTTCTGTTGAGAAATAAAATCAAAATTGAGAAACACAACACATAAGATTTACGTGAAAAGCTCCAAGACGGGGAAGAAAATCACGGGCAAAGGATAGTCGTTCACTATGTGAGTCAATCTAGTTACAAGGCTTCCGTGAAGGTTCTCTCTACCTCACAACTCTCAACTACATACATTAGACATAGGCATATGTCGATATATATAAGAAATAACTATTACTCTATTCAATAAAGTAGATGAATGACAAACACTTTCGATATTCAGTTGTGAATCTGCTGCCCTAACACATTCCATTTTAAGTCTTTTCCGATGTCCACCTTGGGTTCATGTTTTTCTGCTTTGGTGAAGATTCACTTCTTATTTATCAATTTTTCAAAGAACAAATCCCATGGCTTCTTCTATCCTTAGCCTTAATCTCTCTCTAAATCTAGCAAAGATTCGCTCTCTTTCAAAACACATGTACAATACATTAGTTGTATAAAAAATACTCTCTATTATTAGTAGAAAAAATTATGCTCAGGCTCCTGGTGTTTGGTACGCTTGCCCCCCTGTATTCCGATAATCGATTACAAACTCCCTAAGATTTTATTTTATTATACTCTAGGTATTACCTCTTTTATTCATCTTTCTCGTACCGTTCCCTCTCCCAACCCTTTACCGGCAGCCGATCTTCACCACTTTTGGCTGCTATCACTAGCGGGTAGCTCTGCCACCTCTACCACCAATTGGGTTCTCAGCCCACTGTCGCCATCTCGTCCTCTTCCTCCTCGCCGGCGCCTATAAGGAGTGGGGCATATTCTCGTCACAGTACCGGTGCCGGTGCCAATGAAGAAAAGGAGAGCTCATCGAAGATCTGCTCGTGGCAACAGTGGTTTCCCCAAGGGTCGAGAACCTCCTCCCCTTCTTGAAGTGTCTCGCTCTTCCTAGAATAACTAGACTTGCTCTTCACCATTGGAGGCCACCTATTGGGGATTTTTGATTGAAAATTTTGATTGGGGACAAATGTGCTTAGAACACTCGATTTGGCTCTTTCTGGGCTTCACTGGATCGATAAAAAGGAGAACTTCTACAGAATTTTGGTCGCCGGAGGACAGACCATTAACCCACAAGGAGGACGACGATGGAGATGGATTGCCGGAGATGTCCGGGTCACCGTTGAAGATGGGTTGCCAGGAAAATGGAGGGGATGAGTCGGAGAAGACAAATTAGGGATATAATGATCATTTTAGTAATAAAATAATAATATCTTGACCGCTGACGTCAGCGAGGGACCCTAGAGTATAATAAAATAAAACCTCGGAGAATTTTTAATCAATTACTGGAATACAGGGGAGCGAGCATGAAATACCAAACACCAAGAGCCTCAGTGTAATTTCCCCTTATTAGTATCTTGATACTTTGGGACAAGAAAAATTTATGGTCCTCGGTTCCGGATTAGATCGGAACTACTTTTTAGTTCGGTTCTCGTTTGAATACATAGTTTGATCAGATTGGTTCGGATATTTTTTCTCTCCTCTTTTTGGTTCTCGGTTGCTGTAGTTTAAATCAGATCGATCTGGTTTGGACCAATTTCGCACCCCTAACTGCTACCACAATTTACGTTTGATTTTTCATTTTTTATTTTTGTTAGATCGAAATAGTTCAGATTATATGATAAAAATATAAATATACCAAACAAGGAAATTTTTTGTATTTTATCACAAGTTTATCTAGCAGTTTTTGGTTTTCATTTAGCGCATCCTTCGCCGACAAAAGGCGTTACGTCACGTATTGCTCTAAGTGCATTTCTATTTATATAAAAATAAACAATTTTGGAATCTTTATTAATTTAAAGATATATTATGAATTGAAAATTTATAATCATAAAATACTGAAAATACATAATTCATTAATTTAAAAACTGATGTTTACGAATTTTTCGGTCGTGTAAAATTTGTGTCTCCTATCCTATGTACTGTCAATATGTGATTTTCCGTGCAACCTGGAACAATTAAATTAGATCATGCTTTTTTACAATTTTTTTGTTGCATCTCAAAAAACGATCTGGTCGGTGTGGATTACTTCGATTATAACCATTTTCTTCTTGTATTGGAGTAGTAACTAGTATTTTTCTATAAGTAGATGTATGTACTGTAAAATTTCAGGAATCCCGATTACAAGATGCTAGATAATATAATTACATGAGAAATGTAAAAATAAGCTCATTGATTCCATGTATAAAATTAGATTCTCGACGAAGTTATGTTAGGGGTGGCCACGGTTCTAGAACTCACAGTTACATGGTTCCGAAAAGGTGAAACCGTATTCGGAACTTTGAAATAAAGTTCCGGGACAGTTTCTGAAACCTACGGTTACGGCGCTACTTTTTAATATTTTTAGAATTTTCGGCGAAAAAATAACTTGTGTATCCTTAGGTACAAAGTAATCAAAGTTCTATGTATTTTTCTTATCTTTATTTAGAGAAGATACTTGTAGAAAGTAATTAATCAATAAATATTAAGAGAGAATTTATAATATATGATATAATTTCGAATAGAACCATGGCCACCTTTAAGTTTCGTAATGGAATTCGACAACCGAAACTACTCAAAAATTCGGACTAGAATAGTGCGAGCAAGTAACTAGTATTATAAAATAGTCGATCCATTTTTTGCTCTTCGATGAAGGAAGAATACGATCCAATCCAGCTATTTGACTATTTCTCTGCCCAATTCTAAAAAACAATCTATTTCTCTGCCCAGGAGCTGAGGGGCCATTGGGACCTGCAATTTCGTGCGACTAGGGAGCAGGGAACATGCTTTTACGTGCGTGGATTTGGGAGATCGAGAAAACATTCAGGTAAATTATGGAATCATGTGATGTGAGCCCATTAAACGAATGGAGAATATCTTATTAATATAATTTTTTTCTCATTTGTTTTTTATGTTTTCTTCGCAGAATAAAAGATAATATTGTCTATTTTCATCTTTCATTCTGAGAATATAAAAAAGAGCTATTGATAAGGAGTTGTGTTAGGTTCATATTCGACAATTATGTGATTGTTTATGCACATTTAATGTGACTTATTATTTATTTTTTTTAGAATTTGTGACTTACTAATTTGAATGACATACTTAACGTAACTAAAAAAGAATTGCATGGTGTTGGGTAATTCTGATACCCTAATTCTGGAAAAGTTTAGGTGATTTGATTGATAATATTCATATCAACAATGTGTACTTTTTTTTTGCACACATTTTGAGAAAATTTCAAAGTTAAACGTGTTTGACCGAGAGTAGGATCAGGATGGATGACCTCTTAGAAATATTCTGGGATGCGTATGAGTGAGGACAAAATACGCTGGAAAATATCTGTGTAACATTTATTGAGAAAAAAAGGTGAAACTGTTTGCTAGAATCTAAACAATAAACAATTCTCGTTAACTTTTTTCACCATTTCACCCACTCAGAGTCGTCTTTGGGAACTCTGCATCATTGGATGTAAATTGTAACAAACTATAAGATAAATTGTACAGCTGCTTATGACATCCAAATTCGGCCTTTTGTTCTACATGCACGGCCTTCCAATATATTACCAAGGCTTTATACTGCAAAGGCATGTGCCAATAACTTATACAAAAAAAGGCATGTGCCAATAGTAACCCATAACTCTGCATTTTTGAAATTCTTTTAAATTCGAATTTGAGATTTTTTACTAAATTAAAATAACTCTTTATTAACAGATCTGCGGCTTTTTGGTGATCAAATGCTTAATTAAGCTAATCATAACAATTGAATTAAGGGGTCACCGGCTTTTCTTTGACGAACATGATTACTTGAAAGGCAATCAAGCGATGGCTTAACGAGAACACTGATCTTCACTTGCCTGTCATTCGGATATCGCATCCCAAGTGGATCAAGAAATTAATACGTTTAAAAAAGTTTTTAATTGGTGGGTGACTTGTTCTAAATTCTAATTTAAGCAAAATGTCTTAATTTGAAGTCATTAAAATATGTTAATAATTGTTGGGCTGGCCCATGAGTCACCCATTATTGGGCAAAAATGGGTCCAAGCCCATTAGGCCCAAAAGCCATTGGGCTTTTGGGCCGACATGTGGGCGACACGTGGCAATGCTAGTGCCACGCGGCACCACGTGGGCGACACGTGGCAAAACTAGTGACACGTGGCGCACATGTGTGAGCCGGATCTCCCTATAAAAGGGAGAAATCACTGGTGATTAATATGTAACTTTTCCCATTCTGAGATATACACTTCAGAGAGCTTTTTCAGTTTAGTCCCTGTAGTTCTCAGATTTTGCAAAGCAAGAAAACTCGTGGAAATCATTTACGTATCCGATCCGTTTGTGATCGTAAACCACCAGTGACAATATCTTGTTATCCGATCCTGTTTAAAGCACGCTGCAACAAGTAAGTCTTGTTATTTATTAATGAATTTATTTTATTAATTATGAGGTAATTAACTCATGATTATTCGTTAATTAATGGGCCCGAATTCCCTTCAATTGGCATCAGAGCCTGCTTATATATTGTTCTGGTTGTTAAATTATTTTTGAAATCAAGTTTAATTGTGTATATTTGGTTCAAAAATTGAGTTTAATTATGATTTTTAATGAAAATTACAATCTGGTGTACTTTATTGCAATCAATTTAAAACCAATGGAATTAAATTGAAATTTGTCCTAAAACGCGGGCAAAATTCGCGCACGCGCGAAACCATAAAGTACTAATATGAAATTTGAACGCCGACGTGGCACCTGCGTGTCATGGACTTCGG